>JADLZK010000693.1:0-600000 GCA_015847255.1 Hyparrhenia diplandra | reverse complement strand
AGAAAAACAAGGAAAAAAAAAAAACGTATTATTGCTCTATTGCTTGTGGTGTTCGTGAGCTTTTGTATATTTTTTAAAATTTCGAAAACACTGAGATATAAATACTCCCTCCGTCCCTAATTGACCATCGTCGTAGGTTTTTTTTTTTCACAAGTTTGACTTCGATTTGTACAAAATACTTGCAACATTTATGTCTCTAAATAAATTTATTAAAAAACTAGACAAAAAAGATCTTTCCAATAATACTAACTATTTAGCATAAATATTTATATATTTTAATATATAATTGTCGGTAGTTTTCTCGAAAGCGAATCGACAAAACATTTAGGGACGGAGGGAGACATCTGCAAGCATATAACAAACATGATGAGCTATTCAGACACGGGCATCTTCGACATTGTCCCTACCTTAGCCATTTCAAAGCACTAAAGCGGGCGGCATGAACGGGGCCTCGGGGTGTCCGCATCACTGTTTTTCTGTGGCGGCGTCGGATCCTCGAATCGGTGGCTGGGGCGCCGCCCGTACCACCGAGGCCCCTCGCGCCTTGCGGTGCCGCCCTCCTGCGTCTTGGTGCTGCCCATGTCGTTGCTACCGAGACCGGATGGCGGGACCGGTTACACTGAGGCTCGCGGCGCCGTCGTTGATGAGTGTGGGCGAGGACGGCGATTGGTTTTTCGCTTGCCGCGCTGCGTTACCCAAGGAGACTACCGCTCGGGGGTGGGGTCGTGTGGCCCATGTGTCGGCGGCTGCGTGGGTCGCGCGGTGCTGTCGTTCTAAGCTGAGGCCCCTGTTGAGGCGGGGTGTTGTCGAAACGGGGTTGGACGTCGAGGGCGTTGCGGGGCCCGGTAGCAGTGGCGGGTTTCCAACGTGGCCGCGGTTTGGGTACGTCGGGCGGCTCTGTGGACCCGTTCTGTTTGGGGTCCACCTGTCGGCGATGGTCGGTGTTGTGCATGGCACGGCGGACCTCAGCTGAGCACTTGACATTCTGGTATGTTAAGGCCTCAAAAGGGCTGAGTATCAGTCCTGCCTTTCCACTTTGCCAATAGCAGTGGATGTCACAATGTCGACACTGTCACACTGAACCAGAGAGAGAGAGAGAGGAACCAGTATCAATTACCACAAGGTTATGAACAACTGGTGTCCCTGGTTGCCAAAAAAATGGGTAACTTCATGCAGGCTGTCGTCCCTTATGACAGTGGCATCTGGTATGTTTGCTGACTGGATCCATGAAGAGGCACCAAAGAATGATCTCTATTATGTCAAAAAAAAAAATGAATGATCTCTATGGAACACAGGGAATCATAAGGCTCCATCAGTATTCAAACTAGCACCTAAAAGGAAAAGGTTTATAAGGTAAAATTTCAGAATTGGAAATTCGACTTAGCAACAAAAACAAGCATTCAAGTGCAGAAAATAGGATAAATGGAAGCTATAAATAATGATATTACAAACTACTACTACTATTGTTGTATGATGACATAATTTAGAACTGGTAGAAGTGGGTCATAGAATTGTACCTAAAACTGGACTTGCATGTCTGACAGACAGAAAATAAGGAAACAAGTGCTGAAACAGAATAGCTTTTGCAGCCCTTTTAAGGGGGGAAAAAAATCCAACAGGCACAGTTCTCATATAGCCAATTATAATTTCTTTCAGAGTTTTAGTTTAGTAAGGTTGAAATGGTATATCTATTGTACAATTGAGTTGCAGCTAAAATCCCCATTGTAGCTGAACTGAATTCAGAAGGGACATCAGTTTTACTTCTCAGGTGGGGCACAATACCTGAATGACACCAATGCGCACTTGACTCCTAAACAGACTTATAATTTCACTTGTTCCCAATCAGTGGTCCAGCAATTGTGTATAAGGGCCAAACAATGACAGATTGTATTTCTATAGCACTTTAGCAGAGTTAAGAGACTAGTCACAACAGAACCTCCACTAAAACATCAATTGTCTTAAGGAATTGACACCTAGATTAGAGAACATTTACCAAGGCTCTGGAATCGACTGGACGGTGGAAGCAGCACACGTCTACAGAACTGGCCAGCTCTTGGGGAAGTCAAATCGCCCTGGTGCCGCCGCCGCCGCCGGGTATTTGGCCCCGACCAGTGGACACACTTGCGCGCAGTGAAGGGTAGGAGATGGCCATGGCCTGCCATATCCTAGAGGACGGACAGCGCGCTAGGCGGCGCCGGCGAGGAGCCCAGGTGGGGATGCCGGAGGGCCGTCGCCGCGTCGCCGGCGGCCTGATAATCGTCAATGGTTGGGGGTGAGGTTGAGGTGTCGTTAATGGGCTGGAACGAGGGTCGTTAATGGGCTGACATGGCCCAGACGCGGGCAAGGTAGAATCATCTTTGGGTCATTGGAGGCCGAGCGTTAGCTCGAGTGGCACGCCTTCGCAGTGGCGAGCGGCCGGACGCGGGTTGGATTCCTGGAATCGACCGCGTTTCCTCACCCGGGAACAGTGTTCCCAGTCTTCCTCGGATTGTTTCCGGCGTTTTTCTTCTTCGCGTGGTTGGTTTCGAGGGAATCGGCGCACCTCGCCGCGCTCGAGTCGATGGATTTTAGTGATCTCAAGATGGGCGCGATCTTCCAAATGCATATTGAAGTTATAGGTGCGATTATATACGGGCAATGTGTGTGGTGTGCGTGTGTAGTGTGGGCGTGAGGTGTGTATGGCGGATATTCAACCGGCACTCCTGTATTAGAGGAACTCAAAAAAAAAAAAAAAAAAATCTTTGGGTCATTGTGCCCATGGTGATATATGGAGGCTCGTGTGTCTGCTGCATCAACTCCCACGCGTCATTGTGCCCATGGTGATATATGGAGGCTCGTGTGTCTGCTGCATCAACTCCCCACGCTAGTTGAGCACACTAGAAGTGTTAAAAAAAAAAAAAAAAGACCAAGAGGGATGAAAATAGCTGATAAACTGATCTTTAAGTATGGTTGATTTTAAATTATAGAGCTTTACTATAGGTACACCCAAATGATTGTGAGCCGTCCATTTATTCTTATCGGACGGTCCCGATCACTTGTTACCTTCTAGAACGTAATAGGATAAGAAAAGGCAAGTTTAGATATACAAATATTTTTCTAGGTTTTATTGATGCATGCGTGATCTCACTGATATAGTAAATCTTTTTATAAATTTTACCATATAATTATGTAGCTTTATACACTTATTTTTGCATGTATACGTGATATGCAGCGTGTACATGCTACATGGTTAGCGTGTGAGAGCTTACATGTTAGTAGAGTGCGTGTGTACGTGGGTAGGGTGTATGTGCATGCTTTTTTTTCTCAATATACCATATAATACCATATAATGTAATGTCTTGTATTATACAATAATCATAGAAATCTCAAAAACAAATCATAGGAAATTGCTTTCTAAGATAAGAATATGAATAGATTCAATATATGTGTTAATATATGTGTTTATCTAATAAATTATATAATATATATACAGGTGTTATTCTACACCTAGGTGTAGAATAGCTTATTCTACACCAAGACACGAGCAACCCACCCCGTCCAAACTCTAACCCGACCCAGCTAACCAAACCGAACCACCCCGCCCGCACTCCTCACGCCAGGTCCGTCCGGCGCGCCCGCACTGGCTCGGTCGCTCCTGCTTTTGTCCGCGCGCACATGAGCGCATGAACTTGCACCGGTTGTTGTCAGCGCATGCATGTGTGTGAACGCATTAGCACACCTGCTTTTCTTTTTGCTTTTGACTCCCGAGCGGCCCTGCCATGTGTGTGAATCCGTATGCATAGGTAGGTCACTGTGTAGGCACTTTCTAGGTGCTAATGACTGTACGCTCCTATATATTTTTAAAAGCCACTCAATGGCCCCTGTTTGGATCCTCTAGCCGGGCTAGAGCTAGAGTAAGTTTTTAGCTCTCTAGCTCTAGCCCTCAAAACTACTCTAGCCCTTGAGATGTTTGGATCGTGAGCTAGTTTTACAATAAATACACCATTTCAATCAAAAGAGAGAAAAATGATTGTTTTTTACGTGGTCCCAACCAAAACTAGCCCCAATTAGCACCCCCTTGGGTGGGCTAGTGTTTTTTTAGGATTTGGTTGCATTTAGCCCTCTTAGCCCTTCCCCTTTGGATCCTTTTTTAGGTTAATTGGCCAAAACTAAACCAAACTAGCTTTAGCCCCGATCCAAACAGGGGCCAATGAAGCGATGAGAGCCTCCCATAGATCCCGTAAGCAATCCACTTGTGTAGACACGTATGTGTTTTGTCAATATTTCCTAAGTATTTTGTCTGTATGCTCGGTATTTTTATCAATAGCTTAGTATAGCTGGTATTACCTTTTAAGATTTGTCGATATTTTTATGTTTTCTTTCGGTATCTTCTATTATTCAGTCGGTATTTTTATCGGTAGGGTACGATGTATCTTCATTTTTTTTTTCTCAAGAATCTTCTAGTATTTTTGTCGGTTTTTTTTTTTGTCAATAGTTGCTAATATCTTCAAGAGTTGTCGAGTATCTTCATTCTTTTCTCGGTATCCTCTAGTATTCCATCATTATTTTTTTGTGAGTAGTTACTAGTACCTTTAAGAGTCATCAATATCTTCATTCTTTTCTCGGTATCTTCTAGTATTTAAAGATTTTTTTTTCGGTAGTTGCTAGTACCCTGCTAAGAGTCATCGATATCTTTATGTTTTTCTCAGTATCTTTTGGTATTTTTTCTCAATACTTTTTGTTAGTAGTTGCTAGTACCTTCAAGAGTTGTTAGTATCTTCATTATTTTCTCGATTATCTTCTAGTATTTCATCGAGATTTTTTGTGAGTATTTGCTAGTACCTTTAAGAGTCATCGATATCTTCATTCTTTTTCTAAGTATCTTCTAGTATTTCGGCAATATTTTTTGTCGGTAGTTGCCAATACCCTTCTAAGAGTCATCAATATCTTTATGTATTTTTTTCGATATCTTCTAGTATTTTCTCAATACTTTTTGTCGGTAGTTGCTAGTACCTTTAATAGTTTTTAGTATCTTCTTTTTTTTTTACTCGATTATCTTGAATATTCCGTCGGTAGTTGTTAGTATCTCTAAGTAAGTGTCGGTATATTCAAGTATTTTGTCGATATTTCTCAAGTATTATGTTAGTATTCGTTAGTATCCTTTGTGATGCCATCATGGGACACCCATGGGCCAAGCCGCGCCGGCGGAGTCCACCTCAATAATTTTTGTCAAGTTTTTTTTGTCACTAGCTTGGTACACTTAAGTAGTTGTCGGTATCTTCAAGTATTTTTTTAGGTGTCATCAAGTATTTCGTTAGTATTTTCGTTAGGATTGCCGAGTTTTAGGGTTCATGGCATTTGCCGAAGTTTAGGGTTCATGGCATTTGCCGAAGTTTAGGGTTTTTTGGCGTTTCAGAGTTTTAGGGTTCATGGCGTTTCTTTGAGTTTAGGGTTCATGGCGTTTGCCGAGTTTAGGGTTCATGGCGGTTGTCGGGTTTAGGGTTGCCGAGTTTAGGGTTAATGGCATTTGCCGAGTTTAGGGTTCATGGCGTTTGCGAATTTAGGGGTTTTTGGCGTTCTGGGAGTTTCGGGTTCATGGCGGCTGCCGAGTTTAGGGTTCATGGCGTTTGCCGAGTTTAGGGTTCATGGCGGTTGCCGAGTTTAGGGTTCATGGCGTTTGCTGAGTTTAGGGTTCATGGCGTTTGCCGAGTTTAGGGTTCATGGCGTTTGCCGAGTTTAGGGTTCATGGCATTTGCTGAGTTTAGGGTTTTTTGGGCGGCTGTCTTTTGAAAAGCATGCCCCCTCCCAAGCAAGGTTTTCGGGAGACACTTTTAATGGCATTTGCCGAGTTTAGTGTTCATGGCGTTTGCCGAGTTTAGGGTTCATGACGTTTTGCCGAGTATAGGGTTTGTTTATTTTCAGTAGTTATCAATACTTGTTAAATTTAGGGTTTTGGGGCAAGTGTCTTTTTGAAAAGCATGCCCCCTACCGGGCAAAGGTTTTTCGTCGTGACCGGTTGTAATAGCGTTTGGCGAGTTTAGGGTTCATGGCGTTTGCGAAGTTTAGGATTCATGGCGGTTGCCGAGTTTACGGTTCATGGCGTTCTTTGAGTTTAGGGTTCATGGCGTTTGCCGAGTTTAGGTTCATGGTGTTTGCGTCGAGTTTAGGGTTCATGGCATTTGCCGAGTTTAGGGTTTTGGGGCGTGTCTTTTGAAAAGCATGCCCCCCCCCAAGCAAAGTTTTTTTAGGAGACACTTTTAATGGCATTTGCCGAAGTTTAGTGTTCATGGCGTTTGCCGAGTTTAGGGTTCATGGCGTTTGCCGAGTATAGGGTTTGTTTATTTTCAGTAGTTATCAATAATTGTTAAATTTAGGGTTTTGGGGAAAGTGTCTTTTGAAAAGCATGCCCTCCTACCAGGCAAGGTTTCCTCGTGACAGTTGTAATAGCGTTTGACGAGTTTAGGGTTCATGGCATTTGCCGAGTTTAGGGTTTCGTGGTGTTTGCCGAGTTTAGGGTTCGTGGTGTTTGCCGAGTTTAGGGTTCGTGGTGTTTGCGAGTTTAGGGTTCTTGGCATTTGTCGAGTTTAGGATTCATGACGGTTGTCGAGTTTAGGGTTTGTTGATTTTCAGGTAGTTATCGGTAATTGTTAAGTTTAGGGTTTGGGGCGAGTGTCTTTTTAAAAAGCATGCCCTCCCGATAATTTTCTATCGGTAGCTTGTGAGGCAAGCGGTACTATGACTTCGATGGTTGTTAACGCTCAAGGATTGTCTTGAAGAAAACTAGAAATATCTTGAATGATACTACATTATACCGAATATTCTTGAAATATATTAGGTGATACTAACGAAATACTTAATGTTACGGAAGGATTGTACTTGATTAGTGACCAAGAAAAGGATACAAGATGATACTATATTGTTCTTGAAGGATTGTAGTGACCAAAAAATAAAATATCTTGGATGATACTATGTTTGTCTTGAATGCTCTTTGAAATATACCAAAGCTACTAACAAGAATCTTGACGAAATACTTGAAGATCTTGGACCGACCGCTTCGGCGGGCGCCAACCTTCCCGGCGACCCACCACGTCGTCGGCGCCGGTCTCGCGGGGAGGCCCACCCACCTTCCGACCATGAGCTGCGGGAGGCCCGCCCACCGGGGCTTGCCCGGAGGTCATTGGCCGCTTGCGCCCGGCCTGCACTCCGCGGACATCTCGCACATAGCCCCCCCCTTGTCGCTCCCCAAGTTTTAGCCCCAAGCGCCAAGTCTCACCAATGCGTCACGGCCACGCGCCCACCACCAACTCACCTCCCACCGGCGGAGTCTATCTCCTCACATGTATGCGAGAGAGTGAGAGATCTACCGAATATAAAATGTTCACAAAGTACTATGAGAGATCGGGGCCGAACTATGACATTCCAAGTATTTTTTCGGTATCTACGAGTAGTTCTCGATATCTCTAAGTAGTAGTCGGTATCTCCGGAGTTTTTTTTTGTCGGTATGTCGAGTATCTTGTTTATCGGTATCTCCGGTAGTTCTCGGTATCTCCGAGTAGTAGTCGATATCTCGAGTATATTGTCGGTATGTCCGAGTATCTTGTCGGTAATTATCGGTAACTTCAAGTATTTTGTTAGTATTCTTAAGTAGTCCATTTAAGTATTTTGTTAGCATCTACGAGTAGTTGTCGGTATCTCCGGAGTATTTTATCGGTATCTCCGGTAGTTATCGGTGTCTCCGAGTAATAGTCGATATCTCGAGTATATTGTTAGTATGTCCGAGTATCTTGTCGGTAATTATCATAACTTCAAGTATTTTTGTTAGTATTCTTAAGTATCCTGTCATATCTTGATTTTTCGATTCTTTATACACGTGGTTCTATAACTTTAGTTCTCCATATCTTCATTTATTTTGTCAAGAACTTCAAGTATTTGGTATGTATTTTGTGAATTTGTTTAAGTAGCTTTCAGTATTTATGAATTTTCTTTCAATATTTATAAAGTTTTTCTTTTTAGTACGTCAGGGTATTCAGTCAGTATTTTGGGACCATTAGACTCGTTTGCTAGACCATATGCAAACTCAGCGACAAGACTTTCAATCTCCCTCAATGCTTCGTCATGTTCTGTCCCCAGATCAGTATGGCAAATATATTCAGTATTACAAGAGATGCATTCAGTATATACATTCAGTACATTAGCGGTGAGCAGTGGCGGCCTTGGCGCATCCGGAAGGGCCGAGGTGCATCCACAAGAACTAGTTGCCATTATTTTTGTCAGTACTTGGGATGGTCAGGTCAGGGTCTATCCAATTATCCAGCACAAACAGGTCTCGTGTGACTGCTCTGTTCCAAGGAAACGGCAATACACTTCGTGGTTGAGATGGAACAGTTCGTGCTTGAGATGGATGTCAGTCTTTAATCTTAAATCCCAGATTCCATCGCGTTCACCCAGAAGTCCAGAACCAACGTTGCTAACTGAAGCTTGGAACACAGTTCCCATTTGGATTAGTACTCCAATCCTAGATGAATCATTTTAGGGTACCCATCATTTTAGTAGATCAGAATCCGTAGATCTTCAATCCCAGCTGCTAATCCCTCAGTATTTTTTTTTTGGTGCCAGCTAATCCCTCAGTAGTCAGTACCGTGCACACGCCCATGTGTACAGAAATAAATGATCTGGGAAGGTCTCGTCAGGTCCAGATACACCATGCACATGCTCCTGCCTCCTGGTTTCTAGGTGAGGACCAGTCCCCACAGGGTGCGGTGCGGGCCTCCACCTGTATTCAGCCCGGCCCCGCACGCTGCAGTTGTCCCCCTTCTCTCCCATCATTATTTCACTACTTTTTCAAATTAAAAAAAGGTGATATCTGCTAAACCAAGTATCATAATCAACATCTAATTTCACCATCATGTTTATTATAATAAAATTTACAAAATAAGATCTCATATGGATATATTTCGATCCCAATTTATTCCCCATCCGGAACGAATTGGGTGGGGGATGGTCTCACCGTGAGGACCTCCTCCTAATAAACACTAAACGTCTTTATATCGCGGGATCCCGCAATTACTTTGCTCTCGGCGCCGGGGGCCTACCGGCTCTCTCGGCCTTAAAGCAAAAAGCCTTACTTTCGCTTCTGGCGCCTTCGGCGCTAATTTCATATAGGGATAAAAGTAATGTCATGTTCTATAGCGTGTGTTGTTCTATAGTGTGTGCTATTCTGCTATCCCTGCAATGTATTTGCTCCGCGGCCTCGAGGGCCTACCGGCCCTCTCGACCTTAAAGCGAAAGCCTTACTTTCGCTACGGCGCCTTCGGCGCTAATTTCATATAGTGATAAAAGTAATGTCATGTTCTATAGTGTGTCTTTGTTCTATAGCGTGTGTTGTTCTATAGCGTGTGCTGATACGCTATCCCTACAATGTATTTGCTCTACGGCCTCGAGGCCTACCCACCCCTCTCGGCCTTAAAGCGAATGTCTTCTGAACATTCGCCAAGGCGCCTCCGGCGCTATTTTCTATAGCGTGTCATTCTATACTATGTATTTTTGTCATCAACGAACATATATATTTTAATCGGACTATAAATTGGATGCATGATTTAATAAGGAAGCTTTCTTGAATATTGGTGCGCAAAGAAGATGCGAGATGCAGTGCGGCTTTGGGACACGGCGTCGGCGGTGGACACCCAGGTCCTTACCGAGTCTTGACCCGGTCCCTACCCAATTTAGGACCCGATCAAGACAGGGTCTTGATCGCGGACCTCTCCACCGTATTCAAATTGCCCAAGACGCACGCCGCAGCTTGTCCCCCTTCTCTCCCATCATTATTTCACTACTTTTTCAAATTAAAAAAAGGTGATATCTCGGTAAACCAAGTATCATAATCAACATCGATTTCACCATCATGTTTATTATAATAAAATCTACAAAATAAGATCTCATATGGATATATTTCGATCCCAATTTATTCCCCATCCGAACCGAATTGGGTGGGGATGGTCCTCACCGTGAGGACCTCCTCCTAATAAACACTAAACGTCTTATATCGTAGGATCCCCGCAATTACTTTTGCTCCACGGCCTCGAGGGCCTCTGGAGGCCCTCTCGGCCTTAAAGCAAAAGCCTTACTTTAGCTACTGGCGCCTTCGGCCTAATTTCATATAGGGATAAAAGTAATGTCATGTTCTATAGCGTGTGTTGTTCTATAGTGTGTGCTATTACGCTATCCCCGCAATGTATTTGCTCGCGACCTCGAGGGCCTACCCTCTCGACCTTAAAAAGCGAAAAGCCTTACTTTATCTCTTGTAACACCCGTGTGTTATTTACCGATTAAGCTTTGGTTTGGACCAAAAATAAGTTTAGTTATGGTTGGTTGAGTGGTTGGATGAAAAGACGCGAATAGAATAGGAATCCGTAAGTTACCCCCTCCGGTCGGGAAACCCTAAACCCTAACCCTTCTTTACCCCCTTTTCCATAATTCAAAATCTAAGCAAAATTTGACAAAACTTCCAAAAGCTTCTTTGTAGATCTTTTCTTGATGAACAAAAGGTACGTACAAAGTTTTTTAAGTTTTTGTATAATTTTAAAAGTAATTTTGAATTCAAAATTCTCCTTTTTGACCCCATTTCAAAAGTCGATTTAGAGGCCGAATTTGAAAATCTTCCAATTGTAAAAATTGTAGATCTTGAAATTTTAAGCAAAGTTGCTTTTGGAGTTTTTCAAGTTCAGTTCAAATTTTGGGTGAATTTTGCATAAAGCCGAAAAGTTAGGGTTTTGGGCGCTACAAGAACCGGCATGGGGCCATGCCGCCACCGCCGCCGTGTCCGCCGTGGACGCCGAGCGTCGCTGGCCCACGCGCCTCTCGGGCTAGCCGGGCGAGCACCGGCGCCGCCCACCTCGCCCCCTTCTTTTCTTCTTAAAGCCAACACCGTCGTGGCCGCCGCTCTTCGTTTCGGAGCCGCCCGCCACGGCTGCCTTGCCGCCGGAGAAAATCACCGCCACCAGCCCACCTCTCGCCCTATCATCTTGGTCGAAGGTCCGGTAGAATCTTTTCGCATCGATTGAGCCCGCCGTGTTGCCTCCCTCCGCTTAGTTTGCCCGCGGCGCTCGTCTTCCGCTCGCCGGGTCTGAGCGCCCAAGGATCGCGTCGCCGTTCCTACCGCTCCGGTGAGCTTCTTGACAAACTAGATGGTGTTTTTTGAGTCGCTTTTGAGGTTGTGGTCGTGATAGCGACCGCCCGTTTTTAAACCGACGTCCAATCACGCGCCCGAACGCTGACCTGCCGGAGTCCCCCGCCGTACCGGGCTGCGGTCGTCGTCCGAACCACCTCGTCCCGACCCAACCATCGTTATTGGCCGCGGTGGCGCCGTCGATCATGCCGGAACACTGGGCTTGGCTGGTCGTTTGCGGCGGGATAGCGAACGCGACCACCCGACGACTTTATCTTTCAAGCGCACGCCGTGCCCCTTTCGAGGCCGCTGTTAGCCGTCGGTGTGGTCCCAGCAAGTGGGGCTTAGGTCGCCTGTAGGTGCTTTAGAGGTGATGCTACCTCGCTTTTGTCGGGGGGAGAGCTCGGGTGGCACAAGCTCCGACGACGCCGGCGCCGCGCCGTGGGCTTGATGCTGCTCTCGGGGGAGTGGCCGGGCACGAGAAAACAAGAATAGGAAAACGATCGGGGTCCCTTTGCAAACTCAGGGACTCCGCTTAAATAGTGCTTTTGTAGTTTTGTAAATATCAAAGATAAAGAGCCCCTTTTTTTTGCAAGCGCCGGTGGCAACACCCAGGCAGGGCTACGGGCCGGCTGCTCTTCCACTCCGCATTGCCCGAGGCAGTATGACGTGCGGCTTTGGCGCCGTTCGGGTACCGGGCCGAGGGCTTTAGGCCCGATGGCCTTTCCTTTTCGTAAATGCTTTATTAATTTCTATATTTTTGAATAGTGCTGAATTTTGTGAATTTCATATAAATTCATGTATGGCTTTAAAAATTCTGAAACTTTTGTATAGCCTTCCTGTGTGATGTTGTGTATCCATGAAAATTTTGAAACTTTGATTTTGAGTAGTTCTTGCATGATTTAAAAATACATTCTTTAATTGAAAAATGCATCTTCCATGATTTTTAGAAAATAAAATATTTATTCAAAAATCATGAAAATTTATTTGGTGCTGTTTTTTATGATGTGATCTACTTGTATAAAAAAAGTTTGGGGCCATTTTGAGAAAAGTTAATTTATTTTCTATTTCATGCTTTATTTTATTTATTAGAAAAGGTGAGTGTTAGAGCCTAATGACCTAGGTTTGGTGTGTGATTTGGGATTGTTTTGTGAATCTTGGATCATACCACAATCAAATGGTCCTTGAGAACTCCTTAGGCAATGGTGATGATATCTTGTAGAGTAGTTCAACAAGTTGGTTGTGTTGGGTTGCAACTTTATCGTGAAGGAAAGTTGTACTCAAGTGTTTATCATTTCATGCATCCATCAAGCATCATATTTATACTTCATCATGCTAAAGCATGCATCATCATCTACGTGTAGAGTATACGAGAGTGAGATGGTTCATGATGGTCGAAGCTCAAGAAGATCCATCCACCGATGATATCGATGTCAAGTATGACTCGGGTGATCTCAATTAAGAATCTAACTTTTCCCCTAAACACGTGCAAGCCCCTGATACATTTAAACCTTTCCTTGTATTTTACAAAGCTTTTACACTTATGTTTATGATGATATGTTGCATTAAGTTCTAGGAGTTGAGTGATAACCTAATTCTTTGCATTATCATCCTTGTTTATTGCAATACCATACTTGTTAACCTGTTTTATTTCGAAAAATGCTTAGTGATGCTTAGCCCCTCGCTTAATTAGTTAAGCTATTTCTTCAAAATGCTTTACATGAGAATATGGTACCTTTTCGAAAAAGAAAGAGAAGTAGAAATGAATTTGAGATCGGACGGGACGTAGGTTGAAAGCCGGGGGATACCTAGCCGCGGCTTGTCCCGTGTTGGTCGCTTAAGGACCGGGCCCGCGGATTGGCCCTTGGATCAAGAATTTGTTATACCGCCACATATACGAGTAAGCCCAAGATCTCGGAGGTGAGCCAAATCGAACGCATAACAACGCGTGCACCGGGTGGAGAGATGGCGAGAGTACATGTTACCCTCGTGGGTTAAAGTCCCTGGATTGGAGGTGTACGGTACTCTCGGTGGCGTAGGACACGGTCCCGCTTTTGGACCCGGTCCGGTGAGGGTTGACATATATAAGTTTAAGTTCTACATATGTCGTGTGGTGAGGTATCCCCACCGGGTTTTAAGCGGTTCGAATCGGCGTTTGCTCCACGAGAAAAGGAAACTTGATCCTCGCACCCTTCTTCGTAGTAATTGATGGAATATGGTTTTGAGGAAAGAAAGTTGGCTTATGAAAGAAATGTTTGCTCTAGAGTAGGATAACCTAGAGTATATGAGCTACTAATATGAATTAAAAATATTGAAACTAAGGATTCACTTTTAGTAAGCTTTTCTCGTAAAAGAATTCTTGATTCTTGTTAAGCCTTACCTTGATTCCCTTAAACCCGCATTCCTAAGTCTTCTCCCTTCTTTTTGTCGGGTAAGTCTTGTTGAGTACTCCCGCACTCGGGGTTTGTTAACCCCTTGTTACAGTGTTGACTCATGTTTGTTAACCAAGGTTATGTCGGTGGGCACGACATGATCCGTTGTCTTCTAGTCTACTCGACTTCCGAAATTAATTAAGTTAAGTTTACTCAAATGTAACTTACTCACATTTTGTAAAATTAATGTTATTATTCTTCCGCACTCGATCTATATTTTTGTAACAAATGTTGTAATTCAAGATGGCAACCGTAAATACCCGATGGGTACTGGCCACCCGCACCGCACCCGCCCACCAAAATCTTACCCGTCGGGGTTACCCGTATCGCCAGGCGGGTAGAGAATTCATTCCATCCCCGCACCCGCCGGGTAATTCATACCCGACGGGTAACCCGCACTTCGAAACACACCCGAACTCAAGTAGAATTATCGAGATTTCGCTTTGCAAAGACGAGGCGAACTTCGCAAAAAATAGGCGTATTTTCACATCTAGCATCATGCCGCAAAGTACAAGCGAAAAATAGCAACACAAGAACGGATAAATAAATCATAAAAAGGCACATGCAATTCATCAATTGGTGGAGGCACATGCACGACGGAGGCGGACGGTGTGTCGAGCTCATGTCCTCTAGATCCGCACTTCCAGTACGGCGGGGGCTAAATATAGACCAAGAGATGCAAGAATGGATTAAGGGAGATGGCAAAGAATAGGATGCATGCGCCGCGGCGGACGGAGTCGGCGTCAGCGTCCACGCCGACTTCGCAAAGCGGTAAAGATCGGCCGCCCCTTGTGTGGCGGCCGAAGGGAAGGAGAGAGTGGAGTGAATCGCTGAATGGCTAGGGTTTGGACTCAACAATATATACTAGGACTTTTGGGCCGATTCATGGGCTAGATGGGCTAAAATGAATTGGGGGGCAAAAAGCTATTTTGCGGGTGATTTTACCCGCGGTACGCGGGTATGGGTACTATACACCCACACCAGTGCAGCCATACCCGATGGGTATAGAATTTTGCCCAATAACATACCCGCGGGTAGAAAATTCATTCCACACCAGCGTTTTTATCGGTGGTAAAACCCGTCGGGTACTTTCGGGTTTGGTACCCGCTGCCATTTTGAGTTGTAATGTTGTAGCTACCCTTTTTGTTGATCCCGGTATGAGTGCCGTAATCGAGTTTCCGATTGACACTCGGCAGAACTTCTTAATTTATTGGGTGCATCCGCATCGTTGTCGAGGTCTTTGGGACAACGGCAAAAAAAGGTGGGCCCAAAATTAGGAGGTTACGTTATAGCATTCTGGCGTCTCCGGCGCTAATTTCATATATAGGATAAAAGTAATGTCATATTCTATAGTGTGTGCTGTTCTATAGCGTGTGTTGTTCTATAGCGTGTGCTATTCTGCTATCCCTACAATGTATTTGCTCCACGGCCTCGAGGGCCTACCGGCCCTCTCGGCCTTAAAGCGAAGCGCCTCCGACGCTATTTTATATAGCGGGTGTCATTCTATACTATGTATTTTTGTCATCAACGAATATATATGTTTAATCAGACTATAAATTGGATGCATGATTTAATAAGGAAGCTTTCTTGAATAAGCAACAATAATGCAGTGTCATCAGTGCGTGGCCTCGATGGGCCTGAACAAGGATGCGACGGTGGCGCAGCCGCAAGACAGCGGCCGAGGGCGCCAGGAAGCGAGGCGGGCGGGACGGAGGCCACATGGATGTGCTCATTGAGCGCAAGAACGCAGCTGCAAGAGCTCGAGCAGGCCATGGTGCTTGCCGCCGCGGATCAGGACGGGGCTGTCCTTGCACGACGACAGCTTTTGCTCGGCCCTGGCGTCCACGCTACTGCAACAGATGGATTTTTGAACTCCGTCATTCAATGTAGTGGGCCTAGTGCATTCAATGTGTCGGCATGCATGGTGCAGGTTGTTCAAACGCACTCACTCACCCCTTCTAGCTGCGCAAGTTAATTAGAGTAAAGGCTCGCCGGAGAATTAAAGAACCTGCTGGACCGGCCACCGGCGTTGAAAATACCATTTACAAGCTACCGCAGGGGAGAGCAGGTCGTGCTCGACGGGAGGGTCGGGGGCTCGGGGCACGGTGCCGCAATCGCAACTGAGAGGGACGACGGCGCCTCGCTCTGGATGCATTCCGCATCGACGCCGCCGCCGGAGAGAGGAAGGAAAAAAAATGACGTAGAAAAAGGGGTAGGTGCTATATATTCACCTGCCATCACGTGCTGAGGCGTGGATTATATGGTGCTAATTGGGATGAGGAGATGGAAAATCTAATTAAACAGTCATTTAATATCAGCTAATAATAGGCACAGCGTTAAATCATTGGTCACATTAAATACGTCCGCCGTTTTTTTTTTTTTATGGGTGTAACTACACCCGGTGTATAAAAGTGCACTATATATATATATAGCTACTATTCTTAGTCCCCACGCGTTAGGTGTTTAGTTGGTGAAATGTTTTGGGTTGAAATTTCTTTACTTTTCGCTTTCAGTATTTGATAATTAGTGTCCAATCATGGGACTAACTTGGCTTAAAAAGATTCATCTCAATGCTTTTCAGCCAAACCGTGCAATTAGTTTTTTTATTTATCTACATTTAATCTTTCAAAAATACGATACGATATTCGATGTGATAGGGAACTGTAGCACTTTTGGTTACTGTTGCACCAACTGAACACCGGCGGAGCTCCGCCTGTCTCCGGCGACGGCACTCAGAAACAATTATTGTGGGCCCATCATTATTGTCGGCGTTAGCACACGGAAGGAATTAAATTGTTGGCCATTTATTATTCCTACATGATGACGACCCGTGATCCACGCAAGTCAAATTGATTATTATATATACTACTCCGTGTTGGAGGTCGCAGAGATTTGACCGGCGCCTCTCACGGTCGTCGCGTCCAGCTCGGCAAGCTCGCCGGCACCTCACAGTCGTCGCGTGGAACTAATGGTGGCCCTCGGCGGCGACGCGTCCAGCCGCGCGGTCACGGCCCCGGCGGTGGCGCAGCCAGACCAGCCATGGGACTCGCCTCCGTCTCGCGCTGGCCGGCAGCACCCCCTTCTTCACCAGCGACGACAGCTGCCTTCCTCTGGTCGGCAGCGACTCTTCCCCACCAACGACCAGCCTGCCAACGACGGCGTGGAACCGGCTGCGCTAAGCGAGGCGGGCGACCGACGGCGCTCAACTCCTCCCCACCTATGGCGGCGACCGCCTCCACGTCAACGGTAGCTCCTTCCCCGGGGACAGCGATGGCACCGTCTCCCCCACCGGCGCCGGCGAGCCCCCTCCACACGCGGCATATTCGGTTTAGGGGCGCACATGGCAGCGGTGGTGCCCCCCTTGATGCCGCTCCCCTCCTTCACACCAGCGGGGGTCCCTCCGGCACGGCAGCCGCAGCCTCGTCGCCGGCTCAGCAGGCTCAGCAGGTACGAGGAGCGGAGGCGGACTTGCCGGCCGGCGGTGGCTGGCAGTGCGTGCTCATCCTCCCCGACCTCGCGTGTGCATCTCGTCCTCCCGCTCCCCCTGCCCAGTCAGCAGAGGTCTTGGGCCGGCCGCGCGTGGGCACCGGAGAGGAGCTCCGCGTGCTAGCTGCCGCCGTTCGTGACTGTCTGCGACCTCGCGTGTGCTGCCGCTGTGCCAGACCGCTGGACCTGAACTGGCGTGGGCGGTGGCTGCATCTGTGGCTGTTCAGATGGAGTAGTACTCGACAAGATGCTAGATTACCATGTTTTTGTTGATGTAGTATCTGGGGAAGCACCACGCCTCGGGAACAGAAACACCTTGGAGTAGCACACTACTTGCATTGGATTCATAGATATTTGTTAATTGCCCGTATGAATCTGACTAATTAGAGCTGTTCAAAAGTAAAATTTTCAGATGCTATTGTTATTTTTATTACCAAGATATTAATCTGAATATTATGTAACTAGCACAATAAATTTTATTGCGCATGGACTCGGCAAACTTTATTGCACGCGATCAGAGAGAATTATTTTCAGACTCAAATGATATTGTTAATAATAAAAAAAATACCTTGTCCAAATAATTTGCATAGTTAATTTTTACTGCTCACGAGTCAATGTGGAATTATTTTCAGTGCAAAATTGCTACTGATGATTACCAAAAGTGAATTATTTACCGTTCACATGGCTAGAGAGAATTATTTGCTTAACAAAATAATATGAGTAGTAATAAAAAAAATTAATATTAGTAATAAAAAATTACTATTAGTAATAAAAAAAGTCCAAACGGTGAATGGACGCCCAAGTGTTACCATAGGCGAATTTACTGCTCACGAGCTAGGACGGAATAATTTCCATAACAAATTACTAAGAGTAATAAAAATACTCTCACCGCTTGCGACACAAGCCGGTGATTAACAAAAGAAATATTTACCAATCATAAGGTGGGAAGTAATTATTTTCTTACTATAATAATACTGTAAGTAATAAAAATTACTCTCACCGCCTGCGGGACATGCCGATGATTAGCAAATAAAAATTTACCGATCACATGTTAGGAGGGAATTAATAACAATACTAAGTAATAAAAAAAAATCCTACCGCATCACACACGGGTGATTAGCAGAGGAAAATTTATTGATCGCGGGTCAGGAAGGAATTATTCTCTTATATTACCATAAGTAATTATTTTCTTACCGCATACCGGACATCTCATTTTTTTTCTCCCACGCAAATTTTTCCACTTACAGAACACACAATTATTTATTTATGTAAATAATGATAATAATAATAATAATTACCGCATTGATTAATATTGGCAAATTTACCGCTTTCATGTTCGGACAGAATTATTTTTTAGAACAAAACAATACTTTAGTAATAAAAGTTATTGAAGATGTTTTCAATGCATTTATGACGTGTGTGTGCGCATGTAACAGCTTTCTTGACCGGACGTGTGTGCGCATGCATGCGGTAGCCGATTCACTTGCGCTTGCGCTGGCAGTTTTGACCGGACATTTATTAATTGGAGCAACAGCGGTGGCACATTTATTCGCTGAATTAACGCAGCTTTTCCTCCAGCCAGGCTCGTCGGACGTGCTGGCGCCGGCCGCCGGTGTTATGAATAATATTCACAGCGTAGGCTGCAAAATAGTGCGGTATATATATATATATATATATATATATATATATATATATATATATATATAGAGTATAGTCTGTAGCTAGGCTACGGAAGCCGAAAACCATCCGGCACAACCAGCTTTACTAGGCGGCGCTCGGTCGGTTCCCCCGCGGGCCTAGTAACTGTTAGCGCGTGATTTCTGGCAGACCGACTAATCAATTAGCGCACAGTAATTTTTTTTGGACGGAGTGGTTACGAGAATACATATGTGCATGCATGCAAGCGATGAACGTGTCGGTGGAATATATAGTAAATTGCACGGCAGACTATGGTAAATTGTTTACTAGTATATTCTATGTTGGCAATGTTGCTGTTTTTATTAGTTACGATAATCTATTTATTGGACTTGCAAATTGTTTAGTAGATTTACGAGAATCAATATCAATCTGCCCAACTGTAGTTACGATAATATATTTATTAGATTTTTCAATAATTTACTACAATAATATATCAAAAAATATGTAATCAATTTACTATAAATAATTCTGAATCTATATGTCAAAACAATCCATACAACTCGACAAAGGGAATTCCTTTCGGCTAACCACACCAACTGAAGAACACTACAAAAATTACATGTAAAAAGGAAATTAATCAAATCCTAATCGAAATCCTAACGGATGGCCTCATGCACATATCGCCAAGGAAAAGGGAAAGGAAGACAATCGTCATGCACGACGGCACAAGCGCGAAGCCTGCACCGCGGAGGCACGCAAGACGTACGACCGATCGAGAGACGAGTGTTGCCCTCCGCAGCGCTGAAGCCTCCGTTGTGCTTCCGTACGCCGCGCGAAGGAGCATATGGAGGCGACATCACCGGTGGTGCGCAGATAGGGAGGTGCGTCCAGAGAAGAAGAGACCGTCGTGGCCAGTGGTGACTGGCGGGCGTAGGGCTCCGCCGAGATCCAGCCAGGCGCGGTCGCCGACCGGACCGCCGCGCCGTGAACCGTCGGCACGGAAAAGGCCGCTTCGTTGTCGGGGAGGCCCGCGATGCCGCACTGCCGCCGGTCGGTGAGGACTCACGTCACGTGGCCGGACCACCACTGGGAGCAGTTGGTGCGGGACAGGCAGCTCCGCCCACGCTGTCGACGTCGAGGCTGGAGTCGCTCCTCTCCCGTGCACGGGTGCTCACGCGAGTGGGCTGTCCCGCCTTCTGGAGGTCGTCCGCACTGCCTCCGGGTCGCCTTGGCCGTGTCCGTCTCACCCGCCAACGGATCACGACGCCGCCGGCGTTGCGGGCGGCGCAGGTCAGCCCCGGAGCAAGGCAGGCCGCGTCGCCGCCGGGGAGCCCATGCGTGCGGGTCGAGCTGCGCTGATGACGGACAACATCCATGCGAGGCAAGAGCACACTAGGGAGCAGCAGCTGTGGCCACCGGGGAAGGAGGAGCCGCCGTCGCCGTTCCAGACAATCTGCCGCGGGCGCCGGTGAGGAACAAGGCGCCGCTCCTAGTGTTGTTGTCGAGGACCGTGCGAACGAATGTCAGGGGCAGGGAACGGAGGAATTAGAAAGTAACGTGATTAACGGGTGTGCCATATATCCAATCCATTTTAATACAGAAAAATAAATGGCTGCATTTATTAGCCTAGACGAAGGCATGTTGGCAGCCAGGTCAAGCAAGGTGGTCTCATCGGTCGGTATAGCGTTGTCAGTTTGGACTCGGCTACAGAATTTAACATTTTGTAGCCAGCTATAGCATAATACTTCTATATATATATATATATATATATATATATATATATATATATATATATATATATATATATACCCGGTGTAGTTACATCCATATTCAAAAAAACTACATTGTGTATGTGTTCATACTTGTTTATCGGTTTGAGTATGTTTAGATACTCATATTAAGATACTCTAGATCTTACTACACCTAAAAATTTTCGAAGGAACCTATATTTTTAATATATTACATAAAATGTCACTACTACTATATATATATAAAAAAGTATATCCATATACTCAACGTATGAATGCATACTTAACATATATACCACCATAGATGATCTAATATGATCATATACTTCATCCACATGCACTTCGCTCGGTCATATATACCACAAATCTTGAGATATACATATGGGTGTAACTACGCTTTTTAGGGTGTAGAAAAAATTACCATATATATATATATATAATATAAAAGTTAGTTTGTTGCAAGCAAACGGCGGGACTTTATATTTATCTAAATACACACCCACCAACGAGTGGAGCAGTACGCATACATATAGCATATATATACAAAGCACGTACAATAACCGCAGTGGTACACAGTAGCATGTACCGATCCGAGCTCGTTTTTGTGCCACCATGCATCGCCGCGCATGCAGAGTAGTACTATATAACTGTATAGACGATCGAGGCTACTCACTAGTACCTAGGCAGGGTTATCGTCCTTGACAATAGCCACGATCCTGATTGCGTCATTTATATCCTTGACGTGGATCTTCTCCATGTCGTCGATCTTGGCTTTGGGGTCGACGGCCCACTTCAGCATCGCCCGCGAGATCTTGTCCCATTCCCTCACCTGCATCCCTTCAATCTCGGACACGGTCGCCGCCGGGTGGTCGAACTCCTTGTACAACGTTCGGTACAGGGTGTGGAACCGCACCCCCTCGCACACCATCATCACCAGCTTCACCAGCTTGCTCTTGGGCAGGGCGTACGCGTCGGCCGCCTGAGCGCCCTGCCCTTCGCCGTGCACCGCCAGGGCGTCGACTGCCGCGGCCATCTCGGCACGGCCCAGCGTGACGGCGTGCAGCCCGGCCTTCTGGTGGTGGCCGATGAGGCCCGCGTAGCTGCCGTCGAAGCCGAGCCACCGGGAGTCGGGGATGAGGTGTTTTCCGGCCTTGTCGTTGTTGTTGAACTCCCCACCACACCCCGGCCTTGGTCTTGAAGCCGACGAGGTAGAGGTTGTCGAGCCGGATGGCGAGCGGGAGGGAGTTGTCCTGGGTGCGGAGTACGACGTGGAACCAGAGCTTCGGGTCGTCCTTCTGCTCCGGCGGGAGCACGAGCAAGTGGTTGGGACCCCGCTGGCTGCAGTGGAAGCTCACATTCTGCCGGACCAAGCGGATGAAGTCGCCGTAGTTACCTTTCGGCACGGTAAAGGTATCCGTGAACTGTGGTGCTAACGCCGGTGCTACCGGCGCCATTGATCTCTATCTTCCTCCTCTTTCTTAATTTCTCCAGGTGGAATAGGAAAGATGGATATTTTATATATATGCCTAAGGTGGAGAGGATGGTTGGTTAATTGCGAGGTGGGAGATACTATATATATACTCGTACTATATATAGAGGGAGAGTTAGTGCGCTACTACTTGGTAATTTCCACAGACACAAATTAAAGGGACCACTGTGATTAGTGAGATGGGATAAGACGGAACTGACTAATGGTACCGTGATTGATGGCGAAATGATGGTGCGCCGGGGAAGATTCTGGTCTGCAGACGCGCGTTGGAGGAGCGCCCCGCTGGCGTCGAACGCGTGGGCTCACTCACAGCCACATCCCCACTTCGAACTCTCTCGTGCTGATCATTATTCTGTAGCTCTATAGTAACACCACATGAGGTGTCGAAGGGCAAGCGCAATGTGAGAAGGTCACACAGACCTTAAGGTGGGGCCCAAGTAAATAGACCACAGTTACTAACATTTTGCACAATGTTTACGACTCATTTTAGGCTTAGCGTGGGTCCTGCAATATACAATAAATAAATCCAGGTCCCACCAACCACCCTCTCACATCCCCTTCTCACTGAGTGTACGCATGCAATGGCTAGCTGAGAAAAAAGCGACACGAGGACCTTGAGACAGATTTTTTTATTCGGCTAAGATGCACCGTAAAACCTAAGGTCGGCCGTAAAGAAACTTTGCTTATGGCCACACTCCACAATGCTAAAGATCTATTTACTCAGAGGTGCATTGAAGGCCTAAGACTACCTTTTTTGAACACATTGTGGGTGCCCGAAGTTCATCTAGTTCTCTCAGCTGCAGCTGTAAGTCTTGGTCGGGGAGCAAGAGATGTCATCCGAGAAAACTTCCTGAACCGAGATGTTTCGCCTTGCTGTGTGAGAAAAGGGTGCGCCCTCCGTTTTTCACTTTTATATAATTTTTATTTGACTATTCGTCTTAATTATTTTTTATAAATAATAAAAGAAATAAATTATTATAAAAATATCTCAAATGATTGAATAAGTCATAATAAAATAAGTAATTTTTATTAAAATTTTTTTAAATAAGATGAACGATTAAATAAGAAGCAAAGAAGTCAAAAAGATGCACTTATTTGTGGACGGAGGGAGTATAAAAAGTCTGACACTAAACTTTGAGGGCGATAGAAGAAGAAATCTGTGGATTCTTGCTAGACCAGGTCATCAACCCCAAGGGAGAATTTTATGCAGACCACAGGATAAGCTTGGGTCAATTAGCTCAACACATATTTTCTTCTGTAATGTTGGTCAAATTTTAGATAGTTTGACTTAGGATAAACCCAAAAAGTAGCTCTATTCTGGGACGGAGGGGGTATTGCATATGCTTTTTTTTTTTTTTTTTTGAGAAACGGGTATTGCATATGTTTAATACACTAACAAATTGATCTTTCAGGAGCCTTTATATTTTTGGATTTTTTAGATTATTATAAAACGCAATAGTTCTTGGAATTGATTAATAGATCTAGTAACATTAGACATACTAGTTATTTACCTTCCAGGCCAGAGACCGCAGAGCATGGGAAAGCAATTCCCACATGCTGCCAACTTCTCCATGCATAAGCATATCCTCGCTGTTTCGTCCTAGAACTGTCAGCACCATACGACCAGAGGGGCAGCACTAAGTGGGGTTCCCGTCCGGTACCAAGACTATCCACACATGTATTCTATTTACTTTCTATACATCCCTCGCCATCAAGATTCTCTCTCTTTACTGATTATCTTCTTTCGCACTTTCGTATTCTATTTATTTCTTTTATATACTAACCACCATCAGTGGGGTCCACTTATAATTTTATCTAAACATATCCGTGTGAGATCTAGTTTTAAAGGATTTATTGAAATAAATTGAATGGTGTAATCGAATTTAATTTTGTCTTTTAGTTTACAAGTTATAATATTTTTTGTTACTTTACTTAGTGGGGCCCGCAGTTGATTCTCTCGCCTCTCTTTCAATTCTCTCACGCGCGCGACATGGTGGGCCAGCAGCCGGCTGTAGCGAAGCAACGCTACCACGCCTTACTTCCAGAACCGGCGTGCGATGCGGGACCATCCAGTAGCATTTACAGTACCCGCTGCAGCTCATTTTACGCAAAAACTCTCCTCCAGTACCATGTCCCGTTCGCCGCTGCAGATAGTCTAATGCTAGAATTTCTAGCAGCGTAAAGTAACAGAGGGGGCAGCACTTACCCAGGGAGGCACTGTGAAACTTAGAAATAAACGCGGCGCTGACGTGACCTAAAAACAGATCACTAAAGCAGCGAACGCGAATTTTGCAAGTTCAAATAGCTCGGCACATAGATTAATTAGCGACGTGATAATTACATAAAAAAACAGTTGTTGCCAGGAGAAGCTCCCGGAGCCTTTTACACGACACTTCCACGTGAGCCCAAACACTTTCTTTCTCACAAGCCTAAACACAACCACATGTATAAGAATGTCCTGAGTTTTATTGTTTTCAATTGCCGACAGTTTATTAATTCATTTTCTATAAAAGAGTGGATACATTTGGTCAGGCCCACGGAAGAAAAGGGATTGTTTATTCCATTCATGGAGACGTGGCTGATAAATAGTGGGTGTGTTTAGAGCCTAAATGTTTGGGTCAAATTTGGCAATTCCGGTCAAAATTTGGTAATGTAGCGAAACCGAAAAGACTCGTAGCATATTTCGTTTGTTTGTGGTAAATATTATCCTACCATGGGGTAACTAGGCTAAAAAGAATCGCCTCGTAATGTACATCTAAACTGTGTAATTAGTTTATTTTTTAACCTATATTTCATACTACTGGGCATGTGTCTTTTGGTATATTTAATCTTCGATGTGATGAGAGTGTAAAATTTTTGAGGAGGAAGTTTGGGCTCTAAACACACCCAGTGTTCGAAGGGACGTAACCAATTATTACTCCCTCCGTTCCATTTCATTTTGCAACTATGGGAAGCGTGTCCACAAATTGACTCAACTTTTAACTACGTTTGTAGAAAATACGTGCAACATTTATATCTCCAAATAAATTTGTTAAAAAACTAGACTTAAAGATCTTTCCAATGATACTAATTACTTAGTATAAAATTTTTATATATTTTAATAAATAATTGCCGGCGGTTTGAAAATACTGCTTTTTCGGTAGCGAGAATTGCAAGTTTTCGGAACAGAGGGAGTACTCGTACTCGCAAATTCGGTGCCTTTCCTGTGAATGAATGAACGCTCGATACGTTGCATGTATCGTACAAGAGGCGTGCCTAAAAGTCACGGCCCCCGTAAACGGCCAAGAGCCGTCGCATCACATCCTTCCACGGCAGCACGATGCCGAGATCCTTCCCAGCACGCGGCCAAGGGGCCACGAGCAAGACATGATATTTTCATCGTTCCACGGTGCCGCGGCGCCACGTCCATTGCTAAAAATAGTTGGCCTCGTACTAGCCGTACTGACCTGCTACTAATTCACCATGTGACTGGAATGAATGGGACGCCTAGTTTTTCAAACCGGACCAGGTGATCGAACCGGTGAGGCCTTTGGTTCATGGTTCATTGGCCCAACCGTTTAGAACGGTTGAACCGCGGTCGATAAAAATGGACCGTTTTATCAAACCGCCACAAATACATTAAACCGGTGTGTATATATATGATTTAATTAATAATTGACATTCAAACAATATATATAATATATATACTTGACATATGCAACAGCACGGTCTCACAGGCTCACACATGAAAAGCATTATTATTTATTAAAATAAAATTAACCAGATCTGGAGTGGACGTTGCTTATATAATCTAGAACAGAGGTAGGAGTACTAGTGTACTACAGTGCAAATGAATTGGTAGGATCGAATGAAATCGAGCAGATCAGCAAAGCCATGTACTAGTGTACTACAGTGCAAATGAATTGGTAGGATCGAATGAAATCGAGCAGATCAGCAAAGCCATGGGGAAAAACAGAGGGACCTAATCCTCACCATTAGCAGCCATGTTCTCTGATTCAAGCCCTTAGCACAGCACCTTGGTTCGACGAGAGCAGATCAGCAGAGACAGAGTCCGGCTCCCGCCGTGCGCCGTACGCCACCGTAGCTCGGAGAATCGAACACAGCAGAGCCGCTGTGCATCCGCCGCGCGGGCAAAACTCGCCGCCTTGCTCCCGCCCGCCGTACGCCACCCAGCTCGGAGCCTCGGACACCGCCGTCATGCGCTGCCGCAGCTCGGACACGGCCGTCGAGAAGAGCCCATGCGTGTGCGCCGCCGCCGCCAAAAAAGAAAAAACGCAAAAACGCTTCCCAGGCTGCGACAGTATTACCCCTGAGTAGATAAGGTTTTCCTTGAGTCTACGAAGGGTATTTTTGGGAACGTAAAAAACCGCCCCGGTTCGCACAGAACCGCTCGGTTCGCCGGTTCCACAAAAACCGGCCGGTTTGACCGGTTTTTCTGGTTCGATTGCACGAGCGATCTTTTAAGTGAACCGAACCGGTGAAGGCTCTGGTTCGGTCTTTTTAGCGGTCCGACCGCCGGTCCGGTTCGGTTTGAAAAACTAGGATGGGACGGCACCGGATGCATATCATATGCGCATGCATGCATGCCATGTCGTACGTCCTCGATCTATATAAAGGCGCTTCGCCAGTTCGTGCTTCCATCATCGCTTTGCATTGCTCTCTTCACTCGACTCATCGATCGAGTGCAAAGCGTACGATAGCCATATAGCTATGAGAACTGCAGTTCTGGCCATGAAAGGCCTCGCCCTGGGCGCACTGCTCCTCGCCTTTGCCGGGGTGATCGCTCACGCCCAGCAGTGCGGCAGCCAGGCGGGCGGCAAGAAGTGCCCCAACGACCTCTGCTGCAGCCAGTGGGGGTACTGCGGCTCCGGCGGCGACTACTGCGGCAACGGCTGCCAGAACGGCCCGTGCTACGGCTTTGGCACGCTCAGCGCCGCGCAGTGCGGCAGCCAGGCCCAGGCCGGGAACAAGGGGTGCCCTAACAACCTCTGCTGCAGCAAGTGGGGTTCTGCGGCTCCGGCGGTGACTACTGCGGCAAGGGATGCCAGAGCGGCCCGTGCTACGGCACGCTCGGAGCCGAGCAATGCGGCAGCCAGGCCGGAGGTAAGAAGTGCCCTAACAGCCTCTGCTGCAGCAAGTGGGGCTACTGTGGCTCCGGCGGCGACTACTGCAGCAACGGCTGCCAAAGCGGCCCATGCTCCGGCGCGCTGGGCTCTGTCAACGGCACGCTCGGTGCCGAGCGGTGCGGCAGCCAGGCCGGCGGGAAGAAGTGCCCCAACAATCTATGCTGCAGCCGCTACGGATACTGCGGCTCTGGCAATGACTACTGCAGCTACGACTGCCAGAGCGGCCCGTGCCACAACACCGTGGTAGCGAAGCTGAGCCGGGCCTTCTTGGACATGCAGGTGTAAACTGTCACGTCGTGCATGCCGACGTCTCCATGCAGCGCTGTACCTCCTACTATGAAATAAAAGTGCTGCTGCTACGTATGTACGTACTGGGAACTCGTGTATGGTGCGAGGAAACGGAGGGCCGAGTAGTCATATGCGTGCGCATGCATATGTGAAAGCCCATATTATGTATTATCAGTCTGTATAATATCATGTATGAATAAAGTTGGATACATGACTGTGTCCTTGCGTGACTTACATGACTGCTGCTACAAGACCACACGTGCCTACATAGCTGATAGCTAGCCCCGTCCATGGGAGATACGTGTAAAAGCATACTAGCACCATCACCATCATCTTGTTTTCACCTTCTACAGTTACGTTCACTATTCATCTGTGTGAAGCTACTTTATTTTCTAACCTTACATTTTCGATATAGTAAATGCACGGATGAATGAAAAAACTAGAATTTGTTTAACTTTTCGGATTCTGTAGAATAGCAAGTTAGAAATGCGCTGAAGGCAGTGAAGAATAACCTGACCGATTTAGATGGCTAGTTGTCTTCCCAACTGCTGTCCTTCCGTGACTTACTCTTTTCCATTAGTGTCTTCGGAACAGCATGCTCTACTGCGACACACGTGCATGAACTCCGTGCATGTGTAGCCGCTAAGATCGTTTGCGTACACAGGTCAATATAGAATTTTTCAGCGTGGATACATGCTATAAACTATATAAATTTAAGGGAGAGGGAGGGTGTTTAAACCTGATAATTCTACAACTTTTCAATCTGACAGCCATCACACTAGATCTATCTTATAATAGAACTATTTCAGCCATATTAGATATATAAATATTCTTCCATGTCACAGATGTCCATCTGCAAGGCGCAACTTAACATGAGCAAGTTCATCAGGCGATCCAAATGTTGGAAGGGGCCGCTCCACTACAGTTCTCAATTCTGCCCAACTGACGGTATCATGCATACCCTAAGCTTTTGCTACTCATGCTAACTTTGATGATGTAACTGGTCCTGGATCTACTCATGGAACGGAGTTTCCTGAATTTGAAGGCACTTATATGCTTTCGTTTGGATAGACAATTGTCGCTACTTTTTTGAGATGTACCGTGTACGATACGAGTAGGATTTCCTAGGCCATGGTTGCCACCATGTACATGACTGGCTGTGCAGCGCAGGTACATCATCTTACGAGACAATGCTTTTTTTTTTTTGCTTTGTTTTTTTTTTTTTTTTTTGCGATGATTTTACGAGACAATGCAAGGAGGCATCACACGGGTTAAACTATTAGGGGCCCGTTTGGCTCATTGAAATTGGCCCGAATTGGAATTTGATTCCGAGTCCAACCTGTTCGGCCCACCACAGGAATGGAAAGAGCAATTCCGGCCCAATTCAAAGCTGAAAAAAATTGGCTAAGCCCAGTTCGTAGGGTGGGGAGGGAAAGAACGATTCCATCGTTCCCCGGAACCCCCGCCGCCCTCACGCGGCAGCACCTCCCCGCCGCCTCCCCATCGGATTCACCCGACGCCTTGCCTTGCCGCCTCCTCGACACCTCACCACCGCCCCCGCGCCCTCCGCTCCCCATCCGCCCCACTCACGCCCTGCTTCCCTGCACTCGCGCAGCATTGGCGAGTTCGAGCCGGCGAAGTCGTCGTCTCCGGCGCCGAGATCCCTAGCGAGCAGATCGGACGGATGAGGGTCTTCCGAAGCCCGCGGCAGCAGGTAGAGCCGAGTACCAGGTGGCCAGATCTGATGTAGGAAGGTTGGGGCTGAGCTGGCAGCGGCCGGCGGCCCGTGTCCGTCCTTCACAAAGCGACTCCCAGCGTCGGCGCTCATGTGGCTACCAGCGACGGCAGGGAAGTAGGCCAGCCCCAGCGCGCACGTTCAGTTTAGAAGGAGAGCGCGTTCTTCATCTTTTGTTCAGATGGGTGTTGATCTTAGAAGCATCCAAAATTTGAAGTGTACAGGCAAATTCTATGTGTAGCCAAACAAAAGAATTGGTTTTGAATCGATTTCTAGCCAATTCAATTCCTTGTGGAATTGGAATTTGAATCTAATTTTTAGAATCAATTTCAATTCCCAGGATCCAAACAGGGCCTTAAAGTTTCCCTTTTCAATGAAGTTGTGGCTAACACCCCACGGAAACAGAAGTTACCTCCTGCAGTACCGCAAGTCCTTCAGAAATAGAACATGCTCTTGGAGCCAAAGCGTCTGCCTCCAGAGAGATTGTGACCTTGGTGCTTGTACTGTTTCCTTCTAAAATTAATTAGGATCTTGGTCTCCTAGAACCATGCATGTCAGTTCATTGCTTATCTACCAACAAAATGTTGCATATTTTTTTGTTGAGAAATGCAGTACAGAGGCAGACGTTCACATACACGAATGCATACTTGCCCCTACGAACGCATGCACGCACACCCTACCACTATGAGAACATCTATGAGACCGAGCCGCGAGATCTTGAGATTGACGAAGTCACTAGAGGTGCCTCGGCCGACGGGTATGTTGCTTGCCATTGAAAGAATAATTAGTCAGAAATACGAGTACCAAGCAAGTCTAGGACTTCAACTATGGTGGGTCTGGTTCCACTACAAGGATCCTAACTATCGAGTTATGCTTGTAGGAAAGGCGCGGCCCCCTCACCTCGCGCGCCGTCACCCATCTTCTTCTTTGCCGTCCGGCCCCCCGCCACGCCGCCGCCAGCCCCGCGCGGCGCGTTCCTCACCTCACGCCGCCGCCGCCTCGGGCCGGTGGGCCCGGCCTCGCCACGCCATCTCCGCCGGTGACCCCGGCCGAGGAGGATGGGAGCCGCCTCCCTAGCCTCGCAGCCACCGTCGCCGCCCCGCCGGCGAAGTCCCGGCCCTCCCGTCAAAGTCCGCCCGTGGGGGACGTCTCCAGCCCGGCCGCGGCCCCATACCACCACCCCCCGCCGGAAGACCCAAGGAATGCGTTGGGGCGGGCGGCTCCATCTCCGATTGCTCGGACGATGAGGACGACTTCGTCGAGACGGCACTTTGGCTATTCCCGGTTGCGAGGCATGACGGGGCCATGCCGACCACGGAAGCCTCGGGCGTCGACGGCGGCGTCGATGAGCGCACGCCGGCGGGACCCGCCTCAAGCGCCACGGCCGCCTCGCAACGGCTCCGGTCCCCATCGTCGTAGGAGGCGGGGAGCGGGTGCCGGCCGCCGCTGCCGCCGCCCGCCATGCCGACCGACCCCTCTTGTGGCACCTCTGCGGCTAGGGTGCCCGCACCCCTCGGCTCGGCCATAGCCGCGGCCGCGTGTCCCCGCACACCACCGCATCGATTCTGCGAGAATCCGGGCGCCGCCACCGGTGGTCGCCATCGCCACCGTGAGCCGCCCAAAGTGCCGACCCTCCGCCGCCAGCGGTTTTGCGTTCTTCCCACCTCGGCCGACGCGATGGCTTCACACTTGTTCGGGATCGCGAGGTGTCGCCGCCGCCACACCTCGCCTCTCCTCGTCGCTAGCGGCCGCTGTCGCCTTCCTCGTCGACCTGCGCTTCAATCGTATGGCGGGGATCACGCCGCCGCCCGATGCTCTTCCCCATCAAGCCGCCTCTTCGCCTCGGCCACGAGGCATCGGCAAGAGTCGCAAGCATCGACATCGTCACCCACCCGGCACCCTCTACGTGAGCGAGGCGCAGGAACCATGACCGTGTCTACCCCCTCCGATCGCCATGACGCCGACGGCCGTGGCGAGGGCTAGGGGAGGTCCGGGCATCCAGTCGCCGCTTCCTTCTTCGTTGGGTGATCCTCCAATGCGGCCCCTCCAACGTCGGCGATCTTTGCGGTGGCGCGCGAGGAGCCTCGCCCGAAGAAGGTCGGCATCACCGTGAGCTATGCCAACGCCCGATCCGCTTTGCGCCGAGCCGTGTGTGGCTATGGAGCCTCCGGCCGGGTGGACCGCATGCTTGATGAGCTCGTGGCCTCTCCTTCTGGCGTCCGCCTACCACGGGGATCTCCCAGGCGGTGTAGATGGAGCCTCCTTCACCGCTACGCATGGTCGACCTCAACTTCACGGATGCTATGGTGTCGAGGACGTGGCGCCGTCTGTGGGGAGCTTCATCGATGACCTCCGCTGTCGGAGACCCGGCACCCGCCGGATCACGCCAATCGGGGAGCATGTGCCTGGCGGACTCCGGCGCCCTCGGTCTGTGGCCTCGTCGGTGGGGATTGCGACCCCTCTAGGGCCCGGTGTGGCGAGACGAAATCACCGCATCGTGGTGACCACGGCTGTCCCCCCGGGGCGCATCCGTCGCCGCCTTCCTCGACTCCATCACCCCGTCGATTGAAGAGCCTGATTATGGACCCGCCACCTCTCACGGACTTCCGGGCCCCGGTTAATTGACGGCCGGGGGCTACGACGCAGCTCGAGGCTTCTTTGCTAAGTCCGCCCAATGTGACCCCAATCCGGACGCCAGCGCCCGAGTAATCCCCGAATAGATTGGAAGGCCATCCGTGAGGCGCTCTTTCCAACTTGCTTGACCCGGCGGCCGGAAGCGCGTTTCCACCTTCACCGGAGGGATGTCATGTCGGCCAAGAGAGGGATCATGCGGGAGCTATTCCCCATGATGCGCCCTTGTCGCTCGAGGGCGGGCCGTTGGGGACCTGACCGGCAGGTGTGGCCGTCGTCAAAATTTGTAGCGCATCGGTCATAGTCTTAGTACAACGTCTACGCTCCGCCGTTAAAGCCAGCGCCTTGTGTTGTGTTTCCCCACTTTGACCTTTGGCATTTCGCCATCGGCCCGCTGACTTCTCTTAATGCAATACATGCTAAAGCATGCTTTCGAAAAAATTAATGCATGTCGGAAATTGGAGTGCTTGATAGTAAAATAACCCCCCTATCCCAAGTTTTAAGAATAGAATGAGATGATAGCGATACACTTACTTAAAGTTATGGGCAGAAGTATCGACTGTTTATCTGCTAGCTGAAGCGTAAGTTTGCATTAATAAGGTCTCCTCCGTGGACTCAGCTAAATTTCGTACATTTGTGTCATTTACGACGGTCAATAAATGCTATTTTATAGATGCCTCTCTCCTTGAACAAATGTGCGTCCATTATATGAGAGAATGGACAAATCGAATACAGAACACTTACAGACACTGCAGGCTGAGAATGGATACGTTGAGGGCAGTTTGTTGGTAGATGTGATACAAGAACTCGAATTCCACCCCACATTACCCTGCCATTGTCATGAAATTCATTTGTATATCTTTTTCACTCACTTTGCAGCCTGATTCTTGTTCCGATCAGACTTGCTATGGTTCGACCATATCATTGCCCAACTTAAATTTCCATGTGAGCTTTGAATATGGAACGGCAGTAGCTTCATCATTTGTCTCTAATTCCAATAGCTGTTCCTCTATCATGCCATTCTCCTCGCAAAACTATTTCCTACTTTCAGCATATCGAGACCCCAAACAGCGAAGGGCCATGTGATTGGGATTGTCTGGAGAGTCCGAGCCGGGAGGTGGGTCCGACGTGCGAAGAATTGGCAGCCCTTGCGGTGGCGCATGACCTTGTTCCGCATCCGCGGCGGCTGTTGGCCCGTAGAATCCCCGTCGAAGGCTTTGCCAACGAGCTCGAGGAGCCGCGTGGTGTACGCAAACACCGGCGTGCATGTCCCGAACGAGCTCCTCGCCCTCTTCGAAGGTAATGCAGCGTTGAAGGACGCCCGTGCCGTCGCGCCGGTATAACTCCCCTCGATGAGAGCAAACGACTTAGCTCGGCGAGCTATACGGCGTGCTTCTTCTTTGCCCGGAGGCAACTTGCCTTCCTTGAGCCATTCGAGGAAGAAGGATGCGCCCGGTCGAGGTTCGGCACTTTTTGGCGGCGGACCTCCACTGACTTCCATGCCGATGGGTCCCGAGCTCTCGGCCGCGCCTCACCACCGAGCTCGAAGAGCTCGAGCCCCGGGTCGTCGACCTCCATTTCGTCCAAGCTCAACCCAACCGGGGTCGGGGCCGGTGACCTGCGGGAGCGGGCGACTCGCCCTCAAGTCGTATTGAGGGTGGCGGCGGTCGTGGGCGAAGACGCCGGAGGAACGGGTTTCCGGTCCGATCGCGAAGCTTGGCCAAGACATCCACGTCGCCATTGTACTGGCGAGGGATGTGGTTGAGCTCGAGCCCGAGGAATTTGTCCTCCGACTTTCGCACCTCTTGACATGACGCAATCATCTTGGGGTTGTGGCGGTTGGCTTCCTTCATGACTTGGTTAGTGATGAGCTCGAGTCACACCTAACCTCGAGTCGGGCGGATACCGAGCTCGAGCACAATCGCAAGCCGTTCACGTGGGCCTCATACTCGGTGACATTGTTAGAGGCGGGGAAGTGCAACCGGATCGGGTACCTCATGTGCACGTTCCGCGGCGAAGTCGAACACGAGGCCGACTCCGGCCCCCTTCTTCTTCGGTGAGCCGTCGGCACATGGTCCAAGATTCCTCGTTGTCCCGGCCGATGGCGGTACCGGGTATCCGTCCACTCGGCGACGAAGTCGGGAGGACCTACAACTTGATGGCGTCTCTTGAGCGTGCGTGATGTCGGCCCCCATCACCGATGGCCCACTTGGTGATGCGACCGATGGCCTCGGGGTCTGCGGATGATCTCGCCAAGCGGGTACTTGGAGACGACGGTGACCGGGTGCGAGTCGGCGTGGTGCGGAGCTTGCGCCGCGTGATCGCCAGGGGCGTACATGAGCTTCGGATTTGTGTGTACCGGGTCTTGGTGTCGGAGAGGACCTTGGCGATAAAGTAGACAGACGCCGTACTCGAGCGCGCGCCCTTCCTTCCTCTCGTTCGACCACCGGAGCTAAGCTCACGACCGAGAGGTCGCCTGTTGACACCTGTTATAGCATAAAATATATAGGCTTTTAAAACTGAAATAAGGGCTTAAAATGAATATCAACATAGTATAGGGGATTTACTGACATAATTCCACAAGTTTTGGTGATTTATATATTTTCAGGGATTAAACAGAAAATGCCCAAGAGTTTGCAAGCCTTACGACATAAAGACGTATCCGTGACGTAACCCAATATGGAACATACACTAGAACATTCCGTAAGAGACCGAGAGCACCGTATGGTGGGGCCCACCGGCGAGAGCCGCGGCGCCGCCCCGAGGGACCCCCCCGTCGACCTCCCATTCAAGGTCGGTTCACCACCACCTATGAGGAGCAATCTAGTCCATCCATCAAGGTCGGTTTGATCCAAGGGCTCCCGTGCATCCTCTTCGGGGCTATATAACAAGACCCACGACCCTGGGTGAAACCCTAATTGATCCTAATTGATTCCATTCATTATCTCTTGACTGTTGGTCTTGGAGGTGTCCCAATGTGAGGACAACCTCTCCACTAGAGAATTAGGGCTAGACTCTCCAATGTAGTAGATTAGCAACTAGGGAGTTTGGGAGAGTGGAGCTATGCTCCGCTTACGGAGGAGTCTTCGGGGTTTGGTATGTCTTGTATCCTTCCTTTGTAAGACATTATGATTTATTATATATTTATCTTCTCTATTTACTTCATTCATATATTTGGTTAGCATAGTTGTTATGTCATTGCATGGGGATCTTCGCCGCATCGAGTGCTCTAGTTATAGACATAATTAGAGTAGTAATTGATAGTGTGGACATGGTGTCTAGACTAGATGTTACCGAGATTGCACCCAACCCCACGGATTGTTTGTGGTAGCCCCAGTGGTGACGGCCACGATGGCCGATGTATTCCACCACGTTCGGGTTGGTGTTTTTAGGACCGTAGTCGAAGCTTCCTAGCCCCCTCTCATCCCCTCGCCTGCGTGGCTAGTGTTTTGATGTCCCAAAGTGCTATGGTGTGATTGCTATCATAGAACCTAAGTAATAGAGAAGTACTTAGGAACCTAGATCTCTCCCGCTGTCCTCTCAATGTGCTACTACACATTTATCATTAGGAATTCTCTTGTGTTTCATATTGTTCATAACTCCTATCATATATCATTTACCCCCCCTCACTTTAGTATAGTGGTTTGCTAAGTTAGTAGATACATGATTGTGACTTAATAGATTCTTTAGCCAACGCTTTCCTGTGGATACGATACTCTAGAATACTCATCCTAGGGAAAAGCTACAATGGTAGGTGTTCTGTGCGCTTGCGGAATCCTTCATATTCTTTTAGCACTTAATAAATACCAACAATCGTGGAGATGTAAAGTAGGATGGGCTCATCTGGAGCGGGCGCGGTGAGCACGGGTGGGTTGGAAAGGAGCTCTTTATGCGAATCGAGAGCTTTTTGGGCCTCGTCGGTCCAAGTGAAGCGCTCTGATTTCTTTAGGAGCTTGTACAGCGGAAGACTTCGCTCCCCGAGCCGGGCGATAAACCGACTAAGCGCCGCGGGGCATCCCGTGAGCCATTGTATGCCTTTCACATTTTTGATGGGCCCCATGCTCGTGATGGCGGTGATTTTCTCGGGGTTAGCTTCACTGCCACGTTCGGACATGACAAAGCCGAGGAGTTTGCCCCTTGGAACCCCGAAAACGCATTTCTCAGGATTGAGCTTAAGTTCGAACTCTCTGAGCTTGCTAAAGACTTGCTCGAGGTCGGGCAACAGGTCGCCAGTGCATTTCGTGTTGACTACGATGTCGTCGACGTATGCTTTGACGAGCTTTTCGAGAAGCTCTTTGAAGACTTTCTCGCATACACCTTTGGAAGGTGGCCCCGCGTTTTCAAACCGAAGGGTATTGTTACGTAACAAAACTCCCGAACGGAGTGATGAAGGAGGTAGCGAGCTGATCAAGCTCGTTCATCGTGATTTGGTGGTAGCCGAGTAGGCATCGAGAAAATAGAGCGTTTCGCACACGGAGGTGGAATCAACAATTTGATCGATGCGTGGCAATGGAAACGGATCCTTTGGACACGCCTTGTTGAGGCTCGTGTAATCAACACACATTCTCCATTTCCCATTCTTCTTCTTAACAAGTACGAGTTAGGTATCCACTCGGGATGATACACCTTCTTGATAAAGCCTAGGCATCTAAGAGCTTGTTTATCTCTTTGGCGATCACTTGCCGCTTCTTCACGTCGAAACATCGAGCTGGCCGCTTGACCGGGGAGCGGGGCTTGATATTCAAGGAGTGCTCGGCGACTTCCCTCGTTATGCCTGGCATGTCCGAGGGCTTCCACGCGAATACGTCGAGATTCGCGCGGAGGAAGTCGATGAGCGCGCTTTCCTATTTGGGGGAGGGCTCGGCACCGATGCGAACGGTGTGGCCCTCCTCATCCACCGCGACCTTCTTGGGGTCCTTCTCCGGCTCGAAGGCGTCTGCGACCTTCTTGGGCTCCTTGGAGTCTTCGGCGCAGACCCACGCAAGCATCTCAGGGACGAGCTTTGCTGACTCGATGACGGCGTCAGTGTACTACACGGACTTGTTGTCATAGTTGAACGCGCGCTTGAAGGTGGAGTTGACGGTGATGATCCCCTTCGGCCCTGGGATCTTGAGCTTGAGGTATGTGTAGTTGAGGACGGCCATAAACTTCGTGTAGCACGGCTGTCCCCAAAGAACGCGGGTACGCGCTCGAATTCTGAAGGGGAGCACCTTGAAGGTGAGCACCTCCTTGTGAAAGTTGTTCGGGGTGCCGAAGGTGACGGGGAGGTTGATGTGTCCGAGTGGGACCACCTGCTTCCACAGCACGACCCCATGGATTGGATCCGAAGAGGGCTGAAGGCAAGCTCGCGGAATGCCGAGGGCGTTGAGGGTGTTGACATAGAGGAGGTTGAGGCCGCCGCCTCCATCCATCGACACCTTGCCAAGGCGCTTGGTGCCGACGATCGGGTCGACGACAAGGGGGAACCTCCCGGCTGCGGGATGTGGACGGGGTGGTCGGACGACCTCTCGTATTTGTGCCGGGATCACTCACAAATACGATTATTTAATAACGTAAGTGGACACAGATTTAATGAAAAATACTGAGCTTTATTAATGTAGGATAAATGTCTTACAACAGGGACCAGACTGGTCATACATCTGGGTTACAAATATCAGAGTTTGCCAGCCGAGAACCGGTGGGTAAACTAAGAGTCGGTCCACTAAGAGATAGGCCGTGATGGCACTACTTCCTATTCCACGTGCATTGCTTGAGCGCGGATGAAACCCTAGCTTCGATGTCCTTCTTCTACACAAACGTCCTCGTTTACTCCTACGCAACATCGCCCTTTACCTTGTCGCCGCCGAGGTCTTCGCCCGTGCCGATAACCGCGGGGAGGAAAAACAACGGGGGTGAGTACTTACGCACTCAAGAAGTCCAAACCAAGGGTAGAGGGTGAATATTATGGGTTGGGCCCTAGCAGAGACTCTAAAAGTGCTCTCACTAATTCCCGGGTTAGACAGGTCATAGCACAAGTACTCATCAAACTAAGCGAGGTTATTTTATGGTGTGAAATTCTAATCATGAGCAATCTAACCTAGCATCCGCCCATTCCAAGGACGTGGCTATTCGAATATATTTAAGAAAACTCTGCAGAGGTGTACAAATTTCCCCACACGGTAGGCGTAGTCTCTACCATCGTCATGGCTTCAACAGGCCTACCAAGATCCCGTACCCGCTTGGGCTGCAGACCCTAGGTTTCCATATGACTCGATCGTGGCTTCTCGGTGGTTGGAAGACACTACGCGAATCTGACCACATGCGTAGCTTCAATGCACACTACGGAGGTCATATCCCGCAGCCTTCGGCTTGCTTCAATGCACACTACCCCCACCCAACGACATGGCTTCAATGCACACCATGCCAACGACATGACTTCAATGCACATCATGTCAAAACTCATAATATATATCGTGTACACTAAAATAACAATCCACAAACCCAGGTATGGCTTCAATGCACACTATACCAACCATCCATCGGTGCCACCGCACCCCTTTATTTTAACATGGGCTCGCAACCACGCCAACCCGAGTCATGAGGATACTCTCCCCAAGCCCATGGCGATAGACCGCCGCTTGCACCGGCCTCCTAGATACGAATCATACTTCCGCCTAACGGGTGTGAGATCGAGTCGCCCCATCCCGATGTGTGGTCATGCGGATAATCTCACTAGGCGGCGTTACCCATGAACCCGGTCCCTTACGGGAGGCGGGTATCTCACCGCGAGAACCCTTGGTTCCCGAAACGTGTTAGCCCACCTCCATGTAGACTAACACCACCCACCTCTTTGGTTGGTTTAGGGTCGAGGTTATTATATAGCCTACTCTTGTATTTAAACTACTCATTATCGCATGTTCTCATATCTTAAACAAAACATAACTTACCTGGAAGGTGAAGGTGGAAGAAGGGGTTAGGACTTGCCTTGGTCGTTGTCGCCGATCGGCACTTCTCCTTTGGTCTCGGTGGTCGTTCTCGAAACTCCTCGCCGTCGGCGCAAACTACCGCGTAAACCTAACTTGAACTAAGGCAAACAAAACAAACAAGGAACATTATGGTGGTGATAGGTTAGATGCATAGAGCTATATTTTTGAGGAATTATGAAAGTGGTTTCATGCAAAACGGAATTGAAATGCGAAAGATATGAATTTTAGAAGTTTATTCCTAATTAATTTATTAGGAATATTATCATATCATTTTTATATTGTATTTCAATTCAAACTGGTTGCATGATAAAATTCCTCATATTATTTAGATATTTTACAAATTTTCTGGAATTTTTGGAAGTCGAGAAATAGTATTTTTAAGCCTATGTGTACGATAGCCATGTGTACCTAGCATTTACACCTGTGTGTACCTGAACATCCTCCATGTGCGTGTCTTTGTGTATGACGATGGGCCCCAGTGTGTCCCACGTGGTCGCGCCACATAGGCGGGGCCCACATGTCTTGATGGTCGTGGATGACAAGCGGGACCCACTCAAAGGCGTTCCGTTTTTCCCTTAACGTCGTTCCCCTTCATCCGGCCCCACGGACGGTGAAAGAGGGGAGGGACGAGCGGCGGCACCGACGGCCGGAACGGGGTGCTCCGCCCCGTCCTTGCATCAAGATGGCGGTAGCTCGCCGGAATCCGGCCATGGGGCTCGGACCTCGACTAGTACTCGCCCGTGCTGGCGCGCGCTGGCTCCCTTCATCGTCCATGCCTTAACGAGGGAGCAACGGGCGACGGGGGTATCCACCTCCACAACGGCGGTGTTACGGGCGGCTCGGCGGGGCGGCGCACTCGCGGCGCCTGTTCCGTGGTGCGAGGTGTGGGGAAAGGGGAGAGGAGAGGGGTGTTGAGGTATTGGTGGTGCGGCGTAACTTGCTAAGGCATCTCGGTAGCGCCCATCCGCGCATTAACGGCGTCGACCATGGCCATGGCGGCTCGGCGACCATCGTCGTCTGACGGGTAGCGCCAACACGAGAGACGAAGGGAAGGAAGGAAGGGAAATCGATGTATGGAGCATCGGGGAAGCTCACCGACCCGCCAATACCTCACCGGAGTAGCTCAATCGTCGGGAACGCGCGACCCTAGCCCCTGAGTCTCCGCCGGCGGCGGCGCAACTCGAATTGGGGGAAATCGGGATAGGAAGAGGGAGAGGGGAAGAGAGGGAGATGGAGGGAGCACCGCGTGTTCTAGGACACCCGGGCGGAGCTTGTAGTGGTGAGGGCGAGGTCAATTGAGCACCGAGGGAGGGCTATTTATAGCCCTAATGGCGGTTGTGCGGCGGCGATATTTTCTACGCCGGGCGAGATCTTTTCCTGCAAGTAGGCCGTGGGCGGCGACTTCAATAGTGGCTCGGCTCGTTGCGTCGCGTCCGCGGTTGGCCACAATAAGTGTTGACATTTCTTAGCACAATCACCAAATAGGCAATCACGCTTAGAAATGCCTATTGGTAATCGAGCGAATCGCTAAAAAGGCAGGAGTCTTTGGAAAACCAAAGGTTGACTTCCCACGACGACTTCACCGAATTGTTACATTCCGGCCTCTCTTCATTTCCCAGTGTTGCTACATTTGTTTCTACTACCATGGCATCAATATGCGGGTAACTTTCCAATTTGAGATCTACTTCTAAGAAGGTTATGGGGGTCTTGGACCACTTGCCAAACCCGATCGGCTTTGGCCGAACAAACTACGTTGTTGACCAGCGTAGATGGTCTCTTTTTGCTTTTTGGTCTCATACTCTATAGATGAGCCTCCGGCAATTGGCATTATGGTCCCGATAGATGGGAGCGGAGTATGAGGGTTGTACTGGTTTTCCAAATTTGGCTCACTTTTCATTGGGGCGCTGGGTGGGGGTCCTGGCGGAGGTGGTGGTAGGTGTGAATTGGAAACCTGATTAACAGGTTGCCTGTTCGTGTGTTGGGGTTGCCCAGTTTTGACGTAGGTTAGATGCTGCCTTGGGTTTGAGTAAGACATGCTGGATTCAGAAGAGTAGTTTGGCATTGGTGGGGAGGCGAAGGTCTCCAAGCCGGTAGGAAATTGGGGTAGTATGCATTTGCTATTGTGGAAGGGTGCACTTGGTTTGATGTGAGTGATGGGTAGATCGGGCAATACTGTTGGTGTTGGCTCTGGGTGAGCAAAAGAGCCCGTCTAGCTCAGTCGGTAGAGCGCAAGGCTCTTAACCTTGTGGTCGTGGGTTCGAGCCCCACGGTGGGCGCCAATGTTGAATCTGGGGTTCTCAACACGGGATCGGGTCTCCGCACAGGCGGAGCCCTGGGGGAGAATTGCGCAAGTGATGGAATTAAGTATACGAATGCTCAATAATAAATGCCCATAATTGGTATTCACCAACCAACCATATGGGGAGGTCACCCCCCCTATTTATAGTTTTACAATTGCCTAGGAATACAAGATTACAAGTTTGCCCTTCAATATTCCTAGCATATTCCCCCTTTCCAAACTTCGGTCTTGGGGGCCTTCTTGTACTTGCGCTCCTCGTGCGGCCCCCTTGAAGGGCCCTCGCCCGGTGGCCTGGTCCGTTTGGCCGGACCTCACTTGCCGCTCTCTTGGAGTCTTGGCTCGAGTCTCAAGCGAAGGTGGCGACCTTCGCTCGCCTCCCGTCGCGGCGGGGCGAGGCCTTTGGCTTCTCGGGGCCCATCTGTGTGAAGGTGGCGACCTTCGCGCCCCTCAGCCGCAGCAGGTGAGACCTCCGCCAGCCCATGTGGCGGAGGTGTTCCCGGCGTCGGGTTCTTTCCCTAAAAATCACAGAGATAGGACAAGAGCAAAACCCTGCTCTGTTAGTGAAGGTCGTCGTGTACACTTGGTGATCTGAACACCTCCGCCTTCTTGCCGGGATCCATGTCCCAACACGGCCTCCCTCGTCGTGCCGCGTCAACTACCGCGGGGATCTCGAGCCGTGCAAATGGAGCCTCCTTCGCCGCTACGCATGGTCGACCTCAACTTCGCAGATGCTATGGTGTGAGGGACGTGGCGCCGTCTGTGGAGAGCTTCATCGACAACGTCCGCCCCCTCGGACCCAGGCCGGATCACGCCGATCGGGAGCATTTCTTCTTTGGCGGACTCCCCAGGCGGCCTCAGTGGAGGGCCTGTCCAGGTGGGGATTGCGACCCCTCTAGGGCCCGGCGCGGCAGATGAAATCACCGCATCTGTGGTGACCACGGCTGTCCCCACGGCTGCATCCGTCGCCGCCTTCCTCGACTCCATCACCCCAATGATTGAAGAGCCTCCGATTAAGGACCCGCCACCGCTCCGGGACTTCCAGGCCCCGGTCAATTGATGATCGGGGGCTATGACGCAGCTCTAGGCTTGCCGCTAAGTCCGCCCAACGTGACCCCCAATCCGAACGCCAGCGCGCGCCGGGTAATGCTGAACAGATTGGAAGGCCGTCCGTGACGACTCTTTCCAACTCGCTTGACCCGACGCTTGGAAAGCGCATTTCCACCTTCACTTAGGAGGGGATGTCACGTCGGCCAAGAGGGGGATCATACGGGGGCTATTCCCCATGATGCGCTCGTCGTTCGAGGGCGGGCCGTTGGGGACCTGACCCGGCGGGTGTGGCCGCCGTCAAAATTTGTAGCGCATCGGTCATAGTCTTCGTACAACGTCTACGCTCCGCCCGTTAAAGTCGGCGCCTTGTGTTGTGTTTCCCCACTTTGACGTTTGGCATCTCGCCATCGGCCACTATTGGGTTTGTAAGAACTCGACTTCTCTTAATGCAATACGTGCTAAAGCACGCTTTCGAAAAAAATTAATGCATGGAAGGTAAAAATGCAACGAAGTCAGAAATTTGGTGCAGAAAAAAAATACATATGTACTAACCTCATCACTACCAGCGGATAAGTCGTCATTTGAGTAGCAGTTTATGAAGTGCAAGACATAAAACCCACAGTGATCATTACCTGGAGGCGGCCTAAGACAAAAATTGGAGTGCTTGATAGTAAAATAACCCCCACCCCCACCCCTCACCCCCGGGAATGGCATAAAGATACTTGCAGAGGCCCTATTCAGCATGTCAATTAGTGGTTGGTACTGAATCTGTGACCTCTTTGAGTCGAGTACGATGATATGGCTATGATCGAGGTTGATGTCAAGGCGGGTGTAGCGAAATTTACATTTATCATGTCGATACAGATAATCCTAATCGTGAAGAAAATTTATCCCAAGTTTTAAGAATAGAATGAGATGACAGCGATACACTTACTTAAAGTTATGGGGCAGAAGTATCGACTGTTTATCTGCTAGCTGAAGCGTAAGTTTGCATTAATAAGGTCTCCTCCGTGGACTCAGCTAAATTTCGTACATTTGTGTCATTTACGACGGTCAATAAATGCTATTTTATCGATGCCTCTCTCCTTGAACAAATGTGCGTCCATTATATGAGAGAAAAGAAAGACATTATACGTCCAACTTGTACAAGAAAGACAATGGACACTACTACAGAGCTGATTTTGCATAGCACTTCAAAAACATTAATGGTGGCGGTTTTTTTGAAACCCGCCATGGTAAATGCTGTGATTTACCATGGTGGTTTTTTTAATTAACTGTGGCAGTTTAACCACCACGGTAAATGCATTAACCATGGCGGTTTTTTATAAAATACCCGCCATGGTTAATATGTGGCCCAGCCCGATAACATTATCCGGCCCAATACCAGCCCAATACATATAAAAACGAGCACAACTGGCTCCTCCCTCCCTAACCCTAGGGTTTCATCTCCTCTCCTCTCTTTCTCTCCTCTCCCCAACCCGACCGGCTCCTCCCTCCCCTTCCTCTCCACCGGCGCATGGCGGCGGGCGTCTTGGCGGCTAAACCCGGCGCTGGCGCGGGGCCGGCCGCCTCCACCGGCGCTCCGCTCCCACCGCCCCGCGCGGGCCGACCTCCACCGGCCCGGAGCGGGGCCGGCCGCCTCCACCAGACGGGCGACTCCTCCAGTAGCCACCGCCGGGCGGCGACCACGACACGCGACGAGGCGGCCCCCACAGATCCGGCGGCCTCGGGGCGGGAGGGGAAGGCGCATCCGCCATGGGGAGGCCGGATCCGGCGCGAGTAGCGGCGCGAGATCGCGCCCGTTCGCCGGGCGGCGACCTTTCACAAATCCGGATCCGGCGCCGGCGGTGGCGGATCCGCGCGGGCGGTGGTGGATCCGTGTCGGCGGTGGTGGATCTCGGGCGGCTGCGGGGCGGATCCGACGGTGGCGATGGGGGCGGATCCGCGGCGCGGGGCGGCTCCACCGGCGTCGGGCGGTGGCGGATCCGGCGGCGGGGGAGGCCCATTAGGGTGGGTTTTCTTTTTTCTTTTTTATTAACGGTGGCGGTTTTTGAAACCGCCACGGTTAATCCGCGATTAATGTGACCCTAGCTCTAAGGCGGTTCCAAAAACCGCCACCGTTAATCAAAAATGACCGTTACTCTTGGTGTTTGCCGACACCTTGCCGGTTAGACGTTGTTGTGTGAGCCGACAATCGTGTGTTGTGATAGCCACCACACGAGTCAGTAAAAGGTTGGGAGCTTGCTTTCAAAAAGGCTACCATTCGAGAGAATGCCTAACTCCTCACGGAGCGCACACTCAATGTGGACTAGGGGAGATGGCAACATCTTGACACCACGGAAAAAATCGATCGTCTATTGAGCATTCCTAAACCTCCTCCTACTTACTTGCAATTACTTACATCGGACATATCTTTTTTATGCAAGTGAAGTAAATCATGCTAGGGTGTTTTGCATCTTAGTGTGCTTGTTCTTTTGCTCCCTTGCATGATGTTCTTTGAGCCTCCCACTTGATTAGGTTGCTTCAAGCCTTAGTGTAATCTTTGCCTTATCAAGTGTTTCTTTCATCTAAGTGCCTCGTTTGCTAGGTTGCTTGCTCTTTCCTAATTGAGTTCTTGCTAAGTTGCCTTGATCGTTAGTGTGTTGTCTTCTTTCTAAGGTGCTTAGCTTCCAAGTGTACTTAAGTTTTATATCGTGCCTAGTTTGTTGTGATCATCCTCAAGCACTTTCCACACACCCTAGTTCGTGTTACGCTTCCACATACATTTCTTGTTAAAATTGACTAGAGGTGTGTTGATGATCGAAGATCTGATTGTTCCTGATTCACCCCCTCCCCCCTCCTCGGTAAGACGATCACCTCACATGACGTCTTTGAATATTGTCTAAGTATATACATTTGTCTTGAAAGGTACTCTATAAGCATTTAAAGGGTCCAAAATTTATCCACAGATATAAGCGTTCGTAGAGTTGTCCCACTTAACAAGGAGGTCAAGGAAGAAATCCTCCATCCACCTCTCTTTTTGTTCGTCACATGTCCGTTTTTCCTTCGCTGGAGGGTGCTTTTGCCACCCTGTAAACCCACAATAACTAGGGGTTCATGATGTCCTCAAATCCAACAAACTATTGCGTTGACCAGGCTTGGCAATACGTCAGCAAGCTGATCGTTCCAAGAAACAAATGTGATGTCCAGAACTCTTTAGTGTTACCCTTTCTCGAAGAAAGTAGTTATCACTTCAAATGAGCTTGGTGCGAGCATGAAAGATAGGTTTTGGCTGTGAGGTAATTGGCAGTAAGATTTCTTGAAGAATATGGAGGCAGCAAAGCACAAAGAGATTATATAACACCATATTACATCGCCATTGAGTAGCAGCTAAATCCACATATTCTCTAACAAGGTAATAGTTCTCTGCTTCAGTAGTAGATCTAGATACCAGAGTAACAATTAACATTTCATGCTTTTCACAAGAAGCATGCATCACAAGATCCACTACTACAAAAATCATTATCAGAGGCGGCTGGGAACCATTTTCAGAGGCAGGCAGTCCAGCCACCTCTAGTTGAAGGTTGCTGAAAATGGACAATTTTCACAGGTGGCTGTGCAGCCGCCTCTAAAATTTGATTCCCACCTGCCTCTGTTGACCTTTCCGAAAAAAAAAAGCGCCCCTCCGGCCACGCGCAGATGCCGCCGTGCGCCGAAAGCCATGCGCCACCGCGACACACCCATGCCGTGTGCCACGCCACCGCTGCGGGGCGGATCTGGGGGAGGGAGAGGGAGACAGGGCCACCGCGGCCTCGACGCGCCTTGCCATGCCACGCCGCACTGCCGCGCGCCACGCCAAGGCGCCGCCTACCGCGCACGCGCCGACGCGCCCCCACCGCGTGCGCGCCTTAGCCGCGCCGGCGCCGCCGCCTCCCGCGGCCACCCCCATAGCCCGCTCGCCACTGCCGCTCGGGACAGCGGGAGGGGGGAGGGGAGAGGGAGGGGGGGGACACCGCCCGGCGGCGCCGGCGCCGGGCCAGATCTGGCCACCCGCACCGCCTCCGGGAGAGAGTGGAGGCCGCCACCACCGTGAACCCCACGCTGCGCCGCCCACCGGTCGCCGGATCCGCACGCGGGAGGGAGGAGGGCGGTAGATCTAGCCCTCGCCGCCGCTTGGGGGGAGAGATGGAGAGGAGAGAGGGGAGGAGGGAGAGAGAGGAGCTCGGGGAGAGGGAGGAGAGATGGAGAGGAGAGAGGGGAGGAGGGAGAGGGTGGAGAGAGGGAGGGAGGGACAGGAGAGAGGGGGAGAGAGAGAGAGGAAGACGCTGCGTGGGTGGTGGGAGTGGGAGACGCCCGAGACTTAGCGTGCCCGGCGGAGCGGACCTGAGACGATATTAGCTCAATTGGATGAGATTTTTGGGTCCGGACCTATTTTTAGAGGCGGTTGTCATTGTCATCCGCCTCTAAAAATCCGCCTTTGAAAAATCAATTTTCAAAGGTCTGTTAATCCTTTTTTATAGAGGCGGGTGGGGATTTTCTCATAGTAGAGGCAGCTGCAATTGTTAGCCGCCTCTACTGAAAATGGGTGACTTTGCTGATAATGATTTACGTAGTAGTGTGAGTGATCTGTCACATAGTCTTGTTAAGATTCGTGACCTTTGAGCTAGCGGCTCTGCTACTTCAAGGATCATACAACTGAAGGCTAAGAGTAATGGACCACACAAATAATTCTAAAATTTCATGGTAAAGTAAAATAATTAGTTTATTCATCAAACAACATAAATACATAATTATAACAATTTTACTGCAATTTGCACTTATTTTTCTCACCCACTGAAAACAAAATTGCACACAAAGTAAAATTCTTGCATACATGAATATATTGGAGCATAGAAGTACACACATTTATTCATAATACATAGGTAGCGGTCCATGTGACATTATGCAAATAATAAGGTGCCCTTATATATGGTCAATTGATTGATCAATGCATGCTCATCTCTTCAAAGATGGTCAATATAATTGATCAATCAATGCATTTTCTTCTTCAAGGATAGCAGGATGATAGGATACTTGGCCTTCCTTATCTCAAGGTGCTTTTGCAACCATTGACGCAAACACTGCAAAGAGCTCATCAAGTATAGACTCACCAAAATGGTCCATGATCAGTGGCTCGATCACAGCTCTTATGCTCTTATGGGCGACATTATCCGCACTGGTAGCGGAATCGAGCACCACATCACTGTCTGAGTCATCATAGGGATCCCAATTACTCTCGAAGGTTTTGATGTATTCGATGTTAAAGTAATCTTCCTTAATCAGTGCCTTCACCTCATTTACAGATGGTGCATAGAATGGAAGGTTGAATGAGTTAATTTTCTCATGTTCCACACAGCCCTACCATGCAATCAGTAAGTTCACAATAAAAGGAGAACACCCCAAAGCGTGGAGAGAGAGCCATCATTACATGTGCAACAGAATCTTGTTTCATATTAATTTAGGGAAAGGGAAATCTATCCTGAAGGTCAAATATATTGCCCTTGTGTACGGATCAATAGAAAATTGTTGAGATTCATGCGCCATGAGAAAGAGAAACAGTATAGGGAAAAAGAATGGTTCGTAACTATTAAGCTTACTGAATAATGTGAATACCAATTTGATTTTTTAAACATAAATAATTTTTCTACTGAAATTAAAGTACTATCTCCGTCCTATAACATAGTTACTTTTAGTTTTGTCTTAAGTTAAAGTATCTAAAGTTTGACTAACTTTATAGAGAAAAATACCATTATATCTGACACCACATTTGTTAAATATAAAAATATATTTCATAATAAGTCTAATGATACTAGTTTTGTATCATGAATATTGATATTTTCTTCTGTAATGTTGGTCAAATTTTAGATAGTTTGACTTAGGACAAACCCAAAAAAAGTAGCTCTATTCTGGGACGGAGGGGGTATTGCATATGCTTTTTTTTTTTTTTTTTTTTTTTGAGAAACGGGTATTGCATATGTTTAATACACTAACAAATTGATCTTTCAGTAGCCTTTATATTTTTGGATTTTTTAGATTATTATAAAACGCAATAGTTCTTGGAATTGATTAATAGATCTAGTAACATTAGACATACTAGTTATTTACCTTCCAGGCCAGAGACTGCAGAGCATGGGAAAGCAATTCCCACATGCTGCCTACTTCTCCATGCATAAGCATATCCTCGCTGTTTCGTCCTAGAACTGTCAGCACCATACGACCAGAGGGGGCAGCACTAAGTGGGGGTTCCCGTCCGGTACTAATGCTAGAATTTCTAGCAGCGTAAAGTAACAGAGGGGGCAGCACTTACCGAGGGAGGCACTGTGAAACTTCGAAATAAACGCGGCGCTGACGTGACCTAAAAACAGATCACTAAAGCAGCGAACGCGAATTTTGCAAGTTCAAATAGCTCAGCACATAGATTAATTAGCGACGTGATAATTACATAAAAACAGTTGTTGCCAGGAGAAGCTCCCGGAGCCTTTTTACACGACACTTCCACGTGAGCCCAAACACTTTCTTTCTCACAAGCCTAAACACTATAAGAATCTCCTGAGTTTTATTGTTTTTAATTTTCAATGGCCGACAGTTTAATTCATTTTCTATAAAAGAGTGGATACTTTTGGTCAGGCCCACGGAAGAAAAGGGATTGTTTATTCCATTCATAGAGACGTGGCTGATAAATAGTGTTCGAAGGGATGGAAGACGGGACGATCGAGGTGGCTCCAGCCCGCCTAACCAATTATTCCTCGCAAATTCGTTGCCCTTCCCTGTGAATGAATGAACGCTCGATACGTTGCATGTATCGTACAAGAGGCGTGCCTAAAAGTCACGGGCCTCCCCGCAAACGGCCAAGAGCCGTCGCATCACATCCTTCCACGGCAGCACGATGCCGAGATCCTTCCCAGCACGCGGCCAAGGGGGCCACGAGCAAGACATGATATTTTCATCGTTCCACGGTGCCGCGGCGCCACGTCCATTGCTAAAAATAGTTGGCCTCGTACTAGTCGTACTGACCTACTACTAATTCACCATGTGACTGGAATGAATGGGACGGCACCGGATGCATATCATACTAGCAGGTGACCCCGCGCTTTAGGTAATTTTAAAAAGGTTTGCCAAGAATGGTATAACAATAAGTTACTCCGTAAGCAGTTGCACTGAAATTAGTAAACCTAAATCAGAAGACTTTAGAAAATTTTCAGGCGAGGTTATTGGAAGATATAATGAATGGTATGGCAGAATGTAGATGGATCATAGAAAGGTGTATGTTATGAGTTCACACATGCAGTCCAGGTGGATCAAATTATTGAAGGGAAAATGATCATTTAGAGAAAAAAGCAGGATAAACAATACAGATTCTTGAATGTAGAGCATTGACTGAAGTTTCGTAGGTCATACTTTGATATATATTATTCCCAGAGTACTTCCTCAATTCTTCTGCCTGTACAGTGAACCAACAAAATAGACCAACTTATGGGGATATAAGAAACAGAGTATCGGACCTGTGAAACTTTAAAACTTTGGCACCCAATACGGCAATAGAAGTATAAATGGCTGACCTTGGCTTAATTCTCTTTGATTCAATATCCACTGATGTCAACGCCTGGAATGCAAATATAGTGGAATCAAAACCTGAATAAACAGAGCAAATCAATATTAATATAAAAACTGTAGCCAATTGAACTCTCGTCTTGATTAAGTGTGTTTAGGATACTCCAGTAAATTTAAGCAGATAAAAAGTATAAGCACCGAGAATTAGGGAGTCCATAACTTGAGATGAATATTAAATATGCATGTGTTGTAAAGAACGCCAGTACAGAAATATAAGATTCCATGAGCCAAATATTTTCCATGCATAAACAATGAAAGAAAGGAGAAGATAAATTTGAGAAATAGGCTTTGCACATAGCACTTATTTTTTTGAAACTAAAGCAATGCAACAATTTGATGTAAAGAACTGATGGAGAAAGAATTTTCATAGAGATCAATAATCTAGACCAACATGGTCATGTTTTTATGCTGGTGTCTTGATTTTTAGGACAAAGCAAGTGTGCAAGACTGATATAGTTGTAGGTACAGCAATGAGTGAAGCTTTCAGAATCATGCTGCCTGACATTTTAATTGTGAAGAGGGCCCACACTTTGCAATCATGTGAATTAGAGAGTTTTTCATTGTGGTGCCAGCTTTGATCTTGTCTGTCCTCACATACTCAAGAATCCAGTTTCCAAGACCCAGTGCAGCCAAATGTGCGTAAGCTTAAAGTATCTTCAATACAATTGCATTAACTCAACAGTGAAAAGAGATAAAACCAAAAGAATAGAAATACCTGTTGGCCGCTGTCCATCGTGGCCTGCGGTCTTTGCTGCACGTGGTCACTGCCAGTTGTGATTAAAATATCGATGTTTTTGGGCTTACCTGCAGCTCCTCTTTTTGCAACCGAATGGACAGTGGGAAAACTTAATAGCCTTAATAGTATATTTTTATGAACCCTAACTTAATTTCGTAATGGAATATTAATCAGAGTATAAGAAAAACACTGCTAATAAGAAGTAGTGTGTCCAAGTCATAGTAAAATGAGTATAAGAAAAACACTGGTAATAAGAAGTAGTATGTCCAAGTCATAGTAAAATGAGTATAAGAAAAACACTGCTAATAAGAAGTAGTATGTCAAAGTCATAGTAAAATGAGTATAAGAACGCAGCCCTGATCTAGGTTGTCTCCCTCGCCCTTCACCTCCTGGTGGGTCACGGCGAGTCTCTCCGCCACTATCATGTTTCCCGGCAAGAGCAACCAGGGGATCCGATTGATAGCTATAGCTACCCTCTCCTACTTCGATTGTCATTGGTGCCATTGCCATTCTTCCAATTTCTGTCATAGTTTCCTTGCTTTCAGTAGATTGGTACCCTTACACAGAATATGTTGTCTTATTTTTTTTTCCATCAGAGTATGCCTACCGCACATGCTTTACCATTTTGTTTCCATTAGATTACGGCATGCATATAACCAAAGAAAAAAAACATTACCTCATTCCCCTGCCTTTCATGCCTGCACAGCTCAAAGAGACCTGGCATAAGGAATGATGATGACAAGGTATCTGATGGCCCCAATGTCAGTCATAAGGACTATAATAACAAGATGTTTCTAAGTGGGAAGTTATTTGCACCATATTCATTTATCAATGTAGAAGGTGGACATGAAACAACTGAGAAGCATGACCGAAGCCTGAAAACCACAAAAGAAGTTGCTCCAGTTGTGCGAATAATGCAAAGATTGTTCAAAGGTTAGGTCTGGCACACTAAACAGTAATATTTACTACTACCTCCATCCCAAATTATAAGACGTTTTGACTTTTCTAGATACTTTAATTTAATTATGTATCTAGACATAGTATATAACTAGGTGCATAGCAAAAGAAATGTATCTAGAAAAGTCAAAACGTCTTATAATTTGGAATGGAGGGAGTACACAAATTACTATTTCCTTTTATGTACACTAACTGAAGTCTGAATAAAAGAAATGTTAAGCTTAACTGTATCTAATGCTACCCCCTCTCCATTATTTACAGAGGCGGTATCCAAATGAAGCAAAGTGCCTATTGGTGTTGTATCCCCATACGATGCTCAAGTTAGAGCTATCCAAGAAAAGCTTGGGAAATCATATACTATGTATGATGGTTTCTCTGTGAATGTAAAATCTGTGGATGGTTTCATATCATTATCATATCAACATGCATCTCTTTTGGTCATTGGACTTGGAATTTGATTGTATGGAGCTGTTCGAAAAAAAAAAAATTCAGGTACACAATTATTGATCATATATGCACATGCGGGCATTGGCTATTGGTTTCAAGATTTCTGAGCAATTCTGAGGGATAATGGTGCTGCCTTCTATGTAAACCATATCCTATCAAATATATCTAATATTGTGTGTTCTGCAGGTTATCAAATATATCTAATATTGTGTGCTCCTTCTGTAGTAGTCCTTTATGATTTACCAGTGCCTCTTCTGCTTGATTTTTAGACATCTACAGTAAACAAATCCAGCACCTTCTGTTTGCTATCCCTGTCTAAATGTACGAGCTGTTCTCAAAAGGAGATGAATTGGAAACATCGTTGCCAACACATTGATTATGATCCAGCAATTAATACCAGGTTCAAGGAGTCAACTGGTCTCTAGAATGGCCAAGGTATTATCCCAGTGCAATACATTTGCCTTACAATTGCTTCCTTCCAATGAAAAGATGTATTGCATTTGCTGAAAAAAAAAAAAGTACTCAATTTTCTAAACTACACATGCCATGCTTACCCTGATGTTTATGCAAAACAAAACTTCAATTTTCCCACCCGGCACACCATGTTTCCTAATTTAGTTTCTCATCTTTTCTTCATACAGTCCTACTATTGGCAAATATATCCCTCAACCTTTTTAAACGCTCCACATTCTTTACCATCAACTACCTATAATTAATTAATCTTTAATGCAGTCTCCACTATTTTCAGGCTTTATCCATAGTATCGGGCATGCTCATCCAAGGATCCCACATGCTTCGTGCCCAACAGAGGCTCCAATAAGCTGGTAATACTCCAATCAGCTGGTAATAGGCATCTAGGTCAACGATCTAATCATCATCACCACAGCCGAGATGCAACGGGGTTCCAAGGGGATCACACTGTGCCACTCAGCCACCCTTCTAAATTTACATTCATTTTTTTTTTTTTTTTTTTGCTTGCCTCCTGTTAAGTACAATTGTATTTCCTACCTTGCTTAGTATTATATTATGCTGCTGAATCTTTCCACATTAAATTGTGTTTCACTGTACTAATTCTCTGTTGCGTAAAATATAAAGAATGAAGAATGGGCTATTATTACTCTGAACTGAACATAACAGCTAATTCATACACATGTACCTCCTCCCCACGTTTATAAAGGAGTTTATAGATGCGCATGCATGTATGCCATGTCGTACGTCCTCGATGGAGGAAGAAGAAGACGCCGGGGCGGGCCTTTGGTGGGCCGACCCAGCCCCTGTGGTCGGCGTATAGTACGCCCCGCTCCAGCCCGCCTACACCTTTTCCTGGAAAAATATCCCAGGATTTACCGGCGTTATGCATTCAGTGGTAAGCGACGTTCCCGTCGACGATGACACACCAATGGTGACTTCAGGAATCTCCAGATCTGCCGGGTGCTCAGTCCTTCGGAGGTGGCCTGAGCTCGATTGACGGGTCATCACGCTTACGTCCGTCGGAGGATTGGATTCCTGTTGCTAGCGTTTAGCTGCGAGCGTAGCTGCGGCGGGTAGCCGCTGCACTGACAGTGCCTAGTCGGGCTCGACACTCAGAAATCTGACCTTGGTCGCTCCCTCGTTGGGATGAACATTCGGACGTAAAAGCGGTCCCGGGGTCTTACGAGCTCGTGGGCTCGGTGTGCGTACGACCTCGAGGTCGTCGCGAGTCGGAGATCGGCAGCCCGACCTCTGAGCTCATGCGAGACGGAAATTGACCGTACGCCTTCCGAGCTCGTGCAAGGCGGAGTTCGGCTCCGGCCTTTGAGCTCGTGCGATGCGGAACTCGGGCCCCGACCTCCGAGTTCGTGCGAGGCGGAGTTGGGCTGAAAGGTGTTTGGGCTTCTGCGCGATTTCACATGTGCTCCGATATTGGTACCCGACATGGCTGCTCCCCCATCGCCGGCAGTCGTGACCACCGTGACGAGAACATCACAGCACAGCCACAGCCATGGCTACACACAAACGGGCTATAGATACGAATACAAATTACAACCAAAGAGGAAAAGAAAAGAAAATAAATAAAAAAGAAGTTAGTACTGGCCGGTAACACCAGCCGGTACTAAATGGCGTTCTTAGTACCGACGCCCCATCCCGTGATAATCGTTGGCGAGTTAGTACCGCCTCGTCTGTACCGGGCGGGAAAACGGAACCAACCGGGTTCCCGTCCGGTACTAATGCTAGAATTTCTAGCAGGGTAAAGTAACAGAGGGGCAGCACTTACCCAGGGAGGCACTGTGAAACTTACAAATAAACGCGGCGCTGACGTGACCTAAAAACAGATCACTAAAGCAGCGAACGCGAATTTTGCAAGTTCAAATAGCTCGGCACATAGATTAATTAGCGACGTGATAATTACATAAAAAACAGTTGTTGCCAGGAGAAGCTCCCGGAGCCTTTTACACGACACTTCCACGTGAGCCCAAACACTTTCTTTCTCACAAGCCTAAACACAACCACATGTATAAGAATGTCCTGAGTTTTATTGTTTTCAATTGCCGACAGTTTATTAATTCATTTTCTATAAAAGAGTGGATACATTTGGTCAGGCCCACGGAAGAAAAGGGATTGTTTATTCCATTCATGGAGACGTGGCTGATAAATAGTGGGTGTGTTTAGAGCCCAAATGTTTGGGCCAAATTTAGCAATTCTGGTCAAAATTTGACACTGTAGCGAACTGAAAAGACTGTAGCATATTTCGTTTGTTTGTGGTAAATATTATCCTACCATGAGGTAACTAGGCTAAAAAGAATCGTCTCGTAATGTACATCTAAACTGTGTAATTAGTTTATTTTTTTAACCTACGTTTCATACTCTGGACATGTGTCGATGTGATGAGAGTGCAGAAAATTTGGAGGAGAAAGTTTAGGCTCTAAACACACCCAGTGTTCGAAGGGATGGAAGAGGTGGCTCCAGCCCGCCTACTGTAACCAATTATTACTCGTACTCGCAAATTCGGTGCCTTTCCCCTGTGAATGAATGAACGCTCGATACGTTGCATGTATCGTACAAGAGGCGTGCCTAAAAGTCACGGCCCCCCCGTAAACGGCCAAGAGCCGTCGCATCACATCCTTCCACGGCAGCACGATGCCGAGATCCTTCCCAGCACGCGGCCAAGGGGGCCACGAGCAAGACATGATATTTTCATCGTTCCACGGTGCCGCGGCGCCACGTCCATTGCTAAAAATAGTTGGCCTCGTACTAGCCGTACTGACCTGCTACTAATTCACCATGTGACTGGAATGAATGGGACGGCACCGGATGCATATCATATGGGCATGCATGCATGCCATGTCGCACGTCCTCGATCTATATAAAGGCGCTTCGCCAGTTCGTGCTTCCATCATCGCTTTGCATTGCTCTCTTCACTCGACTCATCGATCGAGTGCAAAGCGTACGATAGCCATATAGCTATGAGAACTGCAGTTCTGGCCATGAAAGCCCTCGCCCTGGGCGCACTGCTCCTCGCCTTTGCCGGGGTGATCGCTCACGCCCAGCAGTGCGGCAGCCAGGCGGGCGGCAAGAAGTGCCCCAACGACCTCTGCTGCAGCCAGTGGGGTACTGCGGCTCCGGCGGCGACTACTGCGGCAACGGCTGCCAGAACGGCCCGTGCTACGGCTTTGGCACGCTCAGCGCCGCGCAGTGCGGCAGCCAGGCCGGGAACAAGGGGTGCCCTAACAACCTCTGCTGCAGCAAGTGGGGGTTCTGCGGCTCCGGCGGCGACTACTGCGGCAACGGATGCCAGAGCGGCCCGTGCTACGGCACGCTCGGAGCCGAGCAGTGCGGCAGCCAGGGCGGAGGTAAGAAGTGCCCTAACAGCCTCTGCTGCAGCAAGTGGGGCTACTGTGGCTCCGGCGGCGACTACTGCGGCAACGGCTGCCAAAGCGGCCCATGCTCCGGCGCGCTGGGCTCTGTCAACGGCACGCTCGGCGCCGAGCGGTGCGGCAGCCAGGCCGGCGGGAAGAAGTGCCCCAACAATCTATGCTGCAGCCGCTACGGATACTGCGGCTCTGGCAATGACTACTGCAGCTACGACTGCCAGAGCGGCCCGTGCCGCAACACCGTGGTAGCGAAGCTGAGCCGGGCCTTCTTGGACATGCAGGTGTAAACTGTCACGTCGTGCATGCCGACGTCTCCATGCAGCGCTGTACCTCCTACTATGAAATAAAAGTGCTGCTTCTACGTATGTACAGTACGTACTGGGAACTCGTGTATGGTGCCAGGAAACGGAGGGCCGAGTAGTCATATGCGTGCGCATGCATATGTGAAAGCCCATATTATGTATTATCAGTCTGTATAATATCATGTATGAATAAAGTTGGATACATGACTGTGTCCTTGCGTCCTGTGGAAATTACTTACTTAAGTCATGCATGCATTAAACCATTAGGGCATATGATAGCTGAGCATTTTTCTTCGTGTGCCACGGCGGTTTTCAAATAAACTGCTCTATGTTCTCGCTTCATAGATATAATGAACGACACGAAAGAAATTAACCTCAAATTCAAAAAATTACATATGGCTAATTCATATTTTGGAAAAACTGGCGACTGCATATAAATCTGCATGGGCTGTTGCGTACGTTACCAAATGATCCTATAAGTCACCTTGGGCTAATATTACCCTATGCTCAACACATCTTTATATATCTACACTAAGAGCTGATCAGGAGAGAGATTATCTAGCATGTTTCATTCTGCAGTGCATGAATCTTAACACAGATCTTACGTCACTACCGGAAAACCGGCCTATGCCGAGTGCCGGGCTCTTTACCGAGTGCGTTATTTCAGCACTCGGCAAAGAGCCCCTTTGCCGAGTGTATTAGGGTTTACTCTCGGCAAAAAACAGACACTCGGCAAAGAGGTCTTTGCCGAGTGTCAAACTCTTGGCAAAAATAGACACTTCGGCAACGGCGCTTTGCCGAGTGTTCGACACTCGGCAAACATTTCACGGCGTGAACCTTTGCCGACGCCGTTACTCTTTGCCGAGTGTCAACGTTTGACACTCGGCAAAGACACCAACTTTTCCGAGTGTCTCCCGCTTGCACTCGGCATAGAGTACACTCGGCAAAGATGGACTCTTTTGCCGAGTGCCTTCCTCCATGGCACTCGGCAAAGAGGGCCTTTGCCGAGTGTTTTTTTTTTTTTTGACACTCGGCAAAATAATTTTTTTTTGCTCTTTTCAATCTAATTTTTTTTTTCGTTGTTACATACAAGATTTGGAACATAATGTTGAAGTTTCATGTTTTTTTGAGTTTTGTACTATATTTAGACAATTAATTTAATTTTTGGCAATTTTTTGAATCGAGTCGAATTTGAACTCGCAAGTCATTTGAATATTTGAAAAAATGTAGTCAAAAATTGATATTCATATTACTCAACTCACATTGTGGTCATAAACATGAAACCAACCAAAACTGTGGACATATTCTTCCGAAACACGACCTCGCTTCGTGCCCTAGCGGTTTTAAAATTCTATAAAAAGAAAACGATGCCCGAAAATTATGAAATTTGACGAAATGTCACGATATCTTATGTGGAAGCTGTGGTAAAAATTTGAGAATGTTTCGAGCAAGTTGTCACGCACGTTGCTCACAACCCGAACATCTCTCAAGAAGTTTCATAATCATTGAGAGTGATCCAAGAGGGATTTTGAGTGAAGGCGACGGTAGATTTGTGGTTTGGCTCAAACTTTTTCATAGACAATAGACATCAATGTTAATACCATGTCAAATTTTAGTAAATTTTTCGGATCCGTTCAATATTTATTTATTTTTTTTTAGCACTTGTTTAAATTGAACATATGACCTAAAACTACATGAAATAATGGTCAAATTTTCGCTAAAGCATCAAATATGCATTGTAAAGTGAAGGAGACAAGGTATACTCTAGGTGTATATTGCAACAATTTTTGAAAAGATAAAACAACAAATAAATAAATAAAATGTTCTGAAAAATTCTTTGCCGAGTGTATTTTGGAAAACACTCGGCAAATTTTGCACTCGGCAAATACGGGCTTTGCCGAGTGCCGGTTTTTTTTGGGGTCCTTTGCCGAGTGCCAAGTCCCCGGCACCCAAAGAAGAGGGATTTTGCCGAGTGCCAAGAATTTGGCACTCAAAGAAAGACTGCTTTTTATTTTTTTTTTTGAAAAAAGGCGCCGGCCGGCTCTCACACTCTCTCTTCTCTCACTCTCTCATCTCTAGCTCGCGCCCGCCGCCCGCCCTCCCTCCGCGCCCGCCCCTCCGCCGCCGCTTTGACTGGCCACGAACGACATATTTTTCCGCCAACATTCTACCATAAAAGGGGTGAAACTATACATTTTCATACTCATATACATTTACTATTGACATATTTCCACTTGTAGTGCACAAATAAATGTTTTGCAGGATTTATATAAAAACAAGTGAAATATGCACCAAAAGGCGCTCCTCCCGAAAGCGCATTTCAGCAAGTGGAATATGCACCAAAAGGCGCCTCCCTAGAAAGCGCATTTCAAGACATTCAACCCAAGGGAGAAAAGGCCCAAACACGACGCAAATCCGGGCCAACAACCGACACTCAAAGATCTTCTCCGCCCGAACCACGCGAGGACCGAAGCCCAGCCCACCGAGCCCGACCGGCGCGCGCGTCGGCCGCCCCAAGGCCCGCCAAGGCCGAGGCCGGCCCGGTCCAAACTTCGCGAGGCGGTGCAATAAGTGACCAAGAGGGCGGTGCGCTTGGTCGGTTCATGGTGCAAGTGTACCCGGACACCGACATGGTCGGTTTTGGTGGTAGATTAGCACTTAGCCCCCTCTCTCACTTGTATAAGTAGGCCTCCCTCTCCCCCTCCTCTCAACACACACCACACAAGGAGCTCTACCTCACTCACCACCTCTCCACTTCACACTTCTTCTTCTTCTTCTTATTCTTTGGCTAGTATTTGGAGTAGAAGCTACAAGGAGGGCTTGTCTCCTAAGAAGAAGAGCTTTGGTAATATATCTTATTCATGGAGAATTCTTCTTATTGCAAGTTCCTATTCTATTATCTTGGCCTAACATTTGAATTAGAGTATAGTCATGTTCATGTTATAGTCTTGATGCATGAACTAGCATATAGTTTGGGTGTCTTGATCTTGACATGTTCATATTTGTTCTACATGAATCACATTGCCAACATGATTATAGTTGGGTTAACGGTTCGTCGTTCCTTCGGGTTTGCTTGTGTCCTAGTCCGTCCATCCGCACGGTGGGGATCCCGGGAGGACATGAGTAGTTGTCTTGTATGCTAGTGTGGTGCCCGGATGCCTAATGACCTTCGAATGTGACGGCATGCCACGGTTGTGGGGGTAGGTGGCTGGGTCGTGACAGCTTAGTCCGTCCTTTGTAATCCCCCCACGTGTGTATCGTTGTGTAGGAGTTCGTAAATGCCTCTCTTCAGGCCGTAACCTAGACATAACCATTCTTATATCATGTGCACTTGTGATACTAACTATATTCATTTGTACTGGCCAAGACTAGAAACATTAACTTACTCCATAGATTATTCATTTATTCTTTTCTAGTTTCTTTATCCTTCTGAGGTATCTCCCTGAGTGTCTGTCACACTATCTTGAAACCCGATATGTTTACCCCCTCGTGGGTCAAGTTGGTCAAGGACCCGGTGTTGGGCCAAGCCAAAATCAACGAAAATCTCACCAAAAAGATGAGCCGTAATGATAAGATCCTAGAAAGTGTTAACAATAAGCGGAGAGTCCGTCCCGCCGTGAAGAACCAAATTCGCCTTCAACAGATGATAGAAACACAACTGGCTCGATTGCTTTACAAGTGCCGCACCCGAGACCCCACATGAGTCCGTTAACATGATAGCTCGAGATTCAGCCGGACTCCGACCATAGAACACGCCCCCGGCATTCGGCCGCTCATTGCCAAGAAGGGAGACCCCTGGACGCCCTACCATCACTTGCACCATTGGCCCCCATGTGTTCAACAACGCATTCTCGCGATCTCGGGGCCAACATAAATGTGATGTCCAAGGTCACCTTCGACAAGATCCATGGAGGCACACTTACACCTCGCTAACTTTCTCCTCCAAATGGCGGATCAAACATCTCGGGCGGCCCGAGGGCATAGTCGAAGACGTGTTGATCAAAATTAAAGACGAATACATCCCCAAGCAGACTTCGTCGTTCTCGACATGGGTCGTAAAGAGGATGTGTCTCTCCTTCCGGGAGGCCGTTTTCAATACGGCTAGTGCCGACATATGCGTGGGGAAGGGATTCGTCATCTTCCACGCCCGTAAGGCGGTGAAGTGCCCATTCAATGGGTAAGAGCCCCCGTAATTCAAGATCATCACATAAGCCGGTGTGGCGTCTTCAAGATCCGACCAAAACCCCTGGAGCAAAGTGCTTCCTCGCCAAGTAGCAAGGGAGAGTCAAAGTGGATCGACTAAAAATAATCTGACCTTGCCAACAGGCAATTGGCATTTAAAAAAAAATTATAATATATATATATATATATATAAAAAATATGTGAACAATAAAAGTCATATAAATAAACTTTGAAAATTAAAATAATAATTTTTTATAAATAAAATAAATGCTTTTATGAAAAATAAGAAAAATAATTTCTAAATAAATATATAAGATGGAAAAATAATTTTCTAGTATTTAAAAAAAAGTGTTTTGAAAATTTTTGGAGAAAATAAAAAAAAAGTGGGAAAACGGTCGAAAAACGCAGCGAGCAACCAACGGCCACAAACTTCTCATGACCGTTGGCCACGCCCGCCAAAGCCCAACGGCAGCGGCCTCGGGCTTACGCTGCGCACGGCCGGGCAGCGCGCGCCTCAAAGGCCGGCGCAACGGCCCGGCCCCGCCTTAGCCAACGGGCTAGTAGCCGTTGTGGCCGACTCCACCATGTCGATTGCTCGGCTATAAATAGCAGGGCACCGGTGTGATATCTCACCCCTCCCATTCTCACTCTTTCTCACTCTCACACTCTCTCCCACTTTGTTCTTCACTCAATTTTCTCCACAAAAATAGTGTGCCAAGCAAGATCACGGGTGTGAAAGTTCATATCTTCACCTAACCCTTGCACACCCGGGTTTTGCAAGAGTCATAATCATTTTTGCAGTGCCATGGACAAGCTCGGGAAAGCTCTTGCAGGATTGAGGCGCTCGTCAAGACAGAGTTCTCGGCATACAAGCTCGAGCTCCATCCCCATCGACCCACAAGAGAACGCCCCGCTCAAGAAGAGGATGCACCAGGCTGGGAGAGCGAGCTCAAGGACCTCGACGCTTTACGCCGTCGACGCACCGCACCTCGACATCTAGGAGATCGGGAGATGCAAGCCTACCTCCACCTCGGGATCGTGTGTTCCTACACACCCCGAGATCGACTCGACCTCCTTGAGAGGACAGTATGGACGCCGAATTCCCATTACATTGGAAAGCGCTTGGTGGTAGAATTTTCTCGCCTCTTGAGGAGGAAGGTTCTCGCCTCCCGACAATTCAATTTCTTTGCACTCTAGTAGAAGATGAGTTTGGGATCTCGTTCCGCTTGTTTGGTCATCCTTATCATATTCGGTGGGCAAACCTAGCTCATCACTTGCGCTTTAGTTACAAATGTGCATTTGATCTTGATAATGCTTTGCCTGGTTTCGTGAGGAACCGCTTTTTGGGAAGAAATTTCGGTGCACATGAGCCCCCGGGTACTTTTAAGCCTCGTCATACGCAGATCCAGCATCCTTCTTTAAGATTCATTCATCGCTGGATCTCTATGACTTTGTTCCCTAGGCACCCGGGTCGATGGGTGCGGGAGGTTGAGCTTAAGTTACTCTATGCCATTGTTCACAAAGTTAGAGTAGCTCCCGTGGTAGAAATGTGCGTACACTTTTTAGAAGTTATTACTATGACCACTACAAGCACCCGCACATCTCTCATCACACGTGACGCTTTAGGGGCCCTTTGACAATGGGCGTATAGAGTATATTTCTATACCTCACACCAGTAGCACCGTGTCACAAATGATCCAGGGGCATCTTTTGAAGTCCCTACCTTCGGGAGAGCTTGGTTTTACCTTTCCTGGCTATATAACTGTACTCCGGTTACCTAACCCGGATCTACAGTTGTATAAAAGCCAGTCATTAACCTTTGAGCTCAAGACTTCTCGATAGCCTACGCAGAAAAGCATCTCTCGGCAAAGATCACCGCAGCTGCCGGGAGAACAGAGGCTCGGCTCAAGCTCACACACACGCACACCGGGCCATAGATACCACAGGCACAGATGTTCCAGTCGGATGGCCCCATACATGGGGAGTACCACGGCCTATGCCCGGTATGACCCTAGGTTGGCTCAAGCTCACACAAAGCATCTCTCTTTTTTTTTTTTTTTTTTCAGCAAGGTTGGGCTGACATCACCTTTTATTCTCCATCATCATTTTTTTTATATATATATGACCTCTTGGTGGATGAAACTTGAGATTGTCACCATCTTCCCCACACTTAGACTTTTGTGCAAAAGTCAAGTGTGTAAGGTCTGGGTCTCCTCTTGAGCATGTTCCATCACCCATGGGCATCAAAGTTTCTTGTTGATAAATGCCCTCATGTTTTCAAGCATCGTTTGCCCCTTTGTTCTTCTTAGTCGTTTCTCCACTTGAAATGGTTAGCAACAAGAATACCCGAAGGTGCATACTAACTTGATAACATGTTCTTGCTTTTATTAATAAGAGAAAGAGCCTCTTTTTTTATGATAGTCCGAGGTATCTCCCAGCCAGTTGCTTTGTTTATGGTCATAAGCTCGACCGTGGGGAATTCTTCTTGCAGCTATCAAAGGTGGTGAAGTTCCCACTTCCACACTAAGCAATGACCGTTAAAGATCAAGCCGCAAGGTGAGCGCCATCGTGCTACTACGAGATCGACAAAACTTTTGATACACGATCACACAACCATCCTCTTAAAGAGTTTGTGAACATGGACCAAGAGGAGGTTGGGATCCTCGTAGGAGCACGTGGCGAGGCGAGACAAGCTCTAGAGACCCGAATGGGTATGTGAAAGGTGTCTTGCTCTGGTCATCATGGTGGATAGAATTCGGGTATTCTTCCACCCTGTGACTTGCCTCAGTGGAATGGGTTCATTCTTAGAGTTCTCAACGACCATCATTCCTACCACATGGATTGGGCTAACCCAATCGCTGTGTGGTACGGGATAAATTATCCCGACGCAAAGAAGTTTGAGAACTTCCTTCTTCACGACTTCACGCATCGCATTATTGAGCCTTCTTTGGGGTTCATGTGATGGGGTACTGGAAGGGTCAATAGGTATGCGATGTGTGCAGAGTGTTGGGCTTACCCCTTTTAGGTCTTGTAAGGAATACCCAAAGACCGATCTATGCTTCTCTAAAATGGCTAAGGGTTGGGTTATCTCCTGGTCACTAAGTTTATCACTAATGATAACCGGAGTTTGTGTGTCACCGTTTAGGAAGACATAGCGTAGGCCAGGGGGTAGGGGTTTAAGCTCAAATGGAGGTCGAGTCAGCTCTTCCTCTTGGGGAAGTTCTATGGTTTCCCCGAGTCGCCCTCTTCTTCTATGAAGAATTGGGCATCGAGTCCTAGGTCTGTCTCAGGGTTTTCATAGAGCATGACTCCTTTGACCTCCTCGGGCGTGTCATACTCATGGAGGGAGTCTGTTACCGAAGTTTTTGGCTCGAGTAACCGGTATGGACAAAGTTTTTCCTCCTAGTTTGACATCTAGATCCCTGGATTGTGGTAGATCAAGAATCTTTTTCCAAGGGATGCCCGATTAGGATGTCAAAATCTTGGATATCAAAAATATGAAAATCCAAAGAAAGTTTGACATTCCTATGAAGAAGAATCTGGTCGTGTATAACCTCACGGCATTTTATGATAGTTCGGGCGCTATGCGCAAAGTCCGTGCTGTGTGGGTTCTAGGTGCTTCCTTGTCACATTGTCGTGCAAAGGATTTAGACATGATGTTTATGCCCACGCCAGATTATACATGACCTCCACTACGTCCCCTTGATATTTGCAATAGATAGGCATAGAGGGATGGTTCAATCGAATTTCTTCGAAAGAGGGCCCTTCCTCTTGTAGCCATTCCATACTCATGATAGCGGTTAGCTCCTTAATAGACTCCTGGAGAAAGAGTTCGTCTAGGGGTGGTTCAGGGCCAACTGGGACAGGTGGTTTCTTCCATTGTTCGTAATTCGAGGTATTACCAAATTGCTTAGTAGGGTCTTCCTCGAAAAACGGGAGATCCGACCATGCGGTCTCCTTTGGTTCTGGTTCAGGTGAGGGTCTCTCTAAAGATGTTTCGTGTTCGGGCAAAGAGCCGAAGAGACTTCCTCTTGTTTCGCTTGGGTTCTACTCGAGATGGGTTCTAGCGGAGGAGTATTCTCAAGAATACGGTTTAGAGAGCTTCTCCTTCCGGTGGTTTTATGTGCGAACGACCCTCCCCGCTTGTGTCAAGCAAATAGGCGCTTGCCCCGTCCAGTCCCTAGCCGTAAATGTCAAAAGCACGTGGTTTGGTATGGACAAGTCTCGTCTCGGGATCGTGTAAGCGTGATAAACCGGTCCCAGTGCTGCACCTAAGGTTTCACCCTCTATTTGTTGGAAGTTGAGTATCTCCCCGTCGGGAGCCGCGATTCTCGATAGAGGGTAGAACGCTACACGAACTGCTTCAGCTTCTTCCCATTCTCCGTTTACCAACCCTATGTTATGGGCGTACCATTGAGTCGCCCTCCTCGGTGAGAGAGAACGGAAACAACTTCCACCTCAACGTGTCGTGTGTCATGCCTCGCAATTGTCGCAGCCCACGAGGCGGCTCAAACTCCCTTAAGTGATGGTAGGGGTTTTCATATTCAACCCGAAAAGGCTCCTGGCCCGAACCATGGCTATAAAGCTAGGGCGGAGCTCATACTCGAAGCTGTGATTGGCTTCGCAGATTGGCATGGTTCTACGAGCTCGCCCTTAGGAGCGGACAGGGATTTATAGGGTAGGTTGCTCCTTGAGTAACGGGGACCTGTTTTTTGGTATTTTTGTTTAAAAGGATACTACAAGTCACACAGTCGACTAGGCTCGAAATATAACTACGACAACCGTCCCGACAACGGCGCCAAAAAATGCTTGTTGGTGTTTCTTACGCACACGAGAAATCCGCAAGCGCACGGAAATACCGTTGTAGCACTTCACCCTGGTAGCGGTGGTATCGTATTTTTACACAAGGACGGTCGCCGCCAGGCTTTTCTCGTCCGGTCAACCTAAGGCAAGGGTTTGTTTTCTAAGAGTAGCGAGGTATCCGTAGGCTAAGTTTTCCGTGCAAAGGATTTCTAAAGTCCGTTGTCTACTCACTTCGGCACGGCCAACGCCCAACCGCAAGCGCTTTCCGGCAATTAGCTCTACGTCACAAACCGAACGTGGGGATTTCAAGGGATGGTCAAGGCTTGTCACGACCCAGCCTACCCCTCAACCGTGGGATGCTCCGCAAAGGTAGGTGAACGCTAGTCCAAACACCACGTTTGCACTATTGGTCACGCTCTTGATGTTGGCCAAGGTTCCCTGGCCAAAGAGTTCCTTCACCAAGAACTAACGCTCTTAACGAGACAATCTACCAATCCCCGCAAGTCTACAACAGCTAAGAAATATACGAAGGAAATTAAGTAGTCGCAAGATAATCACAAGACTTCTTACCAAAGTGTAAGTAGCTTGCGAGGGTACAAGCCGGGGCGGTACCGACAAGTCCCAAGACTCCGTCCTCCTAGGAACCGCGGAACACCGAGAGGCGAACCTAAGAACTCCTGGTAGAAAGAACAAAGCTTCTTTCTAGCTTTTCCCTCTCACTCTCTAGAATTAGAAGATAGAAGAAGAAGTAGAAGAAGAAGAAGAACTAATTCTACTCTCTTGCACAAGTGGACTGGTTTCTCCTTGGAATTGCTATGTAGAGAGGTGAAGGAGGGAGCTATTTATACACAAGGGGAGGGGCCTAAGTGCTAAAATCACCAAAACCGACCTAGGAACACCTTCCAAATCGCCAAACCGACCATCCAACGTCGGTAGTGCTCGTTTTGGAAGGTAACAAACCGCCTCCCCGGTGGGCTCGGAATCGCCTCGGCGGGGTGCGGCCCGCACCTCAGTGGTGCGCGCACCCTCGCCGGGGGCCCTACTGCGAGAAGCCCGGCAGTGGGCCTCCTTGCCGTGAAAAAGTCGTCTCGGTGGTCTTGGCCCCGCCTCGGTTTTGACGTTTTGTCCCGATTCTTGTTTGGGCTTGCCATTTGCTTCTTTGGGCCTTTTTTCTAATTGTTAGTTTTTATTTCTTTTTTCTTTGTATTTTTGGCCCAAAGTGATCATCCTTGAGTTGGTACCTGCAAGTCCAAATAAACACCAAAACTTTGGAATATGTTAGTTGAAATCCCTATTTCTAGGTTGTTTTGGTGTTATGTTGATCGTGTTTAATTTGTAGTTGGTTACCGTCAACACCTAGCTTATACCTTAAATTTCTCTAAAGTTTGGGTTTAGTGGCTAAGTTATATTTCACCTTGAAAAACCTGAATCGTGTGGGTTGCATATAGCTTATCCGATCTAGGTTGTTGCGAGATGCGATATGGTAATCTTGACTTGCTATGACATCATTCCGAGAAAGACTTGACGCCTAGAGTTTTATTTTCAAAAATCAAAATTCAAAAGTTCCTCAATGATATGCATTTCCCACCGTGAGCCATATGACATGGTTACATATTCCAAACCTTAGTCATATGCTACTTGTTTTCATGGTGAGCCTATGTCAAATTGTTGCGACCTATGTTGAGATTCTTTTCATATGCCCAAGATCAAGAATCACGTACACCCACAAATAAATCGGCGACTCTCACACTGAGAAGTTGCGCACAACATGCACCTTTCCATCCACCAAATAAATTCCATTCACTTTGTATCATGACTTCTCACAAATATTCCAGCTACAAAGGAGAAGTATGGGCTATGCTAAAAAAAAAAAGATGGACAAATGTCCCAATAAAGACGAGGAAGTCAGTACTTGTCCAAAGAAAAAAAAGTAGCCCATACCTCCTTCAAAGTTTTACCAAAAAGAGAGTCATGATACTTGGAGCACAAAAATACCACAAATACCATACACTTTGCACATCTTGATCTAGGCCTATGACTAGTCTCTCCATGTGGTCCGGTTTTTTACTAAGGCAACATGACATGATACAAGTATGCCAATCTTCTACCTACCCGTAGCTTCACAAAAGCCTTATATAGTTGGTATGCAAAAGAAAGGCAAATCAAAGCCTTTGGTGTGGAACAAACCACATACATACTTGAGCGATCGAGAGATCATTTGAGGAACTACTTTCTTTGCAAAAAAAAAAAATTCAAAACCTCTGGATTGATAGTTGCTCAAAAGGATGAAAGATAAGCGAGTCCTCCGTTGACCCATTCTATCTTGCAACCGCCTAAGACTTGAGACTGCTTAAAAAGCCCCACAAAACGACTCAAGGTAATAAAGGGTGGATAAACATGCCATTTTATTCAAACTCTAGTAGAACTTTCTCGATATAAGCATGGCACTCTTAAAACGTAATCGGCATAGTAGCAACTCCCCGGATCAACAACCAAGTACTTATCTTTTTGCTCTAGGACGTGCAAAGGGTAAGCTTGGGGGAGTTTGTTGACGGTCACGAACGACATATTTTTACTGTCAACATTCTACCATAAAAGGGGTGAAACTACATATTTTCATACTCATATACATTTACTATTGACATATTTCCACTTGTAGTGCACAAATGAATGTTTTGCAGGATTTATATAAAAAACAAGTGGAATATGCACCAAAAGGCGCCTCCCTGGAAAGCGCATTTCAGAAGACATTCAACCCAAGGGAGAAAAGGCCCAAACACGACGCAACCTAGGCCAACAACCGACACTCAGCATCTTCTCTGGCCCCGAACTGCGCGAGGACCGAAGCCCGGGCCTCCCGAGCCCGCCCTGGCGTGCGCGCGCTAAGGCTTAGGCCGGCCCGGTCCAAACTTCGCGAGGCGGTGCAATAAGTGACTAGGAGGGCGGTGCGCTTGGTCGGTTCGCAGTGCAGTGTACCTGGACGCCTGACATGGTCGGTTTGGGTGGTAGATTAGCACTTAGCCCCCTTCTCTCACTTGTATAAGTAGGCCTCCCATCTCCCTCTCTCGGCACACACCACACAAGGAGCTCTACCTCACTCACTACCTCACTCTCCACCTCTCCACATCACACTTCTTCTTCTTCTTCTTATTCTTTGGCTAGTATTTGGAGTAGAAGCTACAAGGAGGGCTTGTCTCCTAAGAAGAAGAGCTTTGGTAATATATCTTATTCATGGAGAATTCTTATTATTGCAAGTTCCTATTCTATTATCTTGGCCTAACATTTGAATTAGAGTATAGTCATGTTCATGTTATAGTCTTGATGCATGAACTAGCATATAGTTTGGGTGTCTTGATCTTGACATGTTCATATTTGTTCTACATGAATCACATTGCCAACATGATTATAGTTGGGTTAACGGTTCGTCGTTCCTTCGGGTTTGCTTGTGTCCTAGTCCGTCCATCCGTTGGGTGGGGATCCCCGGGGGACATGAGTAGTTGTCTTGTATCTTTGGCATGGTGCCTGTATGCCCGATGACCTTCGAATATGATGGCATGCCATGGTTGTGGGAGTAGGCAACCGGGTCGTGATGCAGCCTTAGTCCGTCCTTTGTAATCCCCCCCACGTGTGTATCGTTGTGTAGGAGTTCGTAAATGCCTCTCTTCGGGCCGTATGGCTCGGGTGGTCTCTCTGTTAACCTAGACATAACCATTCTTATATCATGTGCACTTGTGATACTAACTATATTCATTTGTACTGGCCAAGACTAGAAACATTAACTTACTCCATAGATTATTCATTTATTCTTTTCTATTTTCTTTATCCTTCTGAGGTATCTCCCTGGGTGTGTGTCACACTATCTTGAAAACCGATATGTTTACCCCTGTGTGGTCAAGTTGGTCATCGTGTACGTGTACTCTTGTATTTCAAAGCCATGCTAGCTTCTTACATACATGCCTTCCATTGGGAAAATATAAATAACGATACCCCGAATACTTCGGTGAAATGCTACAACGATAGATCCGTGCGCTTGCGGATGAAAATCTATTATGGCAAGGTCTATCACCGCGGATGTTTCTAGTGTGATCACCGACACGGTGGTTTCACTCAGGAATGTCGGCGCGCATTTCTCGGCGCCCGTTATTAGAGATGGGTTCTAAACCTGTTTCTAGTGATTGCGCTAAGAAATGCCAACAGCCCGCCTCCACCGCCCACGCCAAGCATCCGGCCGCCCCGCCCTCCACCGCCCGCGCCCATGCCACGCCGCCCCACCGCCGCACCCGCCCTGGAGGAGGAGGAAGGAGAAGGGGAAGGGGAGGCGGAGGGAGGAGAAGGGGAGGAGGAGGAAGGAGAAGGGAAGGAGAAGGGGAGGAGGAGGAAGGAGAAGGGGATGAGGAGAAGGGAAGGAGAAGGAGAGGAGGTGGTACTTTGCTTGTTGCTCGGCCGGCCGCCTCCGAGATGCCGGCCGCCGCCACCTCATTTGTTTTGATCCCGATGAGGTGGAGGAAGGAGGAGGAAGGAGAAGGGGAGGAAGAGGAAGGAGGAGAGAAGGGAGGAGGAGGAGAAGAGGAGGAGGAGGAGGGAGGAGGAGAAGGGGGAGGAGGAGGGAGGAGGAGGAGGAGAAGGGGGAGGAAGGGGAGGAGGAGGTGGAGGAGGCACTTTGCTCGCCGCCCGCCCGCCGTTGCCCCATGCTCGACAACGCCAAAGGTGAGGCACTTTGCTACTCTTAGTAGTAGTGGTAGTTGTAGTAGGATGTGAATGTGAATGTGAATGTGTATATGCAAATGTGAATGTGAATGTGAATGCGAATGTGGTGGTTGGCCATCGTGCCATCAGTTTTTTTGCAGGTTTCGAAAACCTCACCGTCTGGGGGAGGTGTTGCCGAAATTTTCAATTGATACTAACTAGCTTGTTCCCTTTTATGCGAGGGAAGGATGTGTTGTAGCCAATCATCTTCCTCGCCACCGCTAGCCTGACTCCACCTACACCCAAGGTATAACCACTCTTTCCATCTCGTGTTCTAGTATCGCGTAGCCTGGTTAGGCGTCTCCTGTTCGAAAGAGATACAATTGGAAGTATGCAGATCTCTGCATATGTATAACCGTATCTCTTTCGAATCATCCACGTTTTTTGGACGGCCCGTGGATGTGTAGATGGTGTTAGTTTTCATGGTCTCGCTCGATTTGAGACGAGTTTCGGCATCACCTCCCTAGTGTTCTTCGGATACACAACCTCCCTTTCAGGGGCGTGTATTTGGAGAACAATGGGAGGTGTCTTTTTCGAAATGCATCTCGATGGAAGCAGACCATAGAAACTGACATCATCTACGCATGCTCGGGTGCGATTAGGACCTATCTTCTCCTATTAGATAGTATAAGGTCGTAGTGTAGACCCGATGTACTCTTATATTACTCGTGTGTGTGTATGTTAGAGGATGGATGACCGTGAGTGGATGTACACTGGCCGCTCGGTTTATGGACAGCGGACAAATGAATGGCTCAACAAGACCAATGATTTCTTGGAAACAGCATTTCGCCATGCGGGAACCGATAAAACTTGGTGTCCCTGCAGCAGTTGTCAGAATAGGAAGCAGCAGTCAAAGGACAGCATGGGCAAACATCTTGGCAAGTTCGGATTTATGCTAGGCTACACCCGATGGATCTGTCATGGTGAAGCCAGGCGTATGAGAGATGAGGTCATGAGACAACGTATCGAGGATTTGGATGGTGATGGTGGGGTAGCGCACATGTTAGATGACTATCATGAAGGACACTTTGGTGAAGGGTGTATGGAGGAGGAGGAGGAGCCAGAGGCAACCGCAAAGGCGTATTATGACATGTTGTCTGCCGCACAACAACCACTTTACGGCCACACAAAGGTCTCTTAGCTGGACGCCATTGGTCATGTTATGGCATTCAAGGCCCAAGATAGCTTGAGTCGTGAAGCCTTCGACACTATGTTGACAATTTTTAGCAAAGATGCTTCCTGAAGGTCACATTCGCGCAAAAGAGCATGTACGAGTCGCGGAAACTCCTTCGTGCACTTAAGATGCCATATGAGCGTATACATGTCCGTCCCAACAATTGCATCTTATTTAGGAAAGAACATAAGGAAGCAACGCATCGTCCAAAGTGTCAAGCCTCTCGGTACTGGAGGTAGACTCGTAATGGTCGGAATCATCGCGGCAGCTTAGCATCCCCAAGAAAATCCTCACGGTACCTTCCATTCATACCGAGGATCCAACGGCTTTTACATGACCGAGGAGTCCGCGACACGATGACGTGGCACAAGAAAGGAGTTCGATACAAGCCGGACATGATGGTACATCCCGCCGATGGTGAAGCGTGGAAGCATTTTGATGACAAGTATCCTAAGAAGGCACAGGGAGGCTCATAATGTTTGTGTTGCGCCGGGCAAAGATGGGTTCAATCCTTATGGAATGATGGCTGCCCCCTACACTTGTTGGCCCGTTTTGTTATCCCCTCAATCTCCCCTGGCGTCCTCCTTCAACGGCGTAACATATTCTTGTCATTGGTAATTCCGGGACACCCGGGGAAGAGTATGGGTGTGTTCATGGAGCCTGTGATTGACGAACTGATCAAGGCTTGGGATGAAGGGGTATGGACATATGACCGAGCTATGAAGGGAAACTTCAGGATGTATGTTTGGTACCCGTAGTCCATGCACGACTTCGTGGCGTATGGCATATTCTGCCGGTTGGTGTGTTCACGGCAAGTTTCCATGCCCACTATGCATGACCCATTTGATGTTCACTTGGTTGAAGAAGGGTGGCAAGTTTTCTTCGTTCGACAAACATCGACAATTCCTCCCAGCTGAGCATGCATTTAGAGTTGACCCGAAGAACTTTACGAAAGGTGTAGTAGTCACAGACCCTGCACCAGAGATGATGACATGTGCCGCGATCCGTGCTCAGTTAGACGCTCTCGTGGTCGAAGACGGAGGCACTAAGTTTGTGGGATATGGTGTGGAACATGCATGGACTCATAAGTCGGGCTTGGAAAGGCTCCCCTACCATGATGACCTTCTCTGTCCACACTACATTGATATGATGCACACTGAAAAGAATAACGCCGAGACACTATTTGCAACAATCATGGACACTGATAAGTCAAAGGACAATGTTAAGGCTAGAGTGGATCTGAAAGAGTTATGCGACCAACCAAAGCAAGAAATGCAGCCTCCTAGAGGCCGCAAGGGTTGGACAAGACCTAAGGCTGATTTCGTGCTTAGTAGGCCCCAAAGGAGGGAAGTGCTAGAATGGTTCCAAAACTTAATGTTCCCTGATGGGTATGCAGTGAATCTAAGGAGGGGAGTGAACTTGTCTACTCTGCGAATCAATGGGCTCAAGAGTCATGACTACCACGTATGGATTGAGCGGATTCTTCCGGTGATGGTTCGAGGCTATGTCCCAGATCATGTCTGGCAAGCGCTTGCAGAGCTGAGCTATTTCTTCCACCAGCTTTGTGCCAAGGAGCTATCTAAGACCTTGGTAAAAGAAATGGAAAAAATGTCACCTGTGTTGCTCTGTAAGTTGGAGCAGATCGTCCCACCAGGCTTGTTCAATCCGATCACGAAGATCTGATTTTGCACCTCCCATATGAGGTGCGAATGGGGGCCTTTGTGGCCGTGGCATTGGTGCTATGCGGTTGAGAGAGTCTTAAAGACCGTTCGTACGAAAACCGGAAATAAAGGCAAGATCGAAGGTTCCATCACCGAGGCATCTTGTCTCGAGGAGGTGTCAAACTTCACAACAACATACTATGCCGACAACCTTCCTTCCGTGCATAATCCACCCCCACGTTACAATGCCAGCGAAAATGAATCGACCCTCAGCCTTTTTCGAGGGCAACTCGTAAGCGCAAGTGAAGGGACCAATGTGCACTTGGCAACTGAAGAGTGGCGCAGTATCATGCTATATATACTGATCAACCTGGACGAAGTAGAGCCTTACATGCAGTAAGCCACTATTCTTAATAAACTCATTCTTGAGTAGCCACTATTCTACTTCCAACTCCCTTGTGTCTTGTCACTACAGGGAATTTCTCCACTGCTTCTGGCGTGGACGAAGGCGACCTAACCAGCAGCAATGTGAGACCCTTCTTAAACAGGGCGCGGGAAGGGGAAGGCCGATTTTTTATTTTGTGGTTCGACGCAAAGGTACTCCAATTTAGCTCATACTTTGTTTTAACAAGTTCCATTTACATGTGATTGATATGATATCGTGCCTTGCGACCCAAACCGATGCGTCTGTGTGAGTGCCGAAGTTGAGGCAAAGTTCTTGCGGTGGCTTTCAATATAGGGTCGTCATTTAATGCTTATGACGTGAATGGATATTGCTTTCACACAACAAGGCACGAAAGCGTAGTCGGCCCAATCGAAAAACCACGAATTCAGGTGTTTTCACGCCTAGCATTGATGGGGTCGAGTTCTATGGAAGAGTGGAAGAAATATATGAACTCGAGTTTCATGGCTACACACGTTTTAATCCTGTCATATTCAAATGCCATTGGTTTGATCCCGAACAAACAAGATGGACCCCTAATCTTGGGCTAGTTGAGGTCCGACCGGAGTCCGTCTACCAAGGTTGGGATGTCTAGGTCGTGGCTCAATAGGCCACACAAGTTTATTATATGTCATACCCGTGCCAAGATGACGAAATAGCCTTAAGGGTTGGGATGTTGTGACCAAGGTAATGCCACACGCTAAACTACCTCTCCCAAACAATGAAGATTACAACTTTGACCCAAGCACATATGCCGGAGAGTTCTTTCAAGAAGATGGACTAACAGGGGGAGTTTTGAGATAGACATAACCTAAACCGATGGGAATGGTAGTAGACAATGAAAGGGAGGTTGACGAGGAGGAGGGAGATGAGGTTCAAAATGTGAAGGACCTAGAATTACATCGGCGATTGCAATTAGGCGAGGACATTGATGAAACTCCTCCACCTAATGATCAAGCTAGTACCAGTCTTGATGCTGATATCGACATGCGTGATAGTGATGATGAGACTTATGATCCGTGATAATCCGGATCATGATGACTATTTCTAATACATGTAATACTATGTTACCTTCAAGTTATATTTGTTTATTTTGCATCTATTTCTAAGTACATCCTTTTCATTGCGCATGTCTTTCTAATTATGTTTTGTTTATTTTGAAGGTGATTGAAAAAAGATGGCGCCGGGCACAAAAAGAAGCTGGCGGCCTTGTACAATAAGGCCGTAGAGGTAGTGATGGGAGGAGGAGGAGGAGGACGTTGTTGACACCTGTTATAGCATAATATTACTAGTCAACTAAACATGGAATAAGGGCTTAAAATGAATATCAACATAAGTCTAGGGGTCTAACTAACATAATTCCATGAGTTTTGGTATTCCATGACTTTGCAGGGACTGAACAGATAAAAGCAGATAAGAACGGTGAGAAACCTAAGAGTTTACATCCCATACGATGACAAGACTTGACCGTGAAGTAACTCAACCCAAAAAGTGGACTAAAACATTCTAGAAGACACCAGATGACACCAGGAGGAAGGAGATCACATTGTGATCTTGGGCCCCGGGCGATCGCCAGAAGAAGATCCACGACCGCCAGTGGGTCCCACCCGTCGGCCTCTCCCTTTCTATGGCGGTTTACCACCGACATTGAGGTTGCATCTATACCGTTGTTCAAGGTCGGTTTGATCCAAGGGTCCCTGTTCATCGCCAAGGGCTATATAAGCAGACCCCCTGACCCTAGGGTGAAACCCTAATTCATTATCATTCAATATCAATAGGCTGAGACCCTGAGTCTCCCCCTAGGTCTAGATAGAAATAGATCTAGAAGAGTTAGCATGCAAGAGGAGATTAGATCTAGATAGATCTAGTCTTTAGATCAAGAGAGATAGAGAGAGGAAGGGACCTGAGAAGGTGCCGGCTGTCGGCGCCATCTCCACAACTTGTACCTCAATGGAAGTTAACCTACGCTTGGAATTACTCTGGTAATCTACTTCTTTTTCTAATAAGTACTAGTTCTTATTGTTCTTATTGTTCACAACTCTTGTTTGAGTACTTTAATCTGTAGGACCCTATAGATTAGAGGAGTAGCTTAGGTTTAGGCGTGGTGCTTAGACCGAGGTTGCTTGTGAATGCACCCTACATTCTGGGTCGTGTGGTAGATCGCGGGGAGTGACAGTCTGTTGAGTCCTTTGTAGTCCACCCCGAATGATAGGCCAAGCAGGACCCATTGCCGGAGGATTGCACGTTTCGTCCCTGCTTTCCTTTGAGTACGTCCCCTTAAGACGATATCATCATAGCTTATCAGGATAAGAATTAGATATCTTAGTAATCCTCTCTACACTCTCAACCTTCTTAAGTCTTATGCTACTCGGGGTTAAGATTAGATCGTAGTCTTCCTCACCCGTTTCCTTGTGGATTCGATATTAAACCCTCTCCCGGGTGAAGTGCTCACCGGTATCCGTTAAACTGCGGATTATACAAACTATAAATATTTACGTAGGCTTATCAAATACCAACAAGCATTTAAAGGCGCCGTTCTTACGGAAACGGTTCTTGAGTTGACTTTGAATCTACCTTATCCTTGTATCATATTCTTTTATTCTTTTATCTTTTTTATCCCTTCTATTCTTTTCTTTTCTTTTTCATTATGGATTCCACGCCTATCTATAAATATCATATACCCACAAGCGAAAGCTTTAGGCATCCGAATCTTGAGCCTATCCTAGCAAAGTCCTATGAGCTACGCTTGGGTTATATAAGAATGGTTCAGAAATTAGCCTTCTCGGGAGAAGGCGAGGCCAACCCACACTCACACCTACAAAAGTTTGAGGAAATCATGGGTTGCCTTCGTATGGAAGGCATATCCGATAATACCTTACGCTGGAAGTTCTTTCCGTTCTCTTTGACGGGAAAAGCTAAACAGTGGTATTACTTGAACGTAGAGAGAGTGAAAGGAGATTGGGGAACATTAATGTCCAAATTTTGTCTATATTTCTTTCCCACCTCTAGAGTGGCCCGTCTTCGTATAGAACTTCTAACTTTTAAACAAAATAAAGAAGAGTCTCTTACTGCATCATGGGATCGTTTTAATGACCTCATCAACACTGGCCCAAACCTTGGTATTCCAGACCCAATCCTTCTTCAACATTTGTATCTAGGTCTTAATAAGGAAGATGCAGGGGACCTTAGTGCATCTTCGGGAGGCGCATTTCTTTCTCTGACTAATAGAGAAGCAAGAGATGTCCTTAACAGATGTTGTGGATACGCCACCTCCACTAGAACTTTTCCTGAGAAAAAGAAAGAATCACCCTCCGATCAAGGAGAGGAAACTACGATAGCTAATTCGCAACAATTCCAATCCCAAGACTTAGCTATCCATCCTCAACCATCAACATCCCAAAATCCCCAAAGGAAGAAGAAATTCCACCTTTGGAAGACCCTTATGATTTCAGCCTTAGTGATTTTGGGAGAATAATAAATTCTCATCCATACAAGAGACCTCTAAGTGACCACAATTCAGATTCTTTTGAGAAGCCTCTTATTGAATGTGCTTATAAGAGATCTCCAAGTGATTATAATTCAGATTCCTTTAAGGAGAAGTCTCTTATTGAATATGCTTATTCTTTCAAAAGACATTGGGAAGAACCCAAGGATGGCATGTCTGATCATGCCATAGAAGGAGAGCAAAGCTATCTAGAAGACCATCTTATCTTCTCCCCTTCTATGCCTAGACAAGATGATTTATTCAAACCCATCTCTAAACCTATCCTTGTCCCCGATGAATCCACATATGCTTCCTTCTTTGAGACTCATGATGACCCTAGAAATTTACCACAACAACCTAAGCATAGGAATCATCAAGACCACCAAGAAGACCCACAACAATGGCTTGAGAGTGTTAATAACCTATGTGCCACGGCCATTGATTGGATGGATGACATTTTAGATATTATCGCCCGAGAGACACAAACCCAAGGGATCCCTTAGACAGCCATGATGAATTAACCTTGGATTTCGAGAAGGAAGACAACATCAGTGAGTATGAGAGCTGCTTCATAGAGACTTCATCTAGTCCATGTTCACATGATCACCTTCCCCGAATCACCTAGTCTCTCTATCACTGTCCCCACACGAGATCTTCAACCCCCTCATTCTCTCTCCTCCTATAGATTTTGAAAGGGTGGTTGTAGATGCATACATCTATAATAAATATTCTAGATCTCGTTGGCATAAAATCTTGAGGTAGATTGATGTTGGAAGGGAAACCACTTCATCATCATGAATCATAATTCAATGGTTTCCCAAGGACGAGCTTGTTGTCCTTAAACAAGCACTTCTTGAGAAATAACATGAGTGTTTACCTTATTGCTATAGTACCCTTGTGAAGTAAGCATAGAGATATAAAATGAGGAAATATTCCTAGGGGTATTTTTGTCGCTAACCATTTCAGGTCTAGAGCAAGAAGAATGAAGGATGACAATGTAAGGTATGCCCAACCAATCATCTATGCAACATGAAATCATATGCATAGAAATATTTCCTTATCATGTTGCTACACTATCTTGGTTGCCTCTACCTTTTGAGACATGTTAAATCTACTAAAAATATTATCATGCTCTTCATCTCACTGTTTGAGTCAATCTCTATAATGCCTTCATGCTACCCTTTTGTCTACCATAGTATGCTTTGGTTTGGAAATACTGAAATTGAGTACTTCCAAAGGCTTTTAAATTAAGCGTGGTGCTTAGGTTAGAACGCCTTCCTTAATTGAATTAGACATGGAGTCTAGTTTGGTTATTGAACTAAAAATTGCTTGTGTAGACATTGGTATACTTTGTTGGACTAACCCTTGCAGACAAGAAGAAACTCTCAAATAAGCTTGGGGGAGGTCCTGAGATGAACTCACACTGAGAAGAAGCAAGATACAACAAACCTTTCACAAGGAGGACACGCTCGTACATAGAATAACCTTATGGAATAAAGAGAAAGAAGACAAGTTAGAAAAAAGCTACACAAGAGGCCAAATCAAGAAAGCTTCAAGCGAAAGGAAAGCACCACCACAAGTTGCTACAAAGTGCCATCATGCTCCAATAATAAGGTAGCATCTTGAGGTGAGTTGTCAATAAATAAGCTTTCCCTTAATTATGGGATATTCATGAATAAAGAACCAAACATGTTAGAGTAACATCCCGACTTGATCCAATTTTTTTTTAGCTCAACATGTTTTGTTTCTTTTGTTGTTCCTAACACTACCCTCTTGATCTCATAGTCCTAATCATACTAGCAATTGTATTGCAACATTCATGTTCCATCTTCGATATTATCACCCTTGTTATAGAAAAGGAAACACATAAACATTAACTTTATCTTGTTTGATGTGCCTGAGGTTTTAGAGAAGAATGAACTTTTGGTTACATTGGTGTTTTCCCACCAACAGGGCCCATGCACTTGATCTCTACCTTGTCTTTGCGCACGCAGGACACATTTTGAGCAAAATACGGAGAAGTCTTCACTCCCTTAAAGTTCTACAAGTGAATGGCCTCGAACCCACAAAGCATGCACTGAAACAAGAAGTCGCCAACCCCCACTATCAAACTTTCACTTCTAAATGTTAGATCAGCAAAAGAACATGGGTGACACCATTACCAAGATCGGATGATACACTCAAGGAGTAACCAAGGTAAGTAGTCCTGTTCAGAGGAGTTAAAACATTGAACCCTCGCTGAAAGGTAACTTCGGTAGTTATCCATATTTAATTCTTAGCATTGCATCTTTAATTGCATGTCATATTTATCTTTCGCATCTTGTATTAGCATATTTACTTCTTTGCATCATCATTTTCCTTTAGCATATTTAATTTCTGCATTAACATTGCATTGAAAAAAACTTTAAAGCCCCATGTGAATAATCTTGTGGTGTGTAATAACCCATAAGGATATTCATCGTGGTGGCATAAAAATAATTATTCATTCATCTAGTTGCATTTGCATCATAGTTCTTTGTATGCATATAAATTTATAAAAACTCCAAAAATATTTTCTATTTGAAGTTTTATTTAGAATAATCATGATCCATCTCTAGGCACATGAAGCTAATGTGGCTAACCCCTAATGCTTAATCAAGTTCCACTAGCTTTGTTGTCTATTTGAGTTCAGCAGATTCGAAGGAAGAGAGACATGATAGGTCGACATCATCATCGCCATCTACCTCAACTTCCTCATCATCAATGACCCTACACTTCAATCCAAATTTGGGGAGAGCACCCCCGATTATCCCGATAAGTATCTCTACTATAGTATTATTATTATTAGCTAAATATTTAGTTTGCTTGGTTTGCTAGAGAATTTGCTAGGAGTCTAGTTTTATAAAAAGTCTAGTCGTTTAAAGAGTCTTTGCTAGGGTTTGGGAATAAATAAATAAATAAATAAATAGGAGTGTACCGGAGGTTTTCTTTTCCACCTATATAAATGATCTCTAAAGCTAAATCTCATGAAAATGATGAATAGTTGCTCCGTCGTAATTCCTTTTCGTACCTAGCTTTCAAGCTTAATTTCTCTTGAGCCTTAAATGCAAAACTATTTTGACTTGAGATTTACTTTGAACCCGAAACCTATGGGTTGCAAATTGCTTGCTCTAAAGTCTAGGTAATTGACGGATATGATATATGAGAGTCCGAGTGCTATTGATCTTACTCCTAGTGATACTAGATTTTGGAGATTTATTTTTAAAAGTTTAAAGTGCACATGATAAGTTCCTCGTGACAGTGTTGAACCTCCTACCATAGCCATATATACATGCTCCCTAGATTAGGAAAACCCTTTGACATATATATAGGCCGCTTGCTTTGCATTGAGTTTGTTCAATCTTTGTCGACCCTTAGAAACTTGTCATGCTGATCATGTACACTCCATCTCACTACATCTCATTCCACCCTATTGCATTCTACTCCACTCCACTCGACTCTATTCACCTATATGCTATTTCCACCCTGGAAGTACGCATCCACCATATATACCTATTATACATACACCACTATCCATTCACTATAGCCACTAAAAATGTTCTACTTCTATCTTGGGAGAGAGCAACCAAAAATATTCCCTATACCCATCTATACATTTCTAGCCAATATCTTACAAAGCTCCATTACTCTTGTCTATCTCTCAAAAGTTTATTGCAAAAGAGATTTGGGTTGTAGTTAAAAAAAAAGAGAGAGATAGAATAAAAGGGAGATGAAAAATGGACAAGTGTCCTACGGGCGAGTAGAGCCAACCTCCTAAGAAGAAAGAGAAAAAGAATAAAGGAGAGTTAAAAAAATGGACAAGTGTCCGCTGAAAACAATGGGTACTTAGATGCTCGCCTCTCCATAAAAAGAAAAATAAAGAAAGAAAGAAAAAAGATACAACCCAAGTTCTCTCAAAGTTTTCAAGTTTCAAAAGAGATGATTCCTCAAGGAGCAAAAGTAGAATTAGGCTTTCCCCTCATCCATTAGATCACCTCATTGCATTCCTTACCATCACTTACCACCATATTCATTCCCCCGTACACATGCATCACTTGATCAGTATGACTCGTGACTTTGGATCCATTGCTTGAACTTACAATATATGCTTAGTAAGTAGATTTAGTTTTCTCCCACCTATGAACTCCACATATAAGCTTTAGATATAGGGTGAGAGAGAAGAAGGCATAGTGTCCTACTGTCTTAGTCCAAAAATACCACATATTATGAGAGAAAGGCAAAACAACCTTACTGCCTTAGTGAGGATCCACAAATACCACAAATGAGAGACTTGAGAGAGTCATACCGGGAACTTTGAGTTTTATTTTGAAAACTTGCAAAAACTCCAGAAGGACAGTTGAACAAAGAGTTTGAGATATGGTGCTTGACTTGATTGTTCTATCTTTCAATTACCCAAGATCCCAAGAAAAAAGCTATAAGCTCCATGGTTAAAGGAAATATGGGTAAGTTAAAAGTTGAAAAAGTTTATTCTCATCCGGAGAGAAATATGATTTGAAAGCATGTGTGCGTTGAGGCATGAAAGCGTTGTAGCAACTCCTAATCCATTGCTAAGTGTTGCATTTCTTAAAAAGCAATCACTAGAAAACAGTTTAGAACCCATCTCTAATAACGGCGCCGTAAATGCGCCGTTGACATTCCTAAGTGAAACCACCGTGGGTGATCCGAACGGGACTATCAACGGTGATAGATCTTGCCAAACAAGATATTCATCCGCAAGTTTACGGATCTATCATTGTAGCATTTCACCCTAAGTATTCAGGTATCGTTATTTATATTTTTCCCAAAGGAAGGCATGGTGTAAAAGTCTCTAATTCGGACATGGTCAAGATGACACGAATGTATAGTAGACCAATGATCATAATAGGGGTAAATTAGGATAGGTAAATATGATAACTTGACACACACACTCAAGCCAATCTCAAGGATAAAAGTAAAAGAAAGAATAAAAGAATAAGTCTAACATGGAGCGAGGCATATCCTAGATAGTCATGTCAAGATAGCGTAGATACACACATGTTCAACTATTAGAGATTCTAATTCAAGAAAGTCAAGGTCTCGTTGAATTACTTGCAAGGCACCGTGTCGCCCAAACCGGATGGAGACAGGGCATTTAGCACCCGCGCCACACCCGAACGTGGGGATTACAAGGGACTCGGACAAGGCTGTCACAACCCAAAATCCGCCTACCCCCTCAACCGTGGGATGCGCCACAAAAGATAGAAAACCCTTAGTCTAGACACCACGCCTACACTAGTGATTATTACTCCGGGCGTGTATACAAGGCTTACCCGTCCCCGGGTCCTTCTACCGTGCAGCACCGCCCCAAGGAACGACTATCAATCCCGCAACCCGACATCAACCAAGTCTAACTCTAGGTAGAACTCATCATATTGATCTAGCTCTTTGGTCTAAAACATGTATGTATGATAAATTAAGCACGATGTTCCATAAGACAAGATTATGATATAGAAACTATATACTAGTTCATCAATCAAGATTATGTCATAAGGACTTTGCTCTAATTCAAGACCATGACTATATTGATAAGTAGAGAACAAGAACAAGATGAAGAACTCTAAATTGATCATACCGAATAGCTCCAAAATGTCTTGCTCTCCTTTATTAATCCTTGCCAAACTCCTCCTAAGTACAAACTAAGAAGAAGAAAAAAGAAAGAAGAAAGAAAGAAGAAGATAGAAGAAGAGGAAAGAAGAAGAAAGGGAGAGGAGGAAGAAGAAGAAGAAGAGAGAGGCTACATTGTGTGGTGTGTGTTACAAGGGAGGGAGTGCCCATCTATTTATAGGACCTTCACCATGGGATCCTCTCTTGGCTAAGCCATTTGGTACTAATCCCGCACCGTCTTACGGGCAAGCAAACACCGCCTCGGACTTTCAGGTCGAGATGGGCCGCCAGATCTAAGATGGGCGATTTGGCCTCCCGGGAGGGTGTGCGCGCACTCTAAGGTGCGCCCGCACCAAGATTTTGTCCGTTTGGGCTGAAACTTTGCAGGAGCACACGTGGGCCTCGGAGTTAGCTTCGTTTCGAAAGTATTCGTTCGCTGAAATCCGATTTCGTATGAGAAAGTTATGCCCAAAACATTGAACCCATGTCCCCGCGGTCCGTTTATCATTTCGTGTTGGACTCGGGCCTCGACCTCTTGGGCTTGTGCTTGGATATTGATATTTTATGGACTTTTCTCCCTTGGGCTTGATGTTCTCGGGAATGCGCTTTCCGGGAGGCGCCTTTTGGTGCATTTTCCACTTGGTTTTTATATAAATCCTGCAAAACATTATTTGGCACTACAAGTGGAATTATGTCAATAATAAATGTATATGTGTGTAGTAAGGTATAGTTTCACCCCTTATTGGTAGAATGTTGACGTTAAAAATATGTCGTTGGTGACCGTCAACAAACTCCCCAAGCTTACCCTTTGCGGCGTCCTCGAGCAAAGATAAGTATTTGGTTGTTGATCGGGGAGTTGCTACTATGCCGATTATGTTTCACAAGTGCCGGGGTTATAATAAGATTTTCTACTAGAGTTTGAATAAAATGGCATGCCTTTGCTCACCCTTTTATTACCTTTCATCGTAGCGGGGGCTTTTTAGCTTTTCTCAAAGCCTTGGGCGGTTGCCGAATAGAACGGTTACAATGTAAATACTTTTCATTCATCCTTTTGATCAACTTTCTCGTCCCGGGATTTATTTATTTAAGTTCTATTTTGTTTTTTTCGAGAAAGTATGGGCTTTATTGCTATATATATATATTTTTTTTTTTGGAGAGGTGGGCTCTGCTCGCCCTAGACATTTGTCTTTTATTTCCTCTCTCTCTTTTTTTTTTTTGGAGATGTGGGCTCTACTCGCCCTGGACACATGTCCATTTTTCATCTCTTTTTTTTTTTTTTTTTTTTTTTTTTTTTAGCATAGCCCATATCATTTCTCTTTTCTTTCAAATTAGATTCCCGGATGTCAAGTTTCTCTTTTCGGACGAAATCATAGCAAATCCATTCATACCATATCATACTTGGCAACAACTTAGACTAGATAGAGCCTATGCAACCCACATGAATCGGGTTTTTTTTTTTTTTTTAGGATGAGTTCTTAGACTTAGCCACTAAACCCAAACTTTAGAGAAATTCGAATTATAAACTAGGCACGAAAAAACATAAAGACAGAGCAACTATTCATCATTTCAACGAGGTAGAACTAAAACATTTCTACAACACATATATATGGAATGGAATAAGTCTCCTCTCTCTCTTTCTTCTTCCCCTTTTTTTTTTTTTATTCTCATATCTCATCATTCATATAAGATAAGAAAATAACCGGATGGAATGTGAGATAATGAAAGTTACCTTTGTGGGGAGTCCTCCCCAAGCTAGCTTTTGACTTACCTTCGGTTTATGAATGTTGCTAGCTTGTGAACGCTATGAATGGATCTTTGATCAACATCATCTTTTGAGCGTGCCAGGAGGCTCCCCAAGCTTGTCTTGTGATGATCTTGAAAGAGCGGGACAACCATTCTTGGAGTTTCAAAGGTTTTATTTTTATTTATTTTATTATTATTTTTATTATTAATTTTTTAATTTTTTTTATTATTTTTTGTTTCACCAAACAACTTCGATCTCCATTGTCATCTCTCGGACTTACCCTCATGATGTTTGATAAAATCCTGCAGGGGTTAGTCCATAGATTTGACCAAAATCTACACTAACAACTCTAGTTCAATAATCGGACTCGACTCCATGTCTAATCTGATTAAGGTAGACTTTTTGACCTAAGCACCATGCTTAATTCAAAACGCCTATGGAAGTATGAACTAGTATGACAAAAACTTCCAAACTTAAACGTGCCAATATAGAAAGAGGAAGCATGAAAGAGCAATAAGATTCATCCAATGAAGATGAAGACTTTGAAAGGTGAACAAAAAGATAAATTTTTTTTTTACTAAAAAAAATTTATTCAAAAATATGTTTTATTGAAAAAAAAATTTCTTAGTTTTTTTTATAGAAGAATTTATTTTACTTATAAAGATTTTTTTATAGATTTTATATAATAAATTTTTTTTTGTTAATTTTGATAATAAAATATTTTATAAAACATATATATTTTTTTTTTAAATATACCCCATTTTTTTTTTTTTTTGAAATATACCCCATTTTTTTTTTTTTTGAAATATACCCCATTTTTTTTTTTTTTTTTGAAAATATTTACTTTTAGATTTTTGTGTAGTAAATATTTTTTTTTGTTTATTTTGATAATAAAATATTTTATAAAACACTTTTTTTTTTGGAAGGTAATGGACAGAGGATGAGAGTGTAGGTTTCACATTACCATGTTTTTGGTCCTCCCCAAGCTAGCTCAAAGGCCATTGGATCGGGGTTTTACCCCGTGCTTTTTGGCTTTTCCCTGCATGGTTAGTATATGGTAGATTCACGAGTGGATTTACATCCTTCGTGATTACCAAATTTCAAACATATGCGAAGGAGCAAAAAGAGCAAAATTGTTTTTTTTTTCAAAGACTTTTATTTTAGGATTTTATTATCAAGGGAGAACACATAAAAGTTTCACCAAACTTTTCATACTCAAACAAGGCTAAGATAAAGATGCAATATAAGTCTAGCCTTGTTTTATCTCCATCAAAAAAATAATTCTACTGTTTATGATGTCGGCCCTAGGTTCATTAGTCAAAAATTCAACACCATGTCAAATTTTTGATTAAAGAAGACCATTTTAACCCAAGCACCATGCTTGATTTAAAAGACCTATGGATATATTGCATGAGCGACATGCAAACACATCCAAAACCCGATCATATTTCATAAACAAAGAAAACATGAAATTTTTTATGGAGATAAGTATGAGTAAAAAGAATTGGTGAATTATTACCTTTGTATACCCGAGTGTGTGTGTGTACCATCTGCGCATGAAGGAAAGATCGTTGAGACTCTCGCGGTGGTAGCTTGATAATCCATCTCAGGCGGGCCACAAGGCTTAGGTGATACACACATGTAGTGTATATGGACCATGGGCCTTAGTGGTCACAAAGGTGTAAAGGAGGATGTTCCTCCTTTCCTTTACCTTCTTTTTTTTCTTTACTTTTTTTTTCTTTTTCTTTTATTGGACCTTTGTGTACCTGAGTGTACTTGACTGACAACTTGAGGATAGAGTTCATAATTGCTGTGTCGGTGGCATGATGATCTTGGTTTGGTTATGACTTCCTGGCCGGAGCAGAGGGAGACATACCGAACTCACTCAGGTGCAACAAAGGTCTTGGGAGAGAAAGATCCCTTCTTGCTTACATGGAAGCAATGCAGGGTGGAGTCACGTGTCTTCATTGTTTTACTTTGACCATGTAGGCCTAACCTGCTCCTCTCTCCTCTTATTATATAATTTTTTTTTTTTTTTTTTCTATATATATCTCTCTTTTTTTCAACTCTCTTTTTTTTTTTTTCCTTTATAGCAAGGGGAGGCTAATCTCTTATTCATCTCTCTTTTTTTTTTTTTTTTCATATTTTTTCTCTTTTTCTTCTTCTTTTTTTTACTCGAGCTCTTTTTTTATAATCCCCTTAGTGCACTTGAAACTTGATATTCTCACCATCTTCCCTCACACACTTGGACTTTTCGTAAAAAGTCAAATGTGCAAAGTCGTGGTCTCCTTTTGAGTGTGTTCCTCCGCCCAAGAGTATCAAAGTTTTCTTGTTGATGTAGCCTCCATGTTTTCAAGCGTCGCATGCCCCTTTGTTCTTCTTAGTCTCCACCTGAAATTGTTAGTGACAAGAATACCCGAAGGTGCCTACTAACTTGATACCATTTCCTTGCTTTTTTTATTTATAAGATTTTTTTTTTTTTGTAAGAGTTTTTTTTATAAAAGAGATTTTTTTTTTTTCTTTTAGATAAACCTAAGATGAACAAAGATCACTACACATGCATATTATCAAGAACATGTCCTAATAGACCATTCCTTTAACTAACGCCTTCCCGCAAGAACGGCGCCAGAAATGCTTGTTGCATTTCTTAAAAGCGCAATCACTAGAAACAGGTTTAGAACCCATCTCTAATAACGGCGCCAGAAATGCGCCGTTGACATTCCCAAGTGAAACCACCGTGGTCGGTGATCCGAACGGGATTATCAACGGTGATAGATCTTGCCAAACAAGATATTCATCCGCAAGCGCACGGATCTATCATTGTAGCATTTCACCCTTAAGTATTCGGGGTATCGTTATTTATATTTTTCCCAAAGAAAGGCATGGTGTAAAAGTCTCTAATTCGGACATGGTCAAGATGACAATTTAATGTATAGTAGACCAATGATCATAATAGGGGTAAATTAGGATAGGTAAATATGATAACTTGACACACACACTCAAGCCAATCTCAAGGATAAAAGTAAAAGAAAGAATAAAAGAATAAGTCTAACATGGAGCAGGCATATCCTAGATAGTCATGTCAAGATAGCAGATACACACATGTTCAACTATTAGAGATTCTAATTCAAGAAAGTCAAGGTCTCTGTTGAATTACTTCGGGCACCGGTAATCGCCCAAACTGGGATGGAGACCGGCATTTAGCACTGCGCCACACCCGAACGTGGGGGGATTACAAGGGACGGACAAGGTCGTCACAACCCAAATATACCCCCTCAACCGTGGGATGCGCCACAAAAGATAGAAAACCCTTAGTCTAGACACCACGCCTACACTAGTGATTATTACTCCGGGCGTGTATACAAGGCTTACCCGTCCCCGGGTCCTTCTACCGTGAAAGAGCACCGCCCGAAGGAACGACTATCAATCCCGCAACCCGACATCAACCAAGTCTAACTCTAGGTAGAACTCATCATATTGATCTAGCTCTTTGGTCTAAACATGTATGTATGATAAATTAAGCACGATGTTCCATAAGACAAGATTATGATATAGAAACTATATACTAGTTCATCAATCAAGATTATGTCATAAGGACTTTGCTCTAATTCAAGAACATGACTATATTGATAAGTAGAGAACAAGAACAAGATGAAGAACTCTAAATTGATCATACCGAATAGCTCCAAAATGTCTTGCTCTCCTTTATTAATCCTTGCCAAACTCCTCCTAAGTACAAACTAAGAAGAAGAAAAAGAAAGAAGAAAGAAAGAAGAAGATAGAAGAAGAAGAAAGAAGAAGAAAGGGAGAGGAGGAAGAAGAAGAAGAAGAGAGAGGCTACATTGTGTGGTGTGTGTTACAAGGGAGGGAGTGCCCATCTATTTATAGGACCTTCACCATGGGATCCTCTCTTGGCTAAGCCATTTGGTACTAATCCCGCACCGCCTTACGGGCAAGCAAACACCGCCTCCGGACTTTTCGGGTCGAGATGGGCCGCCAGGGCGAAAGATGGGCGATTTGGCCTCCCGGGAGGGTGCGCGCGCGCACCCTAAGGTACGCCCGCACCAAGATTTTGTCCGTTTGGGCTGAAACTTTGCAGGAGCACGTGGGCCTCGGAGTTAGCTTCGTTTCGAAAGTATTCGTCGCTGAAATCCGATTTCGTATGAGAAAGTTATGCCCAAAACATTGAACCCATGTCCTAGCGGTCCGTTTATCATTTCATGTTGGACTCGGTTCTCGACCTCTTGGGCTTGTGCTTGGATATTGATATTTTATGGACTTTTCTCCCTTGGGCTTGATGTTCTCGGGAATGCGCTTTCGGGAGGCGCCTTTTGATGCATTTTCCACTTCGTTTTTATATAAATCCTGCAAAACATTATTTGGCACTACAAGTGGAATTATCTCAATAATAAATGTATATGTGTGTAGTAAGGTATAGTTTCACCCCCTTATTGGTAGAATGTTGACGTTAAAAATATGTCGTTGGTGACCGTCAACACTAAGTTTGGCTTTGCTAGGGACTAGCAAAGGGTAAGCTTGGGGGAGCTTGTTGACACCTATTATAGCATAATATTACTAGTCAACTAAACATGGAATAAGGGCTTAAAATGAATATCAACATAAGTCTAGGGGTATAACTAACATAATTCCACGAGTTTTGGTATTCCATGACTTTGCGAGGGACCGAAATGCATAAAAGCGTATAAGAACGGTGAGAAACCTAAGAGTTTACATCCCATACGATGACAAGACTTGACCGTGAAGTAACTCAACCCAAAAAGTGGACTAAAACATTCTAGAAGACACCGAGAAGACACCAGGGAGGAAGGAGATCACATTGTGATCTTGGGCCCGGGCGATCGCCAGAAGATCCACGGCGACCGCCGGTGGGTCCCACCCGTCGGCCTCTCCTTTCTATGGCGGTTTACCACCGACATTGAGGTTGCATCTATACCGTTGTTCAAGGTCGGTTTGATCCAAGGGTCCCCTGCTCATCGCCAAGGGCTATATAAGGCACCCCCGACCCCGTGGTGAAACCCTAATTCATTATCATTCAAGATCAATAGGTCGAGACCCCGAAGTCTCCCCTAGGTCTAGATAGAAATAGATCTAGAAGAGTTAGCATGCAAGAGGAGATTAGATCTAGATAGATCTAGTCTTTAGATCAAGAGAGATAGAGAGAGGGAAGGGACCGGAGAAGGTGCTGGCACATGCCGGCGCCATCTCCACAACTTGTACCTCAGTGGAAGTTAACCTACGCTTGGAATTACTCTGGTAATCTACTTCTTTTTCTAATAAGTACTAGTTCTTATTGTTCTTATTGTTCTTATTGTTCACAACTCTTGTTTGAGTACTTTTAATCTGTAGGACCCTATAGATTAGAGGAGTAGCTTTAGGTTTAGGCGTGGTGCTTAGACCGAGGTTGCTTGTAAATGCACCCTACATTCGGGTCGTGTGGTAGATCGCGGGGAGTGATGATCTGTTGAGTCCTTTGTAGTCCACCCCCCGAATGATAGGCCAAGCAGACCCTCGTTGGAGGAGGATTGCACGTTTCGCCCCTCGCTTTCCTTTGAGTACGCCCCCTTAAGACGATATCATCATAGCTTATCGATAAGAATTAGATATCTTAGTAATCCTCTCTACACTCTCAACCTTCTTAAGTCTTATGCTACTCCAGGGTTAAGATTAGATCGTAGTCTCCCTCACCCGTTTCCTTGTGGATTCGATATTAAACCCTCTCTCCCGGTGAAGTGCTCACCGTATCCGTTCGCTTGGGATTATACAAACTATAAATATTTCGTAGGCTTATCAAATACCAACAGACGCCTGGGGGTAGCAGACGCGACCACGGGGCGGGGCGGTCAGGGGGTCGCCGAGCTCCTCGGCCACCATGAGAGTCGACACCGCCCGCCTCGGAGGAGGAGGAGGAGGAGGAGGAGGAGGAGGAGGAGGAGGAGCAGGAGGAAGAGGAGGAGGTAGTGGACGAGGACGGGGCCGGGAGCAGGGGCGAGGACGAGGACGAGGGTGAGGGCGAGGATGAGGACTTGGGCAGGAGTGGGAGCAGGGACGAGGTCGACGAGGCGGGGGTGGAGGACGCAGGCACTTTCGCTTCCACGCCGCGAGTGTACAAGAGAGGTCGCTCGAGGCTCCCGGGGAGGCCCATAGCTTTTGAGAACCACCCGCTCATTGACCCGCTTAGTGATACGTAAGTTACTTTGCATGTTGTCGTGGTCTAATACCACGGTCCACAAGAATCGACCGCAAGTGTGTGCTCCATGGCCATGCTCAAGGGACACAAGACACAAGAAGTATACCGGTTCGGGGCAATCGGCACCCTAGTCCGTCGGAGTCACTATGTCCGAGCTTGGGAGCTCAGAGGGGTGGCTACAAGCCGTCGAGAGGGAGCAAGCTCCCGTCTCGTGATTGAGGCGGATGCCAATATCATGGCCGGTGAGCTAAGTGCTTTGTGTTGCTTCAATGGCTTTCGGTGACTGCCTCTCCCCCGGGCCATCGTGCCCCTTTATAGTCCAAGGGGCGCATAAAGAGATGCCACGGGGAGGACTTGGAAGGAGGTAAAATATAAAAGCGTGGTTGTGGCAGGCACGCTGGTCTGCCCCGGCCGCAGGGTCGCCGCCGCCTACGCCGAGCCTGTCCTCCTACTCCTCGCACGGCGTGGAGGAGGCGGCGGGAATCCCGTCGTTCGAGCCGAGGTGGCGAGCTCCCGAGCTCTCAGGCTCGTAATGATGGCAGTGGCTCGATTATGCCTCACTCGAGTATTACGGCAGGGGAGGCATCCCATCGGGTCGTCGGTACACCTCTCGCTCTCGTCGGGCACCGCTGGCCGTCGGGCCGAAAGCGAGGGCCCCGCGCAGCGCACCAAAAAACGGTGGACAGAGAGCCGACAGAGAGCAATGATTCCTTTTGTCCATAGCGCTTGGCATGGCTCGAGCCCGACTTGACGCGGGTCACGCCGGGCGCGGCGCCCTAGAGATTGATCCCCGTTGCATGCCTAGCCGCAATCGTAATCGCGGGGCGTAGTCGTAGCGCCGATTGCACCTAGATGCCGGCATCGTAGATCGACTTTACTTGTCTTGAACGGGTCGGATGAACGAGTGGGATCGAGTCCTCGCGAGCCTCGAAGCTCAGATACCGAGCTCGAGATCGCACGAGCTCGGAGACGGTGAGCGGCTCCGAGCTTGTGTGAGGCGGAGCTTGACGCATTTTACCTGTGAGCTCGCGAGGCCGAGCTCCGGAATCCCGCCGCCGCAAGCTCACGCCTGCTTTGACGAAGCTCGGCGAAGTTGTTCTTTCGTTGGCGGATCGACGCGTCGATGACACCGTAATCGAAAGTGTCTAGGGCAGGGTTGAGTCCCATCGCCGGGTCAGCGCATGACCATTTTGCCGCCCACGCCTGCCCGATGCACGCCGCGCAGGGGCCATCATTACTTTCGCTGCCTTGCGGTTGGCGGGCGCGAGCCGGGCATCCCGTTGAGATGTCGCATCCGTAGTCAATCGGTGGCGGCCCGCGGCTATGGGTAGTGCCGCCAGCCTATGGTGCTCGAGTATCCCCTAGCCGGGGACTATAGATTGACTCTCCTTGATCCTTCGTTGAGATAGGTGTCTTTGGCGGTTCTCGACACCATGAGGCTCGCCGAGCTCCTAAGTTCTCCGGCTTCGAGCTCGTGCAAGTCGGGATTGGCCACTTGGTGTCCCGAGGTTGAGGAGCTCAGCTTGGTGGGGGACGCTGAGCTTGGTGGCCCTAATCAATTTAGAGCCCGGGCGTGGTCTTGAGTTCGCTCAAGGCGGAGCCGATCCGCGTACCGAGCTCGGAGCTCACCCGAGGCGTAATGAGCTCGCAGTTTGGAGCTCGCCGAGGCGGAGTTTTGGCATCCGCCCCGCGGGCTCGCATAAGGAGGAGTTGGCTCGTGGGCCGGGCTCGAGCTCGTCGCGAAATTGATCGCGCAGTTGGGCTAGGCCGTTGTTGGGCCTTTGCCGCGATTGTCGTCTGCTTTGGGTACCCCGATATAGGTACTGACAAAGAGCCCCCCAGCGTTTGGGGAGATGGATTTTCCCTCAAGCGCCTAAACGAGGGCCGAGGTCGAGGTCGAGGTCGAGGTTGTGGTGCTCGGTGACGGAGGTGCGCATGAGCGCACCCGCCGGTGTAGCCCCAAGGCTCCGCGAGAACGATATGTTCTCGTGGAGGCTTCAAATGATTTGTTTATTTTCGTTTTACCCATTCTTCCCTATGGCGGGGGGTGGGGAGGGCTCGTGCTCGACCTTGCCTCGATGACCGAGATCGGGTGCTCAACGAGCCGCTAGCGGGGTAATCCGAGTGAGGCCCAAGCTCGCCTTCACGGGCGCGAGCTTCGCTCGGCTTGGATCACCGGGTGGATCGACCTCATTTCCCGAGGGCTCGACCTCTCATATTCCCGAGATTGGATCTCGAGGGCTCGACGCCTCCTCCTCGTGGAGGAAATTCGAGGTCGGTGACGCCCGTGACTCGAACACGAATCGAGGAGCCCCGCAAAGACTCGGGCGCGTGTGGGGCCACTTGGCTGCTCTCGACGCGTCCCTTGCTCAAGGTGGGTCGGGGGTGGCCGTCGGACCCTTGGTGGGCGCCGCCGAACCCCAGGCCGGGGCCATGAAAAGCCTGTTCTTGCACCGCCCGTTGGAGAACGACTGTTGGGGCGCCCGCGATTTGAATTCGGCCGCCATGTCGCGGGGGCGTGGCCGCATCTTTTCAAAGCTGTTCCAAAGGGAGTTAAGGCGTGCATGGGAGGCCATTCTCGGTCGCAAATCAGTCGCATCACCCCCGCTCACGGGTTATAAATCGACAAGAGAGCGGAGGGGGATTTTTTACCTTTTCACTTGCTCTTGCCGCCTCCGCCTTCTTCCGATCAATCTTTTCCCCTCCTGCTTCTCATCACGCCGAGAGAGACGAGAAACCGCCATCGGAGAGAGAGCGAGGGAAATCGCCGGCGACACACCCGCGTAGAGTGCGAGAACGTAATCGAGGATAAGGCGATGAGTTCGTGGGGGCCTTCGCTTGTGACCAAGGCGAGGGCTGGATGCGCCGCCGAAGGGCATTCTCCCGCGCCGACCGCCCGCCGAGGAGTGGAAGGTGCCCTTCGTGGGGCGAGGATGAACCCAAACCACCGGAGGGCTACGCCGCCTCGCTTCACGACGCTCCACGAGCGGGGCTTCGGCGCCCCTCGCCGACGACTTCTTCCGCGGCGTGCTCCACTATCGGGGCTCGAGCCGCAAAGACCTAACGCCGAACGGGTTGCTGCACATTGCCGCCTTTCGTCCTCCTCCCGGCGAGGGGTGGCTCCCGATCGAGGCGCACTGACCTCTTCAAGCACTTCTTCTTCATCAAGATCTGGCGTGCTCGGATGGCGAAGACCCCCGCCCCCCATCACCGCGTGATGGTCCGTTGAGGCGGGGATGGGCACGTGGTTTCGAAGATCTCCGTCCCCTCTCGCAACAAATGGGTGGCCCAGCGGCCGGTTCTACCTCAAGAACGACGCCGTCCACCCTCTCCGCGCAGTTCACGGGCGCGTCTTCTTCAAATCGTGCCTGGCCTGGCGGGGAGAAGGCCACGGGCACACCTAGAGCCCCGAATTCTTCAAGCGGCCAGAAGGTGAAGATCCTTGGTGAGGCGGTCGACAGAGCCGCCGATTATCGCTCTGTGGTTGGCCTGGAGTCGTGCCACCGAGGAGTGCTCGGCTTTGGGCAATGGTGAAGGAGAGAAGCCTTTCGGCGACGGACAATGGCAGGCGTGACCACCGTCGGCGAAGTGGTGGAGTGGGTTCGATGCGTGACGGGATCCGATTCGAACTCCCAAGCTCGGGCGGCCGCAATCCCTACCGTGCAACCCGCGCGGGCGCCACAAGGGACCCGTGAGTCCTCTTTTCCTTCTCTCGATTTGATTGCCTTCAGCTTGGAGCTAACTCGACGCGGGCATCGCTACTTTTTTAGATCGGGAAGATCGAGTCTTCCCGTTATCTCGTCCGCCGCCTCCCGGGAGCCCCGGCGCGGTGCGCTGGTCATCCCTCGACGGCGACGCCGGATGCGGGAGCAGCTCGTCGACCAACAAGCGAAGTGTGGGAGGTCGAGAACCCGCTCATTGTGTCGGCCTCCACCGACGCCGGGCGAGTTCGAACGCCATAGCGGGCCAAGGGGCCGTGGGCCACCACGCGCTCGGCACCCGCCCCGAAGCGGGGCGGCGCACGCCCCTCGGATGAGAGCTCGAGCTCCCGCCGTGTCCCGACGAGAACTCCGCGATGGACCTCGCTACTGGAGCTACGATGGTCCCCACGGAGGGGCGGGAGCTAGAAGAGGGGGTCGCCGAAGAAAAGGCGCTGCGGACAGTAGTAAATGTCGATCCAATCTCGCGACCCCGCTCCTTTTGCTTCCCTCGAGCTTCATTGTTTGGTTCTTATTGATATGGATCCGTGCGTTTTCATGATGGTAGGAAGGTTTGCTCCCCCGTGTCGTGCATCCGCCGAAGAGGCCACGGACCGAGGTGTCGGCCTCAGACCTCGACCTCCTTTTACCCCGTCTCCTTCCTCCAAGACGCCTCTACGGTGTATGCGAAGGCAGGAGGAGCGCCAGCCCGGATCGAGCCGGGGGGCCGGGCGTGGGCGAGTGAAGCCCCGAGATCCGATCATTGCATCGGAGGCGCGCGAGACCGCCCCCCTCAAAGCCGAGTCGGTGGCCGAGGCGCCCGAGCTCGGCTTGCTCCAAGGGGGACGTAGGGAGCGACGAGCTCCACGGTAGCCCTTCCTCGAGGAGGATCGGAGGCCGTCTCCTCGGTGCATCCTGAGACCGCCAGCGAGCGAGGCGGTGGAGGCCGCGTGCCGAAGCCGGGTCGACTTCGCCGGGCGCGAAGGCCACCACGATGCCCGTGACCGACGCCGGTGCAAACAGGAGCTCACGAGGCCCGGCGGCTGGCGATAACGCGGGCGCTGGCGCGGGTGGCGTGGCACCGGGCGTGATCCTCCCGCTTCCGAAGACGCCCCGACGGAGGCGGTGACGAGACGAGCTCCACCGTCGCCGAGGTGGAAAGGGACGCCGCGCCTCTAACGTTGACGAAGCCGAGCGGGATGACACTTTTGCCGAAAAGCTCGCCCACGGGTGCCATCCGGGGAGCCTGGGCCACGCCTTGGTGGGTGAGTGGTTGTTCAGGTGGTGACCCGATTAGCCGGGTCAGATGTCTCGTGTGTCCGACCTTGTCATCTTCGTGAGCTTGTCATCAGCCGGGCGGGTAACAGGACGGGCCACCGTTGGTGTTTCTACGCACACAGAGAATATCCGCAAGCGCACGAAATACCGTTGTAGCACTTCACCCGGTGGTAGCGGTGGTATCGTATTTTACACAAGGGACGGTCGCTACCGCTTTTCGTGTCTATGTCAACCTAAGGCAAGGGTTTGTTTTCTTCGAGAGTAGCGAGGTATCTATAGGCTAAGTTTTCCGTGCAAGATTCCTAAAGTCTCGTTGTCTACTCACTTCGGGCACCGCCCACTCCCAAATGGGTAGAGTCCGGCAATTAGCTCTACGACACAAATTAACGTGGGGGATTTCAAGGGGACGGACAAGGCTTGTCACGACCAAGCCGCCTACCCCCTCAACCGTGGGATGCACCGCAAAAGGTAGGTGAACGCTAGTCCAAACACCACGTTTGCACTATTGGTCACAGTTCTTGATGTTGGCCAAGGTTCCCCGGTCAAAGAGTTCCTTCACCAAGAACTAACGCTCTTAACGAGACAATCTACCAATCCCGCAAGTCTACAACAGCTAAGAAATATACGAAGGAAATTAAGTAGTCGCAAGATAATCATAAGACTCCTTACCAAAGTGTAAGTAGCTTGCAGAGGTACAAGCTGGGCGGGTACCGACAAGTCCGGCACTCCGTCCTCCTAGGAACCGTGGAACACCGAGAGGCGAACCGGCAACTCCAGGTAGAAAGAACAAAGCTTCTTTCTAGCTTTTCCCTCTCTCACTCTCTAGAATTAGAAGATAGAAGAAGAAGTAGAAGAAGAAGAAGAAGATCTAATTCTACTCTCTTGCACAAGTGGACTGGTTTCTCCTTTGAATTGTTGTGTAGAGAGGTGAAGGAGGGAGCTATTTATACACAAGGGGGAGGGGCCTAAGTGCTAAAAACACCCAAACCGTCCCTAGGAAAACCTTCCATATGCGCCAAACCGACCATCCAACGCCGGTTTCATCGCTTTGGAAGGTAACAAACCGCCTCCCCGGCCGGGCCCGGTCCGCCTCGGCCTGCAGCGGCCGCACCAGGTGGTGCGCTGCGCACCCTCGGGGTCGGCCTCGCTAGGGCTTCGCGCAGTCGGGCTTCCTTGTTCAAAAGTTGTAAGGTGGTCTTGGCCCGGCCTGGTTTTGACGTTTTGTCCCGATTCTTGTTTGGGCTTGCCATTTGCTCCTTTGGGCCTTTTTCTATTTGTTGATTTTATTTCTTTTTCTTTGTCTTTTTGGTCCAAAGTGATCATCCTTGAGTTTGTACCGCAAGTCCAAATAAACACCAAAACTTTGGAATATGTTAGTTGAAATCCCTATTTCTAGGTTGTTTTGGTGTTGTGTTGACGGTATTTAATTTGTCGTTGGTTACCGTCAACAAACTCCCCCACACTTAGCCCCTTTACTCGCCCTCGAAAGTGAAGGCACAGGGACTAAAGTGGTTCAATCCCCAAGATGTAAGCTTGCATACAAAAAGTTATTCCAAGCCTTACCTCGCTTTGTGAGCATTCATGGTGGCTACCAAGTCGTCTTAGAACAATGGAATAGTATGAACTTCTATCTTCTTTGTTACTACTCATGCGCAAAGACTTGGTGAGTTTTTGAATTTTTGATAGAAATGGCATTGCTCTTTATGGTATTGACTCTCACAAAGTCACTCTTATTTGAATTTTCCTCTCAAAGCACTCTTGTTTAATTCACTCTCACTCATCCTATTTTGCAGTTGTTTTGTGGACCTTTGAATGGAGTGATGCATACATACCTCTGCATATTTTTGTCGAGTCAAGCTCGATCGTTGGAAAGAGGTGCCATACCCTTAGATCGAAACGTAAAAGTGTGTGAAAAAAAATATATATGATATATATTTTCTTTGCGATTACTCCTTGACTTATGATCCTATCCCCTTCTTTTTGTATGCTTCCTGAGAGATACAAAGCTATTATCATCATTTTTTTTAGTTACCTGAGATGTGGGCTCTACTCGCCCTGACACGTGTCTATTATTCATCTCTCTTTCTTTCTTTCTTTTTTATTTATTCTGCAGCCCGTATCTTTCTCTCTCGCATTTTTCTTGATAACTGGAGATGATCATGGTATGAATGGAGTATTTATTTGGTGGATGGTGAAGATGCATGTTGTGCGCAATTCTCATTGTGAGAACCGGGCGTGTATATATGGGTGTACGTGTTTTTCCGATCTTTGGGAGTATGAGCCTCTCTCAACGCGGATCAACGGAGTCCGACAAAAACTCAATGCAAAGGGGGAAGTAGCTATAGTGGATAATCATATCATTGTTCAGGCTTTGGTAGGATTTGGCTAAGTCAAACCATGAGCATGCTTTATTTTAAATTTTCGAAAATAAAACCAAGTCTTGTTGCAAGAGAGAGCAAGCGCCAAGTCATTCTACCATGTCACAAAGATCAATTATTTAGATAAGCATAGGGTCCCTAATGGATAGTTGCTCAACAAAGATCCGGTTTTTGGCGAGGAATAAAATGTATGCATGCCATGTATTAATTGGTAGACATAGAGATGGAGTTTTATTAACTTGGTCTAGGTTTCAAAGACTTAGATAAGTCACAAGTCAAAATTTAATTTTAAACAAATCGCAAGACCTTTGACTTGTGAGCCTCCCCCACACTTGTTTTTGTACCTATTTTTAAATTTTCTTTTGCACAAGGACAAAAACAAGTGGAGACATAGACAATAACAAAACTTTATTGAATTTATAAATAATTCAAACTGGGGCGCACACCTAGAAGAAATTACAAAATGATTGGAAGGGAAATACTGAAAATTAAAACTAGTGCGCGCCTAATTATTGATAAAGAGGTAGAGCTCTTTTTTATTCGAAAAGGTCAATGAGATCCACTGAGCGCTCTACCCCCATCTCCCTAGCGGTGAGTCGAAGCTCCTCATGCATACTAACATGTAAATCTGCTAGCTTTTTCCTAAGGCGGATGTTGGCGCTATGCCTTTCTGCTAGCCTGCCTCTAAGGATTCGAACAAAGCTTGAGAGATCTGTGATCTTCTTCTGTACACTCTCAACTGTAGGACCCTCTTGGGGCACAATGTCGTCCCCGAAGAATCCTTTTGGCTGTCCCCGGATCTGGGGTTTGGGGACCCGCTTCTTCCACTCCCCATTCGGCATTTGTTCTAGGGTATATGGGAAGCAAGAATCGGATTTTTGGAAGAAACTGGAGAGATGTTTTGTCGGGTTATTGGAGTATACTATTGTTTCTTCCTGGTTGTCTATGGGGATATTTTCCTTTCCGCTTTGCCTTTCTTTTTTTTTGGTGTCGGAGTTTCATCCGGGGAAGGTAGGAGGGCTAGGTCTCTCTTTGGGTTTTCTCTCTCTCAAGATATTTGAAGCGAAAGTCATGGCTTCCTCTCTATTAAAGGGTACTAGTGCCATGGAGAAGAGAGAGAGAGCCTTGCTGCTTGTTTAGCTTGGGAGAGGAAGATTTGAGAGGAGGAGAAGAGCAAGAAGGAGTGGTGTGAAGAATGGAGAGGAGGAGGGTGGATTTTATAGGACAAATTCTCCTCTCTCGCTTTTAGCAGTCGAAATCTCGCAGGCACACCTTACTACCGCAGTTGTGAGAAAGGAGAAGGTGATGGGCGAAATCCTGCATCGAAGGGGCCGGGGCGGTGGTGCGGGCGCACACTGTGGTGGCTACAAGCACCACCCGTGTGTCCCCCCGGTCGAGTTTTCGCCACATTCGCTTTCCTTTTTCGAAAAGTTTTGAATCGGTGTTTGCCGCTAGCGAGAAACGTTCCTTTCTTGCCGATCTCTAATTGATCCTCAAATTCGAATTTTGAAAAATAGTTTATGCTTTGATTAATTTAGAAAGTATGTATCCTTTGTGTAGCAAATGACCAAAGATGGATTAAATAAAGTAAAAAAAGAAAATAATAAAGTAAATACTTTATTTAAAACAAAGTAAAAATATATAGATAACTTTTATGTTTTATTATTACCTTATATAGATTTTTTTTTTTGTATGCTGATCATCACAAATTAATTTTCAAAACATAAATCTATTCTATCGAGCTCTTGGTTAAGATCGATATCGCTCGAAGAAAAGCTTAAGGCGTTGACCGCTTACCTTTTGTATCTCACCGTCATCTTGATTGTGATCGCGCCATGTGGCGATGTGTTGATGACGGTGTACGGTCCTTTCCATTTGCTTCTCAGCTTCCCTTCGCCGAATAGCTTCACCCGGGAGTTGAATAGGAGTACTTTATCTCCCGTGGTAAATTCTTTGATTTTTATGCGCTGATCATGCCATCTTTTTGTGCGCTCTTTGTAGAGCTTTGCACTGTGGTACGCCTTTTCTCGCCATTCTTCTAGTTCAGAAATTTGTCTCTGACGGTTCTTTCCAAATGAAGTCCGACGTCCATATTCCACTTCTTGATGGCCCAATGAGCTCGATGTTCCAAATCAACCGGTAAATGGCAGGTTTTGCCATATACCACCGGTAAGGTGACATGCCGATGGGGGCTTTGTAAGTCGTCCGATATGCCCAAAGAGCATTGGGTAGCTTGTTCTTCCAAACCTTCCCCATCTCGCTGACCGCCTTCCGCAGGATGTTTTTGATTTGTTTATTGGAGGTTTTGCTTGCCCGGCGGTTTGCGGATGATAGGGGGTGGCAATATTGTGCGTAGTGCCGAGCTCTTTCAAGAATGCCTTGAATGATTTGTCCTTGAAATGCGATCCTCCGTCACCGATCACCATGCGTGGCGCCCCAAAACGGGAAAGATGATTTCATGGAACATCTTGCGTGGCGTGCTTGCCATCGCCAGCCTCGCATGGTAGTGCCTCTACCCACTTTGACACGTAGTCCACCGCCACCGTGATGTACTCGCAATCATGGGACTTCGAATGGCCCCATGTAATCAATGCCCCACACATCAAATATTTCTATTTGAAGGTTGTAGTGTAGGGGCATTGCATCACGAGCCGTGATGTTCCCCGCCTTCCGCGCTTGTAACATCTTCGATGAACTCTTTAGTGTCGCCATACATCGCCGGCCGTAAGAATCCGACCGCCAAATTTTGGCTTGTGTGCGGAATACTCCCAGATGTCCTGGCGTAGGGAGATGCATGACATTTTTCGATGATCTGCATTCCTTCCTCCCTTGGTACGCACCTTCTCGCAAGAAGCCGCCCGCACACACCCTCGTATAGATATGGGTCATCCCATAGGTGCCGTCGCTCTCCATTTGGAGCTTCCGCTTGTTCTCCCCGTGTGGTACATACCCCGCAACCATGTAATTCACAATGTTTGCGCGTACCATGGGTTGAAGTGCGACACCTTGAGTAGCATGTCGTCGCCGCAGTAGTCGTTGATTGGTAGTTCCCGCATGTTAGTTACCTCGCATATACGCGACAAATGATCCGCAAATCGTATTTTCTACTCCCTTTTATCTTTTATTTCTATATCAAATTCTTGGAGCGTAAGAATCCAAATGGATCAAGCGAGGTTTCGCATCCTTTTTGGTAAGAAGGTACTTAAGGGCGCATGATCTCGTGAACACAATTATTTTTGCGCCCACTAAGTAGGAACGAAACTTCGATAGCAAAGACTACCGCTAGGAGCTCTTTTTTCCGTCGTGGGCGTAATTGCCGGGCTCCTATCGAGTTTTGCTAGCATATGCGATGGCATGCTGCTTTTTGTCCTTGGTTTGGCCTAAGACCGCACCAACAACGTAGTCGCTAGCATCGCACATGATTTCGAATGGCAACGACCAACCGGGGTTGGATGATCGAGCCGAGATGAGTGCTTTCTTAAGGGTTTCAAAGCGTGTAAGCACTCATCCGTGAAGTCAAAGGGTACATCTTTGGCTAACAGGGGCCGTAAGGGGTCTAGCGATTTGCGAAAAATCTTTTATAAATCTTCTATAAAACCCTCGCGGACCTAGGAAACTACGGATACCTTTGACGCTCACCGGGGGTGGTAGCTTTTCGATAACGCCTATCTTGGCTTTGTCTACCTCTATCCCCCTCTCGACACGAGGTGCCCGAGAACGATGCCTTCTGACCATGAAGTGGCACTTTTCCCGCTAAGTACTGTGTCCTTTTCTTGGCATCTCTGCAAGACCCGGTCTAGGTTCTTCGACAAATTTTCGAAAGTTTTACCATAGACGGAGAAATCGTCCATGAAGACCTCCATGATCTCTTCGATCATGTCCGAGAAGATAGACATCATGCACCGCCGAAAAGAAGCAGGTGCATTACACATGCCCCAAATGACATTCTACGGTAGGCATAGGTTCCGTATGGGCATGTGAACGTGGTCTTGCTCGTCATCGTGGTGGATCGGGATCCGTGGTAGCCGTAATACCCGTCAAGGAAATGTAAGAAAGAGTGTTTCGCTAACCGCCCCAACATTTCATCGATAAAGGGCAGCGGGAAGTGATCTTTCTTTGTTGCCTTGTTAAGTTTTCTATAATCAATGCACATTCTCCACCCCGTGACTTGTCTTTGTGGAATGAGCTCGTTTTTAGCGTTCTCAACGACCGGCATTCCTCCCTTTTTAGGGACCACTTGACCGGGCTCACCCAATCACCGTGTGGTACGGAATAAATAATCCCGCGTGAAGAAGCTTGAGAACTTCCTTCTTCACGACTTCACGCATCGCATTATTGAGCCTCGCGCCTGGGTTCGCATGACGGGTACCGTCGGGGTCAATAGGAATGCGATGTGTGCATAGTGTCGGGCTTACCCCTTTCGGATCTTGAAGGGAATACTGAAGACCGATCTGTGTTTCTCTAAGACGGCTATTAGTTGGGTAGTTTCCTCGGTCACTAAGCTTATCGCTTATGATGACAGGGGCTTGTGAATCGCCCGTTTAGGAAGACATAGCGTAGGCCCGGGGGTAGGGGTTTAAGCTCAACCGAGGCCGAGTCGCCTTCCTCTTTGGGAAGTTCTATGAGTTCCCCTGGAATCGCCCTCTTCTTCAATGAAGAATTGGGCGCCTTTTCTAGGTCCTGCTTCGGTTCTCATATAGCATAACTCCCATGACCTCCTCGGGCGTGTCGTACTCAAGGAAGGGTTCTGTTACCTAGTTTTTAGCTCGAGTAACCGGATAGAAAACTTTTTCTTCCCGAGTTTGACATCTAAATCCCCTGATGTTGATAGATCAAGAATCTTCTCCAAGGGATGCCCGATCGATGTCAAGTCTTGGATATCAAAAATATGAAAATCCGTAGACAACTTGACATCCTTGTGTAGGAAGATTTGTTCATGTATAACCTCACGGGCTTTTAATGGTGGTACGTGGTGCTATGCGCAGGGTCCGTCTTTGTGGGGTCCTAATAGCTTCCTCACACAAAGCTTGTGCAAAGGTTTCGGACATTATGTTTATCCCCACGCAGGGTTATACATGACTTCCACCCAGGTTCCCTGATATTTGCAATGGATTGATGTAGAGGGGCCACTTATCCGAATTTCTTCGAAAGAAGGTCCTTCCTCTTGCAACCATTCTCGTGGCTCATTATGGTCATTAGCTCCTTAATAGACTCCCGGAGGAAGGTTTTATCCAAGGGCTGTTCAGTGGCTAGCCGGGACCGTGGGTTTCTTCCATTGTTCGTACTTTCCGAGGTGTCACCGAATTGATCGCAAGGTCAACCTCGAAGAACGGAGATCCGTGCATGCGGTCTCCTTGTGTTCTGGTTCAGGCGAGGGTCTCTCTATAGGTTGATTAGGTTCGGTTTTAGCCGAAGAGACTTCCTCCGGTTTTTCGCTTGGTTCTACTCGGATGGGTTCTAGCGGGGAGTATTCTCAAGAATACGGTTTAGAGAGCTTCTCCTTCCGCCGGGTTTTATGTGAAAACGACCCTCCGGCAGCCTAAATCAAGCGGCGAGGGCCGTCGCCTGTCGATCCCAGCCGAAATGTTGTAAAAGCACGTGGTTTGGTATGGGCAGTCCGGGCCGGATCGTAAGCGTGGTAAACCGTCCCCGTGCTGCGCCTAAGGTTTCACCCTCTATTTGTTGGAAGTTGAGTATCTCTTTCGCAGGGGCCGCGATTTTGGATATAGGGTAGAACGCCACACGTAATCTGCTTTTACAGCTCTTCCCATTCTCCGCTTACCAACCCTACGCTATGGGCGCACCATTGAGTCGCCTCTCGGTGAGAGAGAACGGAAACAACTTCCACCTCAGCCGTGTCGTGTGTCATGCCTCGCAATTGTCGCAGCCACAGAGCCGCTCAAACTCCCGTAAGTGATGATAGGGGTTTTCATATTTCGAGCCCCGAAAAGGCTCGGGCCCGAACCATGGCTATAAAGCCGGGCGAAGCTCATACTTGAAGTCGTGATTGGCTTCGCAGATGGGCGTGGTTCTACGAGCTTGCCCTTAGGAGCGACAGATTTGTAGGGTAGGTTGCTCCATGAGTAACAGGGACTCTTTTTGGTATTTTTGATTAAAAGGATACTACCAACCACAGGCCGACTAGGCTCGATATATAACTACGACAACCGTCCCCGCAACGGCGCCGAAATGCTTGTTGGTGTTTCTTACGCACACGAATATCCGCAAGCGCACGGAAATACCGTTGTAGCACTTCACCCTGGTATGCTGTGGTATCGTATTTTACACAAGGACGGTCGCGTAGGCCGGCTTTTCAGGTCTATGTCAACCTAAGGCAAGGGTTTGTTTTCCGAGAGTAGCGAGGTATCTATAGGCTAAGTTTTCCGTGCAAAGGATTCCTAAAGTCTCATTTGTCTACTCACTTCGGGCACCGGCCCACTCCCAAATGGGTAGAGTCCGGCAATTAGCTCTACGACACACCGAACGTGGGGGGATTTCAAGGGACGGACAAGGCTTGTCACGACCAAACCGCCTACCCTCAACCGTGGGATGCACCGCAAAAGGTAGGTGAACGCTAGTCCAAACACCACGTTTGCACTATTGGTCACGCTTCTTGATGTTGGCCAAGGTTCCCTGGTCAAAGAGTTCATTCACCAAGAACTAACGCTCTTAACGAGACAATCTACCAATCCCGCAAGTCTACAACAGCTAAGAAATATACGAAGGAAATTAAGTAGTTGCGCAAGATAATCACAAGACTCCTTACCAAAGTGTAAGTAGCTTGCAGAGGTACAAGCTGGGCGGGTACCGACAAGTCCGGCACTCCTTCCTCCTAGGAACCGTGGAACACCGAGAGGCGAACCGGCAACTCCGGGTAGAAAGAACAAAGCTTCTTTCTAGCTTTTCCCTCTCTCACTCTCTAGAATTAGAAGATAGAAGAAGAAGTAGAAGAAGAAGATCTAATTCTACTCTCTTGCACAAGTGGACTGGTTTTCTCCTTTGAATTGTTGTGTAGAGAGGTGAAGGAGGGAGCTATTTATACACAAGGGGAGGGGCCTAAGTGCTAAAAACACCCAAACCGTCCTAGGAAAATCTTCCATATGCGCCAAACCGACCATCCAACGCCGGTTTCATCAGTTTTGGAAGGTAACAAACCGCCTCCCCCGGCTGGGCCCGAATCGCCTCATCCCGGTGCGGCCGCACAGGGTGGTGCGCGCGCACCCCCGCCGGGTCGGCCTGGGCTTCAGCGGCCGGGCTTCCTTGTTCTAAAAAGTTGTAAGGTGGTCTTGGCCCGGCCTGGTTTTGACGTTTTGTCCCGATTCTTGTTTGGGCTTGCCATTTGCTCCTTTGGGCCTTTTTCTATTTGTTGATTTTATTTCTTTTTCTTTGTCTTTTTGGTCCAAAGTGATCATCCTTGAGTTTGTACCGCAAGTCCAAATAAACACCAAAACTTTGGAATATGTTAGTTGAAATCCCTATTTCTAGGTTGTTTTGGTGTTGTGTTGACGGTATTTAATTTGTCATTGGTTACCGCCAATGCGAATGCTAAGGGAGCATTCGAGCAGCTCTATCGGCAAGGCTATGGCCTCGTGTCACAGCTGGGAGAGGCCCTCGCCAGACGAGGCCCTTCCAGATCAGGCCGGCGGGTCCACGGACGAGGCCGTCGGGGCGGTTGGCGAGCTCGAGACTCGGGCCGCCCGCGAGGCTCGTGGACGTGGCCGCTCCCGTGCGCCAGCCGAGGAAGCGCGGCCAAGCGCTTTGGGAGAAGTCGACACCGCCCACCGCCATCGCCGCTGAGAAGCCGGAGGGAGACCCCGCCGAGCCCATAGGGCATTGACAGCAAAGGAGCTCGAACACTGACCGCCGAAAGCAGCGAGCCACCCCGCTTTAGCGGAAAAAGAGACCGCTGAGAAGATGCTCCGAGAGCGCGACGAGGAGCTAGCCCGGTAAGCATCTTTCCGAGCTCCTTGCTTGATTTTTTTTTTTTTTTTTGAGTTGGGGGTTGACTAGTCATGTTGGCGGAGTCTAGTCTTCGACCGCGGCCGCCGAATTAGATGTTGTATTTCGGGCCTCTGAGGCGAGCGGAGGAGGCTTGAAGCGAGAATCACTCATAATCTGATTTTCGCCTTTGGTTGCGGCCGAAGGAGAAGACGCCGGGCTAGACCCGGCAAAATGCGGGACAAGCAAATATGGATCTCGAGACCCGACACTCCTCGCAGCGTAGCAGCTCGAGCCGCGGACCAAGACCGTGAGCCGCAGCCAGGGCCGAGCTGCAAAGTGGAAGGAGATGGAACCGGCGCACTGCGGGGCGTGAGCTCGATGACCTCCGCAGCATCCGGGGAGGTCGAGGCCGACGCCGGCGCCCGGGGGGGAGTGGAGAGCGCCATCCTTGACATCCAAGCGGTGTGCGACGAGCTCGGCGTCCGGGAGGCGGCGGAGCCGCCTCTTTTGGGTCTGCCCTCATCCCGCGCAGAGGGTGAGGGAGATGGTCCAAATGAGTTGTGCAAAAGTGATGAGCGTAGTGCTCGCAAGACTACCCTACCCTTGACACGCCCGCTGTTGGAAAGGGCTGGCCCCAAGAAAGTCCCCGAGACCCAAAGTGGGCGTCGCGAGGCCAATGGGAGGAGGTGGGGGAAACTCTTCGACCTCGCGATGGAGGAGCTTGAGTCTTCGAGAGGCCCCACCGACGAGGAGGCAGGGATGCTCCAAATGAGGAGGATGAGCCCAAGATAGAGTAGGAGTAGTAGTAGTAGTAGTAGATCATGGCGCGATCTCTTTTGTTGTTTTGAACGATAAAGTCCCCCGGTTGGGGCGAATTGTAAATATAACTTATGCATTCAAGTTATAAAGAGATCGTCCTCTTTCTTGCCCTTGCTTGGGTTGTCAAAAATCCTAAATCCGAGCTCGTGTTTTCGATAGAACGAATGGCGGGCGCTTCCTCGCCGGCCTCGCCAGAGCGGAGGTCGATAGGCAATCTCGCCATGCCTTTCGGAGGCGTTCTCGAACTTAGGTAGGTGACAATTCTCGCAAGTTTGGGAAGGAGAACGAATCGAGGTGTGACCTTGGCGAAGCTCGTGGTTGCGACCGCAGCTCCGTGTCGAGGTTGTTTGTTGGCGAAGCTCGTGGTTGCGACCAGAGCTCAAGGTCGAGGTTGTTTGGGCGAAAAAAGGGTTCGTGAAAAACGCGGGGTGTGCGCCCATCCTCTCGTAGCCTCCCGAAAGCAAGGGCGGACCTCCGCCGAGGCGGGAGGTCGGCCATTGCTCCACGAATCGATATGAAAAGTTAGAATGCTTGCACAAATTTTGCATCGAATCGAGAAGTGCTTTTGTTCAAACTCATAGTTGGTAATTTACAAAGTACAATCAAGGGTAGAAGCGACGTAGCTGTTCGATGTTCTAGGCGTTGGTGAGGACTCGGCCCCTGGCATCCTTGATCTTATACGAGCCCTCGCCGCAGACTTGGTCGATGGTGAACGGGCCCTCCCATGGAGCCGAGAGCTTGTGGCGGTCCTTAGTGCTCGAACTCATCGGAGCACTAGGTCACCGATGTCGAACGCCGACCTCTCACGTGGTGTCGTGGTAGCGGCGAAGAGATCTGGCGATACTTGGCCGGCCCGGAGTGCGACGTCGCGGGCCTCATCGAGCTGATTTACCGCGCCCTCGAGCGATGCTTGGTTGCCGCCATCGTAGTACGCGCGAACATCGTGAAATACGGCGCGAACTCGGCGCACCATACCGAGGTCGGTGGGCAACACGGCCTCTGGATCCGGCGATGAGGAAGAAAGGCGCGTGTCCCGGTGGCCTGCTGGGTGTAGTTCTTAGGCGCCATACGACGGCGGGGAGCTCGGCAAGCCAACGGCCATACATTATCGAGGCCGCTTGAAGATGCGCGACTTCAGGCCCTCGGGCAGATCATGTCGTTAGCTCGCTCGACCCGCCCGCTGGTCCCGGGGTGGCTAACCGCCGCCCAATCCACTCGGATGCCGTTGTCATCGCAGGTTGAGGAACTTCTCCCCATGAAGTTGGTGCCGTTGTCGGTGATGATGGAGTTCGGGACCCCAAACCGATGGATGATGCCTGAAGAAAAGAACTTGACCGTCTCCTCGGACGGGTTCACGTGATGGGCATGACCGATCCACTTTGGTGAACTTGTCGATGGCGACAAGCAGGTGAGTGTAGCCCCCCTGCGACCTCTGGGTCCCACCATGTTGAGACCCCCCCGCCGAAGGGCCAAAGGTGATCGGGATCGTCTAGAGGGCTTGCGCTGGGAGGTGTCCCCGACGAGCGAAGAATTGGCATCCGCAATGGCGCGCGACCTGTTGGCGTGTCGGAACGGCCGCTGGCCTAGAGAAGCTGCGCTGTAAAGTTTTTCCAACCGTAGCTCGCGGGGCCGCATGGTGCCCGCACTCGGTGTGGATCTCCTTTACGAGCTCCTCACCCTCCTCGAACGTGATGCAAATACCGAGGATCCCTTTGGCGCCGCGTCTGTAGAGCTCACCTTCGATGAGGGCAAACGACTTGGCGCGGCGAGCGAAACGCCAAGCCTCTTTGTCCGGGAGGCAAATTGCCTTCCTTGAGCCAACCCAAGATGGTGATCCGCCTAATCGGGCTTGGGGACCTTTGGTTCTCGGAGGGCATGGACTCCCACTTCGACCATGTCGACCTCCATTGCAGCCCGAGCTCGCGGGGAGGTCGAGCTCTACGGCCGTCAGAGCCGGGATGAAAGGAGCCTTTGCTCTCGGGTCATCCGCGAGCTTGCGCTCTCCCGTGACGCCCGCCCCTCGAGTCGAATCGAGGGGGAGGCCGGTCGTGGCGAACACCCCGGGAGAGGCACTTGCTTTTGATCCGACGTGAGCTTGGCGAGGACGTCGGCGTCTCCGCTTGTACTAACGGGAGATGTGGTTGAGCTCGAGGTCGTGGAACTGCTCTTTCGAGCTCGCGCACCTTTCGGGCGGCAGCACGATCATCTTCGGGTTGACGCATGGACCTCCTTCATGACCTCGGTTAGCGGCGAGCTCTGAGTCGCCGACTTCGAGCGAGGCGGATGCCGAGCTTCGATTGCGATGCGTAGTCCGCTCACCGGGCTTCGTACTCTACGACATTGTTGGAGGCGCGGGAAATGAAGGCGGATCGAAAGTATCTCATGCGCACGTTGCACGGTGAGACGAAGACGAGTCCAGCCCCCGCGCCCCCCACTTTTTCACCGAGCCGTCGAGTACATGACCCAAGACTCCTCGTTGTCCAAATCGGGGGGTAGTTGGGTCTCTGGTCATCTCGGCGACGGTCGGGAGGACTTGGGACTTGATGGCCTCCCACCGGAACGCACGAGATGTCCGCTCCCATCAGCCCGATGCCCCACTTGGCGATGCATCCCGTGGCCTCCCGGGGCTGAGAATGACCTCGCCAAGCGGGTACTTGGAGACGACGGTGATCGGGTGCGCGCCGGTAGTGGCGAGCTTGCGCCTCGTGATCGCCAAAAAGCGTATGCGAAGCTTCGGATTCGTGTGTACCGGGTCTTGGTGTCGGAGAGGACCTCGGCCGATGAAGTTAATGGGACGTTGCATTATGAAGTACGTGTTCTCCTCTTCGTGCTCGACCACGAGTACCGAGCTCACGGCCCGCAAGGTCGCCGTGATGTAAAGCAAGATGGGCTCGTCCGGCCGGGCGCGGTCAACACGGGCGGGTTGGCCAGGAGCTCCTTTAGAGAATCGAGAGCAGTCTGGGCCTCGTCGGTCCAGACAAAGCATTCCGATTTCTTTAGGAGCTTGTACAGCGGAAGGCTTCGCTCTCCGAGCCGCGCAATGAAATGGCTAAGAGTGGCAAGGCATCCCGTGAGTGAGCGGTACACGCCTTTGACATTCTTGATGGCTCCATGTTTGTGATGGCAACGATTTTTTCGGGGTTGGCCTCGATGCCGCGCTCGAACACGACGAAACCGAGCAGCTTCCCCCTTGGGACCCCGAAAACGCATTTCTCAGGGTTGAGTTTGACTCCGAACTCGCGGAGTTTACTGAAGACCTGCTCGAGGTCAGGAACGAGCTCGCCCGTGCGTTTTGTCTTGACTACGATGTCATCGACATACGCTTAGACGAGCTTCCCGAGGAGCTCTTTGAAGACCTTATGCATGCACCTCTGGAAGGTGGCGCCGGCGTTTTTTGAGCCCGAAGGGCATGGTTACGTAACAGAACGCACCAAAGGGAGTGATGAAGGAGGTGGCGAGCAGATCGAGCTTGTTCATCGTGGATCCGGTGATAGCCGAGTAAGCGTCAAGAAAACGGGCGTTTACACCGGAGGTGGAATCAACGATTTGGCCGATGCGCCGCAAAGGAAACGGATCCTTTGGGCATGCCTTGTTGAGACTCGTGTAATCAACACACATTCTCCATTTCCCATTTTTCTTCTTCACTAGTACAGGGTTGGCTATCCACTCGGGATAATACACCTCCTTGATAAAGCCCGCTGTTGACGGTCACTAACGACACATTTTTAACGTCAACATTCTACCAATAAGGGGGTGGAACTATACCTTACTACACACATATACATTTATTATTGACATATTTCCACTTGTAGTGTCCAAATTATTATTGTGCAGATTTATATAAGAAACAAGTGGAAAATGCACCAAAAGGCGCCTCCCCGAAAGCGCATTCCCGAGGAACATCAAGCCCAAGGGAGAAATGGACCAAACACGCTAGAATCGGGCCAAGCAAACACCGCCACACAACTTTTCAAGCCCAAACACACCAGCTCGCCAAGGCCCGCCCGAACCGAGCCCAGGCAGTGCGGCGCGCACCACCCGGTGCGCCCGCACCCATCCCGAGGGCGGTTCAGGCCCAGTTTGGCGAGGCGGTGCATTACCTTCCATAACTAATCGTGCCGACGTTGGATGGTCGGTTCAAGCAGATTTGAAGGTGTCCAAGGATCGGTTTTGGCTCCTTCCATGTGGGGAGGGACATTTTCCAATGAGCCCCCTCTCCTCTACCTATAAAAGGAGGCCATCTCCCACCATTGTAACACACACCACACAATGTAGCCTCTCTCTTCTTCTTCTTCTTCTTCTTCTTCTTCTTCTCCCTTTCTTCTTCTTCTTCTTTCTTCTTCTTCTTTTTCTTCTTCTTCTTAGTTTGTACTTAGGAGGAGTTTGGCAAGGATTAATAAAGGAGAGCAAGACATTTTGGAGCTATTCGGTATGATCAATTTAGAGTTCTTCATCTTGTTCTTGTTCTCTACTTATCAATATAGTCATGTTCTTGAATTAGAGCAAAGTCCTTATGACATAATCTTGATTGATGAACTAGTATATAGTTTCTATATCATGATCTTGTCTTATGGAACATCGTGCTTAATTTATCATACATACATGTTTAGACCAAGAGCTAGATCGATATGATGAGTTCTACCTAGAGTTAGACTTGGTTGATGTTGGGTTGCGGGATTGATAGTCGTTCCTTCGGGCGGTGCTCGGTAGAAGGACCCCGGACGGTAAGCCTTGTATACACGCCGGAGTAATAATCACTAGTGTAGACGTGGTGTCTAGACTAAGGGTTTTCTATCTTTTGTGGCGCATCCCACGGTTGAGGGGTAGGCGGCTGGGTTGTGACGACCTTGTCCGTCCCTTGTAATCCCCCACGCGTCGGGTGTGGCGCGGTACAATTGCCGGACACCGCCCTTTGGCGTGGGCCGGTGCCCGAAATAATTCAAAGGTAGACCTTGGCTTTCTTGAACTAGAATCTCTAACAAGAAAAACATGTGTGTATCTCGCTATCTTGACATGACTATCTAGGATATGCCTGCTCCATGTTAGACTTATTCTTTTATTCATTATTTTACCTTTATCCTTGAGATTGGCTTGAGTGTGTGTGTCAAGTTATCCTACTACCTATTCTATTTTACCCCTATTATGAGCATTGGTCTATTATACATTCATGTCATCTTGACCATGTCCGAATTACGACTTTTACACCATGCCTTCCTTTGGGAAAAATATAAATAACGATACCCTGAATACTTCCGGGTGAAATGCTACAATGATAGATCCGTGCGCTTGCGGATGAATATCTTATTTGGCAAGATCTATCACCGTTGATGTACCTAGTGTTATCACCGACACGGTGGTTTTACTTAGGAATGTCAACGGCGCATTTCCGCCGTTATTAGAGATGGGTTCTAAACCTGTTTCTAGTGATTGCGCTTAAGAAATGCAACAAGCATTTCGCGCCGCCGTTCTTGCGGGAAGGCGTTGGTTAAAGGGATGATCTATTAGGACGTGTTCCCGATAATATGCTTGTGTAGTGATCTTTGTTCATCTTAGGTTTATCTAAAAAAAAAATCTTTTATAAAAAAAATCTTAAAAAAATCTTATAAATAAAAAAAGCAAGGATATGTTATCAAGTTAGTATGCACCTTCGGGTATTCTTGTCGCTAACCATTTCAGGTGAAGACTAAGAAGAACAAAGGAGCACGCGACGCTTGAAAACTGTTGACATTTACTTAGCGTCGTCACTAGAAATAGATATAGAACCTATCCCTAGCAATGGCGTCGAAATGATTGTTGGTATTTCTAATGCTCATGAAGGATATTCCATAGCGCCGCGAATTACCGTTGTAGCATTTCACCCGAGTATTCCAAGGTATCGTTATTTGTATTTAGCCCATGGGAAGCGATGGCATAGGATGTGATAACTAAGCGAGAATGTGTCCACCAACTAATATACCATCTAGACTAAGGTGGGGGCAAATGATGTATATGATATGGGCATTGACATTATTACGGAAAAGTCTAGACATACAGATAAGAGGGTAGTCTAGCTAGCAAGGAGGACAAGGAGTGAGCAACGGATTCCCTCGTGATTCTAACTTTTACTTCCATGATACTAATCTAGACACAAAGGATGAGACAACTAGCCGTGGTTCACACGAACCGTATGCTAGGCAAATAGGTGAGAAGTGGTGAATAAATCCACCACTAATCAAGCCACTATTTTACTAGAGCCTTACCTTTTAAGAACTTGCCTATAAACACGTGGTGGTCTATACAGACCGACGGCCATTACTACCGTGTCTCAAGTACCACAATCCATCCGTGCAAAGAAGCGGCAACCATAGGTAAGATAGAGTCTAAGCACCACGCTTACACTTTCTCTCACTACTCTAGATGTCAAAGACACAGGCCAACTAGAGCACCTCTTACGAGACGATGATCACATACGTGCGAGGGTTCGAGAAGAACCAAGACTAAACCACAAACTAAGTATGAAACACCACAGTATTCTAGATAATATCATAACAACTATATACTAGAGAACTAGAATAAAGTTGTACTAAGTAAATACTCAATAAAGTAAATACTAGAGTAAAGTAAAGAAAGAAATGAATTATAAATGTAAAGATCTTACTACAAAAGGAATGATAAAAGAACAATACCGCACCTCCTAGAAGACCAAAACTTCGAAACCCGAAATAAGCTCACTACTCACTCTAACTCCCAACTAGACTAACACTACTACATCTTGTAAGAGTGGAGAGCTTCTTCCTTGTGGTGTCTGCAAATGAGAGGGGAGTAGGGGGTATTTATAGCCCAAGGTGGAGTAGGGGCTACTCCAGCGCCATGTCATCGATCCGCGTGATCACCATCCTCCACCCTTGGATTAGAATGGATGGTGGAGATAGGGCACATGTTTCATATGTGCATGCAGCCATGCCAGGGGGAGGACGCCCCAAAATAGCCAAGGGGGGTTTGGCCGACCCGCCTATGACACATGGGACCCACCACCTCCTTCTAGAAGCATGGCCCACATGTCATGGTGTGGGTATCTTGAGTTTGGGCCCTTGGATCCATGTGACATGTTGACCGACCAATGGGAGCTCTCCATTCTTGTGCCTTGGATTGATGAGGTGGCACCCCCTTAGTAGGATAAGGAGGGGCGCCCTATGGCTGGTTTTGGTCGCCCCTAGTGGGCCTTGACATGGGTTGGGCCTTGTGGGCACCCCTAAGGTTGGTTGGGTCACCACCCAATGGGTTGCTTGACCCATATTGACCCAATTCTTGGCCCGATTGCACACCGCATAGAAATACTTCACGGGACATGTGGAACTTGTTATTTCATAAATAATTATGCATGTATGACCACTTTGTCCTTGAGAATGAGCCTATTGATTACGGTGCTTTGAAGGTGTATTTTAGTGGCAATTCCAATCGTCAACAAAAACATGGGGCTACATCAAGAAAACTTTGATGCTCTTGGGCGGAGGAACGCACTCAAAAGGGAGACCACGACCTTGCACACTTTCGACTTTTTCACGAAAGTACAAGTGTGAGAGGGAGGGACGGTGATAATATCAAGTTCCATGTACAAAGGGATCATAAAAAAAGTGAAAAAAAGAAAAAAAAAAAAAAAAGAGAGAGATAAATAAGAGATTAGCCTCCCCTTGCTATAAAAGGAAAAGAAAAAAAAAAAGGGAGTTGAAAAAAAAGGAGATATATATAGAAAAAAAAAGAAGAGAAGTATTATCGAAAAAAAAAGTGGTCCAAAAAAAAAAGAGAATAAAAAAAAAGAGAAAGGAAAGGAGGAACATCCTCCTTTACACCTTTGTGACCACTAAGGCCCATGGTCCATATACACTACAAGTGTGTATCACCTAAGCCTTGTGGCCCGCCCGAGATGGATCATCAAGCTACCACCGCGGGAATTTCAACATCTTGCCTTCATGCGCGGTTGGTATACACACACACTCGTGTACGCAAAAGTAATAATTCACCAATTCTTTTTACTCATACTTATCTCCATATATATATAAAAAAAATATTTCATCATGGAGATAAAAACAAGGCTAGACTTATATTGCATTTTTATCTTAGCCTTGTTTGAGTTTGAAAAAGTTTGGTGAAGTTTTTCTGTCCTCCCTTGATAATAAAATTATCAAAAAATAAAATAAAAAAAAATAAAAATAAAAAAATTAAATAAATAAAACAACACAAGCTGCTCTTTTTGCTCCTTCCTGCATATGTTTCAAAATTTGGTATCGCGAAGGATGGTAAGTCTATCAAGCGAATCTACCATATACTAACCATGCGAGGAAAAGACCAAAAGCACGGGGGTACAACCCCGATCCGATGAGCATTGAGCTAGCTTGGGGAGGACCCTAACAAGGTAATGAGAAACCTACACTCTCATCATCCGTCCATTACCTTCAAAAAAAAATGTGTTTTATAAGAAATTTTATTATCAAAATAAACAAAAAAAAATTTACTACATAAAAATCTATAAGTAAATATTTTCAAAAACAAAAAAAAAAAATCTTTATAAATGAAATAAATTCTTCTATGAAAAAAAACTAAGAAAAAAATATTTTTCAATAAAACATATTTTATGAATAATTTTTTTTTTTGTAAAAAAATTAATCTTTTTGTTCACCTTTCAAAGTCTTCATCTTCATTGGATGAATCTTATTGCTCTTTCATGCTTCCTCTTTCTATATTTGGCACGTTTAAGTTTGGAAGTTTTTGTCATACTAGTTGATCATACTTCCATAGGCGTTTTGAATTAAGCATGGTGCTTAGGTCAAAAAGTCTACCTTAATCGATTAGACATGGAGTCGAGTCCGATTATTGAACTAGAGTCTGCTTGTGTAGATTTAGGTCAAATCTATGGACTAACCCCTGCAGGATTTTATCAAACATCATGAGGGTAAGTCCAAGAGATGACAATGGAGATCGAAGTTGTTTGGTGAACCAAAAAAAATAATGATAATGATAAAATAAAAATAAAAACCCTTTGAAACCCCAAGAATGATTGTCCCGCTCTTCCAAGATCATCACAAGACAAGCTTGGGGGAGTCTCCCTGGCACGCTCAAAAGACGATGTTAATCAAAGATCTATTCATAGCGTTCACAAGCTAGCAACGCTTCATAAAGCGAAGGTAAGTCAAAAGCTAGCTTGGGGAGGACTCCCACATAGGTAACTCGTATCTCACATTCCATTCGGTTATTTCCTTATCTTATAAGAATGATGAGGTATGAGAATAAAAAAAAAATAATAAAAAAAAAAAAAAAGGGGGGAAGAAGAAAGAGAGAGAGGAGATTTATTCCACTCCATATATATGTGTTGTAGAAATGTTTAGTTCTACCCCTTTGAAATGATGAATAGTTGCTCACGTCTTATGTTTTGCCTCATTGCCTAGTTTATAATTCGAATTTCTCTAAAGTTTGGGTTTAGTGGCTAAGTGTAAAAACTCATCCTGAAAAAAAAAAGAAAAAAAAAATAAAAACCCGATTCATGTGGGTTGCATAGGCTCTATCTAGTCTAAGTTGTTGCCAAGTATGATATGGTACAAATGGATTTGCTATGATTTCGTCCAAAAAAGAAACTTGATATCCGGGAATCTAATTTGAAAGAAAAGAGAAATGATATGGGCTATGCTAAAAAAAAAAAAAAGATGAAAAATGGACATGTGTCCGAGGGCGAGTAGAGCCCACATCTCTAAAAAAAAAAGAAGAAGAAAGAGAGGAAATAAAAGACAAAAGTCTAGGCGCGAGCGAGAGCCCACCTCTCCAAAAAAATATATATATAGCAATAAAGCACATACTTTCTCGAAAAACCAAAATAGAAATAAATAAATCCTCGGATGAGAAAGTTGATCAAAAGGATGAATGAAAAGTATTTACATTATAACCGTTCTATCCGCAACCGCCCAAGATTTTGAGAAAAGCTAAAAAGCCCCGCTACGATGAAAGGTAATAAAGGGTGAGAAAAAGATGTGCCATTTTATTCAAACTCTAGTAGAAAATCTTATTATAACCCTGGCACTTGAAAAACATAATCGGCATAGTAGCAACTCCTGATCAACAACCAAGTACTTATCTTTTTTTTTTGCTCGAGGACGCCAAGTAGGCAAAAGGGTAAGCTTGGGGGAGTTTGTTGACGGTCACTAACGACACATTTTTAACGTCAACATTCTACCAATAAGGGGTGGAACTATACCTTACTACACACATATACATTTATTATTGACATATTTCCACTTGTAGTGTCCAAATTATTATTGTGCAGATTTATATAAGAAACAAGTGGAAAATGCACCAAAAGGCGCCTCCTCGAAAGCGCATTCCCGAGGAACATCAAGCCCAAGGGAGAAATGGACCAAACACGCCAGACCGCCAAGCAAACACCGCCACACAACTTTTCAAGCCCAAACACACCAGCCTTTGCCAAGGCCCGGCCCGAACCGAGCCCGGGACAGTGTGGCGCACCACCCGGTGCGCGCCGCACCCATCCCGAGGCGGTTCAGCCCGAGTTTGGCGAGGCGGTGCATTACCTTCCATAACTAACTGTGCCGACGTTGGATGGTCGGTTCAAGCAGATTTGGAAGGTGTCCAAGGACGGTTTTGGCTCCTTCCATGTGGGGAGGGACATTTTCCAATGAGCCCCCTCTCCTCTACCTATAAAAGGAGGCCATCTCCCACCATTGTAACACACACCACACAATGTAGCCTCTCTCTTCTTCTTCTTCTTCTTCTTCTTCTTCTCCCTTTCTTCTTCTTCTTTCTTCTTCTTCTTTTTTTTCTTCTTCTTCTTAGTTTGTACTTAGGAGGAGTTTGGCAAGGATTAATAAAGGAGAGCAAGACATTTTGGAGCTATTCGGTATGATCAATTTAGAGTTCTTCATCTTGTTCTTGTTCTCTACTTATCAATATAGTCATGTTCTTGAATTAGAGCAAAGTCCTTATGACATAATCTTGATTGATGAACTAGTATATAGTTTCTATATCATGATCTTGTCTTATGGAACATCGTGCTTAATTTATCATACATACATGTTTAGACCAAGAGCTAGATCGATATGATGAGTTCTACCTAGAGTTAGACTTGGTTGATGTTGGGTTGCGGGATTGATAGTCGTTCCTTCGGGCGGTGCTCGTAGAAGGACCGGGGGGGGGGTAAGCCTTGTATACACGCCGAGTAATAATCACTAGTGTAGACGTGGTGTCTAGACTAATGGTTTTCTATCTTTGTGGCGCATCCCACGGTTGAGGGGGTAGGCGGGTCGGTTGTGGGGACGACCTTGTCCGTCCCTTGTAATCCCCCACGTTCGGGTGTGGCGCAAGGTGCAATTGCCTGACAACATCGCCCTTGGGCGTGGGCGGTGCCGAAGTAATTCAGCAGACCTTGGCTTTCTTGAACTAGAATCTCTAACAATAAAAACATGTGTGTATCTCGCTATCTTGACATGACTATCTAGGATATGCCTGCTCCATGTTAGACTTATTCTTTTATTCATTATTTTACCGTTATCCTTGAGATTGGCTTGAGTGTGTGTGTCAAGTTATCCTACTACCTATTCTATTTTACCCCTATTATGAGCATTGGTCTATTATACATTCATGTCATCTTGACCATGTCCGAATTAGAGACTTTTACACCATGCTTTCCTTTGGGAAAAATATAAAAAACGATACCCTGAAGACTTCCGGGTGAAATGCTACAATGATAGATCCGTGCGCTTGCGGATGAATATCTTATTTGGCAAGATCTATCACCGTTGATGTACCTAGTGTTATCACCGACACGGTGGTTTTACTTAGGAATGTCAACGGCGCATTTCTGGCGCCGTTATTAGAGATGGGTTCGAAACCTGTTTCTAGTGATTGCGCTTAAGAAATGCAACACCCGCCGCTAAGAGCTTATCTATCTCCTCAGCGATTGCCTGCCGCCTACCGTCGTCGAAGCGCCGAAGCCGCTGCTTCACCGGCCGAGAACCGGGCTTGATGTTCAAGGAGTGCTCGACGACTTCCCTCAGATGCCGGGCATGTCCGAGGAGTTCCACGCCTGCACGCCGAGGTTCGGCGCAGAGGAGTCGACGAGCTCGCTTTCCTATTTAGGAGTGAGCTTGGCATCGATGCGAACGGTGCGCCTCCTCGTCCACCGCGACCGCCTTGGCGTCCTTCTCCGGCTCGAAGGCGCCCGTGACCTTCTCGGCCCCCTTGACGAGCTCGCTGCTGCATCCCGAGCTCGTCGGTCGAGCTCGAGGCCTTCTTGGCGTCCCTTGGAGTCCTCGGCGCGGACCCACGCGAGCATCTCGGGGGACGAGCTTCGGACTCGATGATGGCGTCGGGCGCATCGCACGGACTCGTTATCGCAGCTTGAACGCTGCTCGAAGGTGGAGTTGACGGTGATGATCCCCTTCGCCCCGGGATCTTGAGCTTGAGGTATGTGTAGTTGGGGATGGCCATGAACTTCACGTAGCACGGCCGCCCAAAGAACGCGTGGTACGCGCTCACGAAGGGCAGCACCTCAAGGTGAGCATCTCCTTGTGAAAGTTGCTCGGGGTGCGAAGGTGGCGGAGGTCGATGCGCCCGAAAGGGACCGCCCGCCCGGGACCACGCCCGTGCCGTACCCTCGGGGTTTGGCACATGAAGCACTCCCGGGGCGGGATCAACGTCCGCCCCGGGCTCGGGGGCTGTCCCGAGGAGCTGCCTCGAGCCCCGGGGAGTGTCGACAGATCCCGAGCTCGCGGCTGGGGGCACGGCAGTCCGGGCTGCCCGTCGGGGGTACATCTCGGCGTAGGTGGACATGAACTCCCCGGCAAGACAAAGGGCCCCGTCTGACCTGCGAGCTGCAAGACGGCGTTGGTGATGGAGAACGTGACGCCGTGGAAGAGGTCCTAGGTTGGCTCGGGGCCCGGGATGTGCGGGAGTAGAGCCGAGATGGCGGTGAAGAAGTGGTCCGCCGCGGCGCGGATCGGGCTCAACAGCGCGGAAGTTGAATCCGGCCTAAGCTTGCCAACACGGAGTCGACGGCGTCCCGCACCACTGGGATTCGGTCGTGTCCCGCACCAACCGTGGGAAGGTGGCCCCAATGAGGGACCCCTTGAGCTCGGAGTTTGGTGAAGGTCAGGCGACCAAACGCATCGGCATCTCGCACGCCCGGTGGAACGGTGGAGGGAGTCATCGAGTGAGTGTCGTCACACAAGCGCTGCCTACCCGGGCGCCAATCGCCGTGGTCTAATACCACGGCCACGTAATCGACCGCAAGTGTGTGTCCGATGGCCAAGCTCAAGGGACACAAGACACAAGAAGTATACTTGGTTCAGGGGCAATCGGCACCCTAGTCCGGTCCGGAGCCACTATGTCCGAGCTCGGGGAGCTCGTAGGGGGGTGGCTACAAGGCTGGTCGAGAGAGGAGCGAGCTCCAGTGTCTCCCGTGATTGAGGCGAGATGCCAATATCGCGGGCCGGTGAGCTAAGTGCTTTGTGTTGCTTTGAATGGCTTTCGTGACTGCCTCTCCGGTGGCCATCGTGCCCCTTTATAGTCCAAGGGCGTACATAGAGATGCCACGGGGAGGACTTGGAAGGAGGGGTAAAATATAAAAAGCGTGGTAGTGGCGGGGGGCACGCTGGTCGCCCGGCCGGTGTTGCATTTCTTAAGCGCAATCACTAGAAACAGGTTTAGAACCCATCTCTAATAACGGCGCCAAATGCGCCGTTGACATTCCCAAGTGAAACCACCGTGTCGGTGATCTGAACGGGATTATCAACGGTGATAGATCTTGCCAAACAAGATATTCATCCGCAAAGCGCACGGATCTATCATTGTAGCATTTCACCCTAAGTATTCGAGGTATCGTTATTTATATTTTCCCAAAGGAAGGCATGGTGTAAAAGTCTCTAATTCGGACATGGTCAAGATGACACGAATGTATAATAGACCAATGCTCATAATAGGGGTAAAATAGGATAGGTAAAAGGATAACTTGACACACACACTCAAGCCAATCTCAAGGATAAAGGGAAAATAATGAATAAAAGAATAAATCTAATATGGAGCAGGCATATCCTAGATAGTCATGTCAAGATAGCAGATACACACATGTTTTACTATTAGAGATTCTAGTTCAAGAAAGCCAAGGTCTCTGTCGAATTACTTCGGGCACCGGCAATCGCCCAAATGGGATGGAGACCGGCATTTAGCACTGCGCCACACCCGAACGTGGGGGGATTACAAGGGACGGACAAGGCTGTCACAACCCAGCCGCCTACCCCCTCAACCGTGGGATGCGCCACAAAAGATAGAAAACCCTTAGTCTAGACACCACGTCTACACTAGTGATTATTACTCCGGCGTGTATACAAGGCTTACCCGTCCCCCGGGTCCTTCTACGCAGCACCGCCCGAAGGAACGGCTATCAATCCCGCAACCCAACATCAACCAAGTCTAACTCTAGGTAGAACTCATCATAATGATCTAGCTCTTGGTCTAAACATGTATGTATGATAAATTAAGCACGATGTTCCATAAGACAAGATTATGATATAGAAACTATATGCTAGTTCATCAATCAAGATTATGTCATAAGGACTTTGCTTTAATTCAAGAACATGACTATATTGATAAGTAGAGAACAAGAACAAGATGAAGAACTCTAAATTGATCATACCGAATAGCTCCAAAATGTCTTGCTCTCCTTTATTAATCCTTGCCAAACTCCTCCTAAGTACAAACTAAGAAGAAGAAGAAAAAGAAGAAGAAGAAAGAAGAAGAAGAAGAAAGAAGAAGAAGAAGAAGAAGAAGAAGAAGAAGAAGAAGAAGAAGAAGAAGAAGAAGAAGAGAGAGGCTACATTGTGTGGTGTGTGTTGAATGAGGGGAGAGGGCCTCCTTTTATAGGTAGAGGAGAGGGGGGCTCTTTGGAAAACATCCCTCCCCACATGGAAAGAGCCAAAACCGTCCTTGAACACCTTCCAAATCTGCTTGAACCGACAATCCAACGTCGGCACGACCGGTTTTGGAAGGTAACAAACCCGCCTCGCCAAACACGGGGCCCGAACCGCCTCGGGATGGGTGCGAGCGCACCGGGTGGTGCGCGCGCACCGTCTGAGGGCCGGTTCGGGCCTGCCTTGGCGAGGATGGCGTGTTTGGGCTTGAAAAGTTGTGTGGCGATGTTTGCTCGGCCCGATTCTGCGTGTTTGGTCCATTCCTCCCTTGGGCTTGATATTCTCCGAAATGCGCTTTCCGGGGAGCGCCTTTTGGTGTATTTTCCACTTGCTTCTCATATAAATCTGCACAATATTATTTTGGCACTACAAGTGGAATTATGTCAATAATAAATGTATATGTGTGTAGCAAGGTATAGTTTCAACCCCTAATTGGTAGAATGTTGACGTTACAAATGTGTCGTTAGTGACCGTCAACAGCAGGCATGGTCGCCGCCGCCCTTCGCCGTGAGCTTTGTCCTCCTACTCTGCGCGTGGCGTGGAGGAGGCGGCGCTGAATCCCGTCGTTCGAGCCGGGCCGGGCAAGCTCCCCGAGCTCGCGGGCTCGTAATGATGGCCGGCGTGCTCGATTATGCCTCACTCGAGTATTACGACAGGGGGCGTCCCATCGGTCGCCAGTGCGCCTCTCGCTCTCGTCGAGCACCGCTTGTTCCGCCGGGCGGGGAAATCGAGGGCTCCAGGCGGCGCGCAAAAAAAACGTGTGGACGGGAGAGCTCGACAGAGAGCAATGATTCCTTTTGTCCATAGTGCTTGGCGTGGCTCGAGCCCGACTTGACGGGTCGCTGGCGCGCGTGCGCCTGGAGATTGGATCCCCGTTGTCGGCGTTTAGCCGCGGGCCGTAATCGCGGTGTAGTCGAGGTGCTCGATTGTGCCTAGATGCCGGCACTATAGATCGGACTTTACTTGTCTTGAACGGTCGGATGAACGAGTGGGACCGGAGTCCTGCGAGCTCTCGAGCTCGTATTGGTCGAGCTCGAGATCGCACGAGTCGGAGATCGGTGAGCGGTCTCCGAGCTCGGCCGTCTGACCTCCGAGCTCGTCAAGGCGCAGCTTGACATCACGACCTCTAAGCTCTGCCTGCGAGGGCCGAGCCCGGGAATCCCGCCGCGGCGAGCTCACGCGTCTTTGACGAGCTCGCGGTATGCTCTTTTTCTGTGGTTATCGATCGACGTGCCCTCGATGACACCATAATCAAGCGTCTAGGGCAGGGTCGAATCCCGTCGCCGGTCGAATGACCATTTTGCCGCCCACGCCGCCCGATGCACGCCGCGCAAGGGCCATCATTACTTTCGTCGTCTTGCGGTTGCGGGGCGCGAGTTGGGCATCCCGGTTGAGATGTCGCGTCTGTAGTCAGCCGGTGGTGGCCCGCGGCTATGGGCGTATTTTGCGCAGCTATGGTGCTCGAGTATCCCTAGCCGTGGGCGCCGGAGATTGACTCTCCTTGATCCTTCATTGAGATAGGTGTGTCTTTGGCGGGTTCGACACCATGAGGCTCGCCCGAGCTCCTAAGTTCTCCGAGCTCGAGCTCGTCGAAGCCGGAGATTGCCCACTTGGTGTCCTCGAGGATGAGGAGCTCAGCTTGGTGGGGACGCGAGCTCGGGTGGGCCCCGATCGATTTAGAGCCCGGGGACATGGTCTTGAGTTCGTTGAAGGCGGAGCCGCCGCTGCATCGAGCTCGGAGCTCGCCCGAGGCGGAATGAGCTCGCGAGGCTTGGAGCTCGCTTGCGCGGAGTTTTGGCATCCGGCCCGCGAGCTCGTGACGAGGCGGAGTTGGCTCGTGGGCCGAGCTCGAGCTCGTGCGAGATTGATCGCCGGTTTGGGCTAGGCTGTTGTTGGGCCTTTGCCGCGGATTGTCGTCTGTTTTGGGTACCCCGATATAGGTACCCGACACATGTTATCTTCGTATTGTCTCAATTGTTATCTTCATAATAAAAATAGAGACTAATTTCTCTTGTTCACTTCGGGCAGACGTTTGACTTCGTGTATCCGAGGAACTAAAGCGCGCCACCCCAATGGGATTCTTGGTATTACGTGCGGGGAGCACTACCGGCATGGTCCAGATCGGGGAGGAGAGGCGGCCGGCCAAGTCATTTGACGACAACCCGAGAGGGCCGGATGCTCCGAGATACGTCTCGCCGGATCTTCGACAACAAGCAAGCGGGTGCTAGGGGAGTTTTGGGTAAGTCTTTATCACTCTACATTGCTCAACACATCGCATTCATTGGACTTTTTGAAATAATGACTTGATTGATACTATGCAGGATTTCTTGGTTCGTCCCGGCGGAGGAGGCGGCGCGAAGAAGTGTGCTTATAGAGCCTCGCTTCAAAAAGTGAAGGACTTCATTTACAACGCTACATCCAGGCCGTCGTGGACTACTACGGAAATATCTTGAAAGTTAGCTTGAAGAAAAAAAGATGCAGTACCAATCCACCTGACGAAGGAACAATACATGAGCGTAAATATAGAACATTAATAGCAACCTTTTTGAGATTATGTAAGCTTAGTTTTATCTTCTTATGTGTCATTACTTGTTGTCGTGTAGGTTCCTCCCGGTTGGTGCTCTACGCACTGACGCCTTTGGGAGTGGTTCGTGGGACGAGTGGTGCTCGGACAAGTGGCGCAAGCAAAGACGAAGAGATACGAGGGCGGTGTTTGGAGATGCCAGTGCACCACACCACCAAGGCAACCTTCCTCTCCGGCGCGTTTGCGGCTAGATATGTAAGCTCAATCCATTTCGTTATTGTCACGCTTAACTCTACATGATTTGTAATCATCCTACTATTTCTCTCGCCGGCAAAGACACGGTGGCGAGCCAAGTGAGCACGTTCGAGCTTGGCGACTAGCACACAAGGGCAAGGCGATGTCCGACGTTGTCTTCAACACAGACGACCCGCCCGGGCACACCAACCCGACGGCCCACGCCAAGATCCGGGCGTACACAAGGGGTAAGGGAGGTCCATAGGCAAGACTACGATCCCACTTAGCCAGCCCCATCGATCCAGAGGTCGTCATGAGGGTGGGAGGAGGAAAGTAGCACGGGCGGTACCTTATAGCCGACGGCTCAATCTCCTCGAGTCGTCGTCTCTCCCGGATTCGAGCGAAAGCTCGAGCGGGAGCCCGCCCATACGCCCGCAAATAACACTACACAGGACATTGTGGCTGCACTCCGGGTTATTTGTGTTGCATTTGTCATTCATTGATCATTACATACCTTTGCTTTGCATTGATGAGGCTTTACAAATTGTAGGCCCGATGGAGCAAGAGCGGGCTCTATTCAAGCGATGAGTTGTGTTTTATTTTCAGTTCATTGATCATTACATATCTTGCCTTTGCATTGATTATCACATATCTTTGCTTTACATATTGTAACGTAGGCCCGAATTTGGAACAAGAGAGGAAGGCACGCGTGAGGAGGAGGCGGCCTCTCGGGAGAGGGAGAGGGCCAATATCGACAAGCGTTGCCCGGTTGTGGGAGTGCGTCGGTCTCAAGCCGTGGCAAGCAATGCGCCTCCACCGCCAAACATCGTTTTCGTTCCTCCACCGACTTCGGCCGGCATTTATTGATCCTTTTCATACTCCGGTGAGTTCTCGTTCTCAACCTTAAGTTAAAAACTAGTATTTTGAATCTTTAAATCTTATATCACATATGCAATGTCGTCTCTTATCTTGCAGGTGCAATCGGCGGCGTCGAATGATCCACCCGACTACGAGGGCGACTACGGGTGCACACGTGGCCACCGTTCCATCCTCAAGGGCCATCACACCGGCAAGGACCATCACCGCAAAGCAAGGACCCGGTAGGTGACCGATGTAAATGACTTGGTGATGTAGGTGAGGATGATGGATAGATGGACTTGGACATGAGGTCGTAGTTGTGGACTTGGACATGATGGATGAATAATATGTGACTTGTGAACCTAGTTGTGGACTTATGTGACTTGTGTGTGACGATGGATGGATAATATGTGGATTTATGTGATGATGATGCATTTATGATGATGGATGTGCAAATGTGATATATATGTGATTTATGATGTCTATTGGATGCATTTATGTGATATATGTGTATGGACAAAATCGAAAGAGAAAAGCCAAAAAAAATTGAATTTTACCCGGCAATGCCGAGTGCTATGGTCATGACACTCGGGTATTGCCGCTCTTTTGCCGAAAGTGTCATGACCACAGCACTCGGCAAAGAGAAGAACTTTTGCCGAAAGTGTCAAAACTTTGGCACTCGGCAAAAGGCCTCCCTCTTTGCCGAGTGTCATGACCATAGCACTCCGCAAGAGAGGAGACCTTTGCCGAGTGTCAATACTTTGGCACTTCGGCAAAAACCCTCTCTTTGCCGAAAGTGTCACAAATTCGGCACTCGGCAAAGAGGAGACCTTTGCCGAAAGTGTCAATAACTTGGCACTCGGCAAAGAGGACACGCTTGCCGAGTGCCCTCCTCGTTAGACACTTTAAAAAGGTCTTTGCCGAGTGCCGATGAAAAAGCACTTCGGCAAAGACCTCTTTTGCCGCGACTTGCTTTTTTTGCCGAAAGTGTTTTCGGCACTAGGCAAAGAGGTGAAATCCGGTAGTGCGTGACCTACAAGACCACACGTGCCTACATAGCTTATAGCTACTCCCTCCGTCTCAAAATAATTGCACGTATCGCTTGTGGATAAGTCAAACCTTTGTTACTTTGACCACATGTATAGAAAAAAAATATTCATATTTACCATGTGTAATAAGTATCATTAGATTGATATTGGAACATATTTTCGTAATAAATTTATTTGGAGATCTAAAGTATCGATATTATTTTCTATATACTTGGTCAAAATTAAAAGAGTTTGACTCTCTCGAGAAGTGAGATGTGCAATTATTTTGAGACGGAGGGAGCAGCCCCGTCCATGGGAGATACGTGTAAAGCATACTAACACCATCACCATCATCTTGTTTTCACCTTCTACAGTTACGTTCACTATTCATCTGTGTGAGGCTACTACATTTTCGATATAGTAAATGCACGGATGAATGAAAAAAACTAGAATTTGTTTAAGCACGTGCATGTCGCACGTGCATATTTACTAGTTAAACAAACAAGTGAAGAAGAAAATAATTGCAAAAAAACACACATTAGTCTTTTTTGGCGTTGGGGCATGAGTCGTCGGTCGAATCGGAGGCGTAGGCCGTCAATCCTGCTCGGCCGATCGATGGCCGTCACTGGCGACCTAGCGCCGCATCGCCGGCAGCCGGCGGGCGTCGGCGCCTCCCCACGTCCACTGCAGCCCAGCTGGATTTGCTTTGCAGTCGCAACCTGCCTAGGCCCTAGGGTATATGAATGAAGGAATTCCATGAATGAATTATCGTCGCGATCGATGGAATCGGCAATTAGGCCCATAAACACCGAACGGTCACGCCTCGTGGGCTCACGGCCTGGACTATGAATGGACCAGAAGGCAAAATCGTGAAAGATAAATGGGCCTAATGGACTGAGTCACTTACGCCCACACGGCAGCCCACGTACCCTTTGGTTAAATTCCGGCCAGCAAATTTTACCTCTTTTTTTCTCTCTACCATATATACAGTATCTTATCTTACGTTGACGCTGGGTTGATGAGAGGTTTCCTCCCGTCCCGATATCCATGGCAGTCTGACGGGGCTGCCGCTCAACTGCTGATGCACGAAACGAAAGGCCGAGGGAGTGAAGTGACGGTGACGGCTGCGTAGAACCAGGTCGCCTTTTTGGCTTCTTTCGAAGAAACAAAGAAGCTGACAGGTGCTTCTAGACCGGTGCCGGGACGAAGGCTCGAGCTACAACCAAAATATATGTATTTATTTATTTTTAAAGGGGGTGTCCAGCTCACAGCTTGGACTGATGGACCTGTTATCTGGGGAGCAGGTGAGACTCTGTTTGACACGCTAGCTATAGAGTCAAACCCTGGGCCAGACCACCATGAATTGAATTGAAAACGTGGCCAAATGTGTTCCATAGTAGGAAAGATAAACTTAAAATGACTTGTTGTAAGTACTGTACCTAGGGAACACATTAACAAAATCGCTTGGCTTGCGTTTTCTTTTAGCTTTTTAGGGCATGTTTGGATCCTCAAAATGTTATGAGAATCCAGGTTATTGATACTGATTTTGAAAATCCAGATTCTAAATAGTAATAATCAGTTCTGTTTGAATCCTAGATTATACTCTCCCGATTATATTGTCTTTTTAGAAACAGATCGAATCTCCCAGAAGCTCCTTCGAGAGGTTACTGGATTATAGCCTTGGGTTTCTCCATGGAGGTTGGTGGGTACGAGAAGAGAGGGTTTGGTAAATCATTTTCCCCGTACATGCGGTTGGTGCGGTGTTTATGGCTCGTTTAATTTCAAAACGGTCTCCTGTGTAGCATCTGTGGAACTCAACTTTACTATCGAGGTGTGGCGTTAATTAAGTTGACATAAATACCACTGAATGAATTCACAGAGCGCCGTGGACGTCGCCTAGCTACCACCAAATGCATAGCGATGAACATACGTGTCAAGTAGAGGACTTATACCCGGGTGAATAGGTTCCACCACAAGTAGCCAAATCAACTAATCTAGGATCAGTTTGCACCACTTCCTCAGTTGTAAAAATAAAAATAAACATATTTCTAGCATTTTAAATTTTGTTCTTAAATAACACACTCCTAACACTACTGGAAACAGGAAATTTCCTGTCGGTAAAAACACACGCGAAAATACCGAATACCGACAGGAAAATTGAAAAAATAATTTTAGTGTCGGTAAACCGACAGAAAAATTCCGACAGTAATAGCTCGACAGTGAAATTGAATTTTTACTGTCGGTTTATCCGCTTTTCCTGTCGAGGTCGGAATTTTTCTTGTCGGTAAAAGCGTCGACAGGGAAATCACCGCCCGTCAATTTTAGAAACATTTCCCTATCGGAGTTTGACGACAGGAAATACTATAATACCGACAGAAAATCAACTTTCCTGTCGATTACATCCCGTCAGAAAATAAATTTCTAACCGACGGGAAATACAGGTTTATTTTCCGTCGGTGACGGGTCGACAGAGAATTTAAGAGTTTGCCTGTCAACTCTTCCCGACAGTAAATTACAACACACCGACAGAAAATACATTTTAATCAATTGCAATTAGCAGGCCTTACAAAGAATATATACCAAATGAATGAGAACAGTACATGTACAAACATGATACAATTTCATAAAACCATCCAGTAGAACATGCACGAACAGAATTGGTGCCACTGCCCACAAATATATTGCATCATGTGTCATCATCCACATGCCTTACACATATTAAGATGCCCACACTTGCATCTACAGCCACAATTAAGATGCACACAAGTCTCACATCCACAGCTACATAATTAAGATGTTCATAGGTTTCACATCTAGGACTACATAAATAAGATGACCATAGGTCACAAAATCATCCACTAGTTGCTGTCATCAACTTCTTAGCCATGCCTTTACTATCTAAAGGTTAGAAGTGACAACTACCAGCAGCCACCAGCCACTCATCCTACCTTCAGGCATGGTGTCCAATATGGCAGTTCAGTGTTTCCAGTACAGCTCTGTATGTGCCATTGAGGTTGCCTTCATCGTGGCCATCCACGGCAATGTCATCATTCGTCGATTCCAAGCCAACATGAGAAGAATCAGTGGCCTATATATATGAAAGAAAAATAATAGTTAGATTGATACATGGTGGTAGTAGTAGTAATCTTCCAAATGCTAACTGTACCTAGTAGGTGTAAAGACATTCCAGATTGGTCCATGTTTTGTTTCTCTAATTTCAGTTCATCTCACATAAAAAGGTGGGCACAAGAATTACAACTAGATTTCAGTTTACTAAAATAGAAGAGTTCTAACTATTTTCAACTGAGTCCAAGTCCATGGGAAGTGCCCAAATGCAAATATCTACCTTACCATTATTACTCAATTAATTCAATTTAAGTCCAGTAGCTATGCAAGAATCAAGATGAGGCCACTTCCTCACTGGTGGACTGCATGTTGCCATTCTGAATACCACATCAAAATCATAGTCACATAGTTGCCCAAATATAAGAAAAAGGGGGAAGCTAATCTGCCAGCTAGCTAAACTAGAGAAAGACTGCCATTATAGTCATATAGTTGCCAAATATAAGGAAAATGGGGGAAGTTGCACTAGCTGTACTCACAATTCCTTGCGCTGCTGCTGATGCAAATCGTAAGGATGCCTCTGGAATTTCATGTCCCAGTCCAATGCGTCGATAAAGTGCCTATAGTGAACACATTAAATATTTCAGATTTTGAAAAAAGGCTTGCCTGTAGAAAAAAATACTATCATCACACATACATACCACTGCCAGATCTATAGCAACTTTGCCTTGTTCTGTCGCACTATCATACTTTGTTTTTAGCCTTTCATTTTCTCGTCGTAGTTCTGCATTTTGCTGAGCCAACATTTGCATTGAGACTGGATTTGCTTGACTCACATTGTTCCCCTTCGCAGCTGCTCTGACATCAGCTGCCTTAATAGCGCCATATCCTATAGCAAAGCGCCCATGGGTGGTCATACTACCCGACACGTCATACAACACCTTTGCATTCAACTCTTGCTCATGTTCTGGCCCTTGCCCTTGTTCCACCTCTTCCATATCCTCATGTTCTTCATGCTCCCCATCCTCTTCATGTTCTTCATGGTCCACGCCAGGGAGCCGGGAGGCGACGAGTTGCGCGAGGAAGTCCAACAGGAGAGGGCGGCGTGCTTGGGAGGCGCGAGGTGAAGCTGCGGCGTGCGGTGGAGACGCGAGGAAAGCTGCGCGCGGCCAGCGGCTCTCCGTGCGTGAGTCCACCGAAGGGGAAGACTGGCTCCGTGCGTTTGAGTCCACCGAAGGGATATTTTGGGATTTTTTATTAGCTTGGCCCTTGGGTCACGTACGATGCTGGGCCTTCTCTTTTTTCCCTTTGGCGCTCATTGATGGATTTTGGGTTTTGGCTTGGCGGCAGATGCTCGGACTGGCAGCGAATTCGCGCGCGTTAGATTTACATCGAAATATTCCTGTGTGTTATAAAAATACCAACAGGAAAAAACAGTCCCCGACAGAAAATAAACATATATTCCTGTGTGTGGATAATTTTTCTGTCGATAACGTGTACACCGACAGGAAATTACAATTTTTTCTGTCGGTTTGTGATTTTTTCTGTCGGTATAGGTTAACTGACAGTATAATTACTATTTTTCTGTCGGTGACGTGTTTACCGACAGGAATTTTTCAGTTTCCAGTAGTGTAAGTATGCTTCACCTAGTTACGTTGTAGCAGTTTTTGTTAACTTGCATTCTCTATTTCCAAGTACATGCTGAGATAGCTTTCCATAAGAGTAAAGTTTGTAGTCTTCTATAAGGCCCCGTTTGGATCTTTGAAATCGAATTCATTGTATAAACTATAGTTGCACAAGAAAATCCATAGAATCCGTTAAATAAAGTTGGAGAAAAAGAATTTACAGAACTCATTTCCCATCTCACGCCCTATGAATTTGAGATATGTTTATCCGTGAACTTTGGAAAGTTATAGAATCTCCAGTTCCAAGGCAAATAACCTAATTTCTTAAGTAGATTCCAATTGCACCAAAATGAAGAGATTCAAATGGGCACTAATAAGCTGATTCAGTTCACACTAGTAGCCAAGAGCCAGTAGGCACGGCACAGCACGCCCGATGGTTCCGCTTCCGCCTGCCGCCTGACTCGGCAGTTGCGTGCGTCCGCCTGCGGGTTTGGGTTCGGACTCGGAGGAGCGTCTGTCCGTCGGTTTGGTTTGTTTGGAGTCGTTGACGCGTCCGCCTGCCGCGAGCCGCGTGCGTCCCCATGCAAGGCACGCACCGCTGCCCGCCGTGTCTCCGGACGTCCCTCTCTGCTGCCGTCTCCTGCCTCCTTCCCAGCGCACCTCCTCCAGCACCGTCCCATCCGCCGCCACGCCGTTCCGTCCCTCAGCCTGATCCGGCTGCCCGTCGTCCCCCCCCTTAGGTCTCACCTCCCGCCGCGGCCTCCGTTCCGCCCCCTCCACCTGCACCTCCGTCCGCCACAGCCCTCGTCCGCTTGCAGTTGCTGCCCCACTCTGCCATGTAGCCGAGATCGAAAGACGGAGGGAGCGGGACGGGCGCTGTGGAGCGTGCGCACCCGTGGAGGCGAAGCAGCAGCAGTTCTCTATCGTTCTTTCCAAGGGTGAAATCGTTGAGAGCTTCATGGCGATCCACATGATGCAGCCCCGTCTGGTGCAGCGGCAGTTTGACTTACTGGATTGTATCCAGAAGATGTGACGCCGGAATCCAGATCGGAAGTTCTCTGTGTCTCCATTTTTGAGTAATTCGATTACAAATACTGAATTCGGCTGTGACTTTGCGCTGCTCTGATTTTTGTGAGTGCTAAAACTGGAGAGAAAACATACTCCAATGCTAAAACCAACCTACTCCAACCCGCGTACACACGAAACTGACTGGAGGAGGACCCGTTCCAATCGTGAAAACCGAGTTACACAATACACATCCAACGCCGAGCAATTTCTTTCCTCATCCAGGCGTCCGCAGCCAGCCCACGTCCTTACCTTCTAAAATTTGCCGGTTCTTGCGTTTGCTAGATTGGAAGCCACGTTTTTTTTTTTTTTTTTTTTGGTTTTCAAAAGTCAAAAGGCTTTTACACCGATTCTTTCCTTATCACTGCATAACGTGAGGAGAAATGGTATGCGTACTCACGTTTCTTATTCCGTGATCGTGATTCTCTCCGTGATTATGATCCTCTTTTGCGCTGATAAATAATCTTTCTTGATGTTCATACACAGTTTGTGAAAAGGGTTTCGTACCTATACCATCTCTCGTGCGTGACGCAAGCCTTGCCCGGCAATCACGGGATCACGACAGATTGGTTCTTTCCTTATCGATTATTTCTTTCTTTTACCTCCTTATCAATTCTTACTGACACTCGCTCGGGCACGCGGATCTTGCTTTCGCCTTGGCCAGCGCCTGTGGATCATCGTCGCCATTGCGTCCTTCCTTGGTCGCTCGCACGCCCTTCGACAATTCCGTGCCGCGATCGACGTCCTTGTGCGTACGCTCCGTCGCCCCCATCGAGAGCGCCCCCTACCACTGGCCTATCGCCCTACTTGCGTGAACCGCGTGGTGGCGGCGGCGGTGTCGTCCTTGGCGAAGACGACGACGTCCTGGTCCTCGAGTGGCTCCAACTCGACCTTGCTGGCGTCGACACCGTTGCTGGCCAATTTTGTTCTGGCTAACGATCTTCTTCGCCTTCTGGTGCGGCCATGAGACGTGGACGCCGACGTCGTGCTCCTCCTTTGTCGGCTACGACAAGGCGTAGACGATTGATCTAACTTGCTGCTGCCGGTGGAACACATCGCTGCGACAACCTTGCTGCAACAGCCGAAGCAAGCAGGACAGCGTACACAGTATGACGATCGATCTAACTTGCTGCAGCCGGCGGAAGCAGGACGCCGGGCTACACGAAGCGGAAGCGGAAGACCTTGCTGCAGGCAGCGCCGGGCGCAGGTATACTGCTAGCCATCCAGGTTCATAATTTGCACGTTCTCTAGAGCTTATGCTTGCTACACGCCTGGTTATGCCTAATGATTCACGATTAGCACATTCTCTAGCTTGCTACATGATTTTGCGTATGGAATCCGCTAGGTAAATAAACTTTTAGATTGAATTCACACTGCATTGTTTCATTGTCGTTTGCTACAGATCAGAGGGTATATTTACTGATCAAACTGGTAAGATCAAACAGTTCTCTCTTACCACTGATACACAAGCAAGCAACATGTGCTTTTGATTATTTTTATAGGGCATATTGCTTTGCTTGGTTTTGATCTTCAGGTTACAGAGAATTCAGACATAGCATACTGTGCTTTTGATTTTTAGAAATCAAACACAATTAACTAGGACAGGGCATATTGCTTTTCGATCTTCAAGTTACGGAGAATTTAGACACATCAGAGTAGGTTTCTTAGAGCTCTGATCAAACAAGCTACAGAGCACATATATCTGACTATCTGGAAAAATTTTGGACTGCATTGCATTAAGTGACCTTAACTATTTTGTATGGTAACTAAATCTCTATGTACTTGCCATTGCTCGTCTGGCTCCTTGTTTTGTGGGACAACTCTACCAATGCTTATATTGTTTGACAAAAATTTGAACGCTTCAAATGCTTATGTTCTTGGATGGACGGAGTATATACTGTAGGGTTTTAGGCTCATGCCACTGCCTGATATGCGGTTAGGTTCATGCCGTCCAAATATTACACTTTACACTCCTGCCAATGATTCGAAAACTTATTTCATTTATGCCACCGCTGCGTAATAAAGCGATGGCATGAGTCGAAACATCAATTCAGCCAATTGCATGAACCTAAATATTCCATATATTATCTACGTCAGCACAACTCCTAGCATCTCTATCTCAAATGCCTGGTTCCGATCCAAAATCAAGTGAAAACTGACCTCTTAGCATGAACCCAGCTGAAAAGATCGACCGATTCCACAAAAAAAAAAAAAAAAAAAAAAAAAAAAAACTGCTCGTGGAGAACGCGGGTGGCAGAGCTGCTGCTGGCTAATTAAGGGCCGTTGTGAATGCTCTCAGCAGGTTGCTGCGCATGGAGATCTTGGCAGTCTTGGATGTCGGCAGCTTTCAGAAATATGGTTTGTAAAGGGTATAGTTGAGCTTGTAGGGCCATACGGATCTAACACTGAAAGGAGATAAGTAGCCGTAGCAACGCACGGGCACTCACCTAGTCTCACAAAAAAAAAAAAACATTCGTTAATTTTTGTAGATTGTAATATGCATCTAACATCTACGGTTGATTTCGATCAGAGGCAGATTTGTTGAAGCATGTGAATAAAAGGAAATCACGTGAAGATAGTCCGTATCAAAAAAAAGAATAACCGAGTAGAAGAGAGAGTCCACCGATTTTTTTTACACGTAGAAGACTTGGCAGCAATCCTGCTCGGTTAAACGTGCCATCGGATGGTAATTTTCTATACATGTGGAATACATGCCATTGGGGCTAGAAAGAACAATTTATTTTGTGGCTAAACCACGATGCATCTGATTTAAGAGAAATTAAATAAATGCCCTACAAGTCACTCGTGTTCTGACTTTCCTACTTATCTTAGCGCAAAAACACACCTACTACTTCGACATGGTTTGGTTTTCTCCCCTTAAATGTTCATCACGTACTCGTCAGGCTCGGTTTCAACATATCTCGCATGAGTCCGCGACAACTCATTGCTCCAAAATTTATCCTATACAGTAACCTTCAGCAATCAAAGATGCAAATCAAGGATGTAACGTTAAGTTATAACTAACGGTGATACTATAACAATAAGGTGTACAGATATACCAGACTAACCTATAAGATAAGAGCGCTCTTCCAGATGTTATCAACAAAGAGCCAAAATCTGCTATATAATACTCCCTCCATTTCAAATTATAAGTCGCTTTGACTTCTTTGGTTCATCTATCTAGTTATGTATCTAGATACAATAATATGTCTAGATACATAACTAAATGAATGAAACAAAAAAAGTCAAAAACGACTTATAATTTGGAATGGAGGTAGTACCTTCCTAACGTTTCAAAGAGTTCAAAGATGCAGACCAAGGATGCCGAGATATTGATGAAACATAAGTTACAACGGTGATAGTATAACAATGAGGTGTACATATACACCAGACTGACCTAAAAGACTAGAGCTCTCTTCCAGTACCATATGTTGTTTTAATTGATGAAGTAAGACAGATCTGATCCAACCACAACTAGAAATCAAAGTATTATATAAGACCTTTTCCGTAGAATCATCCCATTTTGCGGCATAGGTGTTACATCGCGTATACAACTTAATCGTACACCACTTTTTTACTGGGTGTTGACGGTCACCAACGACATATTTTTAACGTCAACATTCTACTAATAAGGGGGTGAAACTATACCTTACTACACACATATACATTTATTATTGACATATTTTCACTTGTAGTGTCCAAATTATTATTGTGCAGATTTATATAAGAAACAAGTGGAAAATACACCAAAAGGCGCCTCCCTGGAAAGCGCATTCCTGGAGAACACCAAGCCCAAGGGAGAAAAGGACCAAACACGCAGAACTGGGCCGAGCAAACATCACCACACAACTTCTCAAGCCCAAACACGCCCGCCCAAGGGCCCGGCTGCCCGGAGCCCTGACAGTGTCTTGGCCGGCGCACCACCAGACACGCCGCACCCATCCCGAGGCGGTTCGTGCCCGTGTTTGGCGAGGCGGTTTGTTACCTTCCAAAACCGGCGTTGCCGACGTTGGTTGGTCGGTTTAGCAAACTAGGAAGGTGTTCCCAGGTCGGTTTTGGCTCCTTCCATATGGGAAGGGACATTTTCCAATGAGCCCCCTCTCCTCTACCTATAAAAGGAGGCCATCTCCCACCATTGTAACACACACCTCACAAGAAGAGCCACTCTCTCCCTCTCTATTCTTCTTCTTCCTCCTCCTAGTAGGATTAGTAGTTTAGGATGTGGAGCTAGGCAAAGCTACCAAGGAGGGCTTGGCTCCTTGGAAGATGGATTCCGGGAATAAATCTTTCTATGGTATTCTTCCAAAGCCTTGCTCTTATCTTATCTTCGTTGTGCATTAGGATTAGAGTCTTCATGTTATTTCTATACCTCATGATTTATCCTATGATCTAACATGTTGTTCTTGACATGATCATGACACATGAACTAGTCTATAGTTTCTATGTTGTGATATCGTCATACAGAACTTTATGCTTAAACCGTTCATGCAATATAATTGGGTAGTGTCGGGATTGTGGTGAATGGCGGTTCGTTGTGTCCTTCGGGGCTTGCTCGTGTCCTATTCCGGGCATCCGTAGGGTGGGGCCATGGGGGACATGAGTAGTGTCCTAGTATGCGGACATGGTGTCCGGATGCCGTATCCTTCGAATATGAGTGCATGCCACGGTTGAGGGGTAGGCGGCTTGGTCGTGACAAGCCTTGACCGTCCCCTTGAAATCCCCCCACGTTCGTGTGTGCTTTGTAGGAGTTCGTAAATGCCTTCCATTAGGGCGGATGCTCCGGGAGGTCTCCCCATCCATTTCATTCTCGGCTCCGACCTCCCGCTCATGCGTGTTGCCCGACTATCAACCGGTTCTATGCACAACCATGACTAGAATCAGTATGCTCCACTTAGGTCTTTCTTTATTCCTTATTTATCTTTATCCTTGAGTTTGGCTTACGTGAGTGTGTCAAGTTATCCCTTTACCGTTCCTTTATATCCCTCAAGTTATGAGCATTGGTCCATTACATAGTCATGTTATCCTCTTCATGTCTCTATTAGATCCTTTTCCACCATGCCTTCCTTTGGGAAAATATAAATAACGATACCACCGAATACTTCGGGTGAAATGCTACAATGATAGATCCGTGCGCTTTCGGATGAATATCTTCTTAGGCAAGATCTATCACCGTTGATGTGCCTAGTGTTATCACCGACACGGTGGTTTCACTTAGGAATGTCAACGGCGCATTCCTCGCGCCCGTTATTAGAGATGGGTTCTAAACTTGTTTCTAGTGATTGCGCTTAAGAAATGCAACAAGCATTTCTTTTCGGCGCCAAGTTAGGGGAAGGCATTGGTTTTTTTATAAGGCATCTTTTAGAATATGTTCATCATGATAATATGCATTTGTAGTGACCTTTGTTCATAATAGGCTTATCTAAAAAAAAATTTTATATATATAAAAAAAACTCTTATAAAAAGAAAAAAAAAATCTTATAAATAAAAAGCAAGGACTTGTTATCAAGTTAGTATGCACCTTCGGGTATTCTTGTCACTAACCATTTTAGGTGGAGACTAAGAAGAACAAAGGGCACGCGGCGCTTGAAAACATGGAGGCTACATCAACAAGAAAACTTTGATGCTCTTGGCACGGGAACACACTCAAAAGGAGACCACGATCTTTCACACTTGACTCTTTCACAAAAAAGTCCAAGTGTGGAAGGGAAGACGGTGAGAATATCAAGTTCCACGTACAAGGGGATCATAAAAAAGAGAAGTGAAAAAAAAAAAAAAAAAAAAAAAAGAGAGAAAAAAATATGAAGAAGAAAAAAAAAGAGAGATGAATAAGAGATTAGCCTTGCCTTGCTATATATAAAAAAAAGAGAAAAAAAGGGAGTTGAAATATATATATATATATATATATATATATATATATATATATATATATATATATATATAGAGAGAGAGAGAGAGAGAGAGAGAGAAAAAAAGAAGAGAGAAGGCGTTATCGAAAAAAAAAGAAAAAAATGGTTGCTGAAAAAAAAAATAAGAAGAAAAAAATAAGAGGAGAGAGGGAGCGAGGTTGGCCCCATATGGCGAGAATAAACAATGAAGGCACGACTCCACCCCGCATTGCTTCCATGTAAGCAAGAAGGGATCTTTCTCTCCCAAGGCCTTTGTCGCAAGCACCAAGGCCTATGGTCGTGCACGTTCTTCGTGTGTGCTTTAGCCTTGGTGCTTACCTGAGTGAGTTTGGTCTGCCTCCCTCTACTTCGGTGTGAGGAGGTCATAAACCAAACCAAGATCATCATGCCACCGATGCAGCAACTCTGAACTCTATCTTCAAGCTGCGGTCAAGTACACTCGTGCATGCGAAGGTCCAATAAAAGAAAAAAAAAAAAAAAAAAGAAAGGGTAAAGGAAAGGAGGAACATCCTCCTTTACACCTTTGACCACTAAGGCCCATGGTCCATATACACTACATGTGTGTATCACCTAAGTCTTGTGGCCCGCCTGAGATGGATCATCAAGCTACCACCGCGGGAGTCTCAATGTTCTTTTCCTTCATGCGCCGATTGGTACACACGCACTTCAGGTATACAAAGGTAATAATTCACCAATTCTTTTACTCATACTTATCTCCATAAAAAAAAAAACTTTGATGGGGATAAAAGCGGGGATAGACTTACATTTCATCTTTATCTTAGCCTTGTTTGAGTTTGAAAAGTTTGGTGAAGTTTTTTTCGTCCCCTTGATAATAAATTTATCAAATAAAAAAAAAAATTAAATAAAACAACATAAGCTGCTCTTTTTGCTCCTTCCCGCATATGCTTTGAATTTTGGTAATCACGGAGGATGGTAAGTCCACTCGTGAAACTACCATATACTAACCATGCGAGGAAAAGTCAAAAAGCACGGGGCGAAAAACCCGATCCGATGAGCATTGAGCTAGCTTGGGGAGGACCCTAACAAGGTAATGAGAAACCTACACTCTCATCCTCTATCCATTACCTTCCAAAAAAAAAAAAAAAAAAAGATGTGTTCTATAAAATATTTAATTATCAAAATAAACAAAAATATTTACTACACAAAAATCTATAAGTAAATATTTTTCGAAAAACTAAAAAAAAATCTTTATAAATAAAATAAATTCTTCTATGAAAAAAAAACTAAGAAAAAAACATAAAACATATTTTATGATTAAATTTTTTAGTAAAAAAAAAAAAAAATTTATAATCTTTTTATTCACCTTTCAAAGTCTTTATCTTCATTGGATGAATCTTATTGCTCTTTCATGCTTCCTCTTTCTATATTGGCACGTTTAAGTTTGGAAGTTTTGGTCATACTAGTTGATCATACTCCCATAGGCGTTTTGAATTAAGCATGGTGCTTAGGTCAAAAAGTCTACCTTAATCGATTAGACATGGAGTCGAGTCCGATTATTGAACTAGAGTCGCTAGTGTAGATTTTGGTCAAATCTATGGACTAACCCCCTTGAGAATTTATCAAACATCATGAGGGTAAGTCCAAGAGATGACAATGGAGATCGAAGTTGTTTGGTGAACCAAAAAAAATAATGATAATGATAAAATAAAATAAAATAAAAAACCTTTGAAACCCCAAGAATGATTGTGCCGCTCTTCCAAGATCATCACAAGACAAGCTTGGGGGAGTCTCCCGGCACGCTCAAAAGACGATGTTAATCAAAGATCTATTCATAGCGTTCACAAGCTAGCAACGTTCATAAACCCGAAGGTAAGTCAAAAGCTAGCTTGGGGAGGACTCCCACAAAGGTAACTCGTATCTCACATTCCATTCGGTTAATTCCTTATCTTATATGAATGATGAGGTATGAGAATAAAAAAAATGATAATAATAATAAAAAAAAAAAAAGAGGGGAAGAAGAAAGAGAGAGAGGAGATTTATTCCACTCCATATATATGTGTTGTAGAGATGTTTAGTTCTACCCCTGTTGAAATGATGAATAGTTGCTCTGTCTTATGTTTTGCACGTGCCTAGTTTATAATTCGAATTTCTCTAAAGTTTGGGTTTAGTGGCTAAGTCTAAAAACTCATCCCTGAAAAAAAAAAAAAAACCGATTCACGTGGGTTGCGTAGGCTCTATCTAGTCTAAGTTGTTGCCAAGTATGATATGGTACAAATGGATTTGCTATGATTTCGTCCAAAAAGAGAAACTTGACATCCGGGAATCTAATTTAAAAGAAAAGAGAAATGATATGGGCTATGCTAAAAAAAAAAAGAAAAAGAAAAAAGAAAAAAAGAGATGAAAAATGGACATGTGTCCAAGGGCGAGTAGAGCCCACATCTCCAAAAAAAAAAAAAAAAAAAAAAAAGAGGAAATAAAAGACAAAAGTCTAGGGCGAGCAGAGCCCACCTCTCCAAAAATATATATATATATATATATATATATATATATATATATATATATATATATATATATATATAGCAATAAAGCCCATACTTTCTCGAAAAAACCAAAATAGAACTTAAATAAATGAATCCCGGATGAGAAAGTTGATCAAAAGGATGAATGAAAAGTATTTACTGTTATAACCGTTCTATCGGCAACCGCCCAAGACTTTGAGAAAAAGCTAAAAAGCCCCGCTCGATGAAAGGTAATAAAGGGTGAGAAAAAGATGTGCCATTTTATTCAAACTCTAGTAGAAAATCTTATTATAACCCCGGCACTTGTGAAACATAATCGGCATAGTAGCAACTCCCCGATCAACAACCAAGTACTTATCTTTGCTCGAGGGGCGCCAAAAAGGGTAAGCTTGGGGAGTTTGTTGACTGGTCACCAACGACATATTTTTAACGTCAACATTCTACCAATAAGAGGGTGAAACTATACCTTACTACACACATATACATTTATTATTGACATATTTCCACTTGTAGTGTCCAAATTATTATTGTGCAGATTTATATAAGAAACAAGTGGAAAATACACCAAAAGGCGCCTCCCCCGAAAGCGCATTCCCCGAGAACACCAAGCCCAAGGGAGAAAAGGACCAAACACGCAGAACCGGGCCGAGCAAACATCACCACACAACTTCTCAAGCCCAAACACGCCCCGACTGCCAAGGCCCGCCCGAACCGAAAGCCCAGACAGTGCGCCGCACCCATCCCGAGGCGGTTCGAGGCCCCCGTGTTTGGCGAGGCGGTTTGTTACCTTCCAAAACCGGGCGTTGCCGGCGTTGGTTGGTCGGTTAAGCAAACTAGGAAGGTGTTCCCTGTGTCGGTTTTGGCTCCTTCCATATGGGAAGGGACATTTTCCAATGAGCCCCCTCTCCTCTACCTATAAAAGGAGGCCATCTCCCACCATTGTAACACACACCTCACAAGAAAGTTACTCTCTCCTCTCCACTTCTTCTTCTTCCTCCTCCTAGTAGGATTAGTAGTTTAGGATGTGGAGCTAGGCAAAAGCTACCAAGGAGGGCTTGGCTCCTTGGAAGATGGATTCCGGAATAAATCTTTCTATGGTATTCTTCCAAAGCCTTGCTCTTATCTTATCTTGGTTGTGCATTAGGATTAGAGTCTTCATGTTATTTCTATACCTCATGATTTATCCTATGATCTAACATGTTGTTCTTGACATGATCATGACACATGAACTAGTCTATAGTTTCTATGTTGTGATATCGTCATACTGAAACTTTATGCTTAAACCGTTCATGCAATATAATTGGGTAGTGTCGGGATTGTCTTTGAATGGCGGTTCGTTGTGTCCTTCGGGGGGCTTGCTCGTGTCCTATTCCGTCCATCCGTAGGGTGGGGGCCATGGGGACATGAGTAGTGTCCTAGTATGCGGGGGCGTGGTGTCCGGATGCCGTATCCTTCGAATATGAGTGCATGCCACGGTTGAGGGGGTAGGCGGCTTGGTCGTGACAAGCCTTGACCGTCCCTTGAAATCCCCCCATGTCCGTGTGTGCTGTAGGAGTTCGTAAATGCCTTCCATTAGGGCGGATGCTCCGGGAGGTCTCCCTGTCCATTTCATTCTCAGCTCCGACCTCCCCGCTCATGCGTGTTGCCTCGACTATCAACCGGTTCTATGCACAACCATGACTAGAATCAGTATGCTCCACTTAGGTCTTTCTTTATTCCTTATTTATCTTTATCCTTGAGTTTGGCTTACGTGAGTGTGTCAAGTTATCCCTTTACCGTTCCTTTATATCCCCTGTTATGAGCATTGGTCCATTACATAGTCATGTTATCCTATTCATGTCTCTATTAGATTCTTTTCCACCATGCCTTCCTTTGGGAAAATATAAATAACGATACCCTGAATACTTCCGGGTGAAATGCTACAATGATAGATCCGTGCGCTTGCGGATGAATATCTTCTTAGGCAAGATCTATCACCGTTGATGTGCCTAGTGTTATCACCGACACCTGGTTTCACTTAGGAATGTCAATGGCGCATTTACGGCGCCCGTTATTAGAGATGGGTTCTAAACCTGTTTCTAGTGATTGCGCTTAAGAAATGCAACACTCAAGTACAATCTACCATAGACCGAATCGAGCCTTCTTTGCCCTGCTCTTTACTGAACTTCAACAAGAACCTGATCCCTATCATTAATCCGATTCGTTGCCTGCCCGCTTTACGTTGCTAGCACTTCCGTTTTCTTCGGCGGGCGGGGCTGGCTGGCTTTCCTATGAATTGGAATTCCTTGCTTCTTGGTAAAACCATGCCTCCTTTCCGACTTCCCGCTTTCTTGATTCCACGCCGACATTTACTCACGGTTGGTTCTTCGGACTCGTAAATCGAAGCCAAGGAGCGTAACAATCTCAAGAAAAAAGAGCTCTGTTTCCGTTCCCTACTTGCTTGCTTGCTTACTTCTTCTGAAAAACACTACCCCATGCCGGTTCCTTACCTAAGGAAGGAAAGCATTTCACTACCTCACATCTGGTGTTCTCTCATTGAATTTCACCGGTAGAGTGCATAGCGTGGCATAAGGCCCTATTTATTTCATATCAGTGTGGTTTATACCTTGAATTCAATTGATGCTGTTCTAGCTTGTTTAATCCAAGTTCTAGAGTGAGTCTAGGTTCCGGTGGTCATCCCAACTAGTATTACCTACTGAAAAACCTATACTTACTTGTGACTTTCCCGCTTTCCATAATGAATCCCACGCTGAAAGCACCACAAGGAGTGTAACCGGAATAGGATGTTCTCTTTTCTTCCTAATCTAGGTAGGCCCAATCTTCCTTAGCCAGATTTCTCCTATCTATCTGATCCGAGGGATATTCTTTTCTCTAACCCTAGAAACCCTGCTTGAAGTATGTCCTTCGCCTTTCGACTCACCCTCGCTAGTAATCTGTTCTCTGTAAAATGTAATGAAAGGGGATTGGGTTAGCTTCTTTGCTTTTCTTTCGATATCTCATCAATCGAAAGCAGAGGGGTTTATCCTAACTGGCTCCCTAACCAATTGAGGGAAGGTTCTAATGTATTTCCCTCCGAGTTCCTGGTCGATTCTGCATTGGATCTTGAAATGAAATTCGCTTTTTTTCCTTCCTGAGATATGGAATGTCATTAAATTAAGTAGATGAGATGCCAAATATAGGCAGGAGTTATTTCGCCAAGCAAAAGCAGTGTGTTTCTGAAGGTAAAGAAAGACGGTAAAGCCCATTTAAAAGAGTGCCACGCAGAAGCACCTCCTGTTTCACTTTCGATCTTTAACCAAACAACAAGAAGAGGTGAATTCCACTGGTTTAGCATTGCATTATCCTTGACCGATTGAACAACGCTCAACAAGTTATTGGTAATACCGGGCACATACATGGAGAATGTTGGTAAGAGAGAGTCTGAACCGGTGTTTAAATAAGAGATGAACCAGAGTGGAGAATTTCAAAACCTGTGTTATTTCCCATATGGATTTTCTCCGTTCTAGTGTAGACAGAGGGAGTTCAAAGGTTATTGATGTTGACCGTAACATGGGTAGAAGCTCCAGAATCAAAGAAGAAATCTGAAGTGGCACCTGGCTCGAGCGAATTGATGAAACGAGCCATTCCTTTAGAAAATAAATAATAAGTTCTCTAGCGTGCATGTTGATCGCTTTTGTATTAGTGGCCCTATCGCTGTTTTTATAGCCCCCTAGGGGGACGGGTCTGTCAGTGAGGATTGTGAGAAGATGCAAGCTATGACACTGCTAATATGTCAGCGGTGCTAGATCACGTCCCGTCAAAGGTCACTGACAGCATGAATACCTTCCAGTGTGCGCCATTCACAGAGAAGGAGGTAAAGACTACTTGAAGACAAGACGGTGGGGAAAAGGACTTTGCCTACCTTACTGAGGTGCTCGATTGGAGAAGAGCACCACATCACACTATAGACAGATCTGAATCTAACATATCTGGTACTCTATTTATTATGTCTGCTTATCCGAATCTTTTGACTCTTAATAGTCTTGGTCATAGATAGGAATAAAGGCTATTTCCTTCTTAGGCACCATATTCTTAGCTTAGGAAAAGCACTTTCTTTGGATTGATTGCGGAGGAAAGCTTTTCTTGCTAGTCTGGTGATATCGTACCAAGAGGAATCGATTTAGCAATCCATACCAGGTAGATTTAGGAGTGACCAGCAGTGAATGCCCGGTAGCAAAGGACTCGGCTTTACTTAACAAGGGTTCGTTTTCAAGGAATGCTTTTATGATATCTCCTCAAGTAAGTAGACAACTTCCGATAATCATTCCTAGCTTTGCGCTAGATTCAGTATGGTGATACACATTTTCAAAATAACAAGGGATAATAGCTCTTCTTAAGAGAATGGCTGCTTTGGGGGTGTTCTCTTTCCCTCTAACCTCTAACTCGAAATTGAATAAGAGAAGACAAAGCTACGCATTCACTCGTAGCACTCGTTAGGCCCCCATGAATATGCATGGAGCCATGCGCATGATTCCAAGAGCGCGCACGATTCCAAGAGCGAAGCGAAACTAAATAAGAATAACCACTAATGTCACGAATGAATGAAGCAAGCACTTTTAGATGGTATCGATCAGAGCCAATCCACCCTGTTCTTTCCTGATTATCATCAACTAAATGAAATCCCACTAGTTGAAATAGAATCCATCAAGTAAGAGATAAGCTAGAGATCCAGATCATTAGAATACATTACCGGTCCAAGATGGGCCTCATCGCGAAAAATAGTATGTTATTCCTATCACTAGGAGTAGTAGCGCTAGCGACGTAGAAGGAGAAAGTATCTAAGCACTAAGAAGCTATCTAGAGAGTTTCCAGCTGAGGAATTGGAATTAGCACATCGAAAGTGTGAGGCCAAATTGGAGAAGGCTGCTTTCAAGTAGTCTTTCTTAAAGTAAAGAGCTAGGCCTTCATGCATCCATCAAAGGGATGCTCGCTTGTCAAGCTATGTGCTTTCTTTCCTTCGTACCAGCACATGATGTTTTAAATTCCTTTCCATATTTTGCTTGAGTGGCCTTTTCAGTTTCTTTGATTCGTTTCTCATTTTCTGTTGGTGCCGAGACCGAAAAAGAAAATGAAATAAAGATAATTGTTCCCTAACCATTTGAATAACCAAAGCTGTGTAGTATTGACATGGGCCTATTTTAGGTGATTTCTTGTGGCAGGGGTATAAGTGGGCCTGGCCCAAGGTGACTAATTAAAGTGCAGCTGCAGTGCCAAAGAAAGAAATTTCATGTGGCAAGCATAGTGGCATGCTCTCTAGTCGGCGAATGAAGGATTCACTTCACTAGCTAGCCATTGGCTTAGGCTGCGACCCAAAAGCGAAGGAAAGAATACGACGGGAAGGATATTGATAAAAAATAGGAAATGGAAGTAGATGAGCGTCTGTCAGGTGCTTGTTGACATGCCTCTTTATATTGGAAAAGAGCTTTCGGTTCTATTCGTTTTTAGTTTTAAGTAAAGGCTTTTTATCGACGAATAAATAAGCTCTTTCTACTTTGCCTTAAAAGCTCGTCCTAAGGAAAGCAATTTGAACTTGCTTGAGAAGATAGCAGAAGTTCTAGTTATTACAACTAAAGTGATAGCAACTCATGAACGAAGTGCTCGACCATAGATAGGGAACGAGCGGAAAAAAAGTAGCGAGTTAAGAAGGGTTAGGAGCCATAGAAGAAAACTTTTTTCTTTAGGTCAAGGTGATAGAAAACCATTTTTACAATGGCACATAGCTGGGGGCCCTTCTATCTTCTATCCTATCTTATTATGCCGACGCCTTTCTCGGCCAAATGATAGAGGCGCTTCGGACAGGTAGAAGGACTAATTAAGTCTATTGGGTTCGGCCCCCTTCCCTTGGCGAGCATAAGAACCATTCGTATACGCTAGGAGCAGAAGTTGACGTGGGTATACTCTTCATTTCATCCTTTTCATTGAATCCCCTATCCTATTATCCAGCAACGCCCAAGCTATCGATGATCACCTAGCTCTTGTTCAAGCAATTGAAGTATACTCTACATCAAAATGGGATTGAAAAGGTGAGGGCGTAGCGAGAGCTAGAGCTATTCCTACGAAAAGGGGAGCTATTCCTACGATTCCTAGTATCCATTCATCGATGTCCTCGGGCAAGGGAAATATACTCACACTATTACTCAGCCCATAATACCCTTTCCAAGGGCTCAAAACGGGTCTTTGCTACAATCCAATCCATTTTCAAACAAAAGAAAAGAGCTAGTTCCCACAGGCGAAGAGCTGCTTCGAGAAATATTTTTATTCTTTTACCCCCTTTACGCCCGGGGCTGCTAACAATGAGCTAATACACAGGAACAGCGCGGCTCCTACACCGCTTAACTCCAATAACAGAACCTGTTCCCACATCCCTTGCATTTGATAATGAAACAATCAGAATTTGTTGAATTGAAATATGTGAAATCTCATCTCTTTTACGTGGTTTTGGCAACTATCAATTATCTCTTTCCTCGGCTTCCTACACGGGCGTGAAACGGGTATCTAGTAGGCAACCCGGGAACTACATTAGCTTAGGGGATCGGGTAGCAAGCGCTCTCCTCGGCAAAGCACATGATTGAGATTGGAATTATTGTATTGTGAATAAAGGCATGAAAGGAATTCACTGTGTAAAGAGAAAGGAACATGCTACTCACTCGAAAATGAAAGACGAAGGCAATGACGAAAATCTACTTCTTTCTATAATGTCTATCCGTTTGGGTATTTACTTAACAAGGAGAATCACATCCTCGCCGCCGCTCAAGTCAATTAATATGTATGTATGTACTACTAGATAGTTGGAAATGCCAGGTAATGCACTCATTGGTACATCTTTATTTTAGAAAAAAATGAATGAGTAGGAAAATCATTTAAGTCAGAGTTGGGTGAGCGAGAACTTACAATTCGTGTTCAATATGCTACCTGCCCTATTTACAATAGAGGGCCGGCCCCCAAAAGGAAGGAAGGCGGCCTCTTTTATCAATGTGGGAGTACACACTGTCGGAAATGAGAGTCAATGGGCAAAATTCCATTCGTTACAAAGATAACCAACTAAACAGTGAATATGCATTACTGACTATGCTATATAGGTAGGCCCATTAGGTAGGTAGGCCAATCCAGATATCAAAAAGGAATTATATCACTTTTCTCAGGAATAAACCGTAAGGAAATAAACAACTCTTTCTCTTCAACCCGGGTCAGTTATGAGGACAGCTTGACCACATCTCTGACGATAAAGGAATAGCATCTGAGTACAATAGTGTAGAGTTTCCCACACTAAACATTGCAAAGAGTCTAAAAGAGGTGAAAGAGCTATAAAGAACTAAGGAACAAGGCTTTACTAAAAGTATTTGATGGAAAGCTCAAAGTGGCAGGTTAAACTAACAAGAAAGTATCGAAAAGCAAAAAAGGGACTCTTATGATTCACCGTATCGCGTCCAATATAGCTATGCCACAAGTTGACCGAACCAACTGGTAAACAAAACCCTTCTTCCGATCTTATCCAATTCGTTACGTTTTTTGATTGCACTACTTCCTTCTAATCCAACAATTTGATAACCTACTACATCCTAAAAGAATCCTTTCCTCCCCTCAAGCTATCCAACGTCCGCTAACTAGATATTTACACCCAGTGGGAGTTTGCAATAGTTGACCGACTATAAGCTTCCTCCGCGGGGAGGGCTCCTTCTTTTTGCAACTAAAACCTATCCGCTTCCTTGAGAAATTCAATACCTACTTTGGTACGATACATACGGCCCCGGCAAAGCGTAGAGAAGGAATAGCGATGCGATTCCTACTAGTACTAACGATTCAAACCTAGCCCCTTAGATCGTTCCTATCACCTGCTTCGGGATAGCCGGGTGCGGTTGTAGTATTCCGATCCCTAGCTGTTCATATGTTTTGTAGTTCCTCGGCAAAAAGGCCATTGATTTCTTTTTCTTTCATCAAAATCAAATGAAAGCAAAGAACCTAAGGAGATACGATTCCTACGCATTGGGAAGAAGTTGTTCACCAAAGCACATTAGGATTGTGATAATGTCATCTCCACTTTAATACTAATAAGAGGATTAGCGCACGGTACTATCCCCCATCCCAGGGCAAAGGTACTTCCAATTGCTCTGTCCGCCCCTTGATTTATCACCCCTTTGGTCTTTTTATTGGTCATTGATTTATAGATGGGAAGATAAGTACCTCGCTCGAGCCCGGATATCGATTTACCATTGCTTTATCGGATCTCCAAAATGGGAAACAAGAAAAGTAATAGAAATCGTGTGCCGGGAGATACGAAATTCATGGGTTTTACTCTCAATCCACGGTGGATATACCTGGGGTGGGTTTTCATGCCTATAGTCCCCCGCCGAAGCACAAACTACTTGAAATCACGTATCTATCAATTAGATGCGACATTCCTTCAATGCAAACGTGGTATGTTTCTACCCTTTGATAGATAGCAAGCAGCTCCTATAACTTGATCGATAGGACCCAACCAACTAAACTATTGATTTTGGCAAAGCTAGACCTTTTTGAGGAAAGCGGTCACGGATAAACTAAAGGAAGCTATTAGTTTTTCTTTGACTTGGCTTTTCTTTACTTGACCACTTTCATTAGGAAAGAAGACAATTGGAAAACCAGGTGAGAAGTTTTAGAGCACCGATGCCTACCGTCCGGCGATATCCCTAGGTGGAGCTGGCTTACCACATTCGATACCTCGGAACCTTCCCTTCATCAATTTTGAATAACATAAGTATCAACCACTTGCTGGCATGCCAAAACACTTATTATGTTTATGTGAAGTGGATTCATCGGAAGAGAGAGGTAAATCATTTGAATTCTTCGCTTTTGAGCAGTAAGTATTTTCGCAAGGCGACCGGGGGTCTTCTTCGTTTAAGGGGCAGAGCAACCAATCATACTACGTAGTATGGGAATTGTAGTTCACAAGTGAACCTCCCATGAGTGGCTAGTTGGGTGGTATATTAAAAATGGGTCAGTTATAAACAAATCTATCTTTTACGGCCGATTGAGACTATCTTCGCTAGAAATAGAACGCTCTTTGACAAGAAAGCCCTCTAGCAACAGTAGCTAGCTTGCTTCATGTCCCGCTGTTTGCTTACGAGTTTGGTAGCAAGCCGAGGCAGACGTTTGTAGATCTTGCCTCAAAGCCTCCTTCCTCGGGTAGGTCCCGCACCCAACCCATCTCCCCAAAGGCAGGTAGGTTTGGAAATAGCTTGCATAGAAGCGAGAACCCCAGGTCCATATCTAAAAAAAATATGTAGTTTTGTAAGCGAGCTGAGGAATAAAGTAAGAAAAGTGGAGCATAGCATTAGTCTCTTTTTCGGTGTATCAATAGGCACCTAATCTATCATGCAAAATACCCCCACCCAATATAAAAAATCCAAGGAAAGTTAACCTCTAATTAAGATAACATCTACCATCGTTGCTAGATTATCATGGTAATGATGCAGCACCTGGATGCGGTGTAAGACAACCTCTTCATGGGCACCCTCCTACTTGACGTAACTTGCCCTAGTATTCAAATTCTTAATGATACATAGTAAAACAAATCAGTTGATTCATCAATGACTTCCTAGCTAGGAGGACTACCCTCTTTATTGACTTCGCTACTGAGACCACTTCCAAGTAAGAGCGCAAGCTGACCGAGCATACCTTCTTTGCTGCGGAAGAACCTACATGTGAAAAAAAGAACTGATCATACAAAAAGAACTGATCATACGGAGAAAAGAAAGCCTTACCAAGGATTGCTTCCTATGCCGGATGCTCCTCTCTTTGGAAATACTAGTGAGTCTTGCTTATGAAAAGAAAAGAGTATCTTTCTCTCGCTATCAACGTTTCAGAATAGAAGTCAAGTAAATGACCGATCCCTCCTTTTAAAGCTATTGGGGAAGAATACTAGTGAAAAGGCATGCAAGTGAAAGACAAGAGTTTTCTCCTGGGAAGGACAGTGCTGGATTCTTTCTTTTCAAGGTTTATAGAACATAAAGAGCTATTAAAGGTCCAGTAGAAGGTAGCCTAGTCCGACATTGCGTCTTTCCTCGCCCTTTGGCGCGCTCAATCCGTTCACCAGGGTTCCTTTACGGTCGAGCTACTTCTCATTCATCATCAAGTGGTTTCAATTATAAGAATAATTATACTAGTGAACTAACAATTTGGCTTTTCAATGTTCGTTCAAGAAAATGCAATGAAATGTTTAGCATCTAGTTGAGTGGGTGCTTGCCTATGGTTCCATTTATTAATTAATCAAACCATTTCCTTTTCATGCCATCCATCGAATTGAAACTTTATCGTTATCATTGGCTGGAATGAGAATAGCTGCGGGATCCGGATCACCATTTGTTGTATCATAGTTGGAATGGCTAAAATAAGACATTCTTGAAGAGCTATATATTATTTTTGCTGATCAATGATGAGCACAATATCAGGTAACCCTCACATATATTTGATTCCATCGAGGTAAGTTTGCAAAGTAGATAATTTTCTCTTCTTCAAGATTGCAGCTGCGAAGAGAAGAGTGGAATTGGCCCTATTTTTCTTAGACTTTTAAGTACCTTGACTTATGAAGTTTTGTTTGCCTAATGACCACCCATAACATACCACCCCTTTTGTATTCAAAGAATAACACCGAGCCCTTATTGCAGCTAACGCTACTGAGCTGCTCTTTCTGGGAATGTATCATTAAGATGTTTTTTCCTTGACTTGCTGCATGAAAAAGTAAATCACAAGCTTCTGATAACAAGCGGGCAAGATGGGTCATCTTTATACCTTTACGTTTGTGTTTGCCCTTTGCTGTAAAGATGTAAGGAGTTATTCTAGGATTCCTTCTTTTTCACTATGACCTAAATGAACTCTGACTTCAACCATCTGTTTCTTTCAATCCCAGTCTTTTTTTCATTCTCCTATTGCCAAAATAAATCTATGAGTTACTTTGAAATAACTAATTGTTCCGATAGAACCTTCTGCCGGTAATTGATATACGACACAAACCTGAAAAACTTTTTTGAATTAGTGATTTTATTTATTCTGACTCGATCTATTAAAAAAATCATAACCTTTAGTGAAAAAAGAAAGATAGTTAAAGGAAGAACGGGAACTCTCAGTTAAGAATCATGAAATTGCATAAAAGATGGTTGTTTCATCAGAATCAGAAATTGTCTCATCTCACATCATAATCATTTCTTTTATTGTGGTATAACATAATATCTCTTATTTCTAACTATAATAGGTTTTGCCATTCAAGTTGTTTGGATGCACATACTTTTTGCAATCGGATACCACTAATCCTTTATACAACAACATTTTTTTTCAGGCCTACCAACCAATACGGACCGTGTAGAGCTGCTTTCTCGAGCCCTTTCTTGATGAAAAACTTCTTGCTTCGGTTGGAGTATTAAGAGAAGCTCTTGTCCCACATTCCTGTAAAATATTGATTCGTCATAAGCATGTCCTGCCCCTTCCGCTCGTAGTAATCCAATGAATTCTCAAGTTCCAAAAACATGATACATTCCATCTTCTAAAACCAACACTTTTGATGTTACTTGACGCACAATAATCTCGATTTGTCTATTATGGATCTATACTCCCTGGTATTGAGAAACCTTTAGGATCTTCTTCTTAACCAAAGAAATACGACTTTGGGCTATGGTTAGCTCAGCTCCAATAAAAAAAACCCAAGGTACTCCAAGTGGTATACATTCGTTCCAACCTTCAACCCATCATATTAAATCAATCGAAGGCACTATAATTCTACTTGAGGAAGACCTTTTTGTTGCTAGACCTCCATTTTCCATATAGAAAAGGAACTGAACTAATACACATCTCCTTTAGAAAAAGAATTTCCCATAATGACTATGAATGCTTGTACCTGAAGTGACCAAATAAGGCTTAGCTGATCTTCTAATTCAAGAATCAAGATTCACTTGTGGGGGTTCTTTCATTCAATCAGTTTGATGTTCTCTTCCTATAGGGATGTCTATTTTCAGGTTACCTTGAGATGTCGAGAAGTATTGATAATGAAGATACCTCCTACAAAGCCCCGAGAGGAATGTCTTTGTTTTGCTGCTTGTTGTCACAACTAGTTATTAAGCAAGGGTAGTCGACTCCACTCTTTTCGCCAGAAGACACAACTTACTTATGATAGAGCGCTTAGTAAGCTATGTGGAAGCCTCTTGGGCAGCCAACCCGAATATATACTTTGACTAGGGTAAAGCCCCAAATGCTGGGCTAATTATAGAAGGTTTGAGGGATGGTACCTATAAATTCTGCCCAATGTATCGCACGTGAACCTAAGAGAAGCCTTGTGAGTTTCGACCAATAACTCAGCCGGCGGATAAGGATCGACTAGTACCGGAAGCCATGACTGCTTTGTTGAATGAGGTGAGCCTATCTTTCTGGATCTACATCACACGGCTTGTAGGGGTCGAGGGGAGAACTTTATTCCTTGCAGTACCCAAGTGGCCCGATATGAAATGCTTAGTTCAGTGCGATGTCGTGAAATGCTTTGATAGCATCATACCTTGCTTATCTTCCTTTAAAATCACTACCAGGCATGAAAGAAAACTTCGGTTCCTAGCAAGCAATAGCATTAGGCAAGTAACAAGACTCGGGATGAGCTCCTTAGCCTTTGACACTTCTCATCGAGGATGCCCGTAAGGAAGAGAAGGCCGTATCGCTGGGCGCTAGCTTTTCTTTTAGAAAAATTTCTTGATATACCGCATCCACCAGACCTACTCACCTTGCTCAAAGATTGAAGTTTGAACTAGGAAGTGCTCTTTTGGAAAACACTTTCTAAAGAGGTCTCATAGATCAACGAACGAGATCTCATAGATCAACGTAGGCTTCGCACCCATCCCTTCTCAAGGGACGCTCCTCCCCCGAAAGCCACAGTGAGGAGGGAATACCACCAGCAATGATGATCGTCTTCCTATTCCTATTTCAATTGCTATTACCACTTCAATTCAAAAGATAAGTAAACAAAAGGTGCGTGTGAGGCTATCAACGAAATAGAATGAATTGATCAAAGTCACTTCACTATGTTTGGAAAGGAATCTATCCAATAAGAAATGGTTGCTGCTTGCTTAATCTTAGACTCCCTGGCAACGTGCCATCAAACCACCCGGTTCCGTCTTATGTCCGTCGACAACACTTCTAGAGCGATGACAAGCGCAGTGGATAAAAAGGGTATGTTTATAGTGATGATTTTCATCAACCCGGAACAAGGGAAAGGTTAATCCCTTGACAGAGTGAAGGCGAGCTCGGATTCAGAGATAGATGATGTACTAGAGATTTGGTTAGCTAACTAGAAGTGAGTCCCACCCTTAGGAGAGGGAAGGGCATGATCCTCTATCCCAATCTTGACCGACAATCCCGGACAATGGTTGATTTATGAGTGTAGTAGAGTAGCTTTGGATCTTAAAGGTATGCTGCTGTTCTCCTCACACTCACTCCTCTCATTTATATCCTTATTCATCCCACGTCGGCTACCATCTATCTTAAAAGCTACTGCTGTGACACTCATTTTCTAATTCATTTTTAAACTAGGTAGGCAATTTACGCACTTTTCAATGAAGAGTGGATGATCTGCCAGCTCTTGCGGAAAGATGTCAAAGTTCTTGCCCCAATTCTGCAGTGGAATGAGATAAAGCAGCCCAAAGGTCCACCGGGATTTCATCTAAACTCCATGCCGTGGTGCACATTAGCAGAATACATTCCGCTTCGAAAGAGCCTTATACATAGACGGAAAAAAGAAGAAGAGGGAGAACGGTTGGATTTGGTCTTGTTGTCTGTTGTTCTTTTCTCTATCCTTATAGAGAAAGTGTTGGGTGACTTTCCCATACGATAATAAAAAGTTTTTCAACCAAGTAAATCAAGTCCTAGGTAGAGGTTTTCCCCGAGTCTACATACTGTCTTTTGAGTTGCTTTTATTCGAGGGAAAGAGGGACCTAACTAACATAAATACGGGATTTTCTACCATACTTTTTATTGACTGTTAATAAATACGGGATGAATCATTCTCAGCTTCAACAACGAAAATTCCTGACTGAAATGCAGCTGTTCAGTGGTACCTGCATCCTGTTGTCATAGGCGTTCCAACCACAACTAGAAATAAGAAGTTTATTCATTCTTTATATGAATTTTATATACTCTCATGCATTCTAAGATTGAACAAATCCTGACTCTACTTCTTAGTGCTAAGGAGGGCTGGCTATTCATCATTCATGATGAGCACTACTTTACTCATCTTTCTGGGAGGAGGGATACGCTAACAAAATTATTATAGCTGGATTGAACTAGACTATTTGCTGAAGTTAGATATCCCTTCTTCTTTGAAACAATTAACCTTTCGTCCCTTTCTTTCTCTTACCTCGGTTCTACTCTAATGCCTAATGCACTAAGGTAGTCATCAAGTATTGGACGATACCGACTTCTTGAGGGGAAATACCTTGATTTCAACTGATGCTGTTCTAGCTTGTTTAAACCAAGTTCAAGAGTGAGTCTAGGTTCCTGGTGGTCATCCCAACTAGTATTACCTATTGAAAAACTGTACTTGTGAGTTTCCTGCTTTCCATAACGAATCCCACGCTGAAAGCACCACAGCGAGTGTAACCGAGTAGGATGTTCTCTTCTCTTCCTAATCTAGGATAATTGGACAAAGCAGCTGCTCGAGCTAAGGTACAGTGTTCTTCAATGGGCCCCACTTCAGTTCTGGTTGCTGAAAGCAGGAAGCTGGATCGGAACTAGGAAATCTAGGATTGGCATGCACAACGGATTTCAATTAGAAGAGAAGGTGCAGTTAGTAAGATGAATTGCTTTCGCGTAGCAGCAAATGCAAATCTGAGTGAAAATAGGAATAGATAAGTTCCCGAGGTCATTGAAATTGAATTCGCGATTGATAAGAAACATGCCCTTCCCCGATACAAGTATAAATCATTGTCAAGTACTGGATTGCCATCCTTGCTTTCCCTCGCTCTACCAGCCAAGGCAGAGCTCAGTCTCTGTATCTTCTCTTCGACAAGCATTGCCTTTATGAAAGTACACTGTACTGGACTTTCTTCCCCTAGTTACTTACCCTCTCATAATGAACCGGGTCCCTCACCTGTATTCACTTCCTGTCTCATACTATGCTTTCTTAGCTAGCTATTATGCATAAACCAGTGCTGCTAAAACAGCTACTCCTTACTTCTATGACATATTACTACCTTACCTTGATTTGATATTCAGTGATTCATTTAGAGTTTGCTTAGAATGCTGGAAAGAGAGATCAGAATGCATATGAAACGAAACAATGACAGTTTCCCTTGCCTCGACTCAATCATTTCCCAGATAAGAAATAAACACGGTTTATGGAGATGGAGTGAGTGATGCGCTTAATGGGTATCACGAACGGGGAAGAGGAACCTTGTTGACTATCACTTCCGATTGGGATGGAATTGGCAGAGGATATTCCTTTAGCTAGAACCCGAGCATCAGCCTAGCCCCTTGACTTGATATACAGGTAAGTGCTAGTTCCGGCTTTCCCTATCTTCCGAGAGCCTCTTCTTTCAAAAGTAAATGAGCCGCCCTACTATCTATTAGTGGATTTCCTTCCTTCTTACTTTCTGGTTGGAGTATTTCTATTGATGGATCGAGGTCTAGGTCCTTGGCCTACGCTTTGGAACCTGGAAGAAGGAGACTCATTAGCTGAAGAAGTAAGCAGACCTAGATATTCCCTTAACCTAACCAGCCGGAATCCTTATTCCAATAACCCTTAGCCCTAGCTTTCATTGAAGGAAGTGAGGGTCGACCTTATAACTCCGTATGTATCAACTAGCCATTATCAGATCCGAGGCTCCTATCCTTCGGCGACTGAGAATAAAATTTAAGAAAAGAAACTTGGTTGTGGGACTCCGAGCGATACCCTCAGAAACTCTCCTTTCCTGATCCTTGCTTTGCATCACCTGCCCTATTGTTGTAGTCAAGGGAAGAAGAAGATTGGTGTGATAAGCCAGGCAAGACGTTGGTATGAAATACCCTAAGTAAAGAAGGCATGCCCGAGCAATGAAAGAAACCTCTCAACTATAGCTTTGTGAGCCCAAAATCAGCAATCTTAGGTAAAAAATCACTCCCCAACCAACCCACCAAACTAACTCCATACGTTCATCATTCTGTACGCCTATCAAAGGGCTAGGCCCTCTAAACTAAGTGTCTCTTCGCTAGAAAAAAGTAAGTCCTGATCAAATCCTATATGAAGGTTCAGTCTCTTTGCCCTCTGTACTGTACCCTGGTATTTAAGCATGTGAAGCTCTTTTACCAAAGATAGGGTAAAACATTTAGTATCCGGAAAGCCTATAAGTTCTACCTAGTTGGCTGGTAGAGGTATTTCCAAAGTTCATCCTTTATTTAAAAGAGTCCTTTCTGCTAGTTAACTGTTCGCATTGCTCTCTTCGGTTCAAGGCTAAGATGAGTTCATTCCACTAAAATACCTTTGAATAGCGCTGAAGATATCATTGCTATAAATTGAAAGAATAGAGTGAGGAATGAGAGATTTGTATTTGAACTAGCTAAGGCATACTTCACTGAACTCCTGCTTTCCAGTCTGCGCTTTGCTTCCTCTGGGTTGAGTAAGGTTCCCTTAGCTTTGATTTGCATCGATCTACGTATCCTTATTTTCTTTGGATGAAAGGAACTGGATACCTTTTCTGAGTGGAGGCTGTAGGTTATTCTCGTTCTTAGCTTTATACTAAGAAACATGCCAATGCATAGGCTCGTAGGCATAATTCGTATTCGTATTTGTTATGGTGTACATAATTTCTTTACTATGTCTATCGCTCATAGGAATATCTCTAAATAGGAATTGTAGTCCTCGTATGTATAAGTTTCGTATTGTGATAAAGCACCTATGCCGCTAGAAATAGTAGCGCCTTAAAGAAGGGGTTATTTACAAGATGGAATAGTGCTACGTCATAAGCAGAAAGACCACAAGCCATAGATGGGTTACCTAACCACATAATTACAGACTGGGACCCAACTCTTAGGCCAGTCCAAAGGGCATTGATGGAACATACTAAGGTAGAAGATCTTGATTCTCTGCAATTCGGCTTCAACCCGAAGGAGCTCTCTTCAAAACATATCTTTTGGCCTCAGTCTTTCCAGCCTTACCCTAACCCCACTTTCACGTGCCGAATCGGTATGTGATCATTTGATGGTATTCTTTAAGCTTTCTTGGTCACCAGACAGAGTGAGAACTGCTTAGCTTGCTTTCTTTCCCTAGCACACACACTTAGTAGATAGTAGGCATAGGTCCGCTAAGAGCTCATCGAACTTGACTTGTAGAGTGAGACCTGTGCTTGATATGGTTCATTTCAGTGCTCTTTCTCTCGGTATGGTTCACCACATGCCTGTGATCGATCTCAAGCTAGGTTTGGTATCAATACACTAAGTCTTGATTTGTCTAATACAGATATTGAACAGTATTCAGCGAGGGCTGCTGTCATTTCATTTCTATCACATAATGCAAGAGAGCCAGCAATATCCAATCCAAGTTGGCAGGGCATTGAATAAGCACTACTCTCCTAATTTCAGATTTGAACCCATCCACAAAACAAAAGTAGTAGTGAATATTTCTGGATCAATGTTGAGGTTGTGTGCTAGCATTTGGTGCATTAGGGTATTTAAATTCTAAATGTAGTCCTGAACCGATCCAGTCTGTTTCACATCAGTTAAGCGCTGGATCAGTGCCTGATACTGCATCTTTTACCAAACCTAAGACACACAAAGTCACAGAACTCATCCCAATTCATCCTCTCTACCTTATTTTCTACAGATTGTAACCACATTTGTGCTTGACCCGTGAAATACATGGTGGAGTAATCTTTCCAAGTAGTGTAAGGAGTGTGGAACATAAGAAAATATTTCTCGCAATTCTTCTTCCACCACTTTGGATTGCCCCCATCAAAGATAGGAAAATCTGGCCTATTGGGTGCCGATCCACTCGATCCTATGCTATGCATTTGTGACCAAGGTGAGGTAAGATCATGAATACAAGATGGCGATGAGTCATGCCAAGTTTGGGTTGCTCGTACCCTCATTGCATGTTTTAAAATAGGGCATACTGCCTGTGATTTACTATTTACTTCCAAGTCGACACGAGATTCTATTTCTTTCTCTCTATACTATGTACTTACTTTTCTGGCTATGTGAGAGAGAGACTTTATCTGGGGTCTATAGGCACAAATCCAGTAGAAAATACCAATCCAACTTCCTCCTAAAATCACTTCTAACAGGAGAGCATGACTTGTGCGCTTTTGAGCAGAGGGGTGCCGCTTTGTAGGATTTTGTGGAGATTAGTGCAGATATTGAACATGCGGAGCAACTGGTGGATAAGATAAATATGCGTTTTGTGTAAAGCAAAGGGAGTCCTTGGAATGCATTTCCTATAGAAAGCACTCATATCGATGTGAGTGACTATGATGAAAGCTTTTCTTTCTCGATGGTTTAGTTATTCAATTGAGAGGAGTAAGAGCTTTTGAGAAGCCTCCATAGATCGGTGGAGGTGGTGCATGAGACAACCTAAGGAAGAATCGATGGGGAGATAGACAAGAAAAGCCAAGCCAGCAGCAACTGGTCTTGACGAATCCAGGTATCGTAGGCCGGGTTTGGGACAAGTCCAGTATGAGTACTGCGCCGAACATAAAGCTTGTGACTGGTAGTATCGATTTCTCTTTTGAGATAGAGTTTGATCCTCAACTATTTCTCTTGATATCTTCTTACAAAGTTTTGTTAGGGCATCTATAACCACCTTCGGTTTAGGTGGACAGCCCAAAGTAGACATCCACAGGAATTCACTTATCGACTCCCCAAATAGTACTATAGGAATCCATACTGAACATTCCCCCTATAATACTACAAGCTCCCATAGCAATGACGTATTTTTGGTTCAGGCATTTGCTCATATAATCTCACTAAAGAAGGAGCCATTTTCATTGTTACCGTACCGGCTGTGCAAATTAGGTTTAGGTCCGCCTGCCTAGGACTTGATATTCTTGGTACCAATCCATAATGATCAAAGTCGAATTGCAAGCCCTGAAGCAAATTCAATGAAATAACAACAGGTACCATATAAAATAGAAGGGGCCATTGGTGTTCCAAAAGTACCTTACCGGATTTCCGGAGATGAAGAAGCGACTTGGGTTGACTTATACAATGTTATGTATCAAAAAAGGAAACTTTTTTTAGGTCAAGAGATTCGTTGCGAGATCATGAATCATTGTTGCATTTCTTAAGCGCAATCACTAGAAACAGGTTTAGAACCCATCTCCAATAACGGCGCCAGAAATGCGCCGTTGACATTCCTAAGTGAAACCACCGTGTCGGTGATAACACTAGGCACATCAACGGTGATAGATCTTGCCTAAGAAGATATTCATCCGCAAGCGCACGGATCTATCATTGTAGCATTTCACCCGGAAGTATTCAGGGTATCGTTATTTATATTTTCCCAAAGGAAGGCATGGTGGAAAAGGATCTAATAGAGACATGAACAGGATAACATGACTATGTAATGGACCAATGCTCATAACAGGGATATAAAGGAACGGTAAAGGGATAACTTGACACACTCACTCAAGCCAAACTCAAGGATAAAGATAAATAAGGAATAAAGAAAGACCTAAGTGGAGCATACAGATTCTAGTCATGGTTGTGCATAGAACCAGTTGATAGTCAGGCAACACGCATGGGCAGGAGGTCGGAGCTGAGAATGAAATGGACAGGGAGACCTCCCGGAGCATCCGCCCTGAAGGAAGGCATTTACGAACTCCTACAGCACACACGAACGTGGGGGGATTTCAAGGGACGGTCAAGGCTTGTCACGACCAAGCCGCCTACCCCCTCAACCGTGGCATGCACTCATATTCTAAGGATACCTAGCATCCGGACACCACGTCCGCATACTAGGACACTACTCATGTCCCCCATGGCCCCCACCCTACGGATGGTCGGAATAGGACACGAGCAAGCCCCCGAAGGACACAACGAACCGCCATTCAAAGACAATCCCGACACTACCCAATTATATTGCATGAATGGTTTAAGCATAAAGTTCTATATGATGATATCACAACATAGAAACTATAGACTAGTTCATGTGTCATGATCATGTCAAGAACAAGATGTTAGATCATAAGATAAATCATGAGGTATAGAAATAACATGAAGACTCTAATCCTAAGGCACAACCAAGATAAGATAAGAGCAAGGCTTTGGAAGAATACCATAGAAAGATTTATTCCCCGAATCCATCTTCCAAGGAGCCAATCCCTCCTTGGTAGCTTTGCCTAGCTCCACATCCTAAACTACTAATCCTACTAGGAGGAGGAAGAAGAAGAATAGAGAGGGAGAGAGTGGCTCTTCTTGTGAGGTGTGTGTTACAATGGTGGGAGATGGCCTCCTTTTATAGGTAGAGGAGAGGGGGCTCATTGGAAAATGTCCATCCCCACATGGAAGGTACAAAACCGACCTTGGTACACCTGCCTAATTTGCTAAACCGACCATCCCACGGCGGGGAAACCCCGCTTTGGAAGGTGCACGAACCGCCTCCCGAGGTTGGGCGAAACCGCCTCGGGGAGGGTGCGGCCGCACCGGGTGGTGCGCTACAAGGCTCGGCCTGGCCCGGGCTTCGGTGGGGTGTCTTCCCTCGTCTTGAAAAGTTGTGGGCCGGGCTTTGCTCGGCCCAATTCTGATGTTTTGGGTCGATTTGCTCCTAGGCTTGTGTTTTGCAATAATGCGCTTCCCTGGATGGCGTACTTTGGTCGATTTTCCACTTGCTTTTATTATAAATCTGCAAAATAAAGTACAAGACACTACAAGTGGAATTTATTAGTGATAAATGTATATGTGTGTAGTAAGGTATAGTTTCACCCCCTTATTGGTAGAATGTTGACGTTAAAAATATGTCGTTGGTGACCGTCAACAAACTCCCCCAAGCTTACCCTTTGCGCGTCCTCGAGCAAAGATAAGTACTTGGTTGTTGATCAGGAGTTGCTACTATGCCGATTATGTTTCACAAGTGCCAGGGTTATAATAAGATTTTCTACTAGAGTTTGAATAAAATGGCACATCTTTTTCTCACCCTTTATTACCTTTCATCGTAGCGGGGCTTTTTAGCTTTTCTCAAAGTCTTGGGCGGTTGCCGATAGAACGTTATAACGTAAATACTTTTCATTCATCCTTTTGATTAACTTTCTCATCCGGGATTTATTTATTTAGTTCTATTTTGGTTTTTCGAGAAAGTATGGGCTTTATTGCTATATATTTTTTTTTTTGGAGAGGTGGGCTCTGCGCTGCCCTAGACTTTTGTTTTTTATTTTTTTTTTTTTTTTTTTTTGGAGATGTGGGCTCTACTCGCCCTTGGACACATGTCCATTTTTCATCTCTTTTTTTTTTCTTTTTCTCTTTTTTTTTTAGCATAGCCCATATCATTTCTCTTTTCTTTCAAATTAGATTCCCGGATGTCAAGTTTCTCTTTTGGACGAAATCATAGCAAATCCATTTGTACCATATCATACTTGGCAACAACTTAGACTAGATAGAGCCTATGCAACCCACATGAATCAGGGTTTTTTTTTTTTTTTTTTTCGATGAGTTTTTAGACTTAGCCACTAAGCCCAAACTTTAGAGAAATTCGAATTATAAACTAGGCACAGGCAAAACATAAGACAGAGCAACTATTCATCATTTCAACGGGGGTAGAACTAAACATTTCTACAACACATATGTATGGAGTGGAAAATATCTCCTCGCTCTCTTTCTTCTTTTCCCTCTTTTTTTATTATTATTATTCTCATACCTCATCATTTATATAAGATAAGAAAAATAAACGAATGGAATGTGAGATACGAGTTACCTTTGTGGGAGTCCTCCCCCAAGCTAGCGCCCGACTTACCTTCGATTTATGATCCATTTGCTAGCCCTGTGCACGCCATGATTTGATCTTGATTAACGTCTTCTATTTAGCGTGCCGGAGACTCCCCCAAGCTTGTCTTGTGATGAACTTGGAAGAACGGGACAACCATTCTTGGGGTTTCAAAGGTTTTATTTATTTATTTATTTATTTGGTTCACGACAAGATCTATTCTCCATTATCATCTCTAGGACACCCTCTTGAAATGGATAATTTCCTGCAGGGGTTAGTCCATATGGTCGACCAAAATTTACACTAGTAGTTTTGTTTCAATAATCAAACTCGACTCCATGTCTAATCTGATTAAGGTAAACTTTTTGACCTAAGCACCATGCTCAATTCAAAAGTCTATGGAAGTAGGATCATCGCCTAAATGATCACAACTTCCAAACCGCAAATACTTGGCATAGAAAATGGAAGCATGAATTGAAACAAGATTCATCCAATGAAGATGAAGACTTTGAAAGGTGAACAAAAAGTTTAATTTAAAATTTTTTTTTTATAGATTTTATGTAATAAATATTTTTGTTAATTTTTTGATAATAAAATATTTTATAAAACATATCTTTTTTTTTTTTTTTTGGAAGGTAATGGACAGAGGATGAGAGTGTAAGGTTCACATTACCATGTTTTTTTGGTCCTCCCCAAGCTAGCTCAAAGCCCATTGGATCGGGGTTTTACTCCCTCGTGCTTTTGGCTTTTCCTGCATGGTTAGTATATGGTAGATTCACGAGTGGGATTTACCATCCTTCGTGATTACTAAATTTCAAAACATATGCGGGAAGGAGCAAAAGAGCACTTGTTTTTTTTCAAAGATTTTTATTTTAGGATTTTATTATCAAGGAGAACATAAAAGCTTCACCAAACTTTTCATACTCAAACAAGGCTAAGATAAAGATGCAATATAAGTCTAGCCTTGTTTTATCTCCATGATGAAATAATTTTATATATATATATATATATATATATATATATATATATATATATATATATATATATATATATATATGGAGATAAGTATGAGTAAAAAAGAATTGGTGAATTATTACCTTTGCGTACCTGAGTGTGTGTGTACCAACCACGCATGAAGGCAAAATGTTAAAACTCCCCAAGGTGGTAGCTTGATGATCCATCTCGAGGCGGGCCACAAGGCTTAGGTGATACACACAGGGTAATGTATATGGACCATGGGCCTTAGTGGTCACAAAGGTGTAAAGGAGTATGTTCCTCCTTTCCTTTACCTTCTTTTTTTCTTTACTTTTTTTTTTTTTTTCTTTTATTGGACCTTTGCGTACTGAGTGTACTTGACCGGTAGCTTGGGGATAGAGTTCATAATTGCTGCATCGGTAGCGTGATGATCTTGATTTGGTAATGACTTCCTCACACCGGAGTAGAGGGAGGCGGACCAAACTCACCCGTGTGCAACAAAGGTGTTGGGAGAGAAAGATCCCTTCTTTGCTTACATGGAAGCAATGAAGGGTGGAGTCAGTGTCTTCATTGTTTACTTTGACCATATGGGGCCAACCTGCTCCCTCTCTCCTCTTATTTTTTTTTTTTAACAACCATTTTTTTCTATATTTTTTTTTTTTATATATAGCAAGGCGAGGCTAATCTCTTATTCATCTCTCTCTTTTTTTCATCATATTTTTTTCTCTTCTCTTTTTTTTTTTTTTTTTTTTCACTCGAGCTCTTTTTTTTTATAATCCCCTTGGTGCACTTGGAACTTGATATTCTCACCATCTTCCCTCACACACTTGGATTTTTAAGTGAAAAGTCGAGTGTGCAAGGTCGTGGTCTCCTTTTGAGTGCGTTCCTTCGTCCAAGAGCATCAAAGTTTTCTTATTGATGTAGCCCCCATGTTTTCAAAGCGTCGCGTGCCCCTTTGTTCTTCTTAGTCTTCACCAAAATGGTTAGCGACAAGAATACCCGAAGGTGCATACTAACTTGATAACATATCCTTGCTTTTTATTTATAAGATTTTTTTCTTTTTAGATAAGCCTGTTATGAACAAAGGTCACTACACATGCATATTATCACGACGAACATGTTCTAAAAAGATGCCTTATAAAAAAACCAATGCCTTCCTCGCAACGGCGCCCGAGAAATGCTTGTTGCATTTCTTAAGCGCAATCACTAGAAACAGGTTTAGAACCCATCTCCAATAACGGCGCCGAAATGCGCCGTTGACATTCCTAAGTGAAACCACCGTGTCGGTGATAACACTAGGCACATCAACGGTGATAGATCTTGCCTAAGAAGATATTCATCCGCAAAAAGCGCCGCGGATCTATCATTGTAGCATTTCACCCGGAAGTATTCAGGTTATCGTTATTTATATTTTCCCCAAAGGAAGGCATGGTGGAAAAGGATCTAATAGAGACATGAATGGATAACATGACTATGTAATGGACCAATGCTCATAACAAGGATATAAAGGAACGGTAAAAGGGATAACTTGACACACTCACTCAAGCCAAACTCAAGGATAAAGATAAATAAGGAATAAAGAAAGACCTAAGTGGAGCATACAGATTCTAGTCATGGTTGTGCATAGAACTAGTTGATAGTCGGGCAACACGCATGGGCGTGGAGGTCGGAGCTGAGAATGAAATGGACGGGGAGACCTCCCCCGGGGCATCCGCCCTGAAGGAAGGCATTTACTTAACTCCTACAAAGACACACGAACGTGGGGGATTTCAAGGGACGGTCAAGGCTTGTCACGACCAAGCCGCCTACCCCCTCAACCGTGGCATGCACTCATATTCGAAGGATACCTGGCATCCGGACACCACGTCCGCATACTAGGACACTACTCATGTCCCCCATGGCCCCCACCCTACGGATGGTCGGAATAGGACACGAGCAAGCCCGAAGGACACAACGAACCGCCATTCAAAGACAATCCCGACACTACCCAATTATATTGCATGAATGGTTTAAGCATAAAGTTCTATATGACGATATCACAACATAGAAACTATAGACTAGTTCATGTGTCATGATCATGTCAAGAACAACATGTTAGATCATAAGATAAATCATGAGGTATAGAAATAACATGAAGACTCTAATCCTAATGCACAACCAAGATAAGATAAGAGCAAGGATTTGGAAGAATACCATAGAAAGATTTATTCCCGGAATCCATCTTCCAAGGAGCCAAGCCCTCCTTGGTAGCTTTGCCTAGCTCCACATCCTAAACTACTAATCCTACTAGGAGGAGGAAGAAGAAGAATAGAGAGGGAGAGAGTGGCTCTTCTTGTGAGGTGTGTGTTACAATGGTGGGAGATGGCCTCCTTTTATAGGTAGAGGAGAGGGGCTCATTGGAAAATGTCCATCCCCACATGGAAGGTACAAAACCGACCTTGGTACACCTGCCTAATTTGCTAAAACCGACCATCCCACGGCGGGAAACCCCGTTTGGAAGGTGCACGAACCGCCTCCCGAGGTTGGGCGAACCGCCTCGGGGGGGTGCGGCCGCACTGGTGAGGTGTGCGCGCACCCCGGCTCGGCCTTGCCCGGCTTCGGTGGGGTGTCTTCCCTCGCCTTGAAAAGTTGTGGGCGAGCTTTGCTCGCCCAATTTTGATGTTTTTGGGTCGATTTGCTCCTAGGCTTGTGTTTTGCAATAATGCGCTTCCACGGATGGCGTACTTTGGTCGATTTTCCACTTGCTTTTATTATAAATCGCAAAATAAAGTACAAGACACTACAAGTGGAATTTATTAGTGATAAATGTATATGTGTGTAGTAAGGTATAGTTTTACCCCCTTATTGGTAGAATGTTGACGTTAAAAATATGTCGTTGGTGACCGTCAACAATCATATTACAGGTCTGATGGTATATCTCAGTATAGAAGATGGAAATAGTGATATTTTTTGTTTATAAACTCCCCTGGCGGGTGGCTAATCTCAGGAATGGCGATTTTTGATACGATGCAAACGATGACACCTGATATATATATACAATATGCCTCAGAATAGCCGCATCCATGGCCTCCTTCATTCTGCTTGGAGGAGAACCCACCAAGCGTATAGCATTCCCTCATGCTAGGATTATGCTTCACCAACCTGCTAGTGCTTATTATCGTGCAAGGACACCAGAATTTTTACTAGAAGTGGAAGAGTTACACAAAGTTCATGAAATGATCACAAGGGTTTATGCACTAAGAATAGGCAAGCCTTTTTGGGTTGTATCCCGGACATGGAAAGGGATGTTTTCATTTCAGCGAGCGAAAGCCAAAGCTTATCGACTTGTCGATATTGTAGGGGATGAAATGATTGACGAAAGCAACTCGCGACATCGATCCAAAGTGTGGTTTCGAAATGTTTAAGGATTGGTAGTAGGTGGATTTCTTGTAAGTTTATTTCAAACCTAAATTCGGGTTTTATGCTATAGAAATACTTCATGATGATGAATCATCAGGTTAAGATCGATCTAAACCAATCCATTTTATATATACATACGCCATGCCAACGGTTAAACAACTTATTAGAAATGCAAGACAGCCCAATGCAAAATGCTAGAAAAATTGGCCGCTTTAAGGGATGTCCTCGGCATCAAGGAACATGCGCTAGGTTGTATGTGCGACTCATTCAGATCATGAGTTCAAACAAATAATAAAATTTTTGTTTGCGGGAAAACTCTTCTCTCTCTGGTCTCACTTCGAGTCCTTCTAGAAGTAAAAAAGGAACTGCTTATTCAACTACAGCACTGTCGGACAACCAACCGGATAACTTTCTTACCCTATAAAATATTTCTACAAAAACTGCACCGGACTTGCTTGAATTTTGTAAGGTTTCTCTTTGACGTATCCACGGTTTACGCTTTTTCAGGTGAAGAGTGCACAATTGAGGGAGCTCTTACTTTCTTGCCTTTCACAATGAAATGATTCTATGAGAAAGCACCTTCGGCACCTCGCTCACACCAATGCGCGACTAAGGCCATACTTTTATAGATATGAATAAATCCGGATGGTCTCCCATGAACTAATAGGAAGTACAATCAAGAAGGCAAGACAGCCAATGCTATCCTCTAGAAAAAGCTATGCCAGCCACTGCTCACAATAAGGAGTAGGAATCTTCAACCCAGATGGGCGTGCAGGAGGTATCTGGCGGCTATGGAAGCCCCAGTCACTACACTAGAATATTCAATGCCAATGCAAGCAAGAAATCACTAATGGATGAATGGGAGATTTTCTCTGCTATATAACGAACGAAAATACAAATGTTAGGAAGTTATATAAAGTGCGAGCCGCAATTTCTCTTCAAATTCCTTTATTCATCAAGGGTTTTTGGGCTCCTCAACTTCGACTGGAAAGAACTTTCAACCGAGCCCGCTGTAGATTTCTCTCTTCATGCGACGAACATGAAATCATCAATTGTTGAATTGAGAGTGTTGATAGATCTTTCAACTCTTCAATTGCAGCGACAATATACTAATACTTCTCGGGCAAACATTTTCTAATTTGATCACTTTCTTCTCATCAAAAAGCCATGTCAGAAGGGACTCTTCAAAAGGATTAAAAAAGAGAGTAAATGCTCGTCAATTACCAACTCAATAAAATAAGTGGTTCTTTTTCAAAGAGCGGTTGGGTTAGTCGAGTTACATTTCAGGATTTCGGGCAAGTGGTGGAATTGAGAGATTGATTTTTCAATGATCAGCAAAGAGGAAAATCAAACTTTTCAGGAATTAGCTCAAATGATTTATTATGTGTGGAAAACTATTCCTTTCATCCATGAGTTGCACACTAGTTTAGAAGTAAGTAAGATTCAGGAGGTGATCATAAAGGATTAGTAAGATAGCTTAAAAGCTGGTACACCCAATCTTTAATGTTTCGCAATTGAAGAAAAGGGTGGGAGAAGGTGTACAAGTCCTATCTGACATGCCAATTGTGGGGAAAGATGGAGAATAACTAGTGCAACCTGAAGCTATTTTAGAGAGGAAAATGAAATAGAAAGGAAATGAGTATACAGTGAAAATATCGATGTATACAGATGGACCGGGTTTCACAGATATGGTTATTTAGGTGTACCGATATGAGACGGGTTCTTCTACTCCATAAACTTTTGAAGTGGATCTTTTCGTGGAAAGTAAATAGGATTTCCAGGCGTAACCGAGTTCCTTGCCTTGCTTGTCTTGGGCCTGCTCTTCCGGCTTACCGGCTTGCTTGCTTCCTGCTCTTGCCTCTCTGGCTGCCCTAACTATTTGAACCACTTGCCTTGCTACCCGATAACTGTCTGCTCAAAACCGAAATGAATAGCCAACTCGCTTATTGTCTTACCCCTGGCATTACTCGCCCGAACAACTAATGTGCGTAGCCAATACACCTGCCACTCTTTCAACTCGCCGCCTTCGAATGTTGGAGCTCCTACCATTCATGTTCAAAAGGCCAACCGCAAGAACAAGACCAGCTGAATGCGAGTTCAATTATGAGGAGATGGGCAAGCCAAGCCTGCTAGTAGCCAGTATGAAAAACATTGATAAAAACTATTTCAAGCTTTAATTCCATAATCATAGCAAAAGGATAGTGGCAAGAAAAGGGTTTGAAAGTTCATTCTCACCCCTACAAACTTTCTTTTCTTCTTGGCGTACAGAATTCTCTGCCTTTAGTCACCCTTAGCGCGAACCATCTTCTCTTCAGCTATTTGGCCTGGAATACTTCCCTGACGAAACCCGTGCTAAAGAAGCCAGGTAATCGATACTATACAAGGGCTAAGCAATCATGTTTGTTGATAGAGGCCCGTCTATCGATACTATATAGTTGGTACGAGCTAGTGATATCAACGCCATGCAGCTACCATACAGGTCCAAGTTCCGACTCCCAGGTCGAGATCTCCCATCGAACCGTAATATTCAAACCGGGTGCTCTCACTTTCTTATTAGTCATTCACCGGATCCACGTCCCCAGAAGGTCTACCCCGACTGCCCATTAATCCTCTGCGGTAAGCTGGCACTCGACCTCGTTAACGGGAGAGTTTCGGAGTCACTTTCCATGCAGGCAAGCCCTCGATCTCGGTTATGACAACGGATTCACTGCCCATTTTTAGGTAGGCAGTGGAGAAGATGAACGGAGTAAAGCGAGATAACGGCAGGGGGGGGGTAGGACAGCACCACCTGTGAAGCGATCTTCCTCCGGCATGTGTGTAACGAGGAGAGTCGTCACTCCCTACTGATCCCTAACTTACGTTCCAAGCCGAATCGGCTTCCTCCGGGTATCTCCAGTCGCGTATAGCTGATTCCCGCGGCTCCGGGAAGAAGGCCTCCCTGTCCCCGTCTTTCAATGCAGGCGGTGAGCGATCTTGGAGCCGAACAAGAACGAGATCGCCAAATGAATAATTTATCTGAATCAAACCACCTTACTTTTCTTGCATTTCTGGATTTCCTATCCTAGTTTAGCTCATGGTGGTTCCCCTTTGGAGAAGGGGGTTCTCCTTGATCCTAGTTTAGTAGGAATTGTTTTCAACTAAGGAGGTTGATTGAGCAGGAAGTTGGAAATGATCTGAGTGGCAGTAATCTTTTTGATCTAATCACAAAATGTCAATATCAAATTACTGAAAAACAATTGAGAGGAAAGAGATAAGCACATTCTATTTCTCCATCTAATGGAAATGGTTGTCCGAATCTATAGAACTATGTCAACAACTCTGATTATCCTTCCCAAGAAGCGATATACTGAAGAAGGCTCGATATTTAAGTAAGAGATTTCTTATATGTATGCTAATCCATCTATCCGGAATGATACTTGCATAGGAAAGAAAGGAGTGTGTTTAGCCAGTAATAGGAGAAAGGAGTGTGTATGGCTAGGTAATAGAGAACAATAAAGGAATCAACACACAGGTATTGTTCCATGGACAAGACCGGTAGTACTGTATTCTTGACTTAACTTGACTCTCTGGTGAATGAAACAAATGATGATTCTTGCCAGGGGAGAATAGCTAACAGGACGGAACAGCTTTCCTTCCGAGTGTAAGAAGCTAGACAGACCGGGGCATTTACTGGGTGGGTTACCTAATAGCTTTGGCAAGGAAAGAAGCCATATGTTGTCTTACCATGAGCTGTATCCATTGGTCAAAATGGAAATCATTGGTTATTAGTTCGGAAAAGAGTATCAGTCCAGGATAAATCCACTTAAGAAGCAGCTTCTTTTGCTGGGAGCAAGGAACGAACAAGAAAGGTCTTGAGCTGCCAAGAAGAGTCTGGGTTGGTAATGTAGTGCGAGAACCGAGAAGAGAGATCTGATTGACCCGATCTAGCAATAAGAGAAACAAAGCTGGGAAAGCCGGCGTAATGTTCATACCAAGGCGAGGAGTTGGAACTTAATAGATTTCTGTTCTCCTTGGCTCCATGAAGCTTAAGGCAGGCCGGGCAAAAACAAAGAAATCAAAGTAATTTTACCCCCATTAGTACGAGTGCACTTACCCCTTAACAGCTGCTTCCGAGAAATATTTATCTTTAACCACGAGGATATGGTAGAGCTATTCCTAGAGGTACGGCGGCAAAGGAACAAGGCGATCTGTTTATCTGCTCAGGAATCGAATCCGTATCCTAGGTTTCCTATTGGAGGTTCCCAGCGACATGTGCCATATTTGGTCTCCTTTTCTTTTCCTAGCTTTTCACTCCACTAGGCAGAAAAGAGTTGAAGGAAGGTTCCTTGACTCAACACTGGATTGTCCTCTCGGTTGGCAAGTCAAGAGAAAATCCAAGTCCAAAGTTGACTTAAGAAATAGAAATAGAAAGAGAACGAAAAGGTAGGACTATAGGGAAATCCTAACGTGTTACATCAGGTCAAAAAACTAGAACTTAGAACTCGTACCAGGATTTACCATTGTTGGCAAAATCTTACTTACCTAACTGGTGGCACATTTGCTACTTACCTAACTAACAGAGCAGGCAGGCGCATTTGCTGGTCCAGTTAATTACGGATTGGATATGACAGTTCATTACTTGAAATTCAGGGGACTGTTCATTTCTTTGTTTAGCACTTCTTCTTTCACTTGGTTTTTCTTCCTTCCCTTCGGTACTCCTTAACTCGGAGATACTCCTTCGGTACTACTTGGCTACTACTTGAACAAAAGGGTCCCACCCATCACTCAACTCTTTCTTATTCACACACGCCTACAAATATGTTGGAAGAACAAGCTAGGGAATAATTGGGGGCTTATGTGGTGCCCTGACCCTTTTCATTTAAGAAGGAGGTCTTCCTACCAGTCATGAAACTGGATCTTCTTCCGACTTTCCTTCTCTATGGTATATAAATTGATGTACGGCCAGTTTTGACTCTCTTCTAAGGGATCTCCTATCTTTGTTTCGCAAGCAGCCCTACTAGACCGATCTTTGCATACCCATGTGTATCCCTTCTGCAACTACTACTTCGAATACAACACCTATTCTTTATCTATCCCTGGCATAAACTCATCTCTTGCCCAGCTACTACTACAGGACCTTCTTTCTATACCTTGGACATGAATTACTACACTGGTGCTACTCTTGCTTCGTAGAAATATGCATCCCTTCTATACATACTTTACTTTTTCCCTAGATATGGCAATACGTCTATCAGCTTACCCAGGCTACTCTACTTACTACTTGACCTCAAAAGCCTAGGACACAGGGAAAATCAAAGGTAGGATTTTTATCAAGAGGGGAATCCTAATTGGATTAGCGGACTAGTGAAATGAATGTAATTTAGAGCTGGCAATGGGAGCAGGTGAGGAAGCTAAGCAGGCAGGAGTGGTAGAGGTTGGGTTGTACGAATTCGATTACCATATCCCTGCGACCAGAAGGTGAGTCGGTTTTGTCTTCATCTGGTAGATCCGTTAAGAGATTGATCGGCACACCTCCTAGACACAGTACCGGAAGCATTGACAAATCCAATAGTGGCATATCCCTTTGATGGCAGCTAGGTCTTTCGCGAATTATGATTCCTACGTTACCATTGCCAGATGATGGATTCCTTGGTTTTATTCCAACAATACAAGCCTATCCTACCTATACCGGTTCATTTCTTTTTTGAGAATTCTCTTACCGAGGAACGCACAAACCATTTGAAGTAGTGGAGTTGCCAATCCTATCCTACTTTTCGGAATGCTGATTAATTTCCTGAGCTCATCCCCTTCTCTATACTACTCATTCCAATCTCTTTTCCAACTGGTTAATCCTAACTTCTTCTTGATTGTCTATGAGACCTACTATTAGCACGTAGTTGAGATCTAGTCATCCCCTTTTCAATAGGTAGAATGAGCTTAGCTATCACATTATCTGATACCCAGGCTTCCTTCCTCTGATGATGGATATTCTTAAACAGATAAAGAATACTGAATATAGAGAGTAGGGTTCTAGTCAAAGTAGGAGCTTGTAGTGTAGGTAAAACGACTAGTATTCACTAACCTTCTTTCCCTTGTAGGTCTACTATTTGAAACAATTGTCTAAAGAAGGAAGTTCATATAGTCAAAGATTCTGTTGTGATATTACTTACTGTGTCATAGTCCTTTTCTTATGTTGGTCCTTCAATCAATAACTTGGTGCTGCTTGGTTTCTCTCATCCACCAGGAAGGTAGGGCATCTGTAGGGAAGGAATTCCACTAGACCAAGAAGAAGAAAAGAAAGCACAGCTATACTAGGTTCCACCCATACCGACCGATTGTCGCTTTGCTATCTTTTTCGAGTGCAGTGAGTCAAGTTGCTAGTTAACCTTACCGAGGCTGGCTGCTATGATGAATTGAAATCCAGCGCCTCCTACCTCTTCTAAGGAAGGCAATTACCCTTTGTTGACGGCTAAGGCACACCTATGAGACCTACGCGTGCCTCCTATGAGTTGACGAGCTCCTCCCATTCGAAGACAGTCATGGCTCCTATCCGGTCACCGGGTTAAACAATTGATTCCTCTCAACGCATCCCTGCGGTAAAGAGCTAGTCGTATTCTTTTTAGAATTCTCTAGTTGTAGAAAAGCAATGGAAAGGAACATATTAGCTCTCTTCGCCTTATTGATTAGAGCAAGGCTTAGGGCGAAGGGCTAACGAAAGACCGACCCTTACTTTTCAATCTTGAAATGAAAATCAAAGAATTTCATGTGTGTGTCCGTGAGAGCCTTTTGTTTCAACTTTATTGCATGTGAGTGGAGACAATGGCTCTTCTTTGCTTTGGTTATGCGATTAGGAAAAGTGATCCACTTAGAGATGAATGTGATGTTCTTTTGCTTGGCCCAAGAGCAGGCACCCCACCTGTATGCTAATCCTTGGTATCTGTAGTATTCTGAGTTGAATTCAATATTCAAGTCATTTTCATTGTTTGTTTTTAGTTTTGTTGTGGAGAAAGAGGGCTACTTAGGAAGCAAGGTAACTCTATCACCTTCCGTCCGTCTTTTCTTGAACATTTGACTTCGAATCCTAGCTTTTATAAGGCTCATGCTTCGGTCCTGCTACAGCTCTACCACCGTGCTAGACTCCCATCCATACCGCCTAGTCTTAATTTTGAAGATTGGATTTCAATCAACGAGTAAGTAGCTCCATTTGGGCTAGGTCAGAGCTGGCTGAAACATATATGTCTAGTTCTTTTTCCTAAAGATGACCTATTACACAATGACGGATCTTCTCAAACCAGACTGACTCATCACTCATCTATCCAAAGCTTGAAATAGCACTGCTTACCTGTCTCAGCTAGCATAGGACCAAGCAATCCCCATACCCAGACCCCTCTTCTCCTTTATATTTAATTAGTCTGTAAGTGCATTATTTGTGCCTGAGAGAACTACTGGTTACTACTTGAACTATGAAGCCGGCGTATGGTCTGAATCAACGAGAGTGTGATACTTAAAAGAAAATCATAATTATAGGGAGGCTGCTATATCTTTAATCTATACTAGGTCTTTTCTTTTAGATGAATAAGTTACTTTACTCCTCGAAGAGCATTACTTCTCTGGATGCTAAATAAAGAGATTGAAATAACCTTACTAAGCTTTAAGTAAGCACTCTTACCCGCACCGGATTCGTATGGAAGATCGTATAAAAGAAGTATAACGTTGCTGTAGGAATTCTAAAAAGAAAGACGAATTTGGATCCTTTGAGTCTTACTGTATATCCCCCGATTTAGAACTTCCTATCAAAAGATATGACTGAATAGTTGAAAAAAAGCTTATTGAATCTTCCTAAAATGCTCAATCCAAAAGGACTATTTCGTTGTTTGTGCCAAAAAAACTCTTTAAAGCTAGTGAAATCGGCTCATAAGCGCCCGGTGAAGTGGCCAAGAAAGGCATGCATGGCTCTTCCTATTCTTCACAGGTGGTGGGATATCTCGTAACCCAGCTACCTTGGCAACTAGGTCTATTCGCTTTCCTCGGGTGATCGAGTTCTGTTCAATAATTCGAATTCTAAAGAAGCTGTCAAGTTATGGCTAAATCCTCATCTCCATAGTTGAATAATAAACCCAGCCCTACCCTTATCTTGGGCTTGACAGGTAGACTATAAAGAGATTCAGTACAGCAAGCCTGACACTCATATTTATTAATATAATGGGGACCCATTAATAAGAGAAAGATAATAGAGAGCCATCTGCCAATAGGCAGAATAGATTCCACACTCCAGATTCTGGGTGGGTAAAGGGAAATGTGATCTCTATTCTAAGAGGGAGCGCGGTCGAGCATAGACTCGGCAACAACCAATACATCCAATACCACAGTAGGCCCACGTACTACAGCTTAAATGTACTGTATGTGCCATCATAAACCATTTCAGTCGTAGTACCTAACCTACCAGGCACTTGTTTGCCACCAAGATAACCTAATTAACGTGAAACCAACTGTATTTCCGCTGTAGTACCTACCAGGCTTGTAACCAAGCTAAGTGAAATTGAGAAACATTTTCGTTGTACTACCGCTCGTCTAACCGACGTAATCGGTCTTAAACACCTATAAGGAACTCGTGTACAACCATAACATTTATATATTTCACAGGTGTACCACCGTAACCAATTTAACTCGTGTACTACCATAAAGCAATGCACTATTATACTAATACCATTCTATTTTGAATCCCTTCTATTATACTATACAATAAAAGTCAAGTCTTACCTGTGGTGGTAAAGTATAGTGTGGTTCTATGAAATGATAGTGTTTTAGCTTCCTGGTTTCATACTTGAACTTATGTTTATACTATCTGGTGGATAAGAGCTTTTCTTTTGTCTTCCTTGACTATACATTCTCTTACTCCAAAAGGGTCTAACCTGCACAGAGATTACTTTTCGATAACGCACCTAGTTTGGGGCATGATTTCCCTTGCTTCAAAAAATCAAATTAAAGAAACACTACCTACAAAGGGCAACCTTCATACTGGACGTAGTCTCAATTCCTTGATTGTAACCATAAATTCAATGATTGCTTTTATCGATAAATTGAAGAATTACTACTGCCCATTTTCCAAAGGAAAAATGACATGATTGCTTTTATCTGCTTGTTCGCGTATGTTTCCTAGTGACGGAAGTGAGCTTGCGCCCACTAATCTTCAAGAGCAGATGAATGCTACTTACTTCTTCTCGACAGCTAGCATTCCTAGTTCTAGGTTTTCTTTGCCAAGTTTCTTTGGTTTTGCTTCGTCATGTTTTGAACCATTCTTATACCACACACCCTTTACGGGATAATGTCGGTTGCAATGTCACTAAACTTTCACAAAGCCGCAGTTGTCGCATTAGGATTTGACATGGAACATTTAATCTGGATTTCTCATCCCGCCGTAAGTGAAATGGTTTTTTTCAAACTTCAATTTAGATGCAATTGTGAGATAGTTCTTTATGCACCATGATGAAAACAAAGGACTTTTTAGTGGCCCAGTTGCTCTGCTGGGAATCAAAAGTACATGAAGTACCAAATTGCACCGGCTCCTTGAGACTAGGCCACCAGTCATATTGCAAAATCCAAGGAAGCTGGAAGTTTGCATTCTATACCAAAAATACCAAGCTTTCCTATTATTTCAAATTACTAACTTTTGAATGAAAATTCCACTCCTGGAATAACAAACTAGCTTTCACAATCAATGGAGCCGCTCTCTTTGCCCTCAACCAAGTGAGAATTTCTTATTTAATAAGCATAAAATGAGTACCCGGCAGGAAGTGATAAATTTCATCTTTTTATGGCAAATAAAATGCCTTCTCAATCAGCTTCCGAACAAGACGACCCAGCGCAACACTACGCCCTATTGCAAGCGTTGTCAACAATAGGAAAGTGAGGCAAGCAAGCTAGTCGAACCGTATGTGTTAATAAATCCTATCTCCCCCTTGAGGGGCAGGGGGTGAAGCAAGCTCAAGCGATTGTAGCGAGAGATCTCATTTTCGGGGGACCGAGACAAGGCATTCTCTTCGGACCATGAAACTCTTTTAATTGAAGCTTTCCGGCGCACAAATCCAAACCCACCTCTGAGATTTCCTCTTTCCCACCAGATGCTTGAATTCCTTTCTGCGAGTAAGCTAAGTAGAAGAGTTTATTTGTGTGCGCCCTAGGTGGTAAGTCTCTCTTCCTGTACAGATAGGAAGATCCAGCACTTTCGTTCATCCTCCACACCAAGCCTTTTAATTGGACCTTTCTTTCTACAAGAAGCATGTCCAATCAGATGCATACCTTGTTGACTTAATTTCCAACCGGTATGAGAATCCGCTTTAGAGAACGAAACAGCCTTTAAAGCAACACTATACTTCACATCTCTCCTAGGCACGTGCTCAGACAATGGGAATCCACAAGCCACACGCTAACCAAAGAGAAACTCTCATCCTCAATTCATTCCTCCGGGTACAATGAAGAAATAACTCCAGGCCCCATTGTATTGTTTTGGGACCCATTTTCCAAGACAAGAAAACAACCACTCACGACCGAGGCTCTGAAGAGGAGAGCAAGATTCAATCCCCGAGGATAGTGATTTCTAGTCTAGAGATAGAAAAACTCGTATCAAAAAGAAAAACCTCGATCTTCAAGGTGCTGGAGGGAAGCATACCTACTACCCCTCCCCTGAGCTTAGTTCAGAGTTGCCTCAGCGCGCTCGAGTAATAACTAGGAAAATCAAGGCAGTCTTGAATTAATTAGAAGAGCTTTCCTCATCAATGATAAAATGAACTATATATGAAAATTTTAGATGAACTAGAATGGCTACTGCTTCACTTAAAATATGCAGCCCACACGTAGCATAGTCAAGACAAGTAACGTAAAAGACAGAATGGGAAAAGAAAATGCAATTGGCTTGTATAGACCTACCTTGTTTTGAACGGTAACCTCTTAAAGCTCAGGAGACAGATTGATTTTTCTTGGAGATAGTTTGAAGGCTTTCTCGGCCTATCCAAAGCTTGAAATATCTTTACTTATTGCCGAAGAGATAGGGGCTGAAACAAATATTCCCTATTATCCGATACCTGATCGGTTGGTGTGGACCAATAACCCTGAATCGGGGCTTGGGCGAGTCACTCTATATGCGAAAAGAACGTTCTTGCTTTCACTACTCACCTTGCCCTTTTTGCCCTTTCTAGACCGCTACGGGTTTCCGGTCGTTTTAGGCTACTTCAATGTTTTTGGAGGAAATAGTCGTTGTCCCCGGATCCTTCTAGATGGGGAGAGCCTTTATTACACCTAGAAATAAGGTAACGGGGGCACACCATATCCTCAATATTTGAGGGCTTGGAAGCGAGCACTGGTATCATCACTTCGGCTTTAACACGGTATAAAGCGTCTAACCCGATCAATAAAGAAGCATTGCGCTTGTCAAAGGAGTTCAATGCTCACTAGGCGCATAAAAGCGAGAACTAGATAAGATAGTCTTACTTAATTGAGTATATCAAGATGTGCATAAACTTTACTTTAACCCTCATACCTTGCTTTAGCGGCAAGAAGCGCTCACACTACGTATAGGCCCGATTCCAAGGAGCGCAAAAAACCGATTCATTCTTCAAAATAGACTTTTGAACTCGGTTAGAGGGAAGATGTCATGACAAACCTAATAGTATAGTGAAATGACTATGCTCATAAAACTCTACAAGGGTATTGTTTGTCCGGATCCTCTACATCGGTTTACACATCATAGAGATTCTCTAACTCCAAAAGCTTGTAGGCGAGATAGGGTTGGATCAAAAAAAACCTATGGCAATGATTCTCTCGGTTAGCCATCGACCCGCCTATATTGATATCTTGCTAGATAAAGAAAGGGAAGCACTAACAAACACCTTGCCATTTTATACGGTCGAGATGCTATGGTTAAAAGGTCATCTCTACTCACGGTGACCCATTGGATAATAGCTCTACTAGGCGAGACAGAGACTCCTTAGTGAGCTATCAAGCCGCTCTAGCTCTTCTCTAAAAAATAGATCGACTTGTCACCTTTAGTTATCATCTACCATCGACCCACCCCTTTCCTTTAGGTTATGCTCCCCATTGTATGGCTATTGCTCTGTTTCTAGCTTCAAAAAAGGATAAGTAGGAGTAGTAGGCGGGACCGGACCGACCCTAGGTGAGTAAGCAGGTTGTGTCTCAATCTATTGACTAGGTTGATCCTCTTTGAGTGTTCAATCTACGGTTTTAGGGTTTCAGGCTTTGGGCTCATTGCTTTTATGCTCTTCGAGGTGCCATATTGATAGCCACCTTCGACTTCTCATCTAAAGGGGAAGTGAAAGATGGGGGATAGGGTTTTCCCCACGCGGGATGCCTATGTTCCTATTCAAATGAAAGTAGACGTCGCAAGGTGATATGGTTTTCTTATCATTTCATTTCTTGGTAGTCCTTGTGCAAAGTGTCAAGCGATTGGAATTCAGCACATGGCGAAAAGGTAAGGGAAGAGACCTACGCTTCATGAGAGTCTCGCCCATAGTACATAGATTTCTTTGGTGCTTCTCTTTGATTTCAACCTTCTCTTGCTTGTGAATTGGCTTGCTCATTGAATCTTAAGAGCGAGCAAAGGCTTCAATCACTGTACATTTTCAGGATCCAACCAAAAGATAAAGATTCTACTGAGTGCATTACCCGGGTGAGTGTGAATTGAGTGATTTCACATTTGTTGCTCATTTTAACTTCTACTATATAGTAGTTACTCACTCGGGCATTGGGTTGAGCTCATTTACCGGCTTGGAAAGATTCTAGTAGTGGGCGAGTCTTCATTACCCGACGGAAAGAAGCGAGTGAATTGACTTACTATTTTCAACATCTTTCATTTGATATTATTAAGTGGAGTTAGTTATTAACGAATGAATTACCGGCCCGACCGGACTTATTGGATTTGGGGAGGAAGAAGAAGAGCAGGATGCAAGTACTATTTAGTAAAGAAGGAACAATCCTCGTATTGAAAGAGAAATATGGGTGAATAGAGGAGTGCGTTAATGTTGCGGCCGATGAGCGAGTGCACTTTAGGAAGCCGTTGAGTGCCCGGTATGATAGACACTTCAAAGATAGAGTGTGGTCGATATTAAGTTGTATCATATTAATGCACCGCGAAAGAAAGCAATGGGGTTTGAATTCGCAAAGCATTTCAGATCTCACCTTGACCCGGCTGCGTCTATGGCTGAGATGTGGGTCCAATTTTAGAACCCCCCTCTTGAATCTCTATCTAACAAAGGTGTCTACATTGCTGCCCGGGCGGTGAGCGCATATGGATTGCTATGCTGTACAATATCCAACGACCGCTCAGTAAAGATATATGATGTCGTTAACTATGACATGATGGTGATGATAGGCCTGTCCTTTGTCCTTTGGCCTTTTTTACTCTTTTCACCATTCCTTTATAGGACCTGTTACTTATGAACACCTATTGACGACTTGGTGAAGCTTTTCAGACTCTTGCTATTACTTTACATCTTATCAATTGTTTGATCATTCTGAATTTCTTCCTCCGGGCCACCCTTAATAATCTTTTCGAACGAGCAAAACAACAAATGGTATTTTCATAAGCTACGCTAATGTTCATCAAAAAGATATCGCTACTGCTAGAAGATGTGAATTTGAGACAATTCCATTAGAGTGCTTTAGAGTGGGGTTACACATATAAAGTTTCCTTAGTGTTTCAACGCTGCCGAGAGGTTCAAGATCCATGACGCACTGGATACGTTGTTCAATTACTACTACATCTACTGTTACGCTATAGTATTTCTATGGGCTTCTTCACAACACTAACAGTCATCAGCATTCTGGTTTTTATAGCGCTTTAGATGCTTCTGCCCATAGTTGTAGCTGTAATGCTGTAATACCTAAGTAGCAAGCCTCTTCTTATAGCTCTTATTATTTATACACCATCTATGGTTCTATGTTGCATATGCGGGTTTGCTAAAACCATTTTTTAGCAGGAAATAGCCAAATTCCATTCTTAATACAAGGCCGCAGGTCAAGGATAAGAGAATCTTATTTATGATACATGCCTGGAGCTATTGTGATACAACCCAGGTTACTTTTCTTTATTTACTGATGAGTGTTCATCAATGGAGAGAGATCCTACTCAAACCCTACTCAGTACAGGTTTAGGGATGCAAACTTTTTCACACTCAAACACAGACCCACGACTTCTTGAAAATGAGCTTAGAAATGTTTTTTTAGCAAAGAGGCTGTTTTTTAGTCTGTGCAAAAAAATGCGAGCCGCCTCTATAAATGGATTTATAGAGGCAGTTGGTGTACACTACCACAGAAAAGCCTAGAATCTGGCGCCTCATCATTGGCGGTTCATTTGGAACCATCAATGATAAAGTATCACTGGTGGTTTATAACATGAACCGCATGTGATGTCTTTTTGCTCTAGAACCGCCCGATGATACTTCAAAGATCACGAGGCAGGTCATAACACGAACCGTAAGTGATGCTCTCACCGGACGGTTGGTATAAAGAACCGCATGTGATAGTTTGATATCCAGACCCGAAATTTAACTTAACGCGATTGAAACTGAAGGAGGGGTCCGGCCTTCCGGCTGACCCCCTTTTCTCTCACCTCTCCCTCCGGATCGACCACTCGGGTCCTTCCCTCGTCTCTCTCTCTCTCTCTCTCTCTCTCTCTCTCTCTCTCTCTCTCTCTCTCTCTCCCCACCCCTCTTCCTCTTGGCCCTCTAACCTCTCTCTCCTCTTCCTTAGTGCGGCCGGTGCTAGACCTAAAGCGAGGGCGGCGGGATGGCGTCGCCCGTGCCGTCGGCACCAATGGCTCAACTTGCCAGATCCGTCAAAGGCGGCGGCGTGGTGGGGCTGCGGAGGCGATGCTGCGGCATGCGGCTTCGAGTGCGGCGGGGCGGCAACGCAGGCATTGATTGTTGTCTTTGGGCTGGCTCTCTCTCTCTCTCTCTCTCTCTCTCTCCCTCCCCTCCATGTATGGTCGGGCGGCGGCGTGGCGCAGCCCGAATCCAGCAGCGCGACGGCGATCTTGACGGTCGCCCCTCGCTATCGAGGGTAGGGCTCGGGCCGGTGGGCCGTGACGCGTCACGAGAGCGACGGCATGGCGGCTCGCGGCCGCCGGGAATGGCACGCTGGCGGCGGCGCGGGCAGCGGCGCCTGCGGGCGGTAGCCCTGCAACAAGTGCGCCCCCAACACCGCGGGCGGCCACGTGGCGGCGAAGAGCGGGCTATGGCCGGCGCCGTGGCCGGCCCTCGACGCAGCGTGGCACCTCATTTTCCTTTTTTTATTTTCTCAAAAAATCTTTTTCAAAGTGTTGGAGGCAACAAGGCTGCCTTGTTTCATCGGGGTGGGAACCGCCGTGATAGGGGGCTCATTTCGATGAGTATGACGGCGGTTTGAAACCGCCCGGAGTGAAGGCTGGTTCCAAACCGCCAGTGCTATGTAGTTCTATAGCAAAGGGTAGTAGTACCTCTGTAAATCTATTTAGAGAGGCGGCTGAATGTTCAGCTGCCTATATAAACGACCAGTTTCGGAGGTGACTAGAAGCGGCGGCCGCCTCGAAAATTGTGCACATATATATCCCCCCCTCCTTTCTTCCTCCTCGGGTCACTTTCTCCATCCCGAGGAGAAAGCAAGGGAGAAGTGGGCTTAACCTCCAAAAATTTGAAATTTGGGGGGGGGGTGAGGTTTTGTTTTTCAATTCTCTGAAGGGGAGGTAGATCAAGGTAAGAGCATGTGCCTACAATCATTTTTGAATGTTTTTAAGTGAAGGATTAGTGAGTAATTTAGTTTTTGTGTTGTATGGACATCCGTGGTATTTTTAGGAAAAATACCTAAATTGAGTTGGAGAACACAATGCTATAGTAGTTTAGCCCTCATCGCATGTTTTTTGGGTAATTTACGTAGTTTATTTGAGTATGTTTCACTTAGATCTAGTTCTAGATCTAGATCTAGTTCTAGATTTAAATCTATATCTAGTGCTTAAATTTTGTTTCTTACATTGTGAACATTAAATTTTTTCATATTTACCATGCACATAGTAAGAATTAGTTCAACTAAGGATAAAGTAATTTAATTGTCGTTTTCTGTCTTACAGATGGACAGGAGTTCCTGGATGTACGGTTCAACTAGGTGGAGCCAAGTGTTTTGTGAAGGAGTCAACGCGTTCCTAGAGACCGCACAAAGAGATGCAGTGAGAAAGGGTGAAAGCGCAGTACCTTGTCCGTGCAAGGACTGCAAGAACAATGTCGTATTTGATGACATGCCTGCAATAAGGGAACACTTGATCATGCGTGGTTTCATAAATAACTACACCGTATGGATTCATCACGGTGAATCGTTAGGTGAAGAATTGAGGCTTAATGAAGAGGACATGAGATTCATGGATGCATATATGCAGGAACTTGAAGGTACAATCGAAGGCAATGCCGAAGGACCAGAAGATTGTGAGATAGATGGTGGATGCAACCCAAAAGACCCTGATGTAGGTGTGGATGACACTGATGGTGGTCGCAGCGGGGAAGATGAAGATTTTGATTATCTGGTCGAATTGATTCAGACCATTGGCCCAGAGGTGTTACTTAGGAGGGGCAGAGGGGGAGAAAATTTGGAGAAGGTGCAAAGAGCATCCAAGGAGAGCCTGTACGGCATTGGCAAAGGATGCCCGGAGCATTGGACGACGCTTCATTTTGTGCTTGAGCTCCTTGTACTTAAGGCCTAGTACGGTTGGTCCGACAGCAGTTTCAACAATCTATTGCGTCTCATGGCGTGGTTGCTCTTGAACCCAAACTCAGTACCCGCCAACACATATGCGGCAAAGAAGCTTATTAGTCCATTGACAATGGGTGTTGAGAAAATCCACGCATGCCCAAACCACTGTATCCTTTACCGTGGGGATACATTCGGGTTATTGGACAAGTGCCCCAGGTGTGGAGCCAGCTGGTACAGGAGTATTGGCTGCTACGTGGGGGATGAAGACGACGTTAGGTGAGGGAAGAAGAACGAGAGGACAAAAGAAGGGCATAAGGAGTCCCATAATACCCAACCGCAAGAGGAGAATACTATAGGCATTGATGTGAAGCAGAGGAAAACACCAGCTCTGGTAATGTGGTACCTACTAGTCGTTGATCGCTTGAGGCAAATGTCCTTAAACCTGAAGGAAGCAGCGATGATGACCTGGTGCGATGACGAGCGCAAGCAAGATGATGGCATGATCCGACATCCATCAGATGCTATGCAGTGGCAACAATTTGATGAGAAGTATAAAGACTTCAGTTGTGAGAAAAGGAATGTACGGTTCGGCTGGAGCACTGATGGGATGAATCCCTTCAATGAGAGGACCAGCAAGCATAGCACTTGGCCAGTAATCTTAACAATGTACAACATCCTATCTTGGTTGAGTCTGAAGCGGGGGTACCGTTTGCTCACTATTCTCATACAAGGCCCCAAATAGCCTGGCATTGATATTGATGTGTTTCTGGAGCCGTTGATGCAAGAAATGGAAATGCTATGGAGGCATGGGGCGCCGATGTACGATGCTTTCAAAAAGAAGGACTTCATATGCAGAGCCATTATCTTTTGTCACTATCAATGATTTTCCGACGATGTTAGCTATGACAGGGCAGATCAAAGGGAAGATGGGATGCATGGTATGCTTGGACGGCACTACATGGGTGTACCTTGATGCGTCAAAGAAGACAGTTTACATGAGGTCAAGAAGATTCTTGAAGCCATCGCACAGATACCGCGGGAAGGTGTTCTACAGAATGTTTGACAACAAGGCCGAGACTGAATCTGCACCAGAGAAACTTAATTATGGGCATCATGTGTTCGAGATGGTGAAAAACATTCAGGTTGTTCTCGAAAAGAAGACGATGGAAGGAAAGACTAGATATAGAAGTAAACCCCTAGTACCAGGCGTGCATTTCAAGAAGCAGTCTATCTTCTTCAAGTATTTGCCTTATTGGGCGGATCTGGAGGTACCCCATGCCATTGACAGTATGCACCTAAAGAAAAATGTTTTTGACAGCATGATTGGGCTATTGATGGACACATCTGGCAATTAGAAGGATGGCTTGATATCACGGAGGGACATGATGCAGCTGAATGTGAAACCCCAACTTCACCCGAAGCCTCAAGGAACGGGAAGTATCTCCTTCCTCCAGCGAGCTTCAACCTGACACTCGACGAGAAGAGGTCGGTGTGCAATTTCTTTTGCGGAGGGTCAAAGTTCCTACATGTTTCTCTGCCAACGTGAAGAGACTTGTGTCAATGAAAGACCTCGATAAAAGGCAAGGTTCACGACTATTATGTGATGCTGACTATGCTTCTACCGATTTCAATAAGGGCTATATAAAGCCGAGTACATAAATCATCACTGTGTTATGTGTTACTTCTTCAACAAGATATCCCAGAAGACGACTGATGAAAGGGAGCTTGACTCACTAAAGGAATTTGTGATGGAGACACAAAACCTGCTCGAGATGTGCTTTCCTCCAGCTTTCTTCGACATCATGCCACATTTCATGATCCACATTATCGATCTGATATGGGCCCTGGGCCCATGCTACTTACATGAGGTGTGGACTTTCGAGCGACTCATGTCTACTCTCAGTGGTTACGTCTAAATCAGGCCTGCCCTGAGGGGTCTATGGTTGAGGGCTACCATACCGAAGAGGTCATCGAGTGCTGTCAGGAGTACTTGAGAGACAAAAGAGGTATTGGCCTCCCTGATTCATGACACAAGGGGAGGGTCGCTGGGAAAGGACTCTCAGAAAAATGAGTGTTTATCAACAATGAATACACCGATGTTGGAAAGGCGCATTACAACGTTCTGCAGCAACTATAGATCGTTGCTCCGTACGTCGATGAGCACTTGGATCGGATCCGAGCTGAGAGCAATGGCCGCACAACGGACTGGATCATGAGGCAGCACAGGCTCCAATTCACTGCATGGTTCAAGGATCTGAACCTACCGGACAAAGAAACCAACGATGCAAAGATTCTACGGTGGTTGTCGCAGGGGCCCTTCGAGCCAGGATATGACATTCCAGTCGTACAACATCAATGGATACACGTTCTACACGCATGCAAAGGATAAGGGGTGTGTGCTCATTGAGGCTATCGACTCTGCGAATGTAACTACAACGTACTTTGGCTTCATTGAGGACATATGGGAACTAGACTATGGAATGGGTATACAGCTCCCCGTATTTCGGTGCCAATAGGTCAAGCACCCTCAAAGAGTGGAAGAGGACAACTATGGGTTCACACTTGTTGACCTCAGCAATGTAGGCTACAAGGATGACCCTTGGGTGCTCGCGTCACGGGTCGCACAGGTTTTCTATGTATCCGACCCATACAGTGAGCTGTTCCATAAGCAGAAGGCCAAGCATGTGGTTACCGGTGGGAGTTATAGGAGTCGATGGCGTTGAAGATGTCGACGAATATAACCAATGCGAGGCATTGATCTATTCACCCACTTTCCTCGAAAGATCAAGAATGTAGAGACCCGCCTGCCAAAAGACATTGCCGTGGGAACGGAAAGATGTTGCAGGAAAAATTGTTAATGGATCATAGTCACTCTGTATTCGTGTAATTCAGTCTTTAGAACTACGTATGTGTTTGTGACTATGTATTTGTGTAATTGTTAATGGATCATAGTCACTATGTATGTGTTTGCAATAAATTTCATCAAATTAACATGAATTTGTAAAGTTCACATGAAATTTGCATTAAATTTAATGAATTAACACGAATATGTAAAGATGACATGAAATTTGCAATATATTTAATCAAATTAACATGAATCTGTAAAGTTGACATGAAACAATATATTTAATCAAATTAACATGAATCTGTAAAGTTGACATGAAATTTGCAATAAATTTCATCAAATTAACATGAATCTGTAAAGTTGACATGAAATTTGCAATAAATTTCATCAAATTAACATGAATCTGTAAAGTTCACATGAAATTTGCAATAAATTTCATCAAATTAACATGAATCTATAAAGTTCACATGAAATTTACATGAAATTTAATTGAATTTGAATCTATCTACCTATTTACAGAGGTGGCTAGTGAGGGTTAGCTGTCTCTGTAAATCGATTTATAGAGGCGGCTGGAAGGGTTAGCCGCCTCTGGAGAAACTTTTTATAGAGGCGGCTAACCCCTCCAAACGCCGCCAGCGTAAACAAGCAGAATATATAAGCCGCGCCCAAGACGTCGAAAATTTTCTAAGTCTTGGGCGCGCTACATTTCACAACTCACACCGCTAGGCTGCCGGAATTCGACCTCGCCGACACACCGCCTCTGCTGCCCCACCAACCTCGCCGACGCGCCCATGCCGATCGCCGCTTCCGCCACCGCCGCTCCACCAACCTCTCGTGGCTGCGCTGCCCGGACGGCCCGCCGTCGCACCCGACGCCGCCCCAAAACACCCGCCCGGCGGCCGCCCCTAGCCGCCTCCCTCCTTGCCGCTGCCCTCCCTCCGTCGACTTCGAGGTACATCCCCCCCCCATCGCGTTCTCCCCTCCTCCCCGACCACGCCCCGTCGCACCGGCGCGCCCCAAACCGCCCGTCCCCGACCGGCCGCCCCCGGTCACCGCCTTCACCACCCCCTCCTCGCCGCCCGCCCTCCTCGCCATCGCCGGGCTCGGTCTCCCCTCGCTCCCCCACGGCGGACACCCCCTGCCGCCCTGCCCTAAGCGCCGCCCGGCCGCCTACCCAGCGCCCTAGCCGCCCTCCCCTGTAGCCCAAAGACAATTATTCCATTATTAATTGTATAATCGTGTTGAATAATTGTGTTGAACAATTGTGTTTCCATTTTTGATTTGATAATCGTGTATAATTGAGTTAAATAATTGTGTTGAACTATAAAGCTTCATCCACATTTCTTTGATTTTCTATCAGGTATGTCTATTGGTTATAAAATTAATACCCTTTTTACACTGTGTGTTTCCATTTTTCCTTGGCTCAGGTCAGCAGTGGGCAAAGCTGCAAATATTTGCATTCTCTATCAATACGCACTGCAGATTTCCTCACATATTTAAGGATCTATTTATTTGATCATATGTTTCCTTCGGCATCTCTTCGTATTTTGATTATCTAGCCAAAGAGCAATAATCAAATTTATGTTGTCAGGACACCACCATTCTTTCCAAAATACTTTGAGTTATCAATTTATAGAGAAATTGATTGTTCTGTCATATAGAGATTCATGCCATTATGTTTTTTGTTCTATGGACTGAACTGAGCGCAGTGCTGATACAGTTTTATTTTTGGGTTTTCCACCAGGGTGCTCATTTCACTAATTAGCGTCACCTTCTGCCTGATGGAATGCTCCATATGATCTGAATTTGCCGGTCCGTTGTGGTTGCCCTTTATATTAAATACAAAATTACTCCAGTTACCTCCTTTTTTTGTTTGTTTACTACTTGACCTGTTTTTTTTTTTGGCTTCCTTCCAATTTGCCTACAAAGCATTCATGGTAACTAAGTTTCTTCCATTGCTGAAACAGGTTTCAGTAACCACATTGGACGGACATCTGTTGCTGACAAGTTATCTTGGATTGGGCCAAAATATAGATGCCAGTGTCCTTATTCCTTGGTAAATCATGAACTCTCTTGCTGCACTTCACATTCAGTTTTTTCTTCACATGGTTTTTCGTTTGTTTTTCCATTACTATTTTCCATCATTTGTGTGCATAACTGTTATTTGTATACCTATAACAATTAGGAATTCCAAATCACTCTATGCACTATTTGTATTCATGGTTTAACTGAAATCAATATAACTGATAGATAGTTTGGTAAATTTCAAATCTTTGTCATTAATGTAATGTACCACAAACATTAGCTAGATGTGTGGTAGCACAGATTGATTCTATTTACAATCACAATATTTCCGTATCATAGCCCCTATATGCTTTTAATATTTTTGGCAACACAAAAGTCCCGCAGCTTGCTGCGGATATTCACCTAGTTGTATTTATGTGTTGAATGGAATTGTATATTTTGCTTGCATAAAATTGTATTTATGTGTTGAATGGAATTGGATGTTTGTACGTACGAATATTACTAGAATTGCATGTTCCTGCGTACGTATTTCGTAGAACTGCAGGAGTTGGTAGTTACGTCGTACATGGCTCGTAGCAAGGCACGACCTGTGTAATACTTTCGTGCAAGGCTCGTAGCAACGCAACGCACGACCTGTGTAATACTTTCGTCCAAGGCTCTGTGTAATACTTTCGTCCAAGGCTCGTAGCAACGCATGAGCTGTTTAATCCTTTTGTCCATGGCTCGTAGCAACGCACGTGTCACCACTTTCCTGTTATACACCTTGGTAGTTACTAAATTCTCGAATCTTTGTGTTTCATGATAAAAAAGAAACCAAGACAAGATGGCTAGCTCGTCGCACAACGATGGTGCAAATGGCTCGGCCCAGCCTCAAAAGAGTGATGAACAAGACGCTGCTCGTCGTGCCGAAGTAATAGAGGGACAAGAGGCATGTAGCCAAAAGTGATTCCAGGAGGAGATTGACGCCATGCTCGATGATCCTAACCTTGAGATCCTCGAAGAACCCACGGAAGGTGGAGACAAGGGTGTAGGTGGAGCTGCCTCTGCCAGCACTTCCCACAGGGATGAAGGTGCAGCCGCCTCTACTAGCACTTCCTACGAGGAGCCCGAAGATCCATTTGCAGAGGAAGTTCGGCAGCAGAAACTCGAGAGGCAAAGGCTTAGAGAGGAGGGTCATGATCCGGACTACATTCCGGAGGACGACCACGAGGATCGTCAGGTAGGCCTGCCAACAATAATGTCTGTTCATACAGTATTGTCCTTACAGTAATTTCACCATCACATCTGCCGACAGGAAATAGAAGACGACCATGAAGATCAAACGGTAGAGGAGCAGCAACATCTGTCTGGGCCAGAGCCCGACACCTCGACAACCACCTCGGCCAAAAGGAAACGTGGCCAGCGAAGCCAGACCCGGTACCCCACTGGCCACTACGTGATCACGGAAGTGAGCGAATTGGGGAGCCCTTAATTAGAACTGGACGAGAACCGCGCAAAGTTTGGAATGCAGTCGGGGGTATACCTGAGCAAAAAGCACGAGGCCCGGTGGCACGGCACGAGGCACGGAATTTTAGCCCGGCACGAGCACGGCACGGCACGGTTGGATTCGGGCCGGGCCGACACGAAGCCCACCACAGGCCGGGCCTGGGCCGCACCCTAGGCATGCGGGCCGGCACGGCACGGCCCGGTATTTGGAGAGAGGCCCGATAGTGGCCCGCTAAATAACTACAGCATGTTGAAGTGTTGGCCTGCTAACAACCTTTCCTATCTTGGGCCAAAAATTTTGCATCGTATTCTATTTCTAGCCCACGAAGGGCTCCTTTCCTCTCTCTCTCGGTAGGTGACGAGAGCACTACGCCGCTATTTCCCCGACCTCGCGTCGCGCACAGAATCTCGCGGCTCCTCGCCTTCGTCGACGCCTCCACAGCAGCAGCAGCTCCCAATCTCCGGCTACGCTACGGCGGCGGCGCTCCCTCTCAAGCGGAGCCGCTGGCGGTGCTCCCTTCTCTTCCCGCGGCCGGCGCAATCTCAGCAGTAGCTCGCGAGCACGGCTTCCGAGGCGAGCACATCGTCGATCTCCAGCGGCCCCAACCGCGAAAGCGTCGACCCCCGCGCTTCCCCGGCTTCACGCGGCGGTCTCCGCTCCGTCGACCCAGCGCCTCTCGAGCTTCACGCAGCTGCGCCGACGCCATCGTCATCGGCTACACAGCTCCATCGCCCGGCGATGAAGCGGGCCACGGGCGGCCCGACCTCCTTAGCGAGCCGTGCTTATTGGGCGGCCTGGCACGGAAAAGGCCCCACGCGTGCACGGCCCGGCCCGGCGAGGCACGGTGGCCTATGGAGGCCCGGCCCCGCGCACGCTGCGGGCAAACAGGCCGCGTGCCCTAGCGGCCGTGCCTTACACGGGCCCGTCTTAGGGCCGTGCCGGCCGTGCCGGCCCGTTGCTCATATATAAGTCGGGGCATTGATCGAGAGATGAGCGCATCCGGCTTCAAGGACTGGGCCCACGCGGTAGGGACCAAGGCGAGTCTGTGGGCAACCCCTTGCGGTCGCGCCCCCTATCTAAACCGTCCTCCTTGCTTTGTGATTCGAGCTGGTCAACAGCAGCACTTGTCCCCTCTCTTTCCTGATCCTACTTTTTGATTCCTAGCTTACCCTCTTTACTCACATCATACTCATTCCATTTCCATCTTTCCTACTTCTCTATTCCCATCCGAATCCGGAGTCGTCTTCTACCTCCGCTCTCTTCTCTGTCACACCCATTCGCCGCCCCCCTCTCTCCCTCTCACCATTATCTCAGCCCTCTCTCTCTTCCAAACCACCACCCTTCTCTCTCTACCCCACCCCATTATCTCTCTTCTACCTCCGTCTTCCTCTCTCCCTCTCACCATCTCTCTCCCCATCTCTCTTCTCTCCGAGTCGTCTTCTCCCTCATATCGACACCTACTCTCCCTCTTTCAGATACAACACTAGTCTCTCTCTCCCTCTCTCTGTCTCTCTCCATCTCTCTGACTCTCCCTCTTGTTCAACGTTTCAGAATAATATTTCTCCCTCTGGCCATTGATAACTCAAGCGTGAGATGAGATTTATGTTTTTTAGTTCAAGTTCGGGATGAATTTGTGTGTGTTTTTTTCAGCTCTTAAGCGGTTTTTGTACGCGTCTTACTTCATCTACCCTAAGATTTATTTTTTTGCTTCTTCGAGTCACTCATCCAGTCATAGATCCCATTTGTGCTGCTGTTCTATATGCATTTGAATTTTTTTCAACCTTCTAGTTTGTATCCTCCCCGTTTTTATTTTCTTCGACAACACTTAATCATGCGCTGGAGGTGTTGAAATGTTGGCTCAACCTCTTTTTTTCTGACCGTCAATGATTTTTGGCGGGGCTTGTGAAAGCATTCATGGGGTATGTTGCTTCAGTAGTATTGGAAGCTCATTTGGTGAGTACTATTTCCACAGTACGGTCAGTGCTTTTACTAGGACAGCCTTAGAGAGGCTTCCGTGTGGAATCAGGTTCAGTTGACTATCGAACACTGCCTGGTGTGCTACTCTAATTCTTGCCTTCCCTTCATAGTTCGAAATTGGTTGCTTTTTTTTCCTATAGACAACTAGGAATTGTTTGCTTGGTACAAAAACAGAAATAGTAAACTTATAGCTATAAGCGATCAATTCAAGTCCTCTGTTATCTCGAACTAGTAGGATATTATTTCTCTTGTCTGCTATTAGATTTGCCTTTTAGCCTTGTGATGTTAAGAACTTGTAGTCATTCTTATGTGTACATTATCATCTATTTTTTTCTATACAGATTTGCTGGTTCGCCATAAACACTTTGGTCATTTGCCCTAATTCAAGGTTATATTGGAGCTTTTTACTTTTAATCACAGTGCATGTAAGCTGCTTCTTCGCCTTTGAAAGCACATTAACATTCCTTTTTATTTATTTTTTATATATTCTTTGTTACAGATCTCCCCCCGATGTGCTTAAGCCTTTAATCAACTTTTGTTTATTTTCATTGCCATAGGATCTACTACTTATACATTTAATCACACAACCGGTAAAGTAGTACTTTGTCTATAAATCACAGTATATTTATAGGAGTTATTTAATCATGTTCTGTTCCGAAATAAACTTTTTGAAATATGTTGATGGACATCTTTATTTTGTTATATAACTTTATTCCACTTTCTCTCTTCCTGATATGCATATTTAGTTATGAAGATGCTTCATAGTTTTTTTTTGGCATCCACATTCCTCACCACTCCCAAGTCACAGGTGTTTTTCAATTCTTTAGAGCAGTTTGTGCTTGCTTCATAGTTTTTTGCCATCCTTGTAACACAAAAAAATGGGTTAGTGGTTGCACTAATTACAAATTGTTTACTGTATTTGAACTAGCTCTGTCTACTTCAGATCACTGTCTACTCAATTTGGACCTGTAATAGACCGGTAACAAAGAAGAACATCATCTAATTAGTGAACTGTTATTTTCCCAAAAAAAGTATTCCACAAGTCCTTATAAAATCCGTTTATAGTGAAAACTAACCTGCGTTCTGCAGTCCAATGTCAGTACTTGGGTTCTGCTTATCACTATCTTGGGCACCTGGAATAATTATATATGTTTGATTAATTAATGAAATAAAAAATAATATGGTGCATAGTATTATTAGTGAAAAAAATTGTTGATATGCGTGGCGAAAAAAAGGAAATGAGAATTATTGGAACAAAAAATGAGAATCTTCAAACAGTATTTTTTTATTATAGCAATAGTTACATTATTATTAATAGGAAAAAAAATAAAAGTAGTAGACCGAACAAAAATGTTGATAGATGACTGCTTCAAAAGTAGTAAGTGTGAATATGAGTGAAATAAAAAAATATACATAAGGGGAGAAACGGGTAGAGAGAGATGGCTAAAGCAGGAAGGACAGAGAAAAAAAATGAAAAAGGCTGCGCGGAGAGAGAATAGAGGGAAGCGACGGGAATGGGACAAGGGAGCTGGAATCGAAAAAGGTATACAGACATGAGGAATGGGAAATGGAGGGCGCGGGCCCGGGACTGGTAGAATGGGAAAAGGGTGTTGACTGGAGCGCGAATCTTGCAGCGAGGTAAGCGACACGGATAGGGGCTGCGGACGCAAGGGGTTGCGGTAAATAGTTTTCGGTGGGCAAAGCTTCAGAAGAGTTTCAAGTTCCCTGCTGGGACAAAATCCATGGTAGAGCACCATGCTCTTAAGGCGATGGGGGATGCATTACGACGCTAGAAGTCATGGCTAAACATAGACTACGTCCAAAAGGGCCTAACCCCTTTCAAAACATATGGCAAAATCACCCCCAGTCAGCGGGCACAATTTGTGGCCGAGAAGACAACACCGGAGGACACAAGCCAAAAGTGCCAAGCTCTCGGGTCTGGCAAAGAAGAATGTACATCTGCATCGCCTTGGCACCAGGGGCTACAAAGGAAAGGATAAGCACTTCCGGAAACTTGAGGAAGAAGACATTGCAACCGGGAGACGTACACGTTGCACGGAGTCCCGCTGCGCGGGCAGAATTGGTCGCTCGGCAGGAATGAGGAGTCCGTGTCGTCTCTTGACAGCTTTAATAAGTCTGAGACAGGTGAGGCAATCAAGAAGATGGTGAAGCTAGCAAAAGACAAGCGTAAGGGTTTGTTCAAACCTTCAAGGGAGAATGATGAGCTCACTGTCGCCCTGGGCAACGCTGAGCACACTGGCCGGAGTACGAGGCAAGGGCAAGATGGTAATTTGGAAGGCGGGGTGGGAAGACGACAAGGACAAGTACAAGAAGCCTCGTCGGGACAAGGACAAAGATATTGACTTGAAGGTCAAGTCACTTGTTGAGCAAACTAGCAGGTGTGCCCGCTCTTCGCGTGGGCGGGCTTGGTACTAGATGTGTACTTGGTGCTGACTAACGGGTTTGCTAATGGATGTGTTTGGTAACGGGTTTGCTTGTGGATAATGTTCACGGCGGGCGTGTACTGGTTGCGTTACTGCTTTGATCGGGTATGCTAATGGGTATGCACTGTTTGGACCAAAATAATAGATCAATAGCATGAAAATATAGAGAATGATTTGAGAGGAATATTGGAAGTTGGATCATGCAAATCGGAGTTTGGATGGAGGAGATATGATTTTCAAAAGATTTAATATGAAATCGATATATGGAATATTTTTTGGAAAATATTTCTGGAGTTTAGGTAAATGCAACTGAGGTGGAAATGTATGGGTAAGGTCTTAGGTATACCTAGTTTATTTATAAATTTTCTGAAAATTTTTTGAGTGAATGGAAAATGGATTTTCATATTTATGTGTGCAGCAATCGAGTGTACCTAGCACATTCATAACAGGCTTGCACTGTTGATTAACGGGTCGGTGCTGCTACATTACACGGATCTGGACACGTGTATCAGATACGATACGTTATCCGATACGTGAATCGCTATTCTCAAAAATCAGTGACACGGGGATACGGCTACGATTTTTTTAAATAATAACAATAACATGATTTAATAAGAAATAACATAGTTCAATACTTAAAAGGTCGAAAGCTTTCTCAAGGGCTGAACTTCGCCGCTTCTTCGATGAATATGCAGCAGAACCAGCAGAACTAGATGCATATGCATCCACATTTGCCACCGGTTCCTGCCGGCTGTGCAGCTTCTACAACTTCACTTTTGAGTTGTGCTAGGATGGATTTATTTACAGCTGCGCAAATCTTGATGGTTGGATTAGCCGATTAGGGGCGCATTAGGATCCAGCTCACCTGACTTTGAGAGAGGGCGAGGAGCCGAGGCCGCTTGCTGCCTGTCCGCCGCCCGCCGGTTCCTGTCGGCTGTTTGCAGCCTGCGCCGCCGGTCGCCGTCGCCGCTCTCCAGTCGAAGTAGGTCAAGCGTGAAAGACTGGGATTGGGATGGGATGCGGCGCGTGGGAGACGCCGCGTTCTGTTCTCTGACTGCGACACGCACGCGCGTTCTGTTCTACGACTGCGGACACACACGCGTGGGAGACTGGGACTGCCAGATTGGGCCATTTTCATCTCATGGGCCGTATCCAAATCAGCCCAAACGTGTCCGATACTCGTATCCAGTCTAGTACGTATCCAGTTTTATTAGGACGGCACAGATACGTATCCGAGGAGTATCCGAGCCGTATCCGTATCCGCCGCGTGTCGGGATACGCGTCCGCACCCATATCCAGCTTCATAGGGATACCGTTCACAGCGGGTCCGCACTGTTGGTTAATGGGTCGGTACTGTTCGTAACAAGATTGCACTGTTCATAACGGTTGTACTGTTCACATAAACCACTACTGTTCCAGAACAGTGAAATGTGAGGGGCACGAAAATTGGAGCATCTACGCTCATACCTTATGTTCCAAAGAACTTGCAAGTGTGAGAAACGTGCGGTCAAAGTTTATCAACTTTGACTAGATTTTTAGAAAATACGTGCAACATTTATATCTCCAAATAAATTTGTTAACAAACTAGACTTAAAGATCTTTCCGATGATAAACTTAGTATAAATATTTATATATTTTAATATATAATTGCCGGTAGATTACAAACGTTGACTTCTCGGAAAGCGAGAATTGCATGTTTTCTAGAAAGTATATAGATAGTATTGATTCTGGCGAGCGCGGCATTGGGCAGGCGCAAGCAGGACCCCTGCAATCGCCGCCGGGTCAAGTTCCAAGCAGTGGGCTCCGTTCATGCGAACACTGATGTAGACAACATACGGGTGCCCACGGCTTACGTCTTGGTCGTGCCGGTGGGGAGGGGCAGCAAGGTCCTCGAGGTGGCCACAGGCATCGCACAGCCTCCAGGCGGCACAATCCATTGCCGTCCCACATCCCTACCGACTACACAAGGGTCGAGGTACAGACGGTGAACGACGGCTATAAAGACTACCAGATAGAATATCCAACTGATGAGGGGATTGATATGCTCGGGGAGTGTGAGGGGCAGTTCATATTATGGCATAAGAAGGATACCGTTATTGACACTCCTACTCCGCCTCGCCTGGCGCTCGACCGTATCTTCGACGATGTACAGTAGCCACAACCGCCAGAGGAGGCACAAGAGATGCCACAATTGCCAGTGCGGGAGGCACCTACGTTCCCAGAGCAGGCACAATCTCCTCCTCAGCATCAAGATGCACCAGAACAGGAGCCAGCTTCTGTACATGAGCAACAGCAGCAGCCGCAGCCAGAACAGGAGCCAGTTTTGTACATGAGCAACAGCAGCAGCCGCAGCCAGACGCAGAAACCAAGGCACATCAGAAAGTGCCGGTACTTGTTCGGCCCCATTTCTCAAAGGTAGAAGCCCCGGGAGTGTCCATGTGGTTGAATGTTACAAGAACAAGCAACAGACAAAAGAGGCACGGGCCGAGATGCCCTTCGACAAAGACGAACGACTGCCCGTCGACGAGCCGCCTGTCACCAGCAAACGGCAACCACCCCTCCAGAGGAGGTATCCTAACGTCGAGGGCATCAAATACAACAACGACTGCCCCAAGACGTATACCAGAGGCAAGCATTTTTTGCCCAATCGAGTTCTGGAGAAACTACCACGTGGAATGCAGATGTTCCATGACTGGTACTTGAGAGCGTGCTTTACGGATGTCAGTCTCATAACCGCAAGATTCCCAGAGGGGACATTTGGGGTGTGTTTGGTTGCTCTCAAATGCCTTGTAACTGCTAGTATGGGCTGGGATTTGGATGTTTGGTTGCTGAAAAACCAGCTGGGCAGTTCTAGGATGGGCCAGCCGTACAGCTGGAGCCCGGCTCCGATCTAATCGCAGTGGTGGCGATTCATTTTGGGCCGTGCTCCGCTCGGCACCGTGCTCGTCCGTCGCCGCGGGCCCGGCTGGCTCTTCCTGGCCGTCGTATATAACCCGTGCTCTCACCGCCCGGCTAGGGTTAGCTGGGATACTCAGTCCTCCCTCACTCGCTCGGCCGCCGTCCAGTGCTCTCGCTCCTCCCTCTGCTCTCCCCTGCAGATCCGTCTGTCGTCCACTCACCCCCGTCGCCGCCGGCGGTGTTCCTCGTAGATCTGGTAAGGTCGATGGTCACTGGTATGAGGCCGCCCTTCCTTCGTACTCCCTCCCCTTCCTTCTGCCCTGCGGTTGTTCTGAATCTCGCGGTCTCCAGTTGTGTTACTGTGATTGGATTGGATCTTTACGCTGAGCCTTAGGGTAACTGGTCGATGATGATTGTGGATCAGGGAGGCACACCACTCGGTGATGCAGCCGATCCTTTTTTGTTGCTAGGGTTAGATTAGTACTGCTGCTATGGTCCACTAGTTTGTAGCCCCGGTGATTAGTCCATGTGGGTGTTCAAAGTCATCCTTTTTCAGATCTGGGAGGCGCACCAGTAGGTGGCGCAGCCGATCCATGTGCAATGCTATGGTTTGACCAATGTTGCTGCTTGAAGTGTGGCTGTTCAATTTTGGGTCTTTCATTCTTCTGATTCCTGTTTCATTTTTGTTTAGCTCCATGGTTCGTTCCACTAGGCGTCGCCAGCTTATCGCTAGGGGGGCCGCATTGGTTGCTGTTATCGCTGCGTGGATGCTTCTCAGATTTAGGAGGCAGGCTTCTTCTAGGCGTGGGATCACCTATGGTCCCCTGAGTGCTGGAGAGGTTGAGAGGAACAACAATCTTAGGTTCATTTACCACAGTGATGACCGTCGCTGTGTTGAGCTTTTGAGGATGAGGAAAGACCCTTTCTTCCAGCTCTGCAATCTGTTCAAGGAGAGGGGGCTGCTGAGAGCAAGTATTCACATGAGTGTAGAAGAACAGGTTGCCATGTTCTTGATTGTTGTTGGTCATAACCAAAGATTCAGGGTACTCACTCCTGTGTTCAGGAGGTCCCTTGAAACCATCAGTAGGTATTTCCAGGAGGTGTTGTATGCAGTAGGTGAGCTGAGGGATGAAATGATTAAGCCACCCACTGGTGAAGTGCCTGCCAAAATCAACAACAGTAGGAGGTGGAACCCCTTCTTCAAGGTTGGAGTTGTATTACTGTAGTTTCTGGTTTTGGTTTTCCATGTCTTGTTGTGCTTAATGGTGCCTGCTGTTTTAGGACTGTGTGGGTGCCATTGATGGAACTCATATTGATGCAAGAGTCCCTGAGAGATATAGGGCTGCCTTCATGGGGAGGAAGCATTGCACTACCCAAAATGTTCTTGCTACAGTGGATTTTGATTTGAGGTTCACTTATGTGTTGGCTGGTTGGGAGGGGTCAGCCCATGATGCTAGGATATTAGCAGATGCTTTGGAGAGGGAGGATGGCCTTAGAGTTCCACCAGGTAGTACTCCAACCACTCCAGTTTACTAGTTAAGGCCCCTAGGTCCATGTTTAGTCCTCTAATCCTGTTGTCACTTATGATTCCTAGGGAAGTTCTACCTGGTTGATGCTGGTTATGCTGTCAAGCCTGGATTTCTGCCACCATACCGAGGGCACAAGATATCATCTTAAGGAGTTTGGTGTTAGAAGCCCCCAGAACCCTAGAGAGTTGTTCAACCTGAGGCATTCATCCCTGAGGGTGACTGTGGAAAGAGCCTTCGGTTCTCTGAAAACTAGGTTCAGGGTCCTATACAACAAACCCTTCCATCCATACAAGACTCAGGTGAAGCTGGTCCTTGCCTGTTGCATCCTGCACAACTGGATTTTGGGTTTTGGACAGGATGAAATTATCCCTCTAGAGTCTGAGTGGGAACCAAACCCACCCCATCAGCATGGACCTAATGACAATGGCTATGACAACCAAACTTGGGCAGCAAAAAAATGAATGGGATGAATGGTGGGCGGCTCATTAGATAGGGCTACTAGGTTTAGCATGTACTTTGAACTATGTTACGACAAGACCCGGTGATGTAATGAACTTATTTGGTTATGTCATTTGTAATATGAACTATGTTTGGTATTTCATTAACAACCATTTCCATGTGTTTGTGTTGATGACTTGAATTCTAATTTTGTTGATATGCATCCATCCTTGTACCCTATTGTGTACTATTCCATGCTTGTGTTAGCTATGGAAGGTGTGGATGTCTTTCATGTATTTGGTGAAGAGCAGCCAGATCCCTATGCTCCTGACCATCCTGAGGTGGAGGTCCTGGTCCCTAAACAAGGTGTGCAGATTCCTAGACTCAACTGGACTCCCCCAGTGTCCAAGAGGATGCTAGAGAAGTTTGCGGCGGTGGCCCGATGGAGTGAGGGGGCCGACAAGGGATTCAAAGACATACATGTGCAGGGAGTTGCTAGGGACTTGACTGCATTCTTCAACCTTGAAATCCACAGCTCTCAGGTCACCAACCACCTACACAAATGGAGTGCCAAGTGGAAGAAAGTTGTGAAGCTGAAGGAGCTCAGTGCAGCTAGATGGGATGAAGACAGGTGCATGATTACTATGGACCCTTCTCACTATAATGGGCACATCAAGGTAGTTGCTGTTCAGTTCATGTTCCCTTCTTGCATTCCTGTTATTCTTAGTGTATAATCTCACTTGGCTGCTTGTTTTTTTGTTGTGCAGGATCATGCTAAGGACAAGGAATTCCTGAATGTGCCAATCACCAACTACTGTCTGATGCAGACAGTCTTCGGCTATGGTGTTGCATCTGGAAAGTGGGCAATGGGATCCAATGAAGCTCTTGGCACTCCACCTGTGCCTGAAACAATTGATGTGGATGATGACCTGCCTGACCAAACCAAGTAGCCAGGTCAGAACAGCAATGGTGTTCAGAGGGACAAGGACAAGGACAAGGGCAAGGCAAAGGTCAAGGTGGAGATCAACCATGGGAGGGATGACATTGGTGGCAGTGGGAAGAGGAAGAGAGGCCTTACTGACAATGATGTTGCCTTATTTAAGGGAATGACAGCTGCAGTCCAAGGTCTCAGCAGTGCAATCAGTGAAGGGAGCCACTCAGAGGCAGCCCCTGGAATCTATGAAGCAGTGATGGGGGTTCCAAACTTCTCTAGAGCTGACTTGATGCTGTGCTTGAATCACCTAATGCAGAACAAGGGTACAGCCCTGGTGTTTGTGCAGTTCAGTGCCGAGGACAAGGAACTATGGATCAATGACCATCTGATGCAGGCTAGGACTAGGATGGCATTCCAGTGATCTAACTTGATGCCAAACACATGTAGCAGTTGTACCCTTTTTGATGTGGTCTGGGTAGATTATGATAGCCAACTAGGTGTTAGTTAGTTATCATAGTCTGATTGTTACATGTTTTGTTCATCTTAAACTTGTTGTGAGAAGATGTTCCTACCATTTGGTGAGACTAGTTTGTGTGACTTCTGAATATGAACCTAAACTTCATGTGAACCATAACCTTGACAAATGCATTCATGTTTAATGTTGTCTCTCAATTGACATACAAATTATACCTGACTGTTGTAACCAATCTTATTGCTTGTCTTGTGGATTGCAGTCAACAAACATGAGGTGGTATGTGGTGTTTGTTGGCCAAGAGCCTAGGGTGTACCACTCTTGGGCTGACTGTTGCCAGCAAGTGCATCATTTTCACGGGAACAGGTATCGAGCTACACTCTTATGAAGAGGCGTGGCTGCGTTCGGGGAATACCGAGGGGCAACAGGAACCTGAGAACATTGAGGGTGTTGAAGACCTTCCACCAGGAATACCGAGCGACATGGATGGCAACATTCTTGTTTGTGACATTCACATCAAAGACTTCATCATAGGGAGCTTAGTTGTGATAGTTCTACTCCAGTTTGTTGGTTTCTGGTTCATTTGAAATGTGATTTGTACCGTGTACCGTGTCAGTTAAACTTGGACCATTTGGTGCTACACATTGTGCAATGCGTACTATTTATCAAATTGTGTGTGCTATTGGTGTCTTTCAAACTGAATCAGAAGCGAGAAAATTGAATTGTCACAGAACCGAGCAACTTCAAAACAAACATAACCGAGCAACTTGAAATGAAACAGAAACGAGCAACAAAGATTAACCAAACCGAAGCATCCAACTATGCTACGGATTCACTGCATTAGATGGCATCATTGTTCACTGGGACTAAACCCAAGCACCATTTGTACAAGTTTGCACCCAACCAACCGAGATTGGGGCCGCAGAACAAAAGATGCCATAACCAGGCATATCTTAGTGCTCCTATCGTTAGGCACTACACTAGCTCCATCACCAAACCAACTTAGCAGTGGCCATCAGTGGCCCAAAATAGCAGTCCATGACCTGCAGCTAACCATCAGTACTACATTACTTCTACACCACTCCATCACTTCTACGGAACTAGTAGTTACCATAACCATCCAAGAGAGAACTCCTATGCATGATCAAACAAAATGGCAGCTACCACTGCTGCTGCCAAGCACCAGGCTTCACCTGTTCAATCACTTCTTGAAGAGAATCACCACCAGCTCGATTACGACGACCGCGAGGAGGCACTGGACCAGGTACTGCATCTTCAGTTTGTCGATGATGGCACAAACAGCCTTCATGTGGTACGTCGTGCACACCCGATGAGCAACCCTCTTGGTGCGGGCAACCTCGTCCTCCAGGTCCTTCTTCTGGTTGAAGACCACCTCGTTCTGCTCGAGGGTGTCCATCAGCGTGTCGTGGGTCTGGCTCTCGATGTGCTTGGAGATGTCGGCTCATGGAACGAGTGCGAGTCCTCTCGCACCCGCTCCGACCAAGGGTCGTCCGGATACTCCCGAAACTTCGCACCCGGTCGACTTTCTCCTAGCAAAACATATCACAAATAAAAAGAACCGATCAAACACGAACCAAGCATCATTGAACAAAGCTATTACAATGGAAAATGTTCACCAAGGATGAAGGGAGTACCCCGATCGGACAACCCATGAAGCGCCTTCCGGCATGCTTGCCACCCCATGCTTTCTTGAGCACGCAATGGCGCCGATGGAAGCACAATGCACCGCACGTGGCTCGGGCGCACCCGGTGGGACTCGGGGAGGCCGGTCGGCATCTTTGGAGTCCGTGAAACCCTAGGTCATGGGCAAATCCCCGTCGATCGAAATCAAGAAGGAGGAAACACACAAAATTTGGGGAAACTAAGAAAACCCTAACGATTTTGTGCAAATCGAAAGCATACCGTAAGCAATTAGTGCGGCGGGGAGTCCTAATCGGATTCAATGAGCTACAGGTGAACAACCAGCAATGCAACACCAACAATCGGGACTAACGAATCATCAATCTTAAAGCCGACGGAAATCCCAAGAACTAGGGTTTTCGAAAGTGGAAGTCTTACCGACGACCCGTTGGTTCGAGGACTTCGCCACGTTCGACGGAATGGCGGCCATGGCGTAGGCCGCCGCCGCTCCTCGCCCGGCGAAGATCTTTGAAGCGGCGCGGGGACGAATCGCCGGGCACGCACGCCCACTGGTCCTCCGGTGCACCGCCAATCGCGTAAAGCATGGCCGCCGCGCGGCATGCTCGAGGAACGTCGCTCATCGCCGCCACCGTTAAATTCGATTCGCCCGCGTCGGTGACCTTGGAGGAAGACGGGGGAGACGAGGAGGCGGCGGGTGGAGGCGAGTGAATGAGATAGAGGTGAGCGAGAGGAAAAGTGTGGAAGCCCACCGGTCACTTTTATACGATGGTCAGACGGGAGGAGGGGTAAGGTGACCAGCTGGACTCGTGGGTGACTACAACACAGGGATTTGTTGCAACCAAACAACCCGGGTTGGCCACAATGGGCTGCCATCCCAATTGTAGCCCAAACCAAGCGATCATTTCTCCAAGCCGGGCTACAATGGGCACCAGAAAAATAGAATGAACCAAACAAGCCCAGGATGCCACAATGGGCATGGCCAATCCTGGCCAGGCCAGATTGGGCTAGCCAGGCCCAACTTGGCACCACAACCAAACACACCCTTGGAGGCCCAGCTGGTACAATCGCGTTTGACTTTGATGACGTACATACGATGTACCGGCTCGACTATCTAGAGACAAACCTCATTCGCATCTGGTGCCTGTAAGTGCATGCATTCCTAACCCGATATTATGTGTTTCGTGACTGTATAACTCTTTTGTTTAGAACCTTACCCGATACTTGTGGTGGCAAAATGCAAATCAAGCTGACAGAAGCTGAGAAGAGGCCACCGCGGTACCTAGACCCCTAGTTCGTAGCGCACGTAACGTGGAATGGCCCAATGAGGTGGGAAGATAACGGTCCATAGCTCGCTGACGCGCAATCCAAAGAAGAAAAACAAGAACTCAGAGATCGAGCGATAGCGGAAATCGATGCTCGGGGTGGTGATATACGTCGCTAAAGCGTTCAAACACCTAGAAGACAGAAGCCTGATTTACATCCCCTTCCACTTTGCGTACGTACCACTCTACCCTCTACCACATCCTTTATTTATTACTAAACACTTCTCTTGCTTCATACCCTACAATGTGAAGTGCGGCAACCACTGGATATGCATAATAGTCGACTTGGACTTAGGGATGTCTTGGGTCCTTGATTCCATGGACAAGGACCCGAATACGTACAAGGATTTCCTAAGCATTCTCAGGACGTATGTATATACGAATCATCCTGATTAATATATGTGAGGTCCCCTATTGTGATTCCAAATTAATCCGAATTTCCGGCTATCCGATTCGAAGTTTCGGTCACGGAAGAATTCATATGTGAATTGTCACGTCCGACTGTCAATTCGGACTACCCGATTGAGGATTCATACGGGAGAAAACTCGTATGACCAAACCCCATCCGAATTCCAATTCAGGACATCCGAATTAAGGTTCGTACATGAGAATCACACGTACGAATAACTCTCATTCCCGAACTTCAAGTCGGATAATCCAAAATTCCAACTCAATTCACAATCACAAGGAGAGCCCCCGGTATACAACTATAGTGATTCCCAGGACTCAATCACTACATGTATACCGAAATAGATCACAACATTGCATAGAACAAGATATACACATAATGCATGAAAACAAAGTTTAAAAAGCAACATTAGTAGTTCTTACAAGTCCATATTACATCAAGTTACAAAGCTAGGTTCCATTTATTACAAAAGAGGAGATTTGTACACATACATAACTATGACAATATTTTCATAGATTACTTTTTGCGGTGCGTGAAGGACATCATGAAACCCGCCCACAAGACAACACTTAGGATAAACAAACTACTCATCGACCTCAACTTGTACATCCGCTTCAAAGAAAGTAACCCGGACATATGAGGGATCGCCTCACCTACAAAAAAACTCAAACAAGCACCTAAAATACGAAGGTACTTGCAAGACTTATCAATAATATAAACAAGGATCATGATATTTGGCATTGGAACTAGGTTGGCATTAGGTTAAGCTTTTGAAAAACCCTTGCACAAGCATAGCATTAGAACGAAATTAAATCCATCTCCTATGAATTCATTATTGCAACTTAACCCATTAGCTTAGTCACATCATGTCTTCCACAATGTAGTATCGGGATCAAAACCCTAAGCTCAAAGCTTAGGCCACAAGTGCTTCTCCAAATCACAAGATCATCTACGAGAACCAAAAACTCGAGCAAAACCATTTGACCGATGGCTCGGCTATTGCAACAGATTTACACTCCCGAGGTGTACCTCTTTACCCACATGATGCATATCACCAAGCGTGAGTCCTACATCAACAGTCCCCACACACGCCCGAGATATTTGAATACATCCCCGATCAAGAGCCCAAAGGCCATTTCCCACCTTGTGGCGAACATGGACACTTTACGTCCGGATAGCTATCCACTTGGATCGAGTCGATCCACCAAATATCAAAGGCATGTTGAGAAAAGCTTGCCAAATTCGTAGTGGCATGTGGTGGTACAATAAGAACACATTGCTCAAGAATCGGAACATCGCAACAGTCCTTAACCGATCAAGCGAGGGCCAGGAAAAGCAAAGGCAAATCCAAGAAGACCGGCATATCTACTCTCGCTCAATCATCTACTAGCATTTCACTTTCCATTTCACATGATCCAATCAACAAGAATGTTGGAGAAAGCCTAGCAATGCGACCGACGGCCAACATCCATCGGTAAACTTCTCTGTGTGTCTCTACGCATGGCTAAGCATAATTAAGCGAATCATATTTTAATATAAGACCGAGTGAGCTCTTTGGGATTACTTAAGGTTTCCTTAATTCTCTAAGAGAGGGAGTGCAATCCTTAGGGTTAAACCATAAACCACCCACAACTCTAATGCACCCACATGTGTATATATAGAACTAAACATTCTCATTCGAAAAAATAATCACTACTACGGTTTTGATTAACCGTGGCGGTTTTTTTCATTTACCGTGGCGGTTATTGTAACCGCCACCGAGCTAAGGTAATGGTTGTCGACCGATTAACCGTTGCGGTTATTTTGTCATAACGGTTAATCGATTAACCGTGGCGGTTTTCTTAAAATAACCGCAGCGGTTAATGAGTATTAACCGTTGCGATTATTTAACAAAAAACATAGCGGTTAATGGTATTAACCGTTGTGGTTATGTAACAAAAACCGCAAAGATTAATACAATTAACCATTGCGGTTTTCCTTAAATAACCGCCATGGTTAATAATTTCAGAATAATAAAAAAAATCAAAAAATGATATAAAATTATAAATTATGGAACACCATAGAATACATTTGGACATTGAACATGCATTCAATATGTACAATAATAAAAATAAGAGAATTTGCACAAATCTTGAACATGCATCACATTTGGACATTGAGAAATCGGTACGAAATGTTTCGATCGAACACTTTGTTCAAGGTACACCACCCGAGTTTAATACAAGTTTCCACATATGAGTTTAATACAAGTTACATCGAATCGACATCTAAAAGGGCCACCCCACTCATAGTCGGTTATGTTCAACTTATTCCTCGGTCGGCGTAGTTCCCATAAGTTGTCATCTAAAGCATACGGGCTCGTCTCATCGAAGAAGTTCCCTTCGGGAAGCATAATGGCGTTGTTGGCGGCCCCTCTGGATCTCGGCGACAAATTTCTTGAACTTTGGGTCCCGGTCGGCGTCTTTCCACCACCATTTGTTTGCGACTCTCTTCTTGACTCATTCCAAATGCAACGATATGCGTCACAACCCTTCCGGGCCGCACAAGCATAGAAACCACACGGTTTGTGTTCTTTGCTTCTGTTAGCGCCTTTGCATGCATGATATATGTACCACAAAATCGTTAGACCATTTCGAGAGCATTTAATATGGACAAACGGACACGAGTAATGCTACATACCGGGAACTCTCGCTGGATCTTCAGTTCATTCGGGTGGTCCCTTTTCCGTTCAAGGGTTCTCCGATCGTAGCAGTCGGGATCGGCCAAGTAATCCTTGTAAGCTCTGTATGAAATCCAAGAGTGTCAACAACTATATATGTTAAACTTAATATGTACCTTGTGTGTATGGAAGAATACAAGTGTCGTGACTTACAATTGCAAAGTCTTTTCAAAATGTCTATAGAGTCCTAGAGGGGTCTCTTCCAAGGAGTCCATCCTTGCGGCAACTCCATCCCGAGGCTTGATTATCCAAGTAACCTAGTGGGGCGACATTGTTGTTGTAAATACACCGTCCAAGCTACACCATTACATTTGATTAGACATAGATTTCAGGTGTTGGAAAAATAAAAGTATTGAATAATAAACCTAATAGCCCTTTGACTTACTTGAATTGATGGGCGCAAAGAGAGTCCCATTTTTGACGACCTTCTTCATGCACTTGTAGATGTAGTTTGCAATCCTTCTAACGTTCTCTTGATTACATCCAACTTTGTATTGCATTTTTTTTCCCTTGGGCTCCAAATTCACAAGGTCGGGGTGATCGTTGTTTATCCAACAGCCAAGAAGTTCCTTATTGCTTATAGCGGTTTGGACATCGCGTACACCATGTTATCTTTCTTCAATCGGGATACATGTGCTTGCATCCTATAAAGCACATGTCGTCGCGTCATTATAGGAGTGCTACAATTGGTGGTGTGAGAGCGGGATGCATAAATAAACTCACAGGGGGCATAGAGTGTGACAACGGAGATGTCAAGTTCCTTGCGCCCGTAGCAACCGCCCACATTTCAGAAAGTAATGGGTAGTATATCATCATCGTCCAAGTGAAAGAGCTCTTTGGCCATCTTGAAAGTGAAGCCCTTCACCCCTAAACACAACACTGCTCATATAATCTGTGGAACCTCCGAGTCTCCCACTCCTCCTCATCAAGGAGCTGGCCCTTGGGTACCATGAACGTGCCATAATTGAAATAGTTGGGGCAGTCTGTGTTGAACCATGATCCTGGCGGTGGTGGTGAATATCTATATAGAAGGAGATCGATGTACGTTAGCATCACATTTACGTACCAATACATAATATGTTGGGCTAAGTTTGGTTGAGATTAGCATACATATACGTACCTATGGGTCCTCATGGCCCCCCGGGTTAGTCTTTGCCAGCCAGGAGTCATTTTCTTTCTCTGCTATCTCCGCCATGTCGTAATCTCGACAATATTTGCTAGTCAAAGCGAGGACTTCCTCATCTCCTTTGGATAGCTTCTTCGGTGCTGGGGGCGTACATTCGCGCTTTTGACCACTATGAGTCGGTGTCGAATAACCTGTATTGAGCTTAGCCATTAGTGCAGCTAACCCCTTAGAGTACAACTCAACCATGTATTTTTGTGCTATACCAGTCAAATTCTCTGAAACCTCCACATCCGGTGGTCGCTTATACGGCGTGGGAGGACGACGATCCTCCTTATCGCCACGAGGAGGAGGAGTTCTCTCAGATGTGCCATGACAAGGTGTGTTGCTGCCTTCATCTCCTTCTAGGTTGTCCATGTCGGGAGGCAGGTTCTGACTAGGACTTCTGCCACCTAGGCCATCATTGTTGTTGTTATCATCGCCAGCATAGTTGCCATCATCCAGGGGAGATGGAGGCATAAGGACAATGTCCGCCTTGTTCCATAGGACAGTCGAATCCTTATTAAGATGTTTGACCATTGTTTCCCCCTTTAAACCTGGAAAATCGATCTCATCATCACAGTTTGGGTCTGCGGACAACACGTCCATAATGACATAGTCGGCCGGGATCGGCTGGTTGTTGAACATGCCACCCTTCATGATAGGATTCACATGTCCGGTGGCCACCTCCTTCTTCTTTCCCTTCCCGCCGCGGGTATCTAGAGAGCCCTTTACGATTTCGCATAGGTCGTCGACCGGGCATTTCTTTGCTAGCTCCGCCGGCCGTCGCCCCCTGGATGGACCGATAGACCACCGGCGAAGAAAATTGGCCCGCATATCTTGATGCTTGGGGTCGTTGCCCGTTAATGCCTCTTCTATTTTCTTTTCAACAATTTCATTTATGGCATCCTGATACCCTTGCTTCACGAGGGCCTCCTTGTACCTGCGCCTTGTGTGATGGCTGTTCATTGCGTCGGATGCCCGGGAATCCCACGATCTTCCGGCTATGCCTCGTCTTGGCACCCCGAACTTCGGCCCGCGGTGCTCGGGTTTTCCGATTGCCTCGGTCAACTCGTCGTGCTCCCTCCTAGGTATAAACTCCCCGCGCTCCATGGCCTCTTTGACCTCCAGCACCTTTTCTCCACCTCGTCGACCTTTGGGTCATTGTACTTGGACTTGGTGTCCGCCTTTTGCTTTCGGGTTGGCGGGCATAGAAGAAGTGGCGTGTCCTCCGACCAAGTTGTTTCAACGGATTTTCTACCCCCTTGCTGCTTTTCCTCCCTTTCTTTTCTGCTTTGCCACTCTTGAATACGACCGGCATATCTAGTCATGCCGAGGTTGTGCTTTGAAAATCGTTCTTCGTTCGAGCTCTTTGCCCCGTCTAGACTTGGTTTGATGCTCTTCGCTAGACACAATCTGCACGAACTGTTCCCGGGCTGGTTGCTTGATGAAGCTGTAGTCTACAAATGGTGTCCGACCCTTCTGCACATAGTTTTTGTAGAGGTGGGTCCGGAGGGTGCGGCTCACGCTTGCAATGCTCGGTATGTGTTTCTTGCATTTTTCTTCATCATAGTTTTCTTACGGATATTGGAACCGGATCTTCACATCATCCCACACCTTTTGCTTGGTTTCTTTCGGGACATTCCTGAAGTCTTGGTAAGTGATTGGCACCACTTCCTTGACTACACAGGAGACCTGGTTGCTAAAGGTACCGATGACAGAAGTCGGCTCCAAGGGCTCTCCATCCGGCCCTATCTTGAATATTTGATGCACCTTTTCAGATATCTTGTGCCTCCCGTGTGTTGACGGTAACCAACTTCAGATCATATACCGTCAACATACACCAAAACAACCTAGAAATAGGGTTTATAATCTCACACATTCCATAGTTTTGGTGTATATTTGGCTTTGCAGGTAGTCTTTGCTATAGAGAAAGAGCTCCTCGCGGTAGTCTTTGCTATAGAGAAATTTCGGTCTTACTTAGTGGGTGCAAAGATAATTGTTTACACCGACCACGCCGCCCTTAAGTATCTTCTTACTAAGAAAGACGCGAAACCTCGTTTGATCCGCTGGATTCTTCTACTCCAAGAATTCGATCTAGAAATAAAAGATAAAAAGGGAGTAGAGAATACCGTTGCGGATCATTTGTTGCGCATCTTATCGCGGTAACTAACATGCGGGAACTACCAATCAATGATTACCTACAGCGACGACATGCTACTAAAGGTGACGGACACCAACCCATGGTACGCAAAACATTGTCAACTTCATGGTTACAGGTTATGTACCCCTTAGGGAGGACCGACAAAAAGCTCAGAGAGAGCGACGTCACCTTTGGGAAGATGCGCGTACCAAGGGTAGAAGGGATGCAAATCATAGAAAAATGCCATGCATCACCTTATGCCGGCCACCTCGGAGTGTTCCGCACTCAAGCCAAAAATCCGGCGGTCTTGGGTTCTTCGGCCAACAATGTACGCCCGACACGAAGGAGTTCATCGAAGATGCTATAGCTGCCGTAAGATTTGGAGGTATAACGGCTCGCGACGCAATGCCCCTACACTACAACCTTCAAATAGAAATATTTGATGTGTGGGGCATTGACTACATGGGACCATTCCCAAAGTCCGGCGCATTGCGGTATATCTTGGTGGCGGTGGATTACGTGTCGAAGTGGGTAGAAGCATTACCATGCGGAGGCTGCGACGCCAAACATGCTCGGAAGATGTTCCACGAAGTGATTTTCCCCCCGTTTTGGAATGCCTCGCATGGTAGTAAGTGACGGAGGATCACACTTCAAGGACAAGGCATTCAGAACATTCCCCGAAAAGAACTTGGCACCGAGCACAACATAGCTACCCCTTATCATCCGCAAACCGGCGCAAGCCGAAACGTCAAATAAGCAAATAAAGAACATCCCGCGAAGACGGTCAACGAGATGGGGAAGGGCTGGAAAAATAAGCTACCCGACGCTCTTTGGGCTTATCGGACAAGATACAAAGCCCCCATCGGCATAAATAAGCCCTATCACCGGTATATGGCAAAACACACTTACCGGTTGAGTTGGAACATCGAGCTCCACCGGGCCATCAAGAGATGGAATATGGACGTCAAACTCGTCGAAAAAGAATCGACAAAAGCAAATTTCTGAACTTGAAGAATGGCGAGAAAAGGCGTACCATAGTTCAAAGCTCTACAAAGAGCGCATGAAGAGATGGCATGATCAGCGCATAAAGATGAAAGAATTCACCAGGGGGTGATAAGGTACTCTTATTCAACTCCCGGGTGAAACTATTTGGCGAAGGAAAGTTGAGGAGCAAGTGGAAAGGACCATACACAAATCATCAATACCTCGTCACACGGTGCAATCACAATCCAAGACGACACGGTAAACTACACAAGGTAAATGGTCAACGCCTCAAACTTTTCTTTGAGCCATTGCCCGATCTCAACCAAGAGCTCGATAGAATAGACTTTTGTTTCAAAAAAGATTTATGAATTATCAGCATGCCAAAAAAAAATAGTAGTTTCTCTTTTGTTTTAAATTCAATAAAGCTTGTCTTTGGAATGTTGTGTATGTCTCCACTTGTTTTTGTCCTTGTGCAAAAGAAAATTAAAAATAGGTACAAAAACAAGTGTGGGGAGGCTCACGTCTCTCACAAGTCAAAGGTACGCAATTTATAAATTCAAATTTTTGACTTGTGACATATCTTCTCCTCCTATGTTTTAAACTGTGCTAAACCTGAACCAAGTTGGCAAAACTCCATCTCTAGTCTACCACTTGATTCATGGCATGCATACACTTTATTCCTCGCCAAAAACCATACTTTGATGAGCAACTACCTGTTAGGGACCCCATGTTCATCTAAACAATTGAGCTTTGAGATATGGTAGAATGGCTTGACACTTGCTCTCTTATGCAATGAGACTTGGTTTTATTTCAAAAATTCAAATAAAGCATGCTCCTGGTTTGACTTAGATAAATCCTACCAAAGCCCGAATAATGACATGAATATCCACTATAGCTACTTCCCTGCTGTATTGAGTTTTGTCGCTCCGTGATCTCGCGTTGAGAGAGGCTCATACCCCCAAGATCGAAAAACACGTACACCCACATATACACGCCGATTCTCACAATGAGAATTGCGCACAACATGCACCCCTACCATCCACAAAATAAATACTCCATCCAAGTTACACCATGATCATCTCCTGTTATCATAAAAGTATCATGCAAAAAGAGGATGCAAAGCTAAAAAAAAAAAAGAAAAAAAGATGAAAAATGGACACGTGTCCGAGGGCGAGTAGAGCCCACATCTCCAAAAAAAGAAAAAAAGAAAGATAGAAGAAAAAAGTAGCCTGTATCTCTCCAAAAGCATACAAAAAAAAAAAGAGAGATCATGAGTCAAGGAGTAACCACAAAAATACCAAAAAATATTTTCCACACACTTTTGCACATTTCGATCTAGGAGTATGGCACCTCTTTCCAACGATCCAGAGTTTGACCCGACAACACATACAGAGGTACGTATGCATCACTCCACTCCAAAGATCCACAAAACACTGCAAAAAGATAGGATGAGCGAGAGCGAAGAGTGCTTTGGTAAGGAAACACAAAAAAATTGAGTGACTATGTGAGAATCAACCATGGAGCATTGCTATTTTATCTTTAAAAATCCAAAAAATCAACCAAGTTTTTGCACATGAGAAGTAGCAAGGAGATACGAATTCATGCCGTTCCATTGCTCAATCGTTCAAGATAACATGGTAGACACTCTTGAATGCTCACAAAGCAGGTGAGGCCTGGAATAACTTGTATGCGTGGTCTACATCTTGGAGATTGAACCACTTTAGTCCTTACGCCTTCTCACTCGAGGGGAGTAAAGGGCTAAGTGTGGGGAGTTTGTTGACGGTAACCAACTTCAGATCATATACCGTCAACATACACCAAAACAACCTAGAAATAGGGTTTATAATCTCACACATTCCATAGTTTTGGTGTATATTTGGCTTTGCAGGTACAAAGACAGGATATGTGCACTTTGGGCCAAAATACAAAGAAAATAAGAATAAAAACAATAAATAGAAAAAGGCCCAAAGGAGCAAAATGGCAAGCCAAATCAAATTACCTCGGTTGGGTCACGAACTCAAGCGTCCAACACCAACACCAAGCCCAACACAACGAAAGAGGACGCCACGCCAAGTTTGGGCCGATTTGGGCCCGGCAAGGGTGCGACCGCACCTTAGGGTGCGGCCGCACCTGTCTTCTGGCCGGTGGGGCCAGGCCTTCGCGAGGCGGTTCAATTACGCCAGAGAACGTCGGTGGCGGTGTTGTCCCGGTGCGTTGAACCTTGAAACCGCCTCCCCTTGGTCGGTTTTGCCATAATGGAGGGAGGAGGCACATTTGCAAAGACACCCCTCCACTCAAGCTATAAAAGGAGGACCCTCTCTCTCATTTGGACACAACACAATACACCTCAAGGAGCTACAAGCACAAGAGAAGCAAGAGAGAGAGAGAATTTTCTACCTCTATCCCCATTCTAATTCTAGAGAGTGAGAGAGGGAAAGCTAGAAGGAGATTTGGCTCCTTCTACCCGGAGTTGTCGGAGTGCCCCCGGTGTTCCGCGGTTCCTAGGAGGTCGGAGTGCCGGATTTGTCGGTACCCGCCTCGCTTGTACCTCTACAATCTACTTACACTTTGGTAAGACAGGTTGTGTTCCTCTTTCGGTTATTACTTTCAAGCATATTATCTTAGCCGTTATAATCTTGCGGGATTGATAGTCATTCCTTCGGGGTGGTACTCTAGTGAAGGACCCCGGGACGGGTAAGCCTTGAATTCACACTTGAGTAGTAATCATCGGTGCAAATGTGGTGTTTGGACTAGTGATTTCCTATCTTTTTGTGGCGCATCCCACGGTTGAGGGGGTAGGCGGGCTGGGTTGTGACAACACCTTGTCCGTCCTTTGTAATCCCCCCACGTTCGGGTGTGGCGCGGTGCAATTGCCGGTCTCCATCCCGGTTTGGGCGATTGCCTGTGCCGGTGCGTGAGAAGACAACGCACAAGTGATCCCTGCTCGAAAAGTGTCAACCCACAAAGATACCTCATTCCTCTTAGAAGCTTAACCTTGCCTTGGGTAGACACAGGCCCGGAAAGCCCTCAACGCAACCGTCCTTGCGAATTATACGATACCCCTGTTTATCACCGGGTGAAGTGCTACAACGGTATTTCCGTGCGCTTGCGGACTTTGTTGCTTTCGCTAAAAACACCAACACCGTGTTGGCCTCTCTTCAAGCCTAACTTCTTGCTGGCCCGCTTGACTGGCTGGCGTTGGGACGGATGCTCTCCTCGCGCCTCGACCTAGCTCCCTCTTACGGGAATTCGAGACACAAAGGCACCATCGGTAGTTGTTGTGACAATGAGGAGTCCAATTATTACTCATGTAGTGACAAGAGGCAAACAAAGTTGTGCTAGTTGTATACTTACATCGCGCCTTTGGGTTTCGGTATCATCACCGGGATCTACACTACGAGAACCCTACATGCTAGGCTTGTCTAGATTTAGTGTCCATTACGGATCGTCGTCGTCCTCCCTACGACATTTTTCTCGGCCTCGGTGTCATCCCTTCGGCTCTCGTATTCGGGTTCCTCATCTAATGATGAAGTACCGCCGTTGTTTTCGCTCACGCGTTCTTGATCCTCAAAACCTCACGATCTTTACCACTTGCCATTTGATTCTACAGGACCACAAGGTAGTATATTATAGTAATGTACAATAGTAAAGAGTGAAGTACAGGAGTAGTATGTCATAGTAGAGCCATCTCGGAACATATAAAAAATAATCATATGTTTGTATTCCTCTTAAAACATGATTACATATTTTTCCCTTTTACATAGAGTAGGTACAAAAAATTAAAAAAGAAAAAAAGTACATGATTGTGAAAGAATTCCTCTTAAAACATGATTACATATTTTTCCCTTTTACATATGTAGGTACAAAAAATTAAAAGAAAAAAGTACATGAATGTGAAACAAAAGTAGAAAACATGTGTTTGGCTCAAAGTACCCAACTCTAATAACATCGCGACTAAAACGGTTTGCTTGTATATGTTATACAAGCCGTCCTCGTTTAGCCGCTCACAAGTATGGGGACATTTCATCATCGCCACTTGCCTCGGCATTAATAGATTCACATCATCGCATATGCCACGCCTCGGCACTAAGATTCAAACCATTGCAAATGCCACACGTAGATAGTTAAAGGTAGTAGTAAATGGCACGAAAAAACGCAAAAAACGCCACGGAAGTTCAACCGAGTAGTAGTGAAAATAGAGTCTAAGTTTGGGAGTCAAAAAGAGGTAGATAGAGAGCCACCACCATATATATGTGACCACGGCCGTGGAATCGGCTAAGTCCTCCGACCGTTCATTTCTCACCCGAAGAGCTGCCAAAATTTTCACGTCGACCGACGCCATAGAACGAAGCATGTCTTGAAGCAAAATTCATCTCAATTTGGACAAAATTCATCTCAATTTGGACAAAATTCATCTCAATTTGAACAAAATTCATGGACAATAATATGGCGGTGGCATCATAGGCGTGGCATAATATAGTGCTTTCGACTAAAAAATTCATCTCAACTTAGCAAATGGGACAGCATCACAGGCGGCTCAATTTCACATGAATTTCCATCACAAAGAAGACAGGCGGCTCAATTTCGCATGAATTTCCATCACAAGCAACTTAGCAAATGGGACAAGATCACGGGACAACATCACGGGCAAATGTGACGAGGGGATTTCTCACCGGCAGAGGACGGAGATTTTTTCTCACCGGTAGAGCGAGGGATGGGGAGGCGGGACGTCGGAGCCGGGGTGGAAGCCGGCGAGGAGAGGAGGAGCTCGACGGGGAGGCGCTCGACGGGAGGAGCGGAGGAGAGGAGGAGCTCGGCGGGGAGGCGCTCGACGGGGGTGAGCTCGAGGGGCGCCCCGGCGGTGGAGGTCGGCGGGGGCGCCGGCGGCGGTGGGAGCTCGTGGGGGGTGCGGACTGGAGGTCGACGGGGCGGCTCGGCAGGGCGGCCTGGATCCGAGAGCGTGGAGGGCGGCGGGCGGCGAGGCGCCCGGCGGCGGCGGTTAGGGTTTCCTTTCCGTGGTCGGCAATGGAGATCGGGAGGCGCGGGCCGGGGGCGGGCGGGCGGCGCCGAGGGAGGCGGACGGCGGGTTGGCGCTTGACGGCGATGGCGGTCGGTGGCCTCTTTGGCGACCCTTCGGGGTGAGAAATGTACGGCGGAGGACTTAGCCGATTTCCACGGCCGGGTCACATATATATAGGCCCGCGATTTCCGTGGCGGTTATTGTAAAATAACCGCCACGATTAATCGATTGAAATTTTGATTTTGTAAAATTAATAACAATTCAAATATTGATTCAAAAATGCTGAAATTTTTTTGTGGCCTTCCTATGAGTATGTCTAGCCATGAAAAATGTGAAACTTCAATTTTGAATAGTTCTTGCATGATTAAAAAATACTTCCTTTAATTGACAAGTTTGGAGCCATTTTGAGGTGTACTAGATCGAGTCGGGAGTCGGTTTCGAGCAAGTGCGGTGATCCATTACATATTTGGTTCTATTACATAAATGTCGTGACATACATATTTGGTTACTCATACAAAGGACCGACTTATTTTTTTGCCTGGGCTGCCACTTTGTCTTCTTCGACCGTCCGGTGCGGCACGGGGGCTTTGTCTTCGTCCTCTGCGATGTTACGCCACACGCGGGTCTCGATGGCCTTGATCTTCTTTGGATGATCGGTAAAGAGCGTAAACTCTGCGTAGTTGTTGTTGTTGTTCGGGACTCGGACTCCATCGGCTCCCACGATCCTTTGTTTCCCACCCACGACCACATGTACCGCTTTTTGCCTTGCTCTTTGGGCATCGGATAGTAAGCCACCCGTGCCAGCCGGCTTGCGAGTACCCACTCATCATCTGAATTACTTGCGAGGTCAGCGATTGGTTAGCCCATATTCGTCCACGTCAACCGCCTTTGACTTGACCCACCGCGCACCGGCGGTCGGTATCGTAGGTCACTCCCATAGTCAAGTTCCCATATCTCTTGGATCTGCCCATAGTATGTCTTGAGTTGCCCGGTGGCCACGTCGATGCCCTCATAGCGAACGCCGCTGTTCTGTGATGCGCTCTTCTTGTCCTTTTCTTTCATGTGGAACCTGTATCCATTGATGTCATAACCTTGCCACGTGGTGATTTGGCTAGATGGGCGGATACAAGTCTCGATTCTTGAGTATCCGCATGTGGGGGGTATGTCCCGTTCTAGGATCCACGTCTTGAAATTGATCTTGTGTTGTCTCGCACCCACCCCTCCGAGGCGTTCGGCAAACCGTCTTTGCGAATGTGGGCCGATGCTTCTCAACCCACTTTTCCATTGAGACTAATCGGTTAAGAGCCGCGTCATGGGATTCTTCAATTGTTTCTTGCTCTATATAGGTGTGTACTTTCCTCCCCCGCAGCCCATCCCAGCAGTTACGCGCCGTGCGGGTGGTCGGGCAAGCCGATTATTTCCATCCCTGATGTATCTAGTGCAACGATTAACGACCTCTGTGTTGTATATGCCTCGATCATAGAGCCCTCTGGGTATGCACGGTTAAGAACGGATCTGTTAAGGGAGGACATGAACCGCTCGTTACACCACATCTCATGCAGGTAGAGAGGCCCTAGTTCTTGTATCTGATCGACCATGTGCATCATAAGATGTGGCATAATATCAAAGAAAGACGGTGGTAAACACATCTCGAGCTGGGAAATAGTCTCTACGATGAACTCTTTTTCGGGCGGGAAGCTCATTTTCAATGATGACCTTCTACGTGATGCGGTTAAAGAAGTAGCTCAAGCATGTAACGACCATCTTCACGAACTCTGGGCCGATGCACCTGATCACAATTGGAAGGAACACCATCAGCATGACATGGCAGTCATGGGCCTTGAAGTTTGACAGTGTGAGGTCTTTCATCGGTACAATGCTCTTGATGTTGGAACAGAAACCGGTCGGCACTTTGACAGCCCTGAGCCATTAGCAAAAAGCCCTCTTCTCATCCAACGTGAGGTTGTAGCTCGCAGCCGGAAGGTCGAATTTTCCACTAGTCGCCGCCGGTGTCGGGTGAAGTTCGGGCCCGATGCCCATGTCTTTAAGATCCTGACGTGACTTGAGACCGTCCTTCGTCTTATTCTTGATGTCTAGAAAAATCCCGATTAAGCTCTCAAAGACATTTTTCTGTAGATGCATGCCATCGATGGCATGGGGTGTATGGAGCACCTTCCAGTATGGCAGGTACTTAAAGAAAATCGACTACTTCTTGAATGGGACGACGACTTTTGGCGGTGTCGGTTCGGGCGGCTCAGCTGGTTCTCCTTCATCTTCTTCCTCTACCGTCTTGTCACGCTTCCGCTTCTTCTTTGGCTTTGGCACACCTGCTAATTTCTTCCCCTTTCCAAACTCATTGTTTATGTCCTTCACCATTTCAAACACCTTCGGCCCGTAGCTCATCCTTTCCACCTCCTCCGTTTGAGGCTCTACCTCGCCATTAAAGTATTCTTTAAACATTTCTTTCCGGTACCTGTGTTTTTTGCAGAGGAATCGTCGATGCCTCATGTACACCATCTTTTGGGATCCACTAAGATAAATGGAGCAAGATTCCTCAATGCAAACTGGGCAACCTGTCTTCCCTTTGATCTGCCCCGACAATGAAAAGAGAGCAGGGCAATCGCTGATGGTGACAATTATGATGCCCTTTAGAGTGAACTTCTCCTTCCAGAACGCATCGATAATGTTGACCCCGTTCCATAGTTTTGCCATTTCCTCCATTACCGGCTCAATAAGCACATCTATATCGTTTCCCGGCTGCCTAGGTCCGAAATAAGCATGGTGAGTAGAAGATATTTGCGCTTGGACATTCATAGGGGAGGTAGGTTGTATATGGTGAGGGTGACCGGCCAGTCTTTGTCGAGCTGGCGAGGTCTCGAACAGTTCATCCCGTTAGTACTCAACGCGAACCTAACGTTCTCGGGCTCGTCCCAAACTCCGGGAACATATCATTGACACGCTTCCACGTTTTGCCATCGAGGGGTGTCGCGACTTGCCATCGCCCTTCGTGTGTTCGCCCGATGCATGCGGGACATCGCCTTTGCATCCTCTGGGTTCCCGAAAATTGCACGCAGACGATCGAGCACCTGTAGGTACCACACCGCTAGGGCGGGGATCTTCCTCTGCAAGTAACCCTCTTCTTCCTCGTCCTCGGGAGGTGGCATCTACTTCTTCTTTCCCCGTCTTACGCTTCTTCGAATTTGGCCCTCTTGACGGACCTCCTCATCGGTGCGACAACCCGCATTCCTCTTGTAACGACTCACGCCGCGGTCGCGGTTTCAGCTGCAAGTCCACATATTGACCTCGATGCAGAATACGGTGGTTGGGGCATGCATGAAACTTTGTAACCTTCATCGCCACAGATCTAATCATCTTCTTCGCCCGAAAGGTATTGGCGGGCACCTTATTCCCCTCTGGTAAAATAGTGTCACCAAGGACTCGTAACAGGTCATCGAAGCTCGTGTCCGACCACCCGTGGCGAGCCTTCAGCATCAACATCGTTAGGTTAAAACGTAGCACCATGCAATGCTTCGGACATTTGCCGTCATCGTTGTAGAGGTGATCAATTGCCGCCTGCTTCATCTGTCTGAAATTCTCCAGCCACCTTGGATTGCCAAATAGAAGGTCGTCTTCATCTTTAAGGTTAGCAATATCCTCGAAAAGCTCAGCATCCTTGGGCGACATCTCATCAACTACCGTCTGCTCACCATCATCTTCACCTCCATCATCTTACGCAAGTTTTTCAAGCGAGATCATTTATCGTGATGTAATCACGATTCTCAGTGTCATCGTCAACGGTACTGGCTGCTGCTCTGGCTGATGATGAGGGTTGTTGTCGTCCGTCATCCACCGCTGCCGTCGATGAACCGGCGGCAATCGGTTCTCTTTCGCCATGATACTTCCACACGGTGTACCTCGGCTCCTTGATGAAACCATACCGTATCAAGTGCGACATCACATCAAAGATCCTTAAGTAAGAACATGTTCTTGCGGTGATGGCACGGGCACACCATTTCTTCCCGCCCCGACTTATTCGATGCTTCTGCGCCAATGGGCATAAACTTTCTTTTCACATCATCAAAGAAAGAGAGTGTAAACCTCGACTCATACATCCGATCCCCGGCCATGACGACGGGCCCGATGATACGAAAAACAGAGAAACAAGAGAGAAAAGTAACTTAACTCATCACCAAAAGAGTATAATAAGAGTAGATTTCAACTAAATGAGCACCTTAATTATTAATTAATTAAGCCATGGCCGTTGAAAGACTAGGGAGAGTGTAATTAAGAAGTGAAAACACCAAAAAGAGAGATATGAGACTATATTTCTACTAATTAACACCTAAGTCATGCCAAGATGGAGAAAAATTGGGGAGGGAGAAAAATTTTGAATCTAGATCTCAAAACTCAATTGGGGAGAAAAATTGGGGAGGGAGAGTGAAATTACCCCTCTTGCGGTGCCAAACTTCAACAAATCCAAGGGCAAAACCTCCCCCAAATGGCGTTTTTAGGGTTTTGGAGCTCAAAACCCTAAAAATGGTGGAGATCCGCGAGGGAAGAAGAAGGGTGCTTTGGACTATTTACAAAGACGTACTTAACCGAGGCGGTTTTTTTATAAAACCGCCATGGTTAATCGCAATTAACCGTTGCGGTTATTTAACAATAACCGCAACGGTTAATAGATTAACCGTGGCGGTTATTTAACAATAACCGTTGCGGTTATTTTTCTAAATAACCGCCACGGTTAATCGATTAACCGTTCGCGGTTATTTTTTTCTCACCGGGGGGCTGATCCGGGCACCTATTTACCGTGGCGGTTTTTAAAATAACCGCCACGGTTAATGTTTTGCAAGTGCAACGCAAAATCAAATCTGTAGTAGTGAATAGGACGAGATATGATAGGTGCTTGCCTTGTTGCACAGAGGATCAAACATCGAGAATCGGCCAAAAGATCAACCAACGCGCTCATGTACTTCGACTCGACCTTGACCTTCCTGATCCACTTCGGCAACTTTTTGAACTCAATGATAACTATCGAATGCAAATGAAATGCAATGAGTTTATGTCATGATGCTCATGAATGTTTATGAATACAAATTGTGCAAATGCAAGCTTTGGCACACAAGATCAATGCACACATCAATCGGACATTATAAATAAACATGGTAATGCATATATAAGGGTGTAAGGTTACTTATTCAAGTTTCAAGTAAAAGAGGAGGCATGTTCAAATGTCCTAAATGGCTAGAGGGGGGGTGAATAGCCTATAAAAATTTTTACAACAACATTTAAGCAAAGTGGTTAGACAATAAGATGGCGTAGCAAATTAAGCAATGCTTCTCTCTAGCTATGCAAGCCTCCTAGCAATTCTAGCAATTCTAATATCTCTAATCACACACAAGTGCTAGGTTGCTAAGTTACTCCTAGGTGAGCAAGGTATACTAACTACACTAACACTAGGAGCTAAGCAAGCAAAGAACTACTACTACATAAGCTACTCAAGGTAAACAATGTAAAAACAAGAGTAGAAGGGATCAATATACCGTCGGTGTAGAGTAGAGGTATGTAGCCAATCACCGATGTCAATAAGAAATCTCCAACGAGCAAAACACACTTGACACGATGATTTTTCCCGAGGTTCACGTGCTTGCCGGCACGCTAGTCCCCGTTGTGGCGATACACCCACTTGATGATTCGCAAGCTAAATGGCCGGTGCCAAATCCCTCGGAGGGAGCTCGAACGAATCACTCACAAGAGAGGATCCACAAGCCATGAGCTATCCACTAGTGATACCTTTTGTGAATCTCCCGTGGGGAAGGCTCAACCCCTCACAAGTCCACCGGTGTGGCCTCGAACAATCTCCGGTCGAGCTCAACACCTCAACCAACTCCAAGCTGCTAGGGAACCGGGCAAATTCCCAAGAGTAACAAGAACCCGCGGCTCCTCCGAAGAACAAGTGCCTCTAGATGCAATCAACAAGCAAATGCACTTGAATCTCACTCAATCTCACCAAGAATCGAAGTTAGGCAAGAGAGATGAGTGGAGAGGAGTATTCTCAGCTCAAGAGGATGTTAGAGTGTTCAAATGTGCAAGAGAGGCTCCAAAGAGCCGGCCACACCACTATATATAAGCCCTACTCAAAGATAGAGCGGCGAGGATGAAATCGTGTTTCTACTGCCTGGCGCCCGGGACGCGCCAGGGCGTGTTCAAACCACGCAAAAGAACTAGCCGTTACACCACCGCCCGACGCGCCGGGCGCGGCGGTGCGCCAAAGATCCGGCGTGGCGCCCGGCGTGACCTCCCCCTCGAGACCTCTCTAGGCTGCGTCCGGCGCGCACGCCGGATCGCGCCAGCGCTGAAGGCGAGCACCGCCGACGCGGGCGAAGCCGCCGCGCAAGTGCCTGGACGCTAAGGGTCAAAACCCTAGCGTCCGCCCGCGAGACCGTCGGACGCGTCGGGCCGCGTCGCTTCACCGCGGAAGCTGCTCCAACACGCGCTGACGCCAGCCCGGCATCCAAATAGCGATCTTCTTCTGTCCGCCAGCAGCTTCCTCAAAGAAAGATGTCATCGTTTCGTCGTTGCCTTCTCTTCAACTTGCTTCCCAACAAGTATACCAACTTGAGCACGAGGGTTAGCAAGATTTCTCGAACAAATTGCATCCCCGCGCAATAGAAAATAGGCTTCTCATTTTCTCAAAAGCGGGTACCTAAACCCAACTCAACCCCGCAAACACCACCGCCTTTGCTCGTTCCAAGTTCTTCCACTTGTTCAAGGTTGCCAACACGTCAAGTGCATCTCCAAAGCGCGTGTGTTAGCATTTTCAAAACGTTTGACAAGTGCGGTTAGTGCTCTCGATTCTACAATGCATATGCAAGTCAACATGAATCTAGAGGCACTTCTAATGCGGATTAGCCATTGAATTCCCCTCTTGATAGTCGGGCTATCTATCTTATAATGTGATCACACTTCTCTCAAGTGTCTCAACCACTCAAAGCAAACCCTATCAAGTTATGCCTTTGCCTTGATCTATGGGTTCCGCTTTTCCAACACGTGAGCTTGATGATCCATCATGTCCATCACCACCGTCCATGTTCATGATCAAGTAGCTCCACCTCACTTATGCTATCCTATCTCATAAGCACACTTAGAGTAGAGGATTAGCATAATAGAGTGTCATCAATTTTCAAAACCAAACATGAGATTTCACATGGTATTCAAACATAGCACATGAGAGCGTCCCACTAAGTTGACAAGCCTTAATGGTTAAGTACATAGACATATATGCATATATCCATTTATGTTCACTTGGACATATTAAAGGTACTGCATGTTTAATTACTTAAAACTTAGGTGTATCTCAAATTAAAGGTCCTACTTAAGCAAGAATGAGAGGCACAAATCATGGCATTGGAAAAACAAGCACAAGGTGCACAAATTAAGACATGAAAGAATTAAGACAACACTTGATTATTATCATATAGGTTAACTGCATAAAGCCTAGAATGAACTATTTCTCCAAATTTTTGAAGCCAGATTAAATGTAACAAAAATAGCATGGTGATCGGGATGTCAAATAAAGATTTTAAGTGGTTTCATCAGTTTTACTTAATTATACAAGCCATGGTAAAAATGACAAAAGATAAGGAATTTAGGGCATTATGAGCAAAACAAGGTATAAATGAACTTTACCAACTAGTTTAATACCATCATACGGATACATACACAACACATGAATTTTTGTACAAAGTTTGAGAATTTATAGAGGTCTCTAACATGCTCAAATTAATATGATTCTGTTTCATACATTTAATTACATCATGGAAGAATACAGCATTAACATGTACAACATTATTTTTCCATGATAGTACATCTCACAAGGGTCACAAAGAATTTTGAATCACAATTTTTTGGAGCAATCTAAATTTTTGTATGAATTTTCAAAGTTCAATAACGTGCATGTACAAAAATGGATCTTGCTAGCTTCTCCGTACAAGTTTTGAAATACTAGGCACACCCGAAGAAGATCACCTGCTGCCACTGGCCATGGGCCCTGGGCCCAACTGTCAGCAGCACGTAGGGAGAGAGGAGGAGACAGAGAGGGAGACGCGGGAGCGAGAGGCAGGCAGGGCGGAGCAGCGCGCCATGGGTGGCTGTCGGCGTCGACCTCGCCGGCGACGAACCTGTAGCCGGCCGCCCGGTCCAAGTAGCTCAGCAGGAGAAGCACAACACGGCGTGTACTGCAGTGGTGGTGGCGCGGCGCGGATGCGACGGCAGCGCATGCAGCGACTGTGGCGGCGCACCGCAGGACGCGGCGGCGGCGGTGCACGTGGACAAGCCGAACGATGGCGAGCACGGTGACGAGAAGTGTTGAACAAGATGCGCCATACCACATGGATGCTCACCAGGCAGTTGAACTCGGGGAAGGAGCAGTGGAACGATGAGGCGAGCTCGTCGGAGTTGCTCTCTGCTCGTAGCCGGACTTGACGAAGGCGACGGCGGCACGGTCGATTCGTGAGGGAACGGCGAGAAGAAGTGGATGCCGAGGGAGAGGAGGTGACGACGAGTGCTGCGGAGCCTACGGTGCGCTCGGAGCATGGCTGAAGGCGGCAGAGTTGAGCGCCGGAGCCGCGGCGGTGAAATTTGGGCAAGAATCGCCAGGGGAACGGCGAGAAGAAGTGGACGCCGAGGGAGAGGAGGTGACGACGAGTGCTGCAGAGCCTACGGTGAGCTCAGAGCATGGCTGAAGGCGGCAGAGTTGAGCGCCGGAGCAGCGGCGGCGAAATTTAGGGAAGAATCACCTTTTCTTTGTGGAGAATTTCCAAGGGAGAGAGAGCGAGAGTGAGGGAGAGAGTGAGCAAAAGAGAGAGAGGAGCTGGAGAGGAAGCTCCCAGGTGCGCGCGTCGGTCGAACGGCCGGCTGGCGCGTGGAGCGTGGCGGCAAACCATGAACAGAGGGGGAAAAGATCTCCCTTCTGTGAACAGTGACTTTTGCGAATTTTTCAGGATTTTCTTTCCCCTCTTTTACTCTCTCAACTGAGGTAGCTAGGATGGGTCAACAACTGTAAAATTTGGTAGAAAGATAGAGGAGAGTTCCAGGAACTCAAGACTGGAACTGGTTGAGGTTGAAACCAAATAGAATTCGAAATTTTGAATTTTGAACAGAGAAACATTTCAAATTCTTTGAATTTTTAGAGGATCAAGATGAAGTCCAATTTGGGTGAAATTTGAATTGAGTAGCACATGTTAATGGATAAGCACACTGGAATTTTTGGAGGGTATATGCTATAGGAAAAATTTGAATTCCTTGAAAAGGGTCAAATTTGAGTGTTTTTCATAAAATTTGAATTTTTCTCGAACAATTGCATGACTGATGCTGTTAGGATATTATTTGCATAGGTTTTGCAAAGTGGGATGTGACAATATAGTCCTCCACATGTAGTTGTGTTACCAGCACAGGCGTACCACAAGCTGAAGAGGAACAAGGCACGAGCTTGGAAGGAGCTGGGCCGGTCCGGCCCAAGCGCAAGCCCAAGTCCAACAGGAAAGTCACCAGCGTCGAGTGGATGTGAGCGTGATATATTTGTAACCCCTCGAGGAAGAGAGGGCGTTCAGACATCATTGTATCAAAACTCGTTTACAATTCAATTTATAGTTCAATTTATAGTTCATCGTAGTTACTTTTCCCCTCTCCTCTTCCCCGGATCTTTGCTAACAAATTGGTATCGGATTGGTTTCGACCCGGATTACCACCCCCATTCAACTACCACTATTCTCGTCGGCCGCGATCCATGGCAGTGAGTGATCCTGGTACGAGTGCTCCGGTCGCGACGTTCGATGGCGACAACCCACGCCGTTGGCGATCGCGTTGCAAGAAGTATTTCCGAATGTATGGTGTTGATCAGTCTCAGTGGATTGGCCTAGTAGAGCATTACGTGGAGGGCCCAGTTGCTGTTTGGTACCAATCGGTGTCCTCCTTGTTGCCCACAGTGACTTGGGACTCATTCTGCCAAATTCTACACGATCGCTTTGGTCGTGACCAGCATCAGTCCCTGTTACGTCAAATGTTCAATTTTTGTCAGTCCTCCACTGTGTCTTCTTATGTCACCACCTTCTCCCAATTAGTAGACCAGTTAACCACCTACTCACCCAATTCCGACCCCCTCTTCTATGTTACCTGTTTTATTGATGGACTTTGCCCAGACATTCGTTCCATTGTTGCTATTCATCATCCTCGCAACACTCGATCACGCCACGCCTTGCTTTGTTCTGAGAAGAGATGGCGGTTCGCCCTTCCAAGCAAGGACGTGCCTCTGGTGATTGGTCTTCTTCTTACAAGAACAAGCAGGTAGCTCATCCTTCTTCAGTAGCTGCAATAGAGAAATTGGCTCCTGTTGAAAGTGCGGTGCCTGCTGCACCTAATGCTGATTTTGCATTGAAAGCTCTCAAGTCGTACCACCGTGCTCAAGGACTCTGTTTCAAGTGTGCCGCTAAGTGGAGCAAAGATCACCGATGTTCTCCTGATGTGTTGATGGCAGTGGAAACGATGCGAAGGATTTCGTCGATGATGATGAAGAGATTCTCAACTCAAAATAGAAGGCACTGGTGAGCAGGTATTCATGGCTGTATCCAAGGCGGCCGTGGGCGGTTTGAGTCCTTCACGCTTAGTGTAATTTCAGGGAACAATTTCCTCTGTACCCATATCTATTCTCATTGATCCAGGCAGCTCCTCATCTTTTAAAGTACGATGGTGGTTCCCAGGCTTTCAGCTCATACAGTATTGTCGTCTTGTTCGAGAGTCAAGGTTGCAGGTGGTGGTATTCTTGAAAGTCTAGGCATTCTGCAGGATATTCAGTGAATAGTTGAGGGCTACACTTTTCAGTCCTCCTTCAGATTCTTTGCGCTATCCAACTATGATGTAATCATCGGAATGGACTGGTTGGAAGCTCACGGTCCGATGCTCATCCATTGGCGACAAAAGTGGCTCTCGGTGCCATATCGGGGCTGCCATGTTACATTCTGGGGCCTTCATTCGGTTCCTCCGGATCAATTGTACCTGCAAGTTTGCGCAACGACCGAGTCAGCCCAGCCTGAACTTGTGTCATGGGTTGTCCTTCTAGAGATTTGCAGCTTGTTACAGCGGTTTGATTCATTGTTTCAGGAACCCATTGAGTTGCCTCCTTCCGAGGCGTCGCGACCATCGCGATACCACCGATTCCATGCGCGCGACCTATGTTCACCGGGCCATACCGCTACCCGCCGGGCCTCAAGGACGAAATTGAACGTCAAGTCGGTTACCATCTTTGGAGCAAGGTCTTATACAACCCGATCGCGCCCCATTTTCATCTCCTGTTCTCCTCGTTAAGAAGACGGATGGCTCTTACCGCTTTTGCGTGGACTTTAGGCAGCTCAATGCTATTACAGCTAAGTCCAAGTTCCCCTCAGATCGGTGTTTGATCGGTTGATGGATGAGCTACATGGTGCGAGCTGGTTTTTCCAACCTTGATTTAATAGCGGGTTTCACGGATCTTGCTACACCAAGGAGATGAGCACAAGACGGCATTTCAAACCCACCAAGGCCAATATGAGTTTCGAGTTATGGCTTTTGGGCTATCGATGCACCAGGGACATTCCAGGGGGCCATGAACGTTACGTTGGCACCCGGTTTGAGGAAATTTGTCATTGTCTTTTTTGATGATATCCTTGTGTACAGCAAGTCATATGATGAGCATCTGTCCCACCTTGCAGCGGTATTCCAATGGTTAGCGGCCGATAAGTGGAAGATTAAGCTCTCTAAATGCACCTTTGCTCAACGTTCTGTGAGTTATTTGGGTCACATTGTTAGGGAGCAAGGCCTTTCCACTGATCCGGCGAAGATTGATGCCATTCTCAGTTGGCCGGTTCCAGCATCGGTTCATGAGTTACGTGGATTTATTGGGCTGGCTGGGTATTACCGTAAGTTCATACGTTACTTCAGTCTTATTGCTAAACCGGTCGAATGAGTTGCCGTAAGAATTCATTGTTCATATGGACCCTCTGCATGAGGAGGCATTTCGGGCTTTGCAAGCGACTCGGCTCCGCTCCGGTCCTCGCCCTTCCTGACTTCTCTAAGCCCTTCCACATTGAGACCGACGATGCGGAGCGGTGTGGGCGCGATTCTGCTACAAGACGGCCATCCCTTGGCCTTTCTCAGCAAACCCTCGCCCAACGGACTCTTGGCTTATCGGCGTACGAGAAAGAATATTTGGCTATCGTCATGGCGGTCGAGCAGTGGAGACATTATCCATTGCGATCGAGTTCGTGATCCATACCGACCATCACAGCCTCATACATTTGAGTGAGCAAATGACTTTAGACGCCCGCGTGAAAGGCCTTTACTAAGCTTTGGGCCTCGGATACACAATTCACTATAAGAAAGGGACGGATAATGGGGTGGCGGATGCTGTCTCGTCGTGTTCATCCCGTGGAAGCCCTTGCAATTTCTTCCCGAAGACATGATTGGATGTCAGAGCTTCTACAGTGGTACCAATCTGATGAGGCAGCCCACTCTCTGTTGGCCAAACTATCGCTGCAACCTGATCAGCAGCCGTTCTCTCTGTGTAATGGGGTGATTTACCATAAGAAGAGAATTTGGTTGGGTTCAAACAAGACATTACAGCACAAGGTACTCGGTGCTCTGCATAATAGCACGGTGGGCGGACACTCTGGTGCGCCTGCTACCCTTCACAAGGTCAGCCAACTCTTCTTCTGGCCCGGTATGCGCCAAGACATCTTGCAGGTCGTCCAGGCTTGCTCAATTTGTGCTCAGGCCAAACCTGATCGTGCTTTCGTTACCCCGGATTATTGCGATCCCTTCCGGTTCCCAAGGGTGCGTGGCAAATGATCACAATGGATTTCGTCGAGGGCCTTCCCATGTCCGGTACAACAGATTCGGTCATGGTTGTGGTCGATAAATTCACAAAGTTTGCTCATTTCATACCTCTACGTCACCCGTATACTTCGAATCGGTGGCCAAGGTACTTTTTGACAACATCTATCGCCTCTATGGGTTGCCTCGTCCATTGTCTCTACGATCGCGGCGGGATCTTCACAAGCAACCACGGGATGCTCTGTTTGCCCTCCCGATGTGAAGCTCCGCCGCAGCTCTGCGTATCATCCCCAATCGAGCGGCAAACCGAGCGTGTCAATCAATGCTTTGAGACATACCGCGCCGCTTTGCTCATGCGTTTCCTCGCCCGCTGGTCCAAGTGGTTGACAAATGGCTGAGTTTTGGTACAACTCAAGTGTCCATTACGCCCCCGGGTCGGTCCCCGTTCGAGGCTCTTTATGGGTTTCCCCTCGTCATCTTGGACTGGATATCTCTGATGCTACCGGTGCCCTCATTGTCTTCTTGGTTGCGTGACCGCGAGCTCGCGCACGATGTGATTCAGCAGCATTTGCGAGGGCTTCGAGAGGATGAAGCGGCAGGTGATAAGAATCGCTCGGGCAGTCCCGCCGATGTCGATGTCGGGTTTTTTCGCCAAATTGCAATCTTATGTCCGTGAGTTGTTTGGCTCGGCGGGCTCATCGGTTGGCTTTCCGCTTCTTTGGTCCCTATCGCATCACGCAGCCGGATTGGCAAAGTTGCTTATCGCCTGGAGCTTCCACCGGACTCCTCTGTCCATCCGGTTTTCCATGTGTCGCAATCAAGAAATCTACAGGCAACAGTCATTCGCCGGTACATTTGACCAGGGCATACAGGTACTACCGGACCACCCTCAAAGGGAAACCGAACAAGAGAGGAACAGACGACTTGTATATCGAAACAAATATCCCCGTACGTCTTCGCTCATTCAGAAGTACCTCTATAGTTCTATAAATTGTTTGTTCATGTATACCTAACAGCTGCTTATTTCCATATGAGAAACACTCTGCGGATGCTACATCTGCGAATTCATGAGGTCCGGGCGGTTTCCAAAAAAAGCATGGGATCAAGATAGTGGCGTACACTCAATTGTGGCCAGTAAGGCAGTTTCCAAAAAAGCGATTTTTTCTTCCAGATACTCCCTTCAGGTACTGCTACTGCCCTGTCCCCCTTCCCAAGGACAAAATTCAGTTTGTCTAGTTCTCGAAGTATCGCTTTCCCGTCTCGATAATCTGGAGCCTTCCCTTCTTCATATTCCCCGAAAGTTCTTTTGTTCCTTCGGTATGCGTGTCCCTCTGGTAGGAACCTACGGTGTTTTATATAAACCATTTTATTGTTGCCTGGTAGATGTACCGCATGTGTTTCATCCAAGCACTCAACACATCCAGTATAGCCTTTTGTCTTTTCTCCAGACAAGCAACCTCGCCCCGGCAAGTCAGTGATTGTAGCGATTAGTATTCCCTTGACCGTGACATGTTCCTTTTTGTACTCGTTCCAAACATCCTTCACACCCGTCTTGAACATCTCTACCAATTCATTGATCACTAGTTCTAGAAGCGTGTCTATGTCATTCCCCCTCGGCCGTCATGGCCCTTGGATCGATAGTGGCATTTGGATGAACGAACGCTTCATACTGAGGTGGTGTGGCGGAAGGTTGTAAATACAAAGTGTCACCGGTCATGTGCTATGATTGGACCTAACACCGGTCGAAAGGATTCATTTCATCTCGTGCTCAAACCAAACCAAGGGTGCCTTACCTCTCCACTTGGAGCTCCTTGTGGAACATAGTATTGACAGGTCCTCCGATCACGCCCAGCGGTGGGATGCCTCATCTTTGTGTCTTTCTCGACGCTCTTTGCCATGCCAACAAGAATAGCTTGGTGACTTTGCACATGCAAACAGCCTATGCACCCCCGGAGCTATAGGGAAATACCAAAACGACCTTAACAGGGACCTCCTCTACTCGCTACCCTCATTTGAGGGCCCATGCTTGTAGCGTGGTTCTTTATACTTGGGGCATGCATCCAACTTTTTGTATTGTGTTCCACGGTATAATATACAATCATTGACACATGCGTGGATTTTTTTGACCTCAAGGCCGAGGGGGCGATCATCATCGCTTGGCCTCGGTATGTCTTCTCTCGCCAACTCATTGTCTTTTGGGGAGCAATTTCCTGATTACACTTAACAAGAAATCGAAGCCTTTTGTCGCTCACCCCTTCTCGTGGATTTGTAGTCTAACAAAGATGATGTTGGCCTCCAGTTTGCTCATGTTGACGCCACTAACGCATGTTTTATGACCATCAATATGCATCTTAATCGATATAAAAAGGCAATATTCAATGGCATATCCTAACGAAATATTATTTATTTAACAAGTTCCACGAAGTTTCGATGCTCTAGTTGTTTTGCAGGACTTTCTAATTTTCTGCAGATAAAAAGTATCAAAAATAACAAAACGGAGTACACCAATGGATAGAGCTCGTCGTCTTTGATCAAAATTCATATATCATTTGCTACATTTGGATTCGAATGAGAAGTTATCACGTAAACAATATTCGCGCGATGAAATGATGAGTCTCCGACATCCAAATATACATCGCCATGCATGGTGTAATGGAGCTCGACACGTGGCGGCCGGTCGTGGGCTGCCCAAGTGAATTCGCGCGCACGCAAGCGCGGGAGAGAACGACATTTTCGGCATAGCTATTCTTGGAAATGTTTTCCCGCCACATGGAGACGGTTGCATGCGGGGGAATTAAACTTGGCGCCAGGTTTTACTCGAATAGGCGGTTGCATGGCTGGGAGGCATTGCATGCGGAGAACTTTGGTTTCACGCCAAAATTCCCTCGGAAGACACAGGTCGGTTGGAGGACAATTTTTCACGAAGCAAGGACAACCATCAACCTTAGAGGCGGTTGCATGTCAAGTTTAGCAATTACCCCCCTCCTTTCTCCTGTATAAGGAGGCCTTCTCCCTCTCATGTAACACACAACACACTACACACAAAGCACTTCACTTTCACACATTAGACGCAATGTAGTGGTGTCCCTCTAGGTGTTCTTCACCTAGTTGTATAAGTTAGAAAAGAGAAGAGAGAGGCAACCTGTACCGGGTGTAGTTGATCTAGCAAGGGCATGCGTAACCCAGGGAGTTCTGTTGAATCCTCCTCGACTTGTACCTTGGCAGGTGTAAGCCACATCTGGAATATTACTTTGGTATTTCCGCTCATCTCTTTAATTAAGTTCAGTGTTTATCTCAAGTTCATGAATTGGATTCTTGCGTACGTTGAGTATTATGGAATTACAACCAACTCTCACTACACCACAACACCCCAATTACCCTTGGATGGTCCGACGCTGTAAAGCCACATATAGCGTCGATAATCTGACCCTCAGAACATATAGCGTCAGACTTCAGCTGACACTGTAAGTCCTGACGCTAAAACTCTTTAGCGTCAGACCAGACTTATAGCGTCAGATAGTCAGTTGCTATGCATTTTTTAGCGCCAGACCGTCCATTGCTCTTCTTTAGCGTCAGATACTCTGTTAGCATACATATAGCGTCAGATCATCCAACAGACAAAGCATTTATAGCGTCAGATTGTCCGACAGACTACATAAATATGCAAAAATAAAAAAAAAACAATTAGAAGGTAGCACAAATGATACCCAGCTTCAAACTTAAGGTCCATCACATAAAAAACACACACATACATCACATGGAGGTCAACTCATATACATATATACCAATACATTGTCTTGCACACGGTTTTATTCTCCAACAAAGGTCGGGCCCCAAAAATTACATGAATGCACATCTCAAAAGGCTAGTAGTTTGTGTTTGAGATACTAAGGTTTGCGACACAATCATTTCTACAAACTAAAAAAAACAAAATCAATGGTTGCCAACAACAGAGCACATCCCCTCTCCAATCTGCATAATAAGAATGAAATTTACATACAGTGAGTTGCAATGGTCAAAATATTGAGCTAGGATAGGTGCATGTATAATAATTCTCAAGATTATATTATTATGTATGCTTTTCTTTACTTTCCAGAAGTGCACAAAATTGGAAAAATAGAAACATGTGATGGAATCACGATTGTCGACTCAAATAATCATCTCAGCTTTGCAGGCAACAGGGACAAACATAATCAACCTTATTCTCTGACCACACAAATAACAAACAAAAAGTAGGCCAAAATTATTTCTTAGACATCTAAAATATGTATGATCCTTGTGCATAAAGATTGTGTGTCTGAATCATACTAATGAAAACTAGAAAAAAAAAGGGGGGAATGATCACTGCACCATCAGCTAATTACCTTGTGAAGTTGGTAGACAGTTATCCATCAGAAGGTTGATGCCCACCTCTGCTTGTAGACAGACCTGGGCACAGGATTATATGAGCAATGCAGGTAAGGCAACAGAAGTATACCAAAAGAATCAGATAACAGTATATGAGCAATGCAGATAATCAGACACCACATGGCAGAATTTTCTCGACTTGGCCTTAAGAAGAAGACATACCTCGATCATCTCTGGAATGGCAAGCTTGAGCTCAAAGGGACAGGGCAGGGTCAAGTGGGTGGGGAGTTTGAGTAGCTATGCTATCATTGGGCAGGGTCAACCAGATCTAGTGCCTGAATACCAAGCAAATCAAGTAATGTGGCTGGGTATGGTAAGCGGCGGTGGCAGCCTGGAAAACAGAAAGGATCCATTATAGTAACAAGAGCATGCATCTCACATACTGCTGGCAATTTAATTTCATGTAACTGACCATTCTATACTCTCATAACCGAAGGGCACAATTTGCTTCAGATAGACAGATTACTACTTCTCCTCAAAGCAAAGGCTATTTGCATTGCTGGTCACAAATGAGCTACAAGAAAAGAAGAATAAATGTGAGCAAATACGTGTTTTGCTTCATCTTCAAGCTTCATCAAGCACTCAGTCTGAAAAAATCATGTATATTCATAGACCACTACCTAAATAAACAACAAAAGCACGAGGACTTGACCTCACGACTATATCATTTATAAAGAATGCAACAAGCCTGACACTACACAGATTCATAATGCATTAGAATAGTTTACAACCGTATAAGGTGTCATTTTCTTCTTATTATAGCAACTTGGAGAGAAGCAATCTGGTTGTAAGCTGATAATGTTTTTCCACAAACTCAAGCCAAAGTCAGTGCCTAACATTCCTGAAAAATATAACCATGTGCCTAGCAGTAATTTCAGCTAAGAGAACAAGGAAAGAGCAGCTCTGCTCTTATTTAGACAAACAAAACCCTAGTTGTAGAGAAGTTATAGCTAAAGCCATTAATGCCCTCTAGTGGTCTAGTATATTGATCCTTCTATCCTTAATAGTAAGCTCTCTTCCATTGCAATACGGCTTATCAGCTCAAGTTCAGAATGTGTGCTCACCTAAGTTCCAGCCCTTCTAGTGAGTTCAGTATCTGCTCCTCCACCTCTGTGAAGGCCTCATATTGGTACCCCTGCTAATTCCATTGATCTGAACTGCATGAACGACAAAAAAGGTCTTATGAAAAGCCAATGAACACAATAATTTAAAAGCACCGTAACAGCTCCTAGTTATGCCTTCATACTGCTCCACCGTGCTAATCATTCATATTTTGTGCAGTTCAGTAAACACATCCTTTACAAATAAGAACATGCATGCTTCTATGGGAATGGTAAGGAATACTGCCTACGCTATAATCTCTTTTATTAATGCTCATACATATCGGCATCCAGTACACCATAGTCCTGTAGTAGCGCTGAACACACAATTGATACTGCACTTCATTAACTTTATTTCATCTATGGTTCAGTGAGAGGCATCCACACTAAGTGACCTTCAAGTCCACTAAAGCTAGTGACACTGACAAATGAAATACGCACCTGGAATTGAGAGTAAGATGATCTCCAACCAATGATCGACAACTAATATTATATCAACTACATGTACAACTCTTAATAACAGTTCATGTTTGTTGGCTGCAAAAAAAACGAATTTGCCAAATTATGCATTAGATGACTGGAAAAAATATGTTCTCACAAACTGCTGCATTGCCCAATCTGTACTCAAAGTAAATGAGTCACAGTCAAAGTGAACAACGTTATCAGTGTCCTATTTGTTTACATCTAACAAAGCAACATGACTCTGCAAAATTTAAGGCAACTCCTATACTTCCTACAATAAATCTGGATCACACAATGAAGCTCTGCATGAACATGTATTCATTTTTTCCATATGCCAAATCGACTAAGCACCACCTAGAATGCAGAGAGCACATTCAATTTCCATGGCACGTGTACTCTAGTAGATTTGGCCCATTTAAGCAATAACAAATCTGTCCACTAGAATATACAGAAGCCATAGTTAGTAGCAGAAATTAGAAAGCTCACCTTGGGCACATTCAGTTACTGTGCTTTATTTTTTTTGTTAAATTAATTGGATCTTAAACAATGCAGAACTAAAAATTAGCATCTGTTGTGAACTGCTATTTTTGGCAGGCAGCATGTAGTAAAATACGAGATGCTCCTGCTGCACTGGTTAATAAAAAGTATAGTCATTAGTTGCTAAGTTGTTAATCAGACTTCTAAGAATGATCACTGAAGGAATTGTAGCAGCTACTGCTGCTTATTAGACAGGAATAATACAACATCCTGCTACTACCCCTACTAATACATAGAAAAGTAATCTGGCACCAAAATGGATGAACAATAGAGAACGAACTGAAGTTTATTTTGAACTTTGCTACTGACCATTAGCCATGCTTGGTTCAGAGTTCAGACTTCAGAGAACAATGCTGCGGCTGGCCGCTGCCTCTGCCTGAGCTGGTGCTTGACCTTGATGGCTTGTTGCCTGCTACAGGGCTGCTGCCTGTTGGACAACGGCTTGCTGCCTTGCTGCTATTCTGAACAGGGTGAGAGAAGCTGTATGTTCTCTGATCATATCAAGATGAGAAAACATTACTTTTTATTAAAAAAAGCAACAGTTTACTTAATGCCTAAACTGCTAAACTAGTTATTGAAACTGCAAATATTCAGACAAGCATGAGTTACAACATCTAGCACTGAGATGGTAGTAATCACTAGAAACCTAGAAGCCAAAGTTGTAACAGCACAAGTATAGCAGAGGACATATAAATATATGTTTACACAACTACACAGATCTATAGATAAGTTTTACACAAAACATACCAAGGCATCACAATTTTTATGGGTTTTTAATTACTTGTACATCATGTAGATCTTCATTAATGCATATATATACTGTGTTCATAGCTTTCACGTTGTATGTCATAGGCGCAGAGAGTTCATAGTTTTCTGAGGCTAAACAAAAAGATACTCAACACATGATTACTAAGAACACTGCATGGTGGATAAGCTTCAGTCTTTGCTTATTCTTACTAGTCTTATGTGATAAAAAGTAGAATTACAATGAGAAAATCAAGCTTACCGAATCAAAATACTAGACAAGCAGATGCCACCATTCCTGTTCTGCACAGGACCAATGCACCAGAGTTGTTTGGTCACTCAATTGCGAGCACAATGTACCTGTATTAGCCAATGTATTTTCTTCAGACTGAATTCATGAAATATTGGTTCTACAAATACAGTAAAAAGTAGTTTGTTGTGGTAGCAAATAAATAAAAGTAGCCAATGTCACTGGGTACTAAAAAGATATGAAAATCCATGCTACTCCACTCTGGTCTACCGTCCTAGTCACAAGCTAGAACTGGATCTGCTTCTGAAAAATCCAAGATGCTCTGCTCCCAATCAGCAGCTAGCACTAGATTCAGAGAAGACATTATGGATATGCTAGCACCAAATTTCAGTCGTATTTTAGTTCATACAGATCATGGGAATTGTATTTTAGTTGTCTGCCATTGCCAAAATACACTTAATAAATCAAGCAAGAATCTCGTCCATGGCAAAATTCAATTGCAACCAAATTCAATAGCACACAATTTTAATTTCGTAGAAATCTCTGTGCATAGAGTTTCAACTTGCATATGGCAGTGCTCCAACTATTCAACAGAAGTTATGCATATACCGATTCATCCCTAACAAATTAATCTATGTATTTGAGATAAAAAATGCCAAGCAGAACTGAGAAACAACAGCAGGGCCTGACTTTCAGATCTGAGAACCACTGGCGTTCTAGACAGGACCCGGAGGCGGCACGGTGGCTTGGACGGACAAACTCAGCTACGGCCTGGGTTGCAGCACGGTCGTAGGCCAGCAAAACTCACCTCTGATGTGGGGTGGTGGCGATGGTGAGATGAGACGCACCCGAGCTGTAGTGAAGCTGGGATGGGATGGGACGGGAATCGAACCACTACCTCCCTCCGCTCGTGCCTCGCCTACGAACGCGTGGCGGCGAAGTCCTCTCCTCTCGATCTGGGCGCCGGTTGGTGGAGATGACGACGGCCGGTGGAGCTGCCGCAGGCGGAGGTGCGCCCTGCGTTGGGGGTGGAGAGGATGGCCGGGTCATGGCTGCGCATCCCCTGCGTCGGGGTGGAGAGGGATGGCCGGTGGTGTCGGGATGGGGAGGATGTCCGGCGGCGTCGGGGATGGGGAGGATGGCCGGCAGCATCGGGGTTGGGCGCCGGCGGCGTTGAGCGACCCGGCGGCTACGTGTCTGCGTGGGTCTGGGTGTGGCCGTGTCTGCGTGTGTGGGCATGTGGGTGGAGTGGGTGGGAAGGGTGGATTGACTAGGGTTTCATTCCAACGCGGGCCAACTAAATTTGACGCGGGAGCCCAATGTAATTTGGGCGCAGCGTGGTGGGCTTGACCTATGTGGGGTCTAAATATTTTCAACCGTCGGCGCTGTGTCAGATATATTTTTCGCGTCGGATGGGCGTGATCTTGAAGTGAGATATCTATAGCGTCGACGGAACATCGGTAAATGTTACTTTTTTGCGTCGGGCCGTCTCTAAGTATGTTTAGCGTCATATTATCCGTCCCCGAAAAAAATATTTAGCGTCGATGTTCTAATGGTGATTCGGTGTTGTGGCATAGTGTCTCTGGATGGATCTGTGGTAGCCCTGTGGTGGTGACAAACTGACGGTCTTTATAGTCCACCACGTTTGGGTTGGTGATGTAGGACCGTAGTCGGAGCTTCCTAGCCCCCTTCTCACCCTAATCTGTGGCTAGTGTTCTGATGTCCCCAAAATAAGTGAACTTAAGATAATCTGTTCATTGATTCTTAGATTGGCCAGGCAACCTTAGGAAACTCCTCTTTTCACAAAAACACTTTTATCTTTGGACGGTCTTGATCCTTTCTAGTCCACTTTCTCGCTTTTCCGTGGAAATCGATACCTAGGAATACTCCCCGTGAAAGCTACAACGGTATTTCCGTGCGCTTGCGGAATTCATTCTGTTTGTGTTAAGAAACGCCACCTCTCACTTCACAATTCTTGTACAATGGCGTTTTTCCATCTTGCCTCATTTTCCCCTAGCTTTTTCAAATTTGTTTGGGATTAAGAAATCCGGTCTCTCGCATTACGTAGCAACAAAGAAAGGCCATCCTCTTCGTCACCGTCCGTCGAGAAGAGTATTACTAAGCAAGCCGGTAGTGCCCCGATCATCCGCCGTGCATGGCTACGTCGTTGTTTTCCTAATCATCATTGTTTTCCTCGTGCATGGCAGGAATGGCCCGATCATCATTGTTTTCCCGCGGAACATTCACACCAATCTCACCATGCTCTGTCCATATTGTATACCCCCGCATGAACCCTCAGATCGTCAAGTGGTTCCGGATACACTCTGTGTTAGCAAATTTCCGTTGATTCAAGCAATCTTTGCATGGGCAAAAAACAAACTTCCCAACCCCAGCATGAGCTCTAGCAACAGATAGAAACTTGGAGACTCCATGAATGAACCGCCGGTCGAACGGGACGCATACATCCACTCTCGATCCATCTCTACAAAAAAAAAGTGAAATTGAAGACTTGATCAAATCAGCTCAAAAAATATGGTTGGTAGGTGACACATGGACTATTTTGGTCGGCAAAATTGTAAAATCTTGACTCACATACTAACAAGAAATAATTATAGCACCACAGAACAGGGGCGTAATTAATTAGACGACCAACCTTTTTAGATGATGGATTATCCACAAATTGCTTGGAAGCCTAGCAGAAATTAAGTTCAATTGGAGCTCGTGGCTCTAGAATGTAGAAAGAACAAGAACAAGAATCAAGGGATGTACCCATCAAATCAAAGGAGCAGATGCTTGTTACTAACCTTAAACCAAAACCGTCAAGCCATTCTTCAAATACAAGCAATTGCTTCACGGATTAGAAACGGTCGCAAGAATGGAGGGGAGGGCCTAAACGCGCCTACTCTTTCTTGGGATGGTACGCAGTAGGAAGGAGAGAACACTCCTGTCACCTTTTGAGTTGGCAACTTATCACCGCCGGCACATTTTTAAAACCCGTAGTGAACCGGACAAAGACTACCGGATCGGGTCACATCATAGTTTTCAAGTGACAAGAACCGACAGTGCATGCGCATGCAGAGAGATCGCTATCGGTTCTTATTTACACCCAAAGAGTGATATGAGTCCATTAGGTCACTGCCGGGCATAATAAGCACCGGTAGAGATCTAAATCTTCACCGCCGGTTATCGCCGTCCATGGAATTTCTGATTTTCCCGCGCCTCAACGGTTCATCATCGCCGGCCTGTTCATCACCGCCGGTGGACTAAATTCCGCCAGTGATGCCGGCGGTAGTGATGAAACGAATCTATAATAGTGTTATTGCTGATTTTGGTCTGTGGTAGACTCGATTTTGGTCTGTGGGTGCCTCCATCTGGTTCTATCTTTCCTCTCTTGTTCTTTTGGTCTCGATTTGTTCTTTGCTTGTGATTTTGGTTCGTTTTTTATTACCAGGTTTCGGATGGTGATACTCCACTGTAAGGAAAGTACCATTGGTTGCGACAGATGAATACGTGGAATACGTGTTGTACCTGCTCTCTATCTCTACCGCAAAGACGAAATTTGAATCAGCACGAAACCGAGCCGAATTTGGGGGAGAAAAAAACTGCCGGACAGAAAAACAGGCGGAAGAAAAGAGTGTAGGCGGAAGAAAATGGTGGCTCAAAAAGAAAAACACGCAGAAATTTTCGTCTTTTATTAATAGGTATAGATATAGATATAGATATAGATATAGATATATAGATTGTTTTCTTTTTTTCTTAATCTTTCCTTTTATGTTTTTCTTTCTTCATAATCTTTCCTTTTTGTTTTCCTTCCTTCCTTCTATTTATTTTTTTTTTTTTTTCTTTTCTTTTACCTTTTCAATGGTTTTTTATTCTTCTTTTCATTTTTATCTTTTATCTTTCTTTTTTATTTATTTTTTGCTATAACTTATTGTTTTATTTATTTCATTTTTATTTTCATATTTTATTCTTTTTTTAGTTTCCTTTTTTTCTTCTATTTATTTTTTTCTTCTCTTTTCTTGTATGTTTTATTTGGATTTTTCTATTTTCATTTTATTTTTTTCATTTTTTTTATTTTACTCTATTAAATTTTTATTTTCATTTTTTACTTTCTTGCTTTCTATATTCCATAAGATACGTATGATATTCAAGCAGTATATATGTAATGTTCTATGATATACTTTTGTTTATTCACACTGTCCATAAGATGTTCCAAGGTATATTCTAGGATGTTCATGTAGTATAAATGGAGTGCTCCATGATGTATCTTTTGATTATTGACATGGCACCTGTGGAATGTTACATGTTATATTTTACACCAAGCATTGCGTCCGAGTGCTCGGACTATAGCGTAGTGCCGCCAGCTCGTTCGTACGCGCAGCCCATAACAATTCTTTGTTAGGCCGTTAATTTTTTTTACTAGGCCGTATAGTTGCAGGTATGTATATTTTTTTATGTGTCTCCTGCATTTGTGTGGGTTACATCATATATCTAAATATTTGGCTTTTTACTTAACTATAAAAAAATAATTTGTGCATTTATGATGTGTCTTCTGTATTTGTAAGGGTTACATCACGTACTAAAACATTTAGCTTTACTTAACTATAGAAATAATTTATGCATTTGCCACGTGTCTTCTGCATTTGTCTTGGTTACATCACATACCAAAACATTTATCTTTGCTTAACTGTAGAAATTGTTTGTATATTTGTCATGTGTGTTTTGCATTTGTCTCGGTTACATCACAAATCTAAACATTTGTCTTTATTTAATTATAGAAATAATTTGTGCATTTGTGATGTGAAATAATTTGTGCATTTGTGATGTGTATTTTTGCGGTTGTCTGGGTTACATAACATATCTAAACATTTGTTTTTGCTCAACTATAGAAATAATTTGTGCATTTGTCATGTGATTTTTGTATTTATGTGGGTTACGTCATACGAAATATTTGGCTTTGTTTAACTATGGAAATTTGTGCATTTGTGATTTGTCTTCTGCATTTATTTGGAGTACATCATATAAAAAGCATTTAGCTTTGCTTAACTATAGAAATAATTTGTGCACATATAATGTGTCTTCTGTATTTGTATGGATTACATCACATACCAAAATATCTGGCATTGATACATGTGATGCTCACATAGTATACATGTGATGTTCTATAATATATAAATAGGATGTTCTATACAGTACCCATGAAATCTTCTATAATATATTTTTAGGTTATTCAAATAGTATCCATGTGATGTTTCTTTATTTTTGTGATTTTTTATTTTTATTTTTCCTTATGTTTTGTTCTATCTTTTATTTTTTTCTCTATTTATGTTATGTTATGTTATGTTATGTTATTTATTATTTATCTATTTCTACATATTTCATAGCTATTGTTTTTTATTTTTATGGATATTATATTACCAATTGCATGAATCTATAATTTACTTTTTAGATCTAGAATACTGTTCTCCTGAACCGAGAATATTTTTCTTGTACAGACGGAACATTGTTTTGTGTACCTAGAACATCGACTCTTCTCAATAAAATAAAATGTTCTATCTTGATGAGATAAATGTTGGCTAACAAAATTTTATCTTAATACATCCATGTGGGGTCTTGTTTTAAAGGATTTAAAGCAAAAACATAATGGTGTAAGGAATTTAATTTGGATGTTTTTTTTTTGACAACTAACTTTTTTATAGATTAAGCAGGTGTAGAAGACAATACAGATCTTCAAAGAAGACTGTAATACAAACTAGGTCCACCGACCGACATACAATAGAGCAAACCGCAGAGACAACGACGAACTCGCCGGCGAAAAGCTGATGTGTCGCCAGAGGCGAGGACAATTGGATGAAATGACCGCGCCATGTGTCGGTTGAAGTGGGGGACGACCGAGCCCAAATTGATGCACACCGATCGACCGGGCATGTGTAGATATCTCGCCGGGTCGGGCGGTACTAGATGAGGCTCGGCGTCAAAACCCCGGTGGAGGCAAGATCGTCATGTCCGCAGCAGTTGAAGTTGCTTCGGGGTGGACAGTACCTGCTTGCTCTAAGGAGGCGGAAAAAAAGAAAAAGAAAAAGAAAAAGAAAAAAAAAAAAGGAAGCACTACATGGGAAGCTTCCAGGTACAGGAAGAGGCAGAGGAAACCAGAAGCGGAGCCGGACACGTATCCAAGCACACGTCCTCCGGAGGGAGCCAAGGAGAACAACATTGGTTGCATGGACCACACGTAGCCTCGGTGGACCCTAAGCATGCGGGACCCACCATGTGGTACTGTGCTACCACGAAAAAATCTCCAGGCGCCCCGTGAAGGAGCACGGCGTGGAAGAAGGGGAACGGATCCGCCTTGGTAGCGAAACTCGCCGGCGCCGCGATTGGAGCAGGCAGAGTCGCCGGGATGTTGAGGTGCAGACCCGTCGGCGTCCACCGAGCTGTGGGCTTGGCCTCGCCGTGCAGACCCGCCGGCGTCCGAGCTGTGGGCCTCACCTCGCTGGGAACGAGGGGCGAAGACCACAGCTTTGATTTGCTATCCCGGCGGCCCACCTCGTCGCCGATGAAGAGCAGGCGGGTCTCCGGCCAGCCGATGACGGCCTCCGTGGACGCATGTTCGCCGTGGACAAGGATGACCTCGCCTTCTTCTGGGTGTCCATGACCGACACGCCCGCCGCGGAATCCGCCACCTCCTTGAACTCTGCCGCATCCCCCGTGGTGATGGTTGGTGGCGTCGTGGACGTCACGGGCGGCGGAGAGAAGCACGGGCAGCTGGTGGCCGGCCAATTCCACGCGAGCAGGCGCGGATTTTCCATGGGGAGCGCCCTCACCCGCATGTTCGGCCACCAAGATTCGCACCGGCGAACTGAGCCGGTGGCCGGGCGGCCAGCCCCTGGTCGTCTCTTCCAAGCCTCAAACCAACGAGAAGAATCTCGTCGTAGCTTCCATGAGTGAACTTTATTGCAAAAAGAAAGGGAGAGAAGAAGAAGAGGGGGCAAAGGGGAAGGAGGGCGAAACCCGGCCCTCCCTGCACACTCACCGGCGAACTCGCCGGGGGTGCCGGGGCCGGCGGCGGCGGTGGAGATGTGGGCGGTGGTTGGCAGGGGGCGGCGGCGGGGAGGCTGGGGTAGACGACTTTTACTACGGCTCTGCCGAGCTACTGTTGGTTAGTGGCTACGACCTCTCTTTGTTTGTTAAAAAAAAAAAAAAAAAAAATGACGGCAGCATATCAAGCAGCACGCAAACTCACTGGGGAGAAAAAAGAATCTGACGGCACGTTGGTTGGTGCCGAGCACTTGGTGCCTAACAGCTCCCCGTGAGTTGGTGGTTATGTTTTTTTTTTTTTCTGCGACAGATCAAGAGGGGTGGGCGAAGGTTGGGGCGGACAGTGCAGACATTTAGCGCTTAATAGTAGTAGAGATACATATACCGTCACGGAAATCAGCTTTGTGTACGGATGAGGAATATTTGCTTTGCTCTTCTGATAATTAAGAAACAACCGACCAAGTGAAAAGTACAATACATGTCTTGATCTGTTGAAAAGTAGAATAATACTTGGCTTGGTCGGAATAATACTTGGCTTGGTCGGTTGAAAAGTAGAATAATACTTGGCTTGGTCGGTTGAAAGCAGAGAGATGGATTAATTGATAATAATTTAAAAAAGAGAAAGAAAGGCCTGTTTCGCCCTATTGATGATGCTCTACAACAACTGCGCTCAAAGTTAGTTACAGATAAGGCCCTCCTATAGAGTACTCCAAATCTCCGTTCATCCTATTATCAATATGAGTTATGATGTTGAGATCAAAAAATATGAGTTATGAGGTTAAATAAGTCTGAGCTCTTAAATCTTATAGGAGAGATAAATAAGCAATTAATAAAGGGAGGAAATAAGAAACCGGCTCGTGTCTATCTTAGGCACAGATCACTACTACGTAATCAATCGAACCACACAGACCGTCAAAATAGATTAGTAGAGGCCGCATGTCCTACTGATTCTAGAAATGGCTCGTTCCCTATTGATGAAATTATGAAAACAATTTTCAGGGACAGTCAAAAATGGTTTCCAGGGACGGTTTGCAAAACAAATATTATACCATCGATGGTAAAGATGTGGCCTTTATAGATGCGGTCATATTACAACCACTCTTACAAATGGGTAGTTGTCTTACGCCAACCATCTTAGAAATTATATTTTTCAGGGACGGTTGGCTTAATGCAACTGCCCCTAATTTCCACAGACGGTTGGCTAAGGTAATCACTCCTAGAAATGAATTCCTAATGTGGTAGGCTTGGCCCACCACCCCTGCAGATGGAATTTCAGGGCCATTTTATTTAAAATGAACCGCCCTAGAAATAGTTTTAATTTTTTTCAAATTTCCTGTCATATTTGATTTTACAATGTCCTATCAATTTTTGCGTATGCCGTATGCGCACTGCCAAATTTTACATATTGTGATCTATTATTTTACCTATTCAAAGTCACTATACACAATGGTTAATAACAATGTCACCGCCGGGTCTATCCTTTGAACCGGCAATGATATCATTGTTTCACGTTCTAGAACAGGTAGTAGTCAGGCTCCATCACTGCCGATTTTCCTTAGCCAAATCTAAATCCGGCAGTGATTACCTGTTCTGTGCTATTGTGTCAGGCATGGCTGTTGATCCGCGATGCAAGATTCGACTGCTTGTCCTGATGGGGTTCTTTGATTAACAATTGATGAGACAAATTAAAGCACGCCGTGCTGACGTGTCTAGATGCCAAAGCAGCTCATTATTACGCAGAACTTGTGAAACAGCTAGCTCGTCTTTAAATTTTTTCCCCACTGCCGTGGTGGAAAGGCGCACCAGCTCGGATATTTTAGTGCACGAAATAAAGGCGCGTCCCAAGCCCCTCCACAAGTAATTAGGAACGACAAGCTAGCCACCGAGCCCGAGATCACGCTGATCATCTATAAATACGCTGCCTGGTCTTCTTTGGAGCATTACACCGTACCCCCAGCACACAAGCTAATTCGTTAACTCGATCAGCAAATTCCGTAGCCAGCAATGGAGAACCCTCCGTGTATCCTAGCCACACCCATCGCTGCACCTGTATCAGCGGAGTTCACCAAACTCACATTCCGTAGCTTGTATATTCGTCGGACTGGTCCAGGCAGCAGGGAGATATCTGTGGATGGAAGACCGTCTGATCAGCTGGGCAAAAGATATCTCAGTGACTTCCCCATTTATGATGGTTGTGGCTCCGACGCCAGCCTAGTGGCTCGCGTACAGGGAGTCACAGTCATAACTGGTAGCGCACACCAATTATTCACCATCGTGTTCGAAACCGAGAGGTATGTATTAACTATGTATGCATGCACATGTGCGCCGTTCAGATATGCATGGTCAAATACTGCGAGCAGGGTCATCCCTTTCATTTTACTTTTACTTGAATGCATTTATGTATGTGCAATTAATTAATTCGTCAACAGGCTTAAGGGCTCCACGCTCCTTACCAATGGAGTGATAACGCATGGGTCGCATGAGTCTGATGAATGGGCAATTTACGGTGGAACCGGAGTGTTTGCCATGGCGACGGGTGTCATAAAAAGAAAATATCTTGCCGAGAGAAGCGGTGGTAACTCTGATGAATTTACCATGGATGTTTTCTGCCCGGTGTTTCGCTCACAGCCAAAGGTGAGACAAATCTATCTTTTATATATATATATATATATATATATATATATATATATATATATATATATATATATATATATATATATAGGACCGGACTATTCTTAGGCCTACGCTGTGAATAGTATTTATAACGCCGGTGGCCTGCGTCACTAGGTCCGGCGAGGACGCATACAAGGCCGAGTTAATTGCGGGCTGTTGCATGGAAACGTAATCAATTGAACTAAGCATTAGATATTGCATGCATGCTCGGGTCCACGCTGAACCTCCTGCCTACATGCGCCATTCATGGCATTAAATTACTGTTTTACCGTACATCTAAATTACCATATTGCATTGAGTTTGGGTGTATGTTGACTTTTTTTAAAAAGTAACAAACCGGTGAAAATCATGAGGAATTAAATAAGTAAGAAAGTAACAAACCGGGTGATATTTTTAGTAATAAAATTATTACTGTCAATAACATTTTCAATGAAAATAATTCTATAAAAGACCGTGATAATCAATTTGTTGTCTTACTAATAATAAAATAATTCTGTCCATACGGGTAAGCGGTCAAACTATTTGCGGTAATTTTGACTTACTAATAATAAAAAATAAGTCTTACATGACAAGTCAACAATAATTTATTACCAGTAGTGTCATTTCGCTAAGAAAATAATTCCTACATGACTAGTAAGCGGTAATTTATTACTCATATTATCATCTTGTTCAAGAAATAATTCCCTTCCAGCCATTTTGCGGTAAATTTTGTAGTAGTGCCATTTCGCTAATAAAATAATTCCTACATGACTAGTAATCGGTAATTTGTTACTTATATTATTATTTTGTTCAGAAATAATTCCCTCCCAGCCATGAGTGGTACTTTATTACTAATGGTAACTTTTATTACTACTTGTATTATTTTGTTATTAAGCATCGGGACGTTCAGTGTGCAACGGTAAATAATTCACTTTGATAATCCACAAATGACTCTACTGGTCACCGCATGGTTCAACTATTAATTTGTTTTATTACTATTAATTTTGTTATTGTTATTTGCGCTGATAAATAATTCCAAACACATTGATATGAAGTAAAATTTGGTTGGGATACTTAACGAGGCGCCACACCTTGGGATGGTGATATCTCTATTACTAATATTGCCTTTTGCTTCTATAAATAATTCCAAACATGCGCATACACAATAATATTGGTTGTACATCAGTGTTATTACTATTATTATCTTTTGATTCGATTAATCAGTGTTATGAAGATCACATACATCAAATCTGGACAAAATAAAGAAAAATTCATGAATATATCTATACGCCATTATTCAAATCCATCGAACTTGTAAAAAAAAAAAAAAAAAAAAAAATCATCAAATCCAAGTATGGACATCAGTTCCTGTAGCGAGTAGACCCTTGTAAAAGATCCGTCACATTCTACATAAAAAAATGAATAAAATAATTTAGAAAATTAATTAATCCATCGAACGGTGAATGGGGATGCGCACGCCATTGCTGCCACGAGAGGTCGCCATGCGAGCGCCTGGAAGCTGGGCGATCACGCCGGTGTCGCGAGGGAGGAACAGGGGGTCGACGCCGTGCGTGTAGGATGGCCACGGCGCCACGACGCCGCCATCGCCGGAGCGCTTCACGCCGCCACCTCGGAGTGCCTGCATGCATGTCCACGACCGAGTTAGACGTGACTGGGGTTCGAGAGCCGGAGGAGCGGCAGGAACACGATGACGAGAACTGCAGCAGCCTGCGCACTACCTCCACTGCTCCACGGCCGGCGCGACATATCTGCCGGCCCTGTGCGACGCCGCTGGCCATGATGCGCCGCCGTCGGCATCCGTGAGTTGCCGCCGCGAAGGCCACCGGTGGTGGGAGCAAGAGGGCGCCGCCGCCGTGAACGAAGAAGACCTCGGCAGGACGGCCGCCGCCGGCAAGACGGCCAGTCCGCACCACGTGCTCCGGTTGGAGCCGCGACGATGGTGACGTGCGGGCGAGCTTGCCGAGCTAGACGGTGTCGTAACGATGGTGAGACGCGTCCTGGCGAGATTTCTGCGACCTCCAACGACGGAGACGGATGTGGCGTATATATATACATGCGGGCCGTGGATTGTGGCGCTAATTAAGATGGTGAGCGGGGATCTAATTACGATAGAGGCGCAGCGTTAAAATATTGGGGGCCACATTAATTAAGCTGGTTTCTTTTTGTCTCGTCGGAGGATGGCGGCGCTCCGCCGGAGCGTTAAACAGTATTCAAAACGTAGGCAGGAGAATAGTAGTTCTATATATATATATATATATATATATATACTGTATATCTATATTACACCTGGGTGCATTCGCTATATAGAATGCACCCACCCTGTTGCAACTGGTTCTTGCAACTGCCCTGACTCTAGCTGTAATTGATCATGTCAGTTGCAATTGGCCCGACTCTAGTTGTAATTGGACCGCCGTCCGTTGCAATCGCCCGACCGCCTAGTTGCAATTGGCCCGACCGCCCAGCTTGCAAATGGCCTGGATCGTCAAGTTGCAACCGCCCGACTCGTTGTAATTGATCGCCCAGTTGCAATCGGGTTGCAATCGGTTCTTGCCCGCTGCAACCGGCCCAGCTCTAGTTGTAATTGGATCGCTGTAAGGTTGTAATCGGTTCTTGCCTAGTTACAACTGGCCCGACTCTAGTTAATTGATCGCTTAGGTTGTAATCGGTTCTGCCCGCCATAACCGCCCAACTCTAGTTGTAATTGATCACGCCAGGTTGCAACTACATAAGGTCCAGTTACACTGGATCAGATCTGTTGCAATTAGTTCCGTCAAGTTACAATTAGTATGATGTTATAGTTGTGATTGGTCTAGTCTCGCGATTGCAATTGGTAGAGAATACACACATTTGGTATATAAAATATATGTTGTTCACTAGCTAGGCTTGCAACTAGGTTGTAACTAGTTGCATGTAGTAGTAAATTGGGTAAAAATTACGTTCTAAGTGGTTACAACAATCGCTAACTACGTTATAGCCAAGTTGCAATTGTGTTGTAGTCATGATGGCAACTCATAGTACAGTGATGTTGCAATTACATACTTGAAAAAAATTCATCAAATATAGTCTTCTTGGATCTCGTTTTGTTAAGCACTTTTTTTCTAACAATCTGATGCAAACGAATCTAAAATTGGAGCTACGGTTTAGGAGATATTACATTTTTTTCGATTCAAAACAAAAAAAGATTCTCTCGCATGCGGGGAATGGACGAGAGGGATGAGAGGTGGGCTGACAGGGTGTGTAGCAATGCAATAGCAAATGCACCTTGTTGCATTTTAGCCTCACTGTGTGTGTGTGTGTGTATATATATACACAAAAAAAAAAATATTACTAAGCATGTTATACGCAATAGCTACTAAACCTATAAATTTTCCTTCACGAATCCATTGCTAAAACTAATTTCAATAACCATCTGCTTCCATGTATAGCATCTGAAAGCCCCCTACCCCGTATAAAAAAGCACGGGGAACATGCTAGTCTTATATATTACTGTAGTTGCATTTCGATAATATATTAAAAAGTATAGGTTCTGCTAAATTTTTTTAAGTAGTAAGATTTAGAGTATCTTAAAATAATTATGTAAACATACTCAAGGTGATAAATGAGTATGCCCTCATACACAATGTGGTTTTTTTAAGATGAGAGTAACTACTTCCGGGAGTATAGAAAACTCACCCTATATATATTATATATATAGAAATTATTTCCTACTCCTAGGGAGTAGCTACTCCCATGCATAAATCTCTAGATTTAGGATATATATGACCGGATCTAAATGTATGTAGACAAAGTATATGATCATACTAGACCATCTAGGGTGGTATCTATGTCAAGTATGCATGTATACGTAGAGTATGTGGTTATACTTATTTTATATACTACAAAGTGAAATTTTAGTAATATATTAAAAAAATATGGGTTTCTTTGAAAAATTTTCACGTAGTAAGATCCGGAGTATCTTAATTTGAGTATATAAACATATTCAAACTGATAAACAAGTATGGACACATACACAATGTGGTTTATCGAAGATGGGAGTAACTACTCCCGGGAGTATAGAAAATACACCCTATATATATACACACCTTAAGGGTAGAATAAATATTCTACACCGCAAGCTAAATTGATTAGAAAAAATACTGAGTAATACCGAACGTACACATACATACAAGTGAATTACTATAATATATGTCACCGGAATTTGATATTTCCTCAGTGAGTTACTATAATATATATGCCGGCCTGCTACAGAAGGCACCGTAGACGGCGCAGATGCCATCGACTGCAGCTCCGCTGGCTGCGCTTGGCGACGACGGAGGCCTGCAGCGCGGCTGCGACGGCGGCCGCCAGCAGCACGTACGCCAGCACCTGGTCGCACGAGAAGACGCACCAGGCCACTCCGCCGGACATGGCCAAGGGCGACGCAGTAGCCCGCCGCCTGTACCCGGCGGCCACGGTGGTGGCGGCCACTAGGAACAGCATGGCCTTCATGTCCGTGTAGCTGGCCTTCTTCTGCAGGGACAAGAAGGTCCGGGTCTGGGTGTCTCTGTTGCTACCAGCGCGCCTTCACCAGCCGGTTGGCGTCAGCCGGGGATCCGCCGCGCGAGCCCTGTGGATGGCCTCCCGGCCGTAAGGCGGCGCAGGGAGAGATTTGGTGACTGGCGACCCGTCGCGGGCGGCGGACACCAGGCGGCCATGAACCGCCACACATGGCCTGGTCGTTGGTGACGGCGTGGTGCACGGAGAGCCCGAGCACGAGGCTGCTGCCGCCTGCCGGAGATCCGCGTGGCCTGCACGAACGGGCACCGGGAGCACCTTGGTGGGGAGGTCCGGCACCGGCTTCATGAACGCCGGGATCAGGTGCGCCTCGTCGCCCGCGAGACGGCAGACGTCCATGGTGCAGGTACCGGTGCCGTCGCCCTTGAGGGCCGCGCCGGGGTCATCGGTGCAATCCACGACCACGTCCAATGCTTGACGACGACGGCGGCGGCTGCGCACTCTACTGGCGCGTGTCCCGAGCCCTGTTTTTAAATAGCGGCTTAAGCCATTTAGCGAAGCCTTCTCCCTATATAAAGCTATTTAGCGTTAAATAGCTATAAATGAAGATATAATTTTATGCCATTTAATGGCTGAAAGAAAATACGCCAAACATTATACAATTTTACACATAATAAAGATAAAAACATAGATAGTTCAAAGTCTTATGTAGTGCTTCATCAGCCCATTGTCTTGGAAGTAATATGTCTCCATTCGGTTGGCCTTGAGATGAGGTTTGGGTCATTAATCAATTTGGGGCCAACGGAATCAAATTAATATCTTATAAATACGCTAAATAAGCTGCAGTTTAGCGTTTTTAGCGCGCTTATTAGCGCCTAATAGCGCAACAAATAGCGTTTAGCGCTAAAATGGCAATACTTAGCATTACCCCGCCCGAACGCTATTTAGCGCTATAAGCGTCCGCTATATAGCGCTATTTAAAACAGAGGTCCCGAGCAGTGAGAAGCATATCGGGGAAGCTGCCTGGCACGCAGCGGTTGTTTTATAGTGTGATTAATTTCTGATCGCATTAAAGGCAGCGACGCAATTAGGGGTTATTAATGCTTTCCTCGTGAAGGTATCGAGCCAAGCCGCACCAGGGTTCACGCGGGCATGCGGTTAGTTTAGGTCCGGCTACAAAATATCACATTCTAAAGCTAGCTACAGTGTAACAGTTCTCTCTATATATATCGTAGTAGGCCAGGCAAATGTGCCTAGGTACATTAACATAAAGCCTTTTTGGCTTTCTCATAAAACTTTATGGATACTGGATGCAGCGGGGCTCTATCATGAAGATTATTGGATTATGGGCTCTATTGACTGTATTGATTTTACTTATACTGACAAAGCTGGTCAGAAGCCCACTGCTGGCCCATGAGGTGGACTCGGCGGGACTGCTCAAACGGTGAGGTTTTTTTAGTTTTTTTTTTTTTATTACGTTTGGATTATATTATTCCTGCCCATCAACAAATACTAGCTAATTAATGATGTAAACATATATGACACAACTAATTAAGATCATTGCCCAACGATTATCTGGATTATTTCTCTACAGCAAGGAGGTTACTAAACAGCCTGCCTTTATCTTCCTCAGGCGTGCAGATCTGTCTTGACGACGCCGAGTATGTCAAGGAAGTTTCATGAACAATAAATAACAGGACAGTGATGCACTCCATGGACATATGTTAGTGGGGGTGTTCGTTTCAGCTGTTGCAGCGGCTGCTGCTTATGAACTAGCAGCTACTCCCTCCGTCCCATAAAAAGATGTAACTATGGGAATCGTGGTCGGTCAATTTGACTAAAGTTTGACCAAGTTTGTATAAATTAATATTAATATTTATGTCTCAAACAAAATTTATTATAAAAATATGGATTAAGTCTAGATTTGGCCCCTCAACTCTTGGCGTGGTCTAATTTTCACCCCAAACTGCAAAACCGTCTATTCTTGGCCCTCAACTCTTGACGTGGTCTAATTTTGACCCCCGAGCGCGTGAGGCTGTTTTCCTCAGTTCATCCCGGTTTTGACCGCGGTCTAATTTTGACCCCCGAGCGTGTGAGGCTGTTTTTTCCCTCGGTTCATCCCGGTTTTGACCGCCACGTAGGCCTCGTGTGCAGGCGGACGCGGGCGAGCAGCCACCCAACGCGGGTGCAGGTGCGACGGTGCACACGTGAACACCCTCTCGATTCCATTAGATTAGCTTCAAGATTCCATCAAATACCACCCAAAATCTATACCCCAAACATTAAATTGAACCCTAATCTCTATATTAAGCCCAAAACCCTAATCTCTATTTTGAACTTTGAACCCTAATCTCTATATCAAGCCCTAATATCTATAACCCAAACACTAAGTTGAACCATAATCTCTATGTTAAGCCCTAAACCCTAATCTCTATATTAAGCTTTGAACCCTAATCTCTATATAAAGCCCTAAACCCTAATCTCTATATTAAACTGTATACCCTAAACCGTATATTAAGCCTAAATCCTAAACTCGCTGCACGAATCTTGAGGCAAATCCAATGAAATCCGAGAGGTGCTCATGTGTGCACCGGCCATTACCACATTCTTGGGTAGGCCCCCACCCCCCCACCGCGGCTTCCCCACGCCGGCGCCCGGCAGACTCGTTCTCTATCTCGCGCTCACCTCCATCTTCCCTAATGCCGAGGAGCAGCAGTCGTTGGCGGGGCGACAGAGGCTCACGCCGCCGCCGAGGGCGAGAGGGAGCGAAAGCCGACGCGGAGGCGGCGGGCGCATGCGGGTGGGCATGGCGGCTCGTGGCGCGGTGGGCGGCATGCGGGTGGAGCGTGGAGCAGCGCAGGCGCCGGGCTTGCCCAGGCGGCGCGCCGCGTGAGCGAGCAAGCGTGGATGGGGACGCGAGGCTGCAAGTTACGCTACGCCAGCCGGGCAGCTGCCGCCGCCGGTGTGGAGACAAAGACACCGATGGGCGCGGAGGTCGCCGCCATGGTACGCCCGCCAGCCGTCCGGCGGCCCTCACGCCGTGAGCCCGGGCGGTGGCTTAGCTAGCCCGACGCGGCAGCCCCGCGCGTCCGAGGGGAGGTCCGCCCCAGCCGCCATGGTGCGCTGTGGAGGGCAGCTCCGCCCGCCGCCGCCCAAGCTCCTCTCCCCACGCCACGCCGCACTTCTCGCTTCCCAGCCCCGCCCGCCGCCGCCGAGCCACAGCCGGCGCAGATGCTGCTGCCCGTCCGCCGAGTGCGGCCGGGCGCTGCTTGAGGTCGCGCGAGGGAGGCCGCTGGGAACTCGGGCACGGAGGACGCCGAGATGGCTCCCGGGGTGGCCGGTAGGTTGCGCTGGCCGCTCGCGTCGCCGGGCTTGGCGCATGGACGATACCGGGTGCAAGCCGAGCGTGATAGAGCACCGCCGAGGTGAGCAGACAGAGACGCGAGTCTTGCTTCGCACGCCAGCTAGCTTCTTGCGCGCTTCGTCAGCCGTGACGCCGACGCGGTTATGCCGCTGATTGAGCAGCCTGAGCCGCCGTCCCCTTCCCGCTCGCCAACCCGAGGCCTCCCGCACGGGACCAGCTCATCCCCCCGACGCGCCGGAGCTCGTCGAGCGCCGCCTCGCCACCGAGCAGGACCCCGCCACGCGCAGAACGAACGCTTCCTCATGCCCGCGTGTCGCCAGGACCGCGCTGCCGCCTACCTCTTCAGCAATGCCGAACGCTGCCGCGGAGTGGCCCGACTGGTTGCAGATGGCCGCCGTCGACCGCTTCAGAAGTAAGCGTTCCAGCCGGGCGTCCCCGTCGACCACGGAGCGTTTACGGAGGTGATGGAGGAGGAGTGCGCAAGGCGTTGGGCTAGCCTATGGCCCGGTGCCCTCGCTGCCGGGCGGTGGCGGTGGCGGGCATGTGGTGGAGCGCGCGGCCGGACGGGCCGTTGCGGCGAGGGAGCAAGTGGGAGCGGGTGGAGCGGCAGCGTCGCGGCAGCTAGCACGCACGACGAGCATGGCTCTACCACGCATCGCCGACGTGGCATGTTTGACTAGTTGTCGGGGCCAAAACCACCTCCACATCAGCAAGAAAACCAGGAAAAAAGGCGGTGGGGTGCAAATTGAGCCGGTTTTGAAAGTTCGGGGTATGATTTAGACGGTTTCACAGTTCAGGGTAAAATTAGACTTTGGGGAGAGTTGGGGGTCAAAACTGGACTTAATCCTAATAAGATTAGCGGGAACTAACTATCAGTGACATTGCATATCATATAGACCCAGATGTTACACACAAGGAATGGTTGAAGCAGAAGACAAACTTACAGAGCCTGACACTAATTTGTGCAAATGATGTGGAGGTGAACTCTGAAAATCAGCTAGAAGGGTTGGAACCACTGCCTGGAATTAAAACCTCAAAATTGTCCGGTATTCAGCTCAGGAATCCATGCAGTGGATGTTGAAGCACAGAGCTGCAGAAGTAGCAGGGTTTCCTTGTTTTTCGACTGTTGAGCGTGTTGGAAATATCAGATGTGCCAAGATTGGAGCGTCTAGAGGGGATAATGGAGTTGCCTTGTTTGGAGAAGCTTGTGCTCAAAGAAATGACTGCTCTTAAAAAGCATAAGCGGAGGTCCATTTCCTTCACTGTCCGAGTTATCTATGGATAGAATGCCAAGTTTGGGCGTGGTTTGGATGGTAACAGAGGGAAGCCTGGCTGACGTGGAAGAGGGGCTACTGCAGATTGGTAATCATCTATCAGTTCTCAGAATATTTGATTGTCCCAAACTGATGGTGATGCCATACCTTCCTTGGTCGCTGAAGGACCTGCGTTTGGCTAGGAGCAACGTGCAGCTGCTGGGACTGCGAGGCCTAGGAAGGATCCACATTTCCTTCAAGTAGTGCAGGATTGCCTTCTTTTAGTTTTAGCCGGCTGAAGAATCTTTGTCTAGAAGACATGCCACTACCAGCAGGAGCAGCATCGTATGGATCTGGATGTCGATGGGAGCTGCTGCAGCACTTGACAGCACTGGAGTCATTGGTAATTGAGAGGTGTAATGGCCTAACCGAGCTGCCGGAGAGCATGCGGAGCCTCATATCCCTGCGAACCTTGCGAATTATTGTGTGTTTAGTTGGTGAAATATTTTGGGTTGGGCTACTGTAGACTTTTCGTTTGTATTTGATAATTATTGTCCTATCGTAGACTAACTAGCCAAAAGATTCGGCTCGCACTTTTTCACCCAAACTGTGTAATTTGTTTTTTTATTTAACTACATTTAATGCCACATGCATGCGACAAAAGATTCGATGTGACGGGTACTGTAGCATTTTTCGGGTTCACTTTTCACCAACTGAACACACCCCCAAACTCTTTGTATGCTTCTAGAGTGGCTGGGGGAGCTTCGTTATCTGGAAACAATGTTCCTTTCAACGTGCGGCAGTTTGAGCCCTGCTCCAATGCTGTCGCACAGGGCCCTTAAAGCACTGTATATTTATGAGAGTGGGTGGGTGGGGGACCTCTGCTCTCCATCTCTGCAGACTCTGTTGATTCATGGCTGTGACACCATAAGTAGCCTCCCGCAATCATTCAGGCAGTTCACCTCACTCACAAATCTCCGACTATGGGGATGTAACTTCCTCCAGATGTCAGAATGTCTTGGAGTGCTCAGCTCTCTACAAATGCTACACATAGTGGGATTAAAAAGGCTGAGCCGCCTTCCACAATCATTGGGGTACCTCACCACCCTCCAGGAGCTCCAAATACGATCCTGTGATGCACTTTGCCAAATACCTGATTGTGTTGGGGAACTTCGTTCTCTAGGTGTATTCGGGATTTGTGGCTTGCCGAACCTGACGTGCCTACCGCAACCATTGGGGCGCATCACCTCCCTCCAGGAGCTCGTAATAGGAAACTGCAAGGCACTTGGCCAACTGCCTGAATCTCTGGGGAACTCCGCTCTCTAAGTAAATTCCAGATATGGGACTTGCCGTGCCTGACTTCCATTCCTAAATCTATGTGCTACCTTACCTCCCTTGAACAGCTTATGATCATGAATTGCCCGAGCATCAAATCCTTGCCAGAGTGGATTAAAGGCCTCACCGCTCTGCAGATACTGGATATCTCTTACTGCCCTGATCTAGAAAGGCGCTGCGAGAGGAGGAAGGGGAAGGACTGGCATCTCATCTCCCACATCCCTCATCTGTGGATTGGGAAAACGGATGCCCGTTATCGCTTCATCTAGTAAGTTCGTTAAACTCTGACGATTGCTTCCCTTTAACCTTGTGCACATTCACTGGACAACCTAATTCTTCATCCATCTTGATTCAATCGATGCAGATATATGTTCAAGGTCTACATGGCTTCAATTTTTGCGATACAGTTTGCTCTGGGCTTGTGCATATGTCTATTACTTATGGTTAACCAAATCTAGTAGGATTGATTTGCACCGAGAGTTTTGAGGAATTATACTGTATTTCTAAATACCATTGCTATTACTTCTCAAGCCTGCATACCAACAGTGCCAACTGCCAAATGATTGCAGGAAGCAAAAACACATTTCATCAAAAGGTAATTCTCCAGTTTCAATGTGCCTCTTTTTTTTCTAACACAAAAGGGTCTGTTGGTTGAGTAATTTGTTTTCTTGAGTAAACGGCAACTTGGTTTTAACTAGTGAAGTACAACTTGGTTTTGACAACTGAAGTAGGAGCAAAATTGGTTTTGTATATGTATTAGCTAGAACATAGGTGTTGCTAGCTGTGTTTGAGTTGTGCCAGCACTGTAGCAGGTCGGTTACTGTAGCAAACCGACCTAAATAGCCTATGAAAGGACTTGTGTAGGTCCTTTGCTATGTAACCTTTGTGAGTTTGAATAAAGGAACATTTCTAGCTCCATTGGTTCCTCCCCTCTCATCATATTTCCCTTCTCATACTAGTTAGTTTGGGCCAACAGGGTCCAAGCACCACCTGATGAAACATCAAACTCACAGCAGATGCATGTGTGAGGTTAATTTGAAATCTGATTTCAGATACACCAGGCGTATCTGTATTGATTCATTTGATTGTGGAGGTGTGCAGTAGGATAGCTGAAGCTCATTGTGCTTTTGTAAAGTATACATGGCTTGGTCAGATCGCGTTGTGCAGTGTCTTCAAGATCAAGTGTCAAGCCATTTCTAATAATGCAAGGTAGATGAACAGAGATAAATCCAAAGTCCTAATTTTTTCTCGACCGGGCCATTCACCCGTTTTTCATTAAGAGGAGGAAAACCAAATCCAAATACAAATAGAGTTCATGATGCCGAGTGGACATCAAAACAAACAAACGAAAAGAGAACGAACAACCTATCTACATCGGAAATAAACTGGCGATTACATGATGAACAAGCTCTGCGACTGACCGGGTGGACAATCTACATCCACTCAGGCCCCAAGGCGCCGCTTCTTGCCTAGAAGGAAGCGCTCCATGCCCTCCCTGTTCACCTCAGCAAGAGGCCCTGTGAAGGCAGACTGCAACTCGTCGAAGGAGACCGCGTCCTCGTGCTCGGCCTCGACCTCGATCCCCATCTCCTTGAGCAGAACTCTCCTTGCTCGGTCCTCCGGCTTATGGAGCCTAGACCCACTTTTGCAGCGAGCCGTGGCGCTACGTTTCGCATTAGCACACGCCGGCGCGTTTTCCTCAAGACCGGCGTGGAGAGTATGGATGGCTCCGCCCCGCAAAGCGGCTATAAACTCGTCCACCGGCGGCACAAGCACCGAGCTCGAACGATTGTGCGATTGCACCCATCTACGTCGCCACGAGCATCGGTGCCACCAGCGTCGGGCACGGGAGGTCATCCCCGACCAGACTGCAGCGCAGGCAGCACCGAGCTCCTGATCCTAGGCGGCGAGACCGAGGGGGGTGCACTGGTGCAGCGCCCAACGCGACCGGTGACTAGCGGGCGGCGAACTCGGCCTCAACCAAGTCGGCCCACCGGGCCGTCCACCGCCCCTGGAGCGGTGGCTGATGGAGAGGCACCCACGCATTTGCAGCCACCATGGACACACAGGGCCTCGTCCTCGATGAAGGTAGCCGGGCGCACGGTGATGGAGGCCGCGAGCTCGACGAGCATTGGGTCATCCCATGTCACAGGGCCCCCACCGCCGCCCAGCCCGAGCGCCGCCGGGTCAATGTCATCACCGTCGGTGACGTGGCGAAGCACCCTCGGGGCATGCGTCTGCGCCCCGCCGGCAACGACGGCGGACGCGGGCCGGCGCCCCCGCAGGCATGTGTCGAGGAGGGTCCCCCACAGTCGCTGCGCGTCGCCGAAGCCGAGGGAGCCGACATGAATCTCTCCGACACGGACGGGGCCGCGACACCGCCGCCGAGTCGGCCCGCAAAGGGCCTCGTGGAGGTGGAGCCCGCAAGAACGACGTGCACTAGCTCGCGTCCGCAAGGCCGGGCGGCCACGCTTTGGCCCCCCGCCCGCACCTTCAGCCGAGAGGCATCGTGAACGGGAGGTGCAGCGCGTGGACGTGCTTGTTGGAGAGGCGCATTGAAGCGGCCCGACCAGCTCCCGACGGCACGGGCCTCGAGCGGTGGGCGACGGTGGGCCGGCGCGACGCGGCCCCCGCGCAGGGGAGGACCTCCCGCCGGCCGTGACGGTCCCTGGAGGGAGGCGCGACCCGGTGGGGTCCCGTGACGCAGTGGACGGGGACGCGTCCTGCCACCTCGCGACCGTCATCACCCGCCATGCGTCGGCGCCGGAGGTCAACATCTTCTTGCCGCGGCGGGACGGCCGCCGCGCTTCTTCTTCATGGCGGGGACGGTGGTACCACCGCCGGGCGCGCCATTGCCGGACCCGAAGCCACACCTCGGGCGGCTCGACGGGTCCGCCACCGGTGCAGAGTGGTCCTCCCTAGAGGAGCACCCGGCGGCGGTGACAACAATCCCGGGCGCGGAGACGACGGGATGGGGGAAGCAGATGGCCCGTAGGGAGGACCGGGTGCCCTGTGGCCAGCCTTTGCGGTGGAGGATGCGGAAGCCGGCGGCGGTGGCTGGTATCTCGAATTGCCGTCGGAGCGGGGGCCGAACATGGGGACATCGACCCCCGGCCGCCTCCTTGGTCCCGCCGGCGGAGGAGGGGGAAGAAGGGGCGAGCCTCGACGGAGGCTCTGCTGCCGTGGAGGCGGTGGCTGAGGAAGGAGCGCCGAGGTGCGCATCCACCACCCGCCCTCTCGACGCCCCTATCGCGGATAGAGGGCGAGCACGGAGCAAGGGCGACGTTGAGCTCCAGCCGGTCCGACGAGCCGGGCAAGGTCGGTGAGGCGCTTCAACGGGCCGCTCGGGCGTCGGCGTGCTGCGCGAATGTCCGCCGTGGCCGCTGCCATGGCGGCGACGGGGAGGTGCGGCCAGCCGCCGGTTGCGACGCTTGTGGAAGACACTCGATGCTGGGGACCGAGGCGTTGAGGCCACCCCCTCGATGGGGAGGCAGGGGTGGTGGAAGTCGCCGATGAGCAGTATGAAGGCCGCACCTCGACGAGCTTGCTGGCCGGCTACCCCGTAGGGCGGCGACGGGGCATGGTGGTTGACCGCCCGAGACTCCACCGCCCGGGTCTCCAAGGCGTTGGTCGGCGACCTCGCCTCCGATAAGAGAGCAGCCGCCCCCCTGGCGACGACGGCGGTGGCGCGGCCTCCACGCCAGCACTCCTGGCCAACGGAAGCCGCGGCCACGCCGGCAGGCGGTCGGTGGCGATGGGGTCGCAGCGGCAGTGGCTCCGCCGCGCAGCGGCAGACTCGGCGGGGGCGCCCAAGGGCCGGGGCAAAGCTCCAAAGGGACCACGGGGTTGGCGGTGCATCCATCCAACTTCGCCCGTCGACGGCCGATAGGGCGGCCAAGTCCATGCCCAACCGCCCGGTCGGCGGCGACGCGTGGCATCCCCGGAGGCGCGCCCCCGGCGCGGTAGGAGAGCGCCCCCCGCCCCCCGCAGGCCGCCGGCGAGCGTGGCAGGAGCAGCTGGACTGGCTCGAGGAGCGCGGAGGTCCCACCGGCCCCATGGACGAGTAGATCGGGCGAAGGGGAGCCCGATCTGGGCTTGGAGGGGGCAGGTTGGTGGCTGGGAGGGGCCCGACGGCCGCCCCGGTGGGCGGTGGCGCCGCTGCCAACGGTCGGGAAGGGAGGGTCGGGTGGGTCGGGAGCAGGAGGCATCTTTCCTCTCGCTTTCCGTGTCTCAAATCCAAAGTCCTAAAGAGCTGTGGCAATTTGGTTTGCAATGTTTTGTTGGAAAATTTCTGCTGCTACTAATATGCTTCAGTTCATCTGTTGTGTACTACTAGTTGTTAAGAGTCTATTATTTTGCAGAAAGCTAAGCACCCAAAATCGACATAGAGAAGAGCATGCTGTGAAACTACTTTTTTTTCAATGCAGCATGAAGCTACTTAATGGAAAAGAATTTTAAACAGTTACCATGTTCAGGAAAAGACTGTTATGCAGTTTGAATCTGCGTGTACCATGAGCAGTTACAATTGTTTTGCTTTTAGTAATTGCACTGCTGTGGATGGAGATGTAAAAAAAGGAAGGAAAACAAATCTGAATAATTTGAGTATGGTTTAACTTTAACCAATTGTATACCAATTTGTTCTTGTGGAGACAAGTCAACAGATTTATATATGTAAAGTGAGTAACCAAAAGCTATATGGAGCATCAACCTTGGGCTCTATTTTAGTGTTTTGTCATGAAGAAATGCATTAATGAAGGTGATTCTAACTTCCTCAGCCAATTAGAGCATCAACATTATGGATATAACCAAAATAGCTCTGAACCTGGTTTGCCATTTAGTAAATCACATCTAAAATATTTGTTATGTCATTGTTGTGTTTTCGCCTTTTCATTGAAAGGTTTAGCACTAATAATGCTGAAGTTGTTCCATAAAAAATAAGGCTGAAGCTGGCACAAACATATATGGATATATGAACAGTTGTACAGTGTTTCTAAAATTGACATCTAAAACAATTTATAACAACCTAACAGGAAACTTTCAATACTCAAATTTAATAGAGCATCAAGCATGAAACCATAGAAGAACTGTGATATGCAAAGTGATGTACGATAAAATGCCATATCATATTTCTAAAATAGACAGCCAAAAGATTTATAATAGCTTGACAGGAAAGTTGTGATACTAAACATTAACAGAGCATTAAGTGCTAAACAAGATAAGATCGCATCTTTACGAAGTATGTAACTGCTGTCTCCTAAAAAACAAATTCTCAAAAATAATAAGCAATAAGGGCTACCCTGTGAAGCACAATGTACTAGGACTTTTTTATTTTGGAGGGGGGGGGGGAGAACTATTCACCTTGTTCTATCAACATGCATGCGCCAGCTTGAAAGCCAAATATCCTGTCTTAGATATCATAAACAACACTAAATGATCTCATTGCTCTGTTCCCCAAAATTGAAACCCATTTACATTGGCATCATCTGGCTGAAATATCAAGCAAATATCATCGTCAGAGTTCGCATAGAACACATTCTCCTTTCGTAGCACCACGGCATACATTTCAAATTTCATCTCTACAGTTGGTAAGTCATTCCAGTCTGTCAGTTCACCAGTTGTAACAAAACCTTTCTCCTTAACGCTTCCCCATGCATATCCTTTAGCTAGCATGTTCTCACTGCCTTGTCATGTGCATGAAATACTGGAGATAAAATAAATGTATCAGTAGGAATTAACTATTGTCATTGTTGTACTATAGATACGGGGATCAACTTCAAGACATATCCAATTGACTGTTATGTCAAGCTGTTGAATAGCTCATCTCCCAAAATGGATCGGGCAAGATCATGCACCAAATCATGCATCTTACACATTACTCTTCCATCCCATGCTTCCTCCACATCTTGTATGAAATACATTTGCACAAGATGACTAAAGTAGACATCACCAACATATTCCAAGTAGTTATTATCACCATCCTCCATGACCATATCATGAGAAATCCATTGGTCAATCAATTGGTCTTTATCAATGAAGTGACCCTTAGGAAAAATTGAACATATCGTGAAACACTGCTTTAGATGAGATGGCAAGTTGACATAGCTCAACAACAAGCAAGCAGATACTTGACGTTCTTTATCAACGACATCTAATAAATTATTATCTTTATGGCATGCCATTGTTCTACTCGTTTCTTGTCACGGAGGACGCCTGCAATAACTTTAATTGCTAGTGGCATCCCACAATACTTGTTCACAATCTCTTTCCCAACTTCTTGAAATTCAGAGCCCAAATCTTTCGCAGCCTTTCCAAAGCTTTGCTGAAACACTTTTTTTTTTTTTGTACCACGCCAAGGCGCTGCTTTTCATTAAGCAGGATAAAGTCAAACAAAGTACATGAACCAAAGACGGAACGGTAATAACCATTACCGAGACGTCAACCTATCTTCTACTGGATCGACATCAAAGGACTACATTGTGACAAATTGTGCTACCAAGATAAAAAGGTCTACATCCCGGCGGAGGCCAACAGGGCTGCCAGGTGCCTATTCCCTGCACTGCACAACACTTGCTGAAACACTTGCCAGCTGTAATCCTTAGATAACAATGGCAAGTCGATTCTTGTTGTAGTTTCAACTGTTCTAGCAACATTTCCACTACGAGTAGTGAGTAGAATCCTGCTTCCCGACGAGCCATTCTTCAGATATACCATGAACTCTTCCCATCTATTTATACGGTCTTCAACCCAAACATCATCCAATACAAGCAGGAACCTTTCGTTGGTCAACCTGTCTAAGATCTGAGTCGCCATATTCATCAAGGGAAGTCCTTCAGACCTCTCACCAGAAATAGCTTCAAATAGCTTCTTCAGAATTTTTTCAAGATGAAATTTCTCCTGTGACACATGAACCCATAGCTTAACTGTAAAATTACTATTCTCCATAGTTTTGACTTTATTGAAAACCAGCTGGGCCAAAGTAGTTTTCCCAGAGCCACCAAGGCCAACTATTGAAACTATCTTGATTCTGTGTTGGTCATCATCCTGTAGCAGCTCAGATAGAATATCATTCATCTCTTGGTCTCTTCCGATTACTGCTGCCTCATCCACGAAGGGCATTGTTTGCATATTCATAGCTGTGTCTTTGATGTGGCTAACAGGATCATTGGCAACCACTAAATTCAATATACTTCTCTGTTTCACAAGGACATCAAACATCTTCTTAATTTTCTTGATCTTTTTGGCAGCCTTGCATTGGAATATAAGTGATTTTGGTTTTGTGTGCAGATATTTGGACACAAAACTAGCATCAGCATCAGCTTCATATTTTTCAGCCTTGAATTGGAACTCATCCACAGCATCCTCTACCTCATAAACAGCTTCTTTCAACTTTTTGAGGAATGGAGCATCCCCTGTAGCTCTGTCTCCAGCCGCTTCCAGCCGTTGATTGATCTCCAGAGCTAGATCTTGGAGTTCCCGGAGGTCCTTTTCGACACCCACTATAGAGCTGTATTCTTTGATGACAAGTGGAGCTAACTTGTTGCACACAAGCTTCAACGTTGCAGATACTGCTGCAGAGACTGCAGCTGCTTCCATGCCAACCATGTTTCTGTAAGCTCCTTCTTTCGCCCAGATTTCCCTATAAATCGAATTAAAAAGAAAAAAACAGGCATTTTGTGAAGGAAAAGAGTCATATAATCCTAGCCCTTCCTTGTGCAATTATCTGTTTCCCATATCTGACCTGCGCAAACAAGTGTAGCCGGCTCTTTTAGCCTCTTTGATCGATGAATGCTGCTGAAGTGGGACTTCTTAATTTGCAGGCAGACCTTTAGAGCCTTCTTATGCCTGCCATCACAAGGAGCCCAAAGGGGAAGGGATCAATGGATTGTCAAAAAGGAGAGATCCTAAGATCAGACGGTGTTTTCTTGTAGGCAATGAATGAAGAAAGTTAACACTGGTAAAGATGAACATAGATACCAACCAGAGCGCCAAGTACAGAAGAATCAACGGCGTCTTTGTACACACTACAGTATGGTTTACGATTTGGGACTCCCATAATAAACACTCTGAAATTAATGTTGTAATAAGCAGAAAGACTAGAAGGCGCTGGAGGGATGTCATAAATCTTGGTTACAAGTAGAATATGATAGTGTAAAAGTACCTAGATATCAGACGCGATGTGTTGCTGGTTTTGCCTCTGACATCTCCAAATGCCGCGCTCTGTCTCCCCGTGAGCGAGGTTTGCCCGCAAGCAAATTGGAACGTGGATCTGCACAAGGAAGGCGCGTGCAACTAAGCTTACTCCTTGAGTCCTTGTGACGCTAGATGGACACTTGTGAGCCTCTGAATCTAGATGGACACTTGTGACGTTTATTCCTTGTGAAGTTGCTAAGCAAGGGCAGTCTCGAACAGGATGGACGCTTCCTGTGACCTCCTCTGTTATCGAATCTAAGTGGCGTTCGCCGGATGCAAAAGAGCTGCGATGCACCCGCGGCGGAGACGGAGAAGTCAAGTCGCCGGAGCATCGTATACTCCTCCACATGGCTGTTGCCCGTTGGCCCAGCTGTTGGCAATGGTGCGTCAGGACAGTGGTGAGTGGCACTATGCCAGATTTGCTTATCAGTGACACCCAATTTTGTGACTCAAAAGTAAAACGCGCCACTGATACAAAATTTGTGACTCGTCCCAATTAAAATGCGTCACCCATACCTTTTTCCACTAACGCCGTAGTGACGCTGCGCTCAGGAATACGAGTCACTTTCGACCTGCTCCACGACTTGTTTCTCCCAGAGCTAACATCGCGGACGCTGTAGTTGGGAGCCGCGCCAAACGGACCCGAAAAATAATTGATTCCGGTTGATGGAGACTCAAGTCCGAATCAAGCCCCTCGGCCTGGCGTGACCCCTCGTCCCCCCCCTCGGTCGATCTGCGGGTCATCCTCCCCTCGACGCCGCCTCCACACCCCAACCCACCGGCTGCTCCGGCCTCCTCCCTACCCGGCCCCCTCGGCAGCCTCGGGCGGACCCTTCATCCCCACCGGGCGGCGCCGACCCCGGCATCCCTACCGGCGCTCTCTTCTCCAAGACTCCAACAGCAAAAGGGTGATCGCGGCTCTACCGAGATCCGTCGATCGGGCGCCACGGCGCGGCCCCGGCCCGTCCTAGCGGCGGCCATGGATCCCTGGGTGATCATCATCCGCTGGAGGGCGAGATTCACACCACCACCGCCTCACCATCGATGGATCCAAGGCGTTCGTCCCCACCTCCGGCATAGCAGATCCATTGGCGCGGGCAGGGATGGTGGCGCTGGTGGCTTCCCCGCCCCTCCTTCCGAGGACGGCCTCGTCCTTCCTCCGGCGGCATCTTCCTCCCCCCTCGCGGCTTTGCCTTCTCTCGATCCGGTTGTGATGCCTCTGAACTCCTCAATTTTCCTACTCGTAGTTTTACTTTTGGTAGTGATATTGTTTGCATATACTGAACTGATGAGAAAAGTTTACTAGCTGAATCTTTTTTTTGTTATACTGCTATATGTATGCACAACGATCTGGTAGTAATATTATTTTAAATCTATGCATCTGTTTTCTACCTGAATCTTTTTGGCCCAAATCATCAAACAAGGTTGCTAACTGAATCTTGATGACTAACTAATGACTTCGTGAACTGCAGTAAAAGAATAACCTGAACTGACTCTATCAGTTGAATGTTTGTTTCATGTTAAAAGTCACTTTAGTTCAAATCTATTTGCTAAGTGCTAATGAACGTGAACTGCTTGATGACTGAGACCTGGTGCCTGAATACTAAGTCTGCTTGATTGATGGTGCAAGAGAGCTGTTGCTTGTGTTAATAATTACTGTATCTCTGAAGAATGCACCCTTTGTTATCTTCCAGTCCTTTCTTGGTTTGAATTAATGTCTAAATTATATTTAGGTGCTTTATGATAGTCTTCCATTTATGATGAATACCTAAATATACTGCTTTTCCAGATATGTGTATCTCATGATTGGGGGTAAAAATACTAGAGTTTTGGCTCCTGGACATCATGAATATTTGAAGTAAGTGACCATCCTGTCTTGTATAATGCTTAAAATTTGCCATCTTATTGAGTGGTGGAAGTCTGATGTCTGAATGGAGCTTGTACTTTATGCACTGAAGTGGTACCACTGAATGTGCTTTAGTTAAGTGACCATCCTGTCATGAAAATTTTTCCTATTACTTTATGCACTGAAGTCGTACCACTGAATGTGCTTTAGTTAAGCATTGAAGTCTGATGTCTGAATGGAGCTTGTACCTTTGTGAGTGTAAGTTAGGCCACCTATTCTAGACAACTGCTGAAACCACTATGATTGGGCCTTGGTTTTCTGCTCATGAGAGGTTAGTGTGAATTGCTCAAGAAATGACACTCTTTTGTTTGAAATTTATATCCATGTGACAATATGCTAGGTAATAAGTTTACTATTGTTTTACCCAATCACTAATTTGTGTGTGCCTGCCTTTTCCATATCTGTTAGATAACAGGGCAGGTGTTTGGTTATGCAACGGTGATGGTGGTCAGGAGCATATCCTGGCAGTGCTCTACATAGTTATCAATTTCAGGCAAGTTCTTCAGGAGGGGTAGTGGCTGTGCTGTCTGTATCATCGACTCAGGCTGTGCTACTTCCACCTCAAAGGGTAAGCCTTATTTCTTTTCTCCATGTGGTTAATTGGCCTATTGAATATACCATTTATGTGATCTGCAGCATGATTATTGAGGGATCTGAATGGAGTGATCAATTAGGGATCTCAATTTCAGTGATATTGCCTTTGTAGAAATTTGAAAATTTGAGTGCTTGCAGTATTATTGATCCATATTTTGCACTGACTAAATGATATGCATGTTTTTCTGGCACTTGCAGGCTGGTCCTGGTACAATTGCAGAGGCACTTATAAGAGGACTTCCTATTGTCCTGAACGACTCATCCCTGGACAGGTCAGTGTTGCTCTGTCTGTTGTTAGTATATACCGTGGATTTCAGCCATCGTCTACAGCTCTACTACCCTATCAAGTGGCAGCATCACTTATTTGGTTTACTGAAATTATTCTTAAATAGGTGGGCTGACTAGTTCTACACGATTGCTTGGTAGCTGCAGCTATAGTAGTTCTTTGATATCTTACTGCTCTGATCAGTTAGCTCTCGAACTAGCTACAAGAAACAAATATAGTTGCTGCTTGTGTAGGATTTACTGAAATTGTGACAGACCTTTGCTTCAAATTGAATCATTCAGTTAATCTCTAGCCGTCTTGTGTGTTTATGGCTGGATGCTAAGTCTACATTAGAAGGTGAGTTTCAGATGATTAATAGGCTAGTACAAGTGTACAACTTCCTATTTATACTGCTACATCTCTAACTGTTAATACTGCTAGATATATGAACTTATTAGCTGTAACCTTTGTTTCTTTTGATATTTATACATGAAACTTGCAGGTTCTTGCTCTTTGTGATCATCCATGCATGGTGCAAGAGATCGACACATGTAGCATTGCCTGATACACTAATGTGTCTGCTGTTGTTGTTGCTGTTAGTTTGCCCCGACCATCTTCCTGATTATAATAGCAAGTTTTGAATTTCAGGGTTGATGGCTGGAAATCTAGGAAGGATAGCTTACGCACACCAGTCAGTGCACAATTGGCGAAATTACAGCTTGTGTAGTTTGTTTTTGTGCGATAGTTACAGCCTCAGTACATATAGCAACCAGTCACCTCTTCATAGTTATGGTGAATACTCCATGTAATCAATAGTTTAACAGACTTGCTATGCAGTGTGGGAGTATGGTGGATACTCCCTTGTAATCTATAGTTTAACAGACTTGTAGTATGGAGTATGAACTGTGTACTACTGTGAAATGTACCATATTACAAATAAAATGTTAGCTTCAATGATGTGTGTGTATGTATATATATGGATGATCCTATATATGTATATGTATATATATATATATATAGGATCACCATATTTTTTTTTTTTTGAAATAGCTATTGGTGACGATATTGGCTACATGTGTCGCAGATAACACCTTATCTGCGACACGTATTGGCTGCTACATGTGTCGCGCAGATAACACCTTATCTGCGACACGTGGCTACACGCGTCACAGATAACACCTTATCGCTGACGCTGTAGCCAATACGCTGTCGCAGAGATAAGGTGTTATCTGCGACACATGTAACCAATACGCTGCCGCAGATAGCACCTTATTAGTGACGACGCGTAAATACGGCGCCACAGATATGCCCTTATCTCTCGACGCCAAAAAGGATGACACTCGTAAAACGCGTGTCGCCGATAGCGGTTAACAAGTGTCGCAGATAGCGATTTCGGCATAGTGGGGAGTGGTGACGATGCATGGCACTACTGGGTTCGCTTCTGATAATGCTGGCTGTCAATAATTCTGCAGCGTGCTGCATCAACTGCAGCACGTTGATTGTGAGCCAGCGGTGTACCGTGGTCTTTGTCTAAAAAAAAAGCGGTGTACCGTGGTTTGGTTTCAACCAAGTTTGCATCCGATCCGTTCGTCACCCTGTTAGTATCACAAAAAACTGTCAAGCTGTATGATACAATTGCTGAGCTATCATGATGGAAAACGAAAAATGCATGTGGCCGTAATACAAATGCTAAAAAATAAAATATGCAGTTGCATGTTGTTTTAGGAAATGCATGTCTATGTACATGGAGCAAGATAAACTCTTTTTTTTTTTTTTTTTTTTTGCAGGCACTCTTTCTGGGGAACACACCTGCTTCGTCGAGATGACGAGAAGGCCGAATTAGTTCTAGCGTGTCGGCGACTGGAGGTATCTACTTTGGAGTTCTTCAGTTATGATGGCTCTCTACTCAATGGATTAGTTTTTCACTTTTCCTACTTGTCTGTTGAAAGAAATCGTTGTTGTCTCTCTTTGCGACACGCGACACGCGTCACGCTACTGGGCGTGCTGCTGCAACGCTGAGGCCAGGCCACGCCGGGCGGTGCCATCCGAAGTCGGGTCCGGTTTTGGTTGACGGGTCTGGTTTGTGCACCCGTTACGGTTTGTGGCCTTGGATGCCAATCCAATCGCCGCCGCCGCCACTTGCTCAATTCCACGCGCCTAACGGAAGGGTCTCGCTTGTCGCGCGGAGCTGGAGGGGCGATTCCTCGCGGCGAGGGGGCGCTTTGGTCCGCGCGGTCTCCGTCCTTCTCTCCCTCCTCGCATCCACCGGCGCATCCACCGGGCGCGAGGGGTGATTTGTTGGCCGCCCGTAGGCTCTTCGTTGTCGCTGTCGTACCTTCATTCGCCGCCCCTCTCCGCTGATATGAGCTCGGATTTTCTCGCTTATACTTGTAGATCTGGTTCGATTTGATGTGTTCTAGAGTCGATCTCATGTGGGTTCGCAACGGCCATGGGGGAATGGAGTCCGGTTGCTTCCTTGTCACTATGTCGTTGGGGGATTTGTTATGTGTGTTGGGGCATTTGTCCAGGCCACTATCTCACCTGGGGATTTTTTTCCCGTGGTGGGGGATTCGTTGGGGGAGAGCGTCTTGCGGGGTGAGATGCAGCGGTAGAACGGCGAGCACTGTTTGGATTTGGTTGCTGCATGCATGGATTAGTTTACTAAATTGAGTGTTGTCTCTCGAATTTCATGGGGATTTGACGGAATGGGGATGGTGAGTGATGCTTCGGCGGTGAGTAGGTGATTTGTGTGGATGTGACTCGCCGCGCCATGGACAGGTTCAACATGCATTTTTTGGGTGTGATGTGATTTTTGTTCGATCTATTTTTCGCTACAGTTGTGGTGGGTGTAGTACCTCCTCTGTCATTCTATGTTTGTGATTTCAGAGAAAGGAAGAAATGGGAGTATGGAGATAGTTAGTTAATCTGAAACTATATGAGAGTGATTTTGGAACCCTAGGGTATTGTTGAGCTGTTATATAGCAATTTAGATATAGCAGTTGACTAGTGCTGTGTTCACTAATATGCAATTAGACTATACTAGTGAACTGCTATTTATGAAAGATAAACTCCATTTCATAGTAGCAATAGAATTTGTTATTACTATTTAACTTAACATTCTTGTGCTGATATATATGTTGAGGATTGCATTTACATGTGGGCAGTAAACTGCAGATCTTTAATTCTGGTGTAGCAATTTCTTTTGTTTGCAAAAGAGATTAGACAGGATGTGTAATGAATACCCTTGGAGGTGAGACCTGTGTTGTGATTTTGTCAGTAAGGCTGTGGTGCACCAGAAAATGTATTTTAAATGTCAATAATATGCTTTGGTTTGGTAACCAGATTGTATTCTTTATAAATTATTAACCAGGAGTTGGATTAGTTTAGTTTGGTTCGCAAATGGACCGCAGTTCTGTGAGTAAGCATTATTTTTTATTAATGATTGTCTGATAGTGGAGACAAATGGACTGCACCTTTGTGTTATTAATCTGCACAAACTAATTGTTATAAATGGACCGCAGTTCTGATAGTTCTTGACTAAATGGATTGAGGGTGGATTTTGTCTAAAATTGCTCATATGTTCAGTTCAAAGTATCTCAGCAATTTCTTCAGTAGTCAGTGCAGGTGCAGCACTTTGTGCCAACAAGGCATACAGACCCTGAAACCATTTTAACATTACATGACATGGTAACACTATGCAAATACTTTATCAAATGTTCTATGTCTGTGCCTGAGGCTTCTAGAGAATTTGGACCTGTGAACGTGCTCCATGCAGCTCTTGTTTGATTTGCTGTAGCCTAATCCGACTTGTCTCTAACTGCTGTACATAGGCCTGAAGTCAAACAATATATCTCTGTAAGATATATGGTACCAGTTGATCTAAGCATTTTCTCTATTTTGCTTTTGCACCTTTTTTCTCAGCCTGCTCTTTCTTGCAGCTTCTCTGTTTTGAGCCAATCGCCTCTCAGTCTAAATTTTAGAATAATATAAGAGATTAAGAGTATGCCAAAACTGTAGTGCCATGCAAGCAATAAAACGTTAGCAAATGTTACCAAACCTTGGCATCTAAGAGCTTGCCTTCTTTTCTTGTGGATCCATGCTTTCCCTGCACCAGAACACCAAAATAGTAGCTTAGAACAGTGTGCAATGCTAGTTCTATAGCATGATACCAAGTCAGCATCAAGAATGTAAGTATATTGGAGCCAAAATCTCTTGTTGGGTATTACTACTTATTTAGTATTGCTTTTAGATATAGCAGCTCTTTACCTGATCACCCTCCATTCGACAATATTTCCATCAGCTGAACGACATAAGCCATCAGAAGAGCATCTGTAACTATTTTTATTGTCTTTCCCAATAGAGGCAGAAAGGAAGTAGAAGCATGCCCCAACCATCATTTGGTTTCTTTGTTTTAGTTTCTATTTTTTTCCTTGAAAAACCCTTGACCAGGTGGTATTTTGAAAAATGCTATTACCTACTTTTTTGAGGGTTGACCTACCTGTCCAGTCGCTCAAGAAACATACTACTTTTTTTGAGGGTTGACATGATCTTGACAACATGTCGAGGTGTGTCTCTCGTATATCCGGATCTGGTTGGGGGATTGAGTTGGCACACATGCATGATCTTTTGTTTTTGTTTGGAACTGGGCATGTAACCAGTAAGCATCCTCATGATTTTGTTGTTATTCCTGATTTCTGTAGGCATGGATAGCGATGAATTTGTTTCGGAGGAGTCTTTAAATGGTGATAGTGATGATGACTTCTCTGATCATGTGACCTCTGAAGATGAGGACAACAATGAACCTATCAATGATGGCCAGGTGGTAATATTACTATTTGTTTTTCATTTATGTGTGTGCCCTAGTCTATTTATACTTATCTCGATATAACTTGTTTCATTTTGTTAGATTCCAAATCCTTCTCATTTATCCGACATGGTCAATACTTTCAAACATGTGCAAGAAGCAATCTCAGAGTATGTTCTAAAACATCTTGTTTCCTCATTCAACTTTCTTTATGTAATTTGTCCTTCTCAATTGTACCCGACATATTTATTTGTCCATGGTGACATTATTTATTCTCAGTTCTCTAAGCTTGTTCAAGGCATGGGTAATCCAAGGCGCTTCGTGCCCTGACGCTGCTTCAAACGGTACATCTACTAGCTAGCTGTTGATATTTTTTGATCTCATGTTGTATTGAATGTAGTATCCTAACAATATATTTTTTTCCCCTCTTTCCATTGATTTCCGTGTAGCCGAGCAGCTAGAGGTAGAGGAAAAAGGGAAGTCAAGTGTCTGCCGCCGGTACTTCGCTTGGACAGGACTTCAAAGAAAGCAGGAAGTAGGTTCAACAGCCGCTACTTTGGAGAGAAGATAATTGCAAAGTTGGATGACCGGAAGAGGAAGATAATTATTGATCGAGGATTTGGAGTTCTGCTTGAGTATGATGGCTGTTCAGCTCCCAAAGATTTTGTGCAAAGGGATAGCGGATCAAGTCGACATTAACTCGTGACATTCTTGTTGGAGGGCCGGTGATCCCATTTGACCCGATGGTCGTGCACCTATTCTTGGGGATTCCCATTGGTGGTCGATATCAAGGAGATGCATACTGATTCGATGAGGAAGGACTTCCTTGAAAAAGTCAAGCTTCCCTCTCTCCGTTCGATCAAGTTCTTTGGGAAGAAGTTGTTAGAAGAGACACTGGATGATGATGATACCTTCAGATACTTTATGGTGGTTGCCTTGTCCGGTTTTTCGTGTTCTAACTCGAGTACTTTGCCCAGCCCACAATACCTTGGACCGTTGATTGATGTTAGTAAGGTGAAAGAGTGGGATTGGTCGAAACTTGTGTATGATTGGATGGTTGCCTCCATAAGAAACTATAGGAACAAGGGTCGTGGTGTGATTGGTGGCTGCAGATACTTTCTTGCTGTAAGTGCTCTTTTGTCTTTTTGCTTTGTTACCGCATCCATTGCTTCCTATTCTTTCATGCAATAGTCATCCCATTTGTTTCGATATATGTTGGGTTACTATCTTGACTTCTTGCGCTATGGACCACGTAATCAGCTGCCTAAAGATATGCCCAGGATCTACTGCCGGAAGGGCTCAATGATTAAGTGGTATTCATCGTATGATTGTGTGTCTGCAACACTTATGGAAAGAGACCGTGAGTTTGAGTTTATATTATTGCTCTTTTATGAATTGTCTGTCCTTTTGTGTATGGTGATCTTAAGACTTAAAGGGCTGTAAATATGTCTGACAAGAAACATACCTGTTTTTGTGTAGGTCAAACCTTTTGAAGACACATTGTATGCTCAAAAGTATGAAGTTGAAGAGGCTTGTGAGGACTTTAGGTATACTATGGAAAAACATTTGGACTTCATCAGGCCGTAGGTATGTGTGTTGTCTTGTATGTTTTTGAGCATGTTTGTTTCATGAGTGTTATATATGATTCTTATTTTAATATTGACCTACATTACAGCAGTATGCTTATAATAAGTATATGGATTAACCTTAGCTTGATGATTATGTTCAAATGATTCTCATACTGGGCAACTGCAACCAACCTCTGTGGCCTTCTGTACATAAACTTCTTTATCCTTACTTAATTGAGTGACCGAGCTCTTGCCATTTATTTCAAGAAAACTGCAACCAACCTCTTAGCTAATTTCCATCCGTGGCCAGACCCACACATATGAACACCAACTGTTCCATGGCATGAGCCACTATGCAAAATTCATGAACTATTCATGATGTCATACCATCCTTAGTTCCTAACCAAGAACACGTAAATCAAATACTCATAGAAAAAGGCATTATTAATACTAGCAGTATACATTTTTTTCTTTTTCATTCCTGTCCGTTGTCTGTGCATGGTCGGCTGTGCTATATTTGGGTTGTAGCTACAGTTGCAGCTCAAGTAGCACAAGCTATCACATAACTGAGATAACTGAATAGATGATACTTGATGTTCAGTATTTATTTCAGAATGTACTCAATTCTGTAAACTTTTTCTGTCTAATGTGATTATGTGATTGGCATATACAGGAACTCGCTAATATGCTCCAAGCAATTACTAAAACTAGTACTAGTACAAATTCCTCGGTGACCATTGTTTGCATCTGAGTGAACCGGACTTTAGCTTTGTTGCAGTGAAATGTTTGTGTGCATATTCACTCAGATCTTCAGTTGTTTTTGAGCATGTTTGTTTCATGAGAGTTATATATGATTCTTATTTTAATATTGACCTACATTACAGACGTAGATTGTTTGCATAAGATTTTCGAGAGCATCGACTAGACTTGGCTATACATGTCCTGATACACTTGTTGTCAAGATGTTCACATATATGCATGCTGTTGCTATGGCACGTGGCCCTTCACATTCAAATGCTCACTCGAGAGTTCTCACCGGCGAGCGGCTAGTACAGTCATGGTAATGGTGATGATGAAGATGTTAATGTGGTTCCCGCTGAATTTGAAGCTCCTTTGCCTTCTCCAGACTTGTTGATGTTCAACTCGGGTTCGATGCACCAACCGCTCTTTGGGACTAGTACTACTGCTGACAAAGAGGTGAATAATGCTAGTGCTGCTGCTGTTGGTGTTGCTGGCACTAGTACTACTGCTGTCAAAGAGGTCAATATTGCTAGTGCTCCTGATGTTGGTGTTGCTTCTAGTAGTAGTACTGCTGTGAAAGATGTCAATATTGCTAGTGCTCCTGATGTTGGTGCTTTTGCTGCTGCTGCTCCCACTATAACAACAGAAGATGTGGCTGTCAATCGTAAAGAAAGAGATTCGTCTGACTCAGAGTTGTATGGTTCAGATTATTGGGAACCTGGTTGTGGTGCTGGTAAAGAGAAATCTATTTGTTCTGACCACACCGAGATCTTACCGCAGAATAACTCTAGTGAGAATGGTACATGAATTTTCCTTGTTTATTTTGGTTTTGCATATTAGTGCTTGTTAACTCTTTGGTATGTTGTGTACTAGTTTTGTTGAATCTTAGTGGAATGCTGCAATGTATCTGTAGCATTCCAGCTGTAGTACCTTAGTACACTCCAAGCTTGTAAAAATTATTGCCCTGTCATGGCGTGCTAAGTAAAGAAGTAGCCATCTTTGCTTATTACTTGGTTTTAAATTGATGCTATGTTTTCTTTTCCACAGTGTTGCGTTTCCTAAGCGCAAGTGCCAAAAAGGCAAAAGCACTGGGAACCACAAAGTTGACTTCCCACAACGACTTTTGCCGAATTGTTACATTCCAGCTACCATCGCCACGGATGTCGTGGCATTCTCAGAGCATTTACGTAACAAGTCCGCAAGCGCACGGAAATACCATTGTAGCATTTCACCCGGAGATATTCAGGGTATCGTTATTTATATTTTTCCCAAAGGAAGGCATGGTGTAGGACTCTAGCAGGGGCATGAACAAGACAACATGTCTATGCAGTTGACCAATACTCAATACAGGGGTAAGTCATGATAGTTTAAGATAGTGTGACACACACTTGGGCCAACCTCAAGGATAAAAGGAAAATAAAGAATAAAGAATATTCCTAAGTGGAGCAGGCATTCTAAAGTAGTCGTGCAAAGAACAAGTTAATAATCATGCAAACATAGATGACTAGAGTTTTAGGTCGAGAGTGAGATGGATCGGGGAGACTCGGTGCCATACAGCCCAATAGAAGCATTTACGAACTCCTACAAAGACACACGAACGTGGGGGGATTTCAAGGGACAGTCCAAGGCTTGTCACGACCAAGCCGCCTACCCCCTCAACCGTGGCATGCACTCATATTCGAGAAGTTCCGCTTACCCGGCACCATGCCCGCGTATTAAAGGTACGACCCATATCCCCGCACCCCCACCCTCCGGATGGACGGGCTAAGATATAGACCGGGCCCGAAAGCCACAACGAACCGCCACCTCACCTCGCTCAACTCTTACTCTACTCAAATACATGGCATGAATGGTTAGGCCCTAAGTTCTATGCGACTAACCACCTACATAGGAACTATAGTCTAGTTCTTCTATCATGATCGTGTCGAGAACAACATGTCAAGAATATAACATGCAAATACTCTAGCTCTATTGCACAAGCATATGAGATCAAGACTTGAGGATAAACCATAAATGTATTCATACCGAATATTCCTTCTCCCAAGTACAAGCTCTCCAATGAAGCTTAGCCTTGCTCCAAATACTACTAAAGACTAAAAGAACTAGAGAAGTGGAGGAGTAGAGAGGAGAGGAGAAGAGGAGTAGAAAGTGAGGAGGCTCCAAATGGTGTGTGTTACAATGGTGGGAGATGGCCTCCTTTTATAGGTAGAAGAAGAGAGGCGGCTCATTGGAAAATTCCCTCCCCATATGGAAGGAGCCAAACCGACCTGGGAATACCTTCCTAGTTTGCTAAACCGACCAACCAACGCCGGCACGCCCGCTTTTGAAGGTAACAAACCGCCCCCGGGCCGGGCCTCGAACCGCCTCTGCAGGGTGCGGCCGCACTGTGGGTGCTTGCAAGACCGCCGGGCCCCGCTCGGGCCGGGCTCGCAGGCGGGCGTCTTTTGGGCCGAAAAAGTTGTATGGCGGTGTTTGCTCGCCCAGCTCTGCGTGTTTGGTCCATTTCTCCCTTGGGCTTGATGTGCTTCAGAATGCGCTTTCCGTGGAGGCGCCTTTTGGTACATTTTCCACTTGTTTCTTATATAAATCTGTACAATAATAATTTGGACACTACAAGTGGAAATATGTGAGTTATAAATGTATATGAGTATGATAAGGTATAGTTTTACTCCCTTTATGGTAGTAAGTTGACGGTAAAAAATGTGTCGTTAGTGACCGCCAACAAACTCCCCAAGCTTACCCTTTGCGCGCGCCCTCGAGCAAAAGAGATAAGTACTTGGTTGTTGATCGTGAGTTGCTACTATGCCGATTACATTTCACAAGTGCCGTGGTTATAATAAGATTTTCTCGCTAGAGTTTGAATAAAATGGCACATCTTTTTCCCACCCTTTATTACCTTTCATCGTAGAAGGGCTTTTTAGCTTTTCTCAAAGTCTTGGGCGGTTGCCGATAGAACGGTTATAAATGTAAATGCTTATCATTCATCCTTTTGATCAACTTTTTATCCGGGATTTATTTAGTTAGATAATATTTATTTTTTTTTCGAAAAGAAGGGGCTTTATTGCTATATCTCTCTTTTTTTTTGGAGAGGTGGGCTCTACTCGCCCTAGACTTTTGTCTTTTATTTCCTCTCTCTTTTTTTTTTTTTTTTTAGAGATGTGGGCTCTACTCACCCTGACACTTGTCCATTTTTCATCTCATTTTTTTTTTTTTCTTTTTTTTTTTTAGCACAGCCCATATCATTTCTCTTTTTCAAAGTAGATTCCCTGATGCCAAGTTTCTCTTTTTGGACGAAATCATAGCAAATCCATTTGTACCATATCATACTTGGCAACAACTTAGACTAGATAGAGCCTATGCAACCCACATGAATCAGGTTTTTCAGATGAGTTTTTAGACTTAGCCACTAAATCCAAACTTTAGAGAAATTCGAATTATAAACTAAGCAATGTGTGAAACATAAGACGTAGCAACTATTCATCATTTCAACAAAGGGGTTTAACTAGACATTTCCATAGCTCATATATAGGAATGAAATTTGTCTTTTTAGCGTAACTCAACATTTCATAAGATAGAGAATATGATCAAAATGTGAGATACAAGTTACCTTTCTTGGAGTCCTCCCCAAGCTAGCCTTTTTTGCTTACCTTTTATGGTTCTACTTAGCTTGAGCACGCAATGATCCGAGTTGAGCCCGGTGGCGTGGTTAGAGGCTCCCCAAGCTTGTCTTTTGATGTCACAAAGTACCGTGACAAAATTTTGGGGTTGAAAGGTTTATCTCCTCTCTTCTTCTTCTCTTCTCTACCCTCTTTTTTTTTATTATTATTATATTTTTTACATAACCCTCGTTGTCATCTTCAAGACTTACCCTTATGGATTTTGATAAATTCCTCGCAGGGGTTAGTCCATATGATCGACCAAAATCTACACTAGCAATTTTAGGTTCAATAACCGCACTCGACTCCATGTCTAATCTCGATCAAGGTAGACTTTTTGACCTAAGCACCATGCTCAATTCAAAAACGCCTATGGAAGTATGATCATACGAATAACCAAAACTTCCAAACCAAGACATGCCAAAATAGAAAGAGGAAGCATGCATTGATAAACAAGATTCATCCAACAGAGGTAAACAATTTTATTCTTATTTATTTATTTTTATCGTAAGCATCATGGAGTTATTACCGGGAGATTATTATTGTAAAATAAAAAGATAACTACCGATTTACCTTCGATAAGGGCTCACCTTTTAAAGTCCGACGAAAGAGACTCTTCTCCATTCATTTAGTGCTTGATGGAGTGTTACCCGTATCCCGAGAAGTGGATGCGGATGTCGCCCTTTCGGCCCGCCATGCCTCGCTTAACACTTTGTGGCTTTACCTTCTTGGGCTGCTTGTTTTTAGCATTCTTATGCTTGTTGAACCCATTGAATGGGCATCTCATTGTTTGGCCCCGCATATGGAAGCTAGCATGCCCCGATCCCACGCGCAAAACTGCATTTGTAGTGTTAAGAAATGGTCTCCCAAGGATTGGGGCAGCTCTCTCGCTGTGACCCATGTCTAGATGACAAAGTCCGTCCGGATGTATGCTTCTCGGATTTTTACTATAACGTCCCCGAGCTACTCCCTCCGGTTTCCTTAGTGATAGGTCCGCCATCCGCAGCTTCAAAATGTATAGGGGACAAAGGTCCACCTAATATTTCATCATATGTTACCTTGGACATGATGTTTATGCTTGATCCAAGGTCGCAGTAAGGCATCCTCAAAGACATGCGGGCCAACCGAGCATGTGATTGCTCGGGCGCCGTGGTCCTCCTTCTTGATAATGAGTGGTGGCTCGGTAGGAGACTTGTTGTCCTCCCGACATAGAGGCTTACTGCACCTCGTTGAGACCATTTTAATAGATTCGAGAGGAATTTTGGGTTGCCCCAAAACTTTTCCCCGAACCGAGAACAGTAAAGCAAAAGAGTAAAACCGAGCTAATTGGGTTTCTATCATTTTATTAAAGCTCAGTTGTTTTTCATAAGAAGAGGTTAAACTTTTAATTTTGAAAATCATGTTTTCAATTATTTTATCATTAAGCATCAACTTTTTGAAAGTTCTTCAATTATTTTTGCTTGGTCTAAGACCAAGTCTTCCAAGGAGAGAGAGGATTCGAATTGTACCTTGAGTTTGAATTACCTCCTTGGTTTTGTGGGCGCTGACCGGTTGTTCCACCCATTATGGTCTCCTTGCCGACGAACCCGTTGTTGATGTGAGTAACGCCTTCACGAAGTTTCAGTGGCGCGTTCCCTGAATGGTTAACATTGCCACGCACTTCACATGTTATGTGTGAGTCTATGGCCTTGGTAGTGCCGTAAGTTTCTTCTTCTTCTTCGGGGCACACTTGTCAAGTTCTTTCAATAGGAGATCCATTGTAGCAAGCATGTCCGTCTCCTCCATGGTCTGCATGCTATCTTCTTGTTTGCCAAGACTTTCCTCCCCAAGCTTGATTGGACACTATTTTCTCCATAAGAGCCGCTGCTGCTCTATTGATGGTGAGGGAGAGGAAGGCACCTCCAAAGAGTGGCATCAATGTGCTCTTTTTGACATGGGTGTTAACCCATTGTAGAAGTTCTCGCATCACATGCCGCTTTTCCATCCCATGGTGCGGGCATGCTTGGATGTACTTTGTAACCTTTCCCATGCCGCAGTATGGGTTCCATGGTATTCTCGGCGGAAGTTGGCAATTCTTCCCCTCGTGGTGTGAGTTTTACTCATGGGGAAGAATTTAGTGAGGAACGCCGTGGAACATTTGTCCCACGTGTTGACAGCTCCGTCTCTTTGTAGAACCATTGTTTTGCCTTCCCGAGATGGAGAAGGGAAACAGACGGATTCTAATGGCTTCTAGTGCGACACCTTGGATGACAACGGTGTCACCGAGCTCGAGGAAGTGTTGTAGATGCGCATTTGCGTCCTCACTTGGCAAACCATAAAATTGGTTTGCCCGCACCATCTTGATTAGGCCAGGCCGGAGCTCAAAGTTCTCGGTTCCCATATTGACAAATGGGCCCAACAGCACGCTTGGCAAAAGAGGGGACAAAATGGTCACGGATCGACTTGGCCATGAGTGAAGTAGCAGATGATGCAAGGGTGATTGGTTTGTTTGTCGGCGAGTAGCGAGGAGAAGATTTGATATGAGTTGGGTTCTTCCTTAGAGTGCCCCGATCTGCGATGTAGTTGTTCAACAGGGACAAACCAATCGAACACTATCCTATCTTCATCCACAACAGAGAAAACATGAAAGATTAGCCCGCATGAGTAATGGCTACTTACACATGCACATCATTATGAACATGTCTTTCTAGAATCTTTATAACCAATGCCTTCCCCAACGGCGCCAGAATGCTTGTTGCGCTTTCCTAAGCGCAAGTGCCAAAAAGGCAAAAGCACTGAAACCACAAAGTTGACTTCCCACAACGACTTTGCCGAATTGTTACATTCCAGCTACCATCGCCACGGGATGTCGTGGCATTCTCAGCATTTACGTAACAAGTCCGCAAGCGCACGGAAATACCATTGTAGCATTTCACCCGAGATATTCAGGGGTATCGTTATTTATATTTTTCCCAAAGGAAGGCATGGTGTAGGACTCTAGCAGGGGCATGAACAAGACAACATGTCTATGTAGTTGACCAATACTCAATACAGGGGTAAGTCATGATAGTTTAAGATAGTGTGACACACACTTGGGCCAACCTCAAGGATAAAAGGAAAATAAAGAATAAAGAATATTCCTAAGTGGAGCAGTATTCTAAAGTAGTCGGTGCAAAGAACAAGTTAATAATCATGCAAACATAGATGACTAGAGTTTTAGGGCCGAGAGTGAGATGGACGGGAGACTCCCGGTGCCATACGGCCCAATAGAAGCATTTACGAACTCCTACAAAGACACACGAACGTGGGGGGATTTCAAGGGACGGTCAAGGCTTGTCACGACCAAGCCGCCTTACCCCTCAACCGTGGCATGCACTCATATTCGAAGGTTCCCGCTACCCGAGCACCATGCCCACAGATAAGGTATGACCCATATCCCCAGAGGCCCCCCACCCTCCTGGATGGACGGGCTAAGATATAGACCAGGCCCCGAAAGCCACAACGAACCGCCACCTCAAATGGTCTTCTTACTCTACTCAAATACATGGCATGAATGGTTAGGCCCTAAGTTCTATACTAACCACGACATACATAGGAACTATAGTCTAGTTCTTCTATCATGATCGTGTCGAGAACAACATGTCAAGAATATAACATGCAAATACTCTAGCTCTATTGCACAAGCATATGAGATCAAGACTTGAGGATAAACCATAAATGTATTCATACCGAATATTCCTTCTCCCAAGTACAAGCTCTCCAATGAAGCTTAGCCTTGCTCCAAATACTACTAAAGACTAAAAGAACTAGAGAAGTGGAGGAGTAGAGAGGAGAGGAGAAGAGGAGTAGAAAGTGAGGAGGCTCCAAATGGTGTGTGTTACAATGGTGGGAGATGGCCTCCTTTTATAGGTAGAGGAGAGGGGGCTCATTGGAAAATTCCCTCCCCATATGGAAGGAGCCAAAACCGACCTAGGAATACCTTCCTAGTTTGCTAAACCGACCAACCAACGCCGGCAATGCCGCTTTTGAAGGTAACAAACCGCCTCCCTCGGGCCGGGCCCGAACCCCCTCGGCAGGTGCGCCGCACCAGGGTGGTCTTGCCGCCGCAAGACTCCCCGGGCCCCGCTCGGGCCGGGCTCGCAGGTGGCGCCTTTGGGCCCGAAAAGTTGTATGGCGGTGTTTGCTCGCCCGCCTCGCGTGTTTGGTCCATTTCTCCCTTGGGCTTGATGTTCTTCGAATGCGCTTTTTACGAGGAGGCGCTTTTTGGTACATTTTCCACTTGTTTCTTATATAAATCTGTACAATAATAATTTGGACACTACAAGTGGAAATATGTGAGTTATAAATGTATATGAGTATGATAAGGTATAGTTTTACTCCCTTTATGGTAGTAAGTTGACGGTAAAAATATGTCGTTAGTGACCGCAACACACAAAGCAGTTGAGCTTATTTTTGTTTTGTTCCTTGCGGGAGAAGGTTGTAAGATCACCAATGCTATCGCGTCTTTGAATCATGGTGATGATATTGTTTGTGGTGTGCAAAATCCTAAGCCTTCTATTCCACTTCCCCGACCATCAAAGAAAAAAAGTCAATTGGATGGACTTGGTGAAAGAGTTTTAAGTCCTATTGTTGTTGATCAATCACAAGAACAATTGGATGTACATGCACCTCCCCAGTGCCTCAAAATGGTTGGTGTTTAGTTTTTTGAATTATGTTTACCAAGAAATTACATGATTTCACTCAGCAAAATATGTTGGTTGTATTGTGCAATATATTGTAGTTATCTCTGTCCTCCTGGTTACTTGGTCTTGTCTGGATTTCATGTTTGTAGCTAAACTTCATACCAAATTTTTGTTATGAGAACTGACTGGTGCCTAATCTGAGTATATACTACAATGCATAAATATCATAACATCTTAGACATTGTTGTATTATTCTGAAAATGACAGCCCAACCACAATCTATGTGGCCAGATGGTTGTGCACATGTGACTGAATTCGCTATGTGAGCTGTGGCAACGGAATAGCCGGGCCTTACCCTTTTTTTCTTTGTGCATCTATTTACTGTTAAGTTTTAAGTCACCACAGTCACCATTATTCAAGTGCTTGTTGCCTACACTGTACAAGAAAGTTTTGGTTATTATCCATTTCTGTATTGCACATACATAAGTAGTAAATTGCATACTTTAATTTCTGCAATTATAGTATCTAATATGTGCAATATCTAGTTTTGGTGGCTGAGAATTAAAACCCATTTCTTTTTTCGATCTGGGATGATAGAGAAATGGTGTTAGAGTAGATTATAGAGAAGCTATAGGGATGGTGTTAGAGTAGAGCAATGGACTGAGGAGGAATTGGCTTGATCATAGCGGTGAGGAGTGTTGCTTGTGGTCTGTGCCTGGGGCTCGAGGGCTTGCACCCTTGACTGCCCTCCTATTAAAAACCAAAGGAGATAAATGTACATGGTATGAAATTTGGTATGAGAACTGCCACCAATGCAAAATTTCTTGTACATTGCTCTTGTAGTATATGTTGCCAATCAGTCATGGTGTTTGTTGCCATTTATTCATGCCAAATTTTTCTTTTCCCTGCACTTCTATTCATGCAGTTCTATTAATGGTCTTGTAGTAATTTTTTTGCATGTTATTTGGCTCTGTAGACTCACTTCAAATAGATGGGAAGAGGAAAAGAGTTGTATCATCACAGACAAGCTCGGATGCGGCTTCTAGTCCAAAGAAAAGACGAGGAGAAGCAGGGCTTCACAAGGTCTTAGCCCACACAGCCGGTTTCCATGAGTCCGCTAAGATGAGCTTAAGGTTGAGTACACGCCTTAGTGGTTTGAAACCCATTATCGGAGTTGGATCTACGTTGGACAATCCTCAGATCTTGATGAAGCTCCCGCTCAAACTTCTAAGAGTCCAAGAAAAGGGAAGCGGAAAGACCATGCATCTAGCCCGTGCCCATCAATTGAACTACTTTCTTTTGATGTCTCACCAGGTGTGTTTTTTATCCGTATCGTTGTTATTGTACGCTTCTAGGTTTTATGATGCTTTATGTTGTCCCTATATGCTTGTTCGGTCTTTATTTCGCCGCTACAAGGAAGGGCAAGAGGACAATGAACGCACCTCAATCTCGACGTGCAATCTCTAAACGACTGCAAATCTCCACCGAGTCGTGTTGAAGATGTTAATGATGGAATGAAGATCGGTCGCTTGCTTCTATTCCTCGTTGTCGTGGGCCCTAAGGTGCCGCTTTGGGACGGTCTTTGGATGAACATGCTTTGCTCCCGCCGCTTCTCAAATTGGTTAGTATTTTTTATTTTAAATTTTGCACTCGCTTAGCAAGATATTTCACATTCCGGTTAGTTGTATAAATTTTTTACCATTTATAATATTATCTTCAAACAGGAAAAAAAAAGACATGTTGACATTCACTCTATTAAGAAGCCTTCTCAGTAGTATTTAATAGTCCTAGTATGCCTTCGATGAGATTGCTTGAGGATGAGGATGATTATGGAAATTTTGTTGAAGATCCTAAACCGAGGCGCCCTTTTCCTACAGCTCCATCTATGTCTTGTCCTCGTTGAGAGAGCTAAATCATATCCCTTCCTTGGAGCGAGATCTGCTAAGGCAACTATTGCGCTAATTGATGTCCACCAACAAGTAAATTTGTGGTACTCTTCTTTGCCATTTCATTCTACTCTTTGTATGCGAATTATCCTATTGTGCACCCGACTTAGTATCATTATCTAACAGAAGCTTCAAATAAGCCGCCGCCGCCGCTCCCCCGTCAATCAACCCGCGTGCCTCTAGCCGTAATCAGTCCCCACAGAGCTACGCTGCCATTGTATAACGGATTTCTCCGGTCTTAGATGCATTTATACTTTAGAGTGCATTGTAACAGCTATTTGATGTTTGCGTGTTTTGGAACACCTTTTGTGTGATTGTATATGCTTTTGGAAGTTTTATGAGACACCTTTTTTGGATGAATGTAACACCTTTGTTGAAGTTTGCTTTGTGATTGGAACATCTATTTGCAGAACTAATAAGTGGTGTAGTCCGAAATTATTAGGAAACACGCCTATGAGTAACTTATTGACATGAAGTACTTGTTTTTGCTGTATTGTGTATATTTTTTACTTGGGTTCTTGTTTACTTGCTTGTAGAGAGCTACCGGATTTTCTACCCCCTTGAGAGATGGTTCGTCGCAAAAACTCTAGTGGCAAAGAAGTCATTCAAAGAAGAAGCTTACTTTGAGCCTTCAAGTTCTAAAGTTGCCGCTCAGCGCCCAAAGCGGCTTGCACAACCTAGCCAAGCACAATCAAAGTCCGTTTGTCAGAATAAAGGCAGTAAGACTAGAGTAACTAAGGAGGAGTGTGACTCAGATCAAATTGCTTTGCGTATGGGTGCAGATAGAGCATATAACAAGTGAGTATCTCAGTATGGTCTTATTTCTTGCACTCTTGTGTTGCTATCAAGTTTTTCGATGCATACTTCATGTTGTCATTCGTGTTGTAGTCTTGAGGTTGTCAACTTTAGTGGTGTAAGATTGCAGCTTGGGTGCTCTTGTCTCTTTGAAGCCGGAAGGAAATGTTAGCTATTTCGTTATCAATTCTCTCGTGTTTACTCATGTTTATAAGGAAGCACCCTCGAATTCAAGGAAGCATTATTTCTTCTCGAAAGTTGGGGTTAGTTTTCTCAAAGCATTAGTTTTTGAATGAATCTCCCCGTATGTCATTACTCATGTCAATTTTGTTATTTAGGATTTACTTATTGGCAACCATGGTTTCAATGATGGCAATGAGAGTCAGCTTCGTGTAAATGCTCAAATGTTTTGATGGTGCTAACAAAGTCGGGCGGGTTGGGTAGTACTAATGGTATCAATGTAAGTATCCTAATTGCATTCTAGTAACCGTTGTTTCTTTTTTTCCTTTTTAATGGAGAATTGTCTTTCATTTTGCCGATGTATTTCCCTATCTTTTTTTAATGGCCGGTGGTATGTTATGTTGTTGTTGTTGTTGTTGTTAACCCGAGATGGTTACTTGTGTTGGATTCTTGCTCCATGTGCTTGGGAGTTGACTTAGCTTTCAAAAAGGCTCTCAAGATGAATTTGTGAGTATCTTTTTAATGGTAGTTTCTTTTGTTCTGCTATCTTGTTACAACTTAACATGAGGTTTGTGTTGTCTTGCTTTTCTGAAATTTAGCGCCAAACCTTGAGGAAATCTGAAAAAGGTGGTGAAAATTGACTATGGATGGCATGGTTACGGCGTGGTGTATGAAAAAAAATTGTTGCAGTTGGATCCAGAGTAAGTGAAGTTCAGTTCAATGATTACTTCATTTATATGCCTCCTAGTTTGTAACTCTCCCGGTATACTTGCAGAAATGTCAATGAGAGTGGAATCAGTGCAATGATGAATATTGAACACTTTGATGTTGGAGTCGTAAGATGAAGGAGAAGTACACTTTAATGATGTTGGTAATCTTTCGCATCAAGTACCTAAATCACCGCTGTTTTGCTCGAGAATATTGCGCTTAATGGTGCATCCCAAATTAGCCAGTAGTATTAGGTGCATAGTTACTGTTTTCAATTGGTTCCCTTCAATGTGAGATGATTTTGATCTCGATTATATTTTCCTTTTTTTAGTGTGTACGCGTAAAAAGTTTGGACAATCTGCCTGATTATAGGCCATGATCTATGTGTTGAGTTAGTTATGCTTGTTTAGGTTGTTAACAATGTCGTGTGTCTATGTAAATGCTGAGAGCATACTAAAAGTAAACAAGATGGTGCATTTTATGTCTATGGTTGTTGCTACGCTGGTTGTAAAGTGGATGATAATATACTTTGGGCTGGATGTTATGTTAGCTATTTTTTTAGCTATATACCCATTAACCTAATTTTAATGTTATGTCTATGGTTGTTGCTACGCTGGTTGTTCTTGTTGCTTGCAGCAAGTGGATCTACGCTCATTACCTGACCCTCCGTTGGTGAACGTCAAGGCTTGTGGTGCGCTCCTGTTGTAATATCCACACACCATCCGACACCAGTACTCATGGCGGTGCAGGCAAGATCCTCTATTCTTAGGTATTAGTATAAGTCCTACTGTTGATAAGATCATGTTGGTTGCACATGGAGTGGAGAAGGAGTTCTTCAAATACTCGCTTATAATCATGTGGGTTTCACTTTGTTTCTGTCGGTTTCAGTCATTGTTTCTAGCATGGAACTGCTTATTCTTAATCTGAGTGATGCAATTGATATCTAAGGAAAATTGAATAATTAGGCTATTTTTGGTGTTTTGAAGCAGCTGGGGAACTGCACCTGTCTCTGTAGCGTGGCCTGCCAAGCCTGGGCATTCGTCCTCATTTACGGCCTGAGAGGTCGATCAGCTAGCAAAGAGTACCTTCTGTCAGGCAACTAGCAAAGAGCTCTGCATTTTTTTTTCTTAATTTTAAGTTGTAGTTTTAGTCTTTGTGCAGTTCAGACTTGGTTTCTCTTAGATACAGGTTTCCTTGCTATGTTCAGTAGTCTGGTAGGTCATAGCAGCATGTCATTTTGCTTTTTCCTGTTGACTAACTGCTTGGTTTCTTCGAGCTTGGAAAAATTTTCAGCATCCCGAATCAGGCCCAGCTCCTGAAGTGCACAAGTCTGAACTGCAGTTCAGAATACATGAGTTTCAGTTTCAGTTTGTAATACACAAGTCTGTATTTTTTGCATGCAGTAAATAAAATTTAGAGCACAAGTCTGAACTGCAATTCAGAATACATGAGTTTTAGTTTCAGTTAGTAATACACAAGTCTGAACTGCAGTTAGTTTTCAGTCTTCAGTTTGTGTAAAAAATATTCAGTGGCCTTGGAGAGTTCGTAAGACATTGGCACTTCTCTGTCTATTTTTGGACATAGACATTGGCACTTCTCTACCACACCGAGACACAAAGAGGTCCCAGGAATAACTAATTATTTAAGTCATTTTTTCTGTAGGTTTTCCTCAGCAGCGTTTTATGTCACTTTGCATGCATTATTGTTTTTCTGAAATATATTCCCTGATTGGTAATTGACCTACTACAACATATTTCAACAGAGTTCCGAAGGATTCCAATTTTTAGAAGTTCAGCAGTAGCAGACAACTTTCCTGTGACTAGTAGATAGGAAGCATAACTTAGTTTTCAGAAAAAATAGCCTTTGTGAATAGCCATCCCCTTGCTTCTATTGCTTGAGTCATTTCAGCTATCCTATTTCCACCCTTGTCTTAGGATTGGTTATGTAGTTCTGGTCTAACACCCCTTACCTGTAGCTTGGTCATTTTATTATCTTTGCATTATGAACACTGAACCAAAAATGTCTGGCTTCTTTGGTCAGAGTGTCTTGTAAATATTTAATCACATAGACATTATAGTTCTGTGTCTTCTGAACTGAATATTATATGATATAGGGAGGTTTGTGTAGCCGCTGTGTTAGGTTAGGATCTTGTTCCAGTCCAAACTGATAGCAGCAGCAGTAGTCAGGGCCCTTTCCTTCACTTCTTTGCCTGCCTTCTTTGTGTGGGTGGCTGTGGCTGTGTGTAGGATTTGTCCACATGTTCTAAATACTTTTGATATGCCGGCTATGTGTAGGATTTGTCAACACTTCTTTTTTGCTAAGGATTATAGGAGGTCCTTTTTTTACAAGATATTGTAGTAAAAAAATAGGAGGTGTAACTAATCTTACGCTCCATGATCGCTGCAGGATTACATGCACTGTGATTATTTAAATGGCTTCATTTTGGGAAAATTTTTTGAGAAAGGAACAACACATCCTATTGGAAGGTACAGGAAATAGATAACTTTCAAAGAAGCCAATCTGTTCATTTTATTCTGATTACGTGCATTCTTATTTCTCATGAGTACACCTCTGCAATAATTGGGCTTTCTAGGTGTTGCTAGAAGGTGCACTGGGGCTTGCAGTTTATATTACTATACATTCTATTGTTTATTTTTGTTTTATGCACTGAAACTTATAGAATAATCTATGGCTAACAATTGACATACACTTTGCATGATCTGAAGCTCAAACCTGAAGAAGATGACTCAAGCAATAGTTTGAAGCTCAAAACCTGAAGAAGATAATTCCAGCAATAGTCTGAAGGTAATACACGTGTTCTCTTCCTTAGTATTTGTCGTTGTTGTCTCCTTCCTCTTCTTCCTTTGGGGCTTTACTGGTGATGCTCCTAGAATTTAAAATGTTTGTTAATCAATGATAATATGTATTTTTTTCATTCATTATTTTTCCGTATAATATATTTGTGTTACCTATACTATCAGTGTCTTTTCCTTTCTTGTTCTTCTTCCTTTCTTTCGTAGCCTCTATCTTCTTTTGTGCAGCAGCCATGATACAGATTTATTTTTTGCTCCATTTCTTCAAAGCTTCTTTATCTTAAGTTAACAATGCAGTTGTCCTGGTATCAATAGACTTTGTTGGGAAATATATTGGCCTCTGGGCCTGCCACCTACCAATTGGAAGTTTTGAACAAAGCCATCAATAGGTCCCTCAGTGCTCTGTCACTTGCATCTGTTTCAATTTTGTAGAGTGAGAGGATAGAAAAATTGTCTGATGCCAACACATCTTGAAATCTGTTTGTTATTGAAGAATCTATATACGTTTCTTGATTGCACATTTATTAGTAGTAAATTGCACACTTAAATTACTGCAATTATTATATTTTTCATATGCAATATCCATCCTTTAACTATAAGTTTCCTGAACTGATATCCCTTGTTTGCTTGTCTGCGGTTTGCTGCCATTTGCTATGCACATCTCATATAAGAATACCCACTCCAACTAGATGGTCACCCGACTTCTGTTCCATTGAACCTGAACATTTTTTTAGCTTTTTAGATATTGTCTTGTTTTATTTACAAATCACTAGTGCAACATGCCGCCTATTTGTTCTCTAATCTACGTTGTCTGTGAATGCAGATCTATCTTGATTTAAGCCTGAGAGACTCTTGGTTGATGCTTGGATGATCTGCAGACCAAACATGGTGAGAGTTCAATTCACATGTTGTTACAGTGAACTATGCTTCTTTTGTTGAAATCCTGATAAGAAAGTATTGTGCATTTTTCCAGATTACACTGACAGGTTTCATGTTTCTACTGACATCAGCATTCCTTGGCTTTGTAAGTATCTTACTGCAGTAAAACTTTCGATACTCATGATACTGTATTCTTTGTGTATGTGAGTTTCTCTTTCTTGATGATCATAGTACTACAATACTTATAATTCAGAAAGCTTGAGCCTTATTTCTGCTTCCATTCTATGTGCAGTTATATTCACCACATCTGGATACAGCACCCCCAGATGGGTTCACCTTTGGTCATGGACTGCTTCTCTTCCTTTATCAGGTTTGTCAATATTTATGTGCTCACCCAAATAAGCATTTCTCTACTGCCATATTTTCCCTTCACAACATAACACAAGTCTGGCATTCAACTACTACTCTAATCTGTCAATCTGTACTTCTAGCACTTCTTTTCAATTGAAGGCATCTACTCACCCATGTTATCTAGGTTTTTTAATCAATTTTATGGGTATTAGGATCCCTGAATATCTTTATGAACATCTCGGGTTTCCCTGTTTTCCAGGGATTTAATAGCTTCATTTTTTAAATTGAAATATCATGTTGAACCTTTCACTTCTTTTTTTAGTTTGCATTAAATGGTGTTTATGCAGACTTTTGATGCTGTGGATGGGAAACAAGCAAGGCGTACCAACTCATCAAGTCCTCTAGGTGAGCTTTTTGACCACGGTAATATCCAGTTGGAATTTAGTCTGGTGTACTCAGTTTTGAGAAATCCTGTATGATGCTGATAAGTTCGCCTGATGTGCAGGATGTGATGCGCTTGCTTGTGCTGTAAGGCCCACCTGTCAATCTTTTTTTTCAAGTACAATGATTTTGAAATCGTTGTGAGCTGATTATTTTATATTTTATCTATTAGTTTGAGTCCTTGGCTTTTGGAAGCACGGCTATGTGTGGAACCAGCTGGGCCTTTGGATCAACATTTCTCAGAGGAGTCTTTTTGTTTACCGGTAATCATTTCTCTTATTTCAGTGTAAATGGGTCTTTTGTTTCTCAGAGGAGTCTGTATGTTTACTATTTTGTAGTTTTCAATTATTGTGCTTAACACCTCCTGTTTTCAGGAGACGGGTGAGAGGGTTCTTTTTAATTGAAAATGTGGTCAATCTGCTATAAATAGCTACCAAAAAAATCTTTGGGAGCAGCAACAAGGATGGCACCTTGAGGTAATTTTCTCAATACCAGATTCATCTTCTTTTGGTCTATCCAATTTCTTAAAAGTTCTACATTTGTCTATGAATCTTGCCAGCAACAATATTGAGGTTATATTAATCTGTGCAAACATGTTCAAATCTGTTGGGCCTGACTATAGTCTTTTTATTCTTGTGCTAGTTCAGCTAGTTTGCTCAAATGTAAGTAGTAACTAGCAGGCAATAGGCATTCAGGTCTATTTACCAGCAGCTAGTACTATTTATGATATCAGGCTTCAGAGTGAGTTTGTTCTCTTGTCTTTGTCACTAGTGAAACTAAAAATAGTTTGACTTAATCAAGTGAGTTTAGCTTGAACCACGTTTTGTAATATGCATCTGTTACTATTCATTTCTGTAAAGAAGATGAATATGTGTTTATCTGTTTGGTGACTTGAATTAATTTCTAACCCAGCTAAAATTCCATAGTAATATGGTCCCATGTTCAAAATGGTTTGAAGACTTGTTATGTCTTTTGTCCTTTTCATCTGTTGCAGAGGATAGTTCTAGGGCGTAATCTTGGGAAAGACATGGTTGCACATTTATTAGTCATCATTAGTTGTTGGCAGTAGCTCAGTTGAGGTCCATTCCTGTATGTATGTATGAGTGTACGCCATTAGTGTGTTGTGGCTTTGGGATCGGTGTTGCCATTAGATGTTTCCTTCCTCTTCTTTATTTTTGACTTCACTAGGGATCCTAAAAACATTATTAGCTCTCATTAGTAACAATATGTGCATTTGGATTTCAAATCTATTTGTTTGTACCGAAATATCTTCTGTTCAAGTGTTCATCTGTTAATTGTCAAGGCCTATGGCACACCTAGGAAAAAGTTACTAAGAGAGGCCTGGCCTTTTCCTGTTCTAGATTCTAAAGAAGCTTAAATAGCTAGATATAGTGGTTGTTCACGTGCATTTGGTTTTCTAAAAAGCCAATTAAATAATGTCTGAACTGAAGCAGAACAACATAGAGGCTATTTTCAGAACTGCTACTTTTTTCTGAACTGAAAGGTAATTTTATTTTTGTAGAAACTGAAGTGGTGGTGGCTAGCCGAACAACTGCAGCTTGGTGAGGCGGCCCGCAAGGCTGCAGCCTCGACGGCCGAAAGTGACCGGGAACTGAACTGAGCTGGGCCTGCCCTCGACAGTCATACGAACTCATGTCTAGAAACTTTTAGGAATTGCACCGAAATTTTTCTATAGATTGTCTCGAATCCCTTACTATCTGTATATGTTCCCAACAAGGCTGCACCGAAATTTTAGATCTAGGCATTGAAATTTTAGTTGTCGTCATATGGATATTTAGATCTAGGCACTGTAATTGCATGTATTTGCACTATGGTCTGTGTGTTTGTAGCCTATGGAAAAAAAAAAAATGTTGAAATTGTTCCTTGTGATTTGTGCTAAGACACAACTCTAATTTGTCCTTGTCTTTTCATAGAAGATAATTGTCACTGTCAAAGCTAACATGCTTTCCGGTTCCTTTTTGTGCAGTTGCTTGCAAGTCATCTAGAACCCCTTAATGAACAGCAGCTTGCAAGTATGTACAGCCTGCAAATAGTCCTCGCAACAAGCTGAATAGGGTCTTTCACATGAGGTGAGAGCACTACAACAAATCGGTCACGTAAATCGTTTAACACACTAATCATTTAACAAAAGTTGTAGGGCAACAAATGTTGTTCCAAAGAGACCGTGATACATGTAATTGTTGCCGATAACTCGAAGATAAAACTTAATTTATACAAAGTGCTCTCGTTCAATATAAATTACATGAACTGGTTGGCCTAATGAAAATTATTCTAGCTACTAGTCCTTCCCTTTTCCCCGTGTATTTGCTGACCCATGCCCTTTTTTCTTTCGACTTGTCGACCCTTAGCTTAGCCAATTTTGGTTCCCTTTGCCGCCCACTGCCGCCGGGTGGTTGTGTTGATTTGTCCAATTTGTCCTGCGCAATAATATCGGCAACATTTGATGAATATAAATCAGAAACTCATCAGTATTTTGTTCATTGGTTGGATTTAGCTAAAGTTTCTCGCTTTTACCCTGACTTTCTTTTGTTGCTTTTGAAGGCTTTGGCACTTGAGGAAGATGCTTCTTTTCGCATGTCACAATGTTATGGCCTGGTTCCCCGACAATGTGTACAGGTAAATTTTCCTTTGGGTTTGCTTCTCGCATCCTCGGCTACTCCTATTTGCCTGCCCAATATCCTTGGCCTTCCTCTTCTCTTAGCATTATCGATCTTGTAGAATTACTCATACCACTTTGTGCACTTGATTGTGAAGGAGCCATCATGAATTCATTGTTTGTAGCTTGTGAAACCTCTAGCCCCCTCTCACTGACCACCTTGTGTCCGAGCCATCATTGCTTGATTGTTTGTAGCTAGTGGAACCTCTCGCACCCTCTCGCTGACCTCCTTGTGTCTCGAGCCATCATTACTTGATTGTTTGTAGATTGTGAAACCTCTAGACCCCTCTCGTTGACCGATTTGTGTCCGAGCCACCATTACTTCATTATTGCTAGCTTGTGAAACCCGATACCCCCTTTGCCGAGCTGGTTGTGATTGAGGCTGAATGACTTGATCTGCTTTGCTCATCGAAGTTTTTCCTCATTCGCGAGCTTCTTCCGAACATAGTTGAATGTTTCCATAGTCCTAGAACCATCTGAAGCAATAGTGCTCAATTCATTAGACAAAATATTGTGCCTCGCTGGCCTGCTCTTCTCGATGTCAATCTGTGGAACAAAGATTCTGTGTTCTTAGTCAAGCTTCCTCTCCTTATTTCTCCACCTCCTCTAATGAAGTACTTCTCATCTAGCTGAGTTATATTGAGGTTTGTTAGCACCTTGATGATATGGGAGCATATTATGCCATCTTTTTCAAATTTGCAACATAGACAATTGTATAGTTTCCTGGGCAAGTCCAGTGTCACAATGTACCTCCTTGTTCTGAAGTCAAACTTTCTCAGCTCCTCAGATTTCATCACTGCATACACCTTGTCTTTCTCAGATTTCATGAGCCACATACATGGTTGCGTATGTGATTTCCTTTTTGGAACTTGAAGAAAATCTTTTTCTGTTTGTACAGCCTTTGCAGCCCGCCTTTCAAATTCATACCTTGTACTCAACCAAAGCTTTTGTCTTGTAAGAAAGTCCTCGCTCTTGTTGATTCTTTTTTCAGTTTGTATCGATATTCTTTGAAACTCACTCATAAATCATTAATGCTGTACCTTGGTCCGACATCTAGTTTGAATAGTGCATTTGTGCCTTCACTCCTTGTCAGAGTTGATAAAAAGGGAAGAAGTCCTTCTTGAAGTAACATGGAACAAAGTTTGTCCTATTCTCCCACATGTCGCCCATGTATTTGAAGCCTCTTACGTCATATGTTAGTGGCAACTTGCAATACAAGTCCTCAAACTCGGCCCCAAATAACGAGTACCTTAGGATGTCGAAGAGATCAGCATGAAGCTTCCGATTCGCCTCTCGTTGAGAACACTCTTCCACCTTTCTTTGTGCTTTCTTCACGATGTGGAAGAAACAATTTCGATGGATAGTGTTTGGTAGCTTATTTTTTATAGCAGCCCTCATTGCAAAGTCCTCGATCGGTGATTATAGTTTTAGGATGCTTCCCCGCCATACAAGTCAGCATAGTCTAAAATATCCACTCGAAAGTTTCCGTTGTCTCGTCCATGATGAAAGCGCAGCCGAACAAACAGTTGTCCCCATGACCTGTGATGCCTACAATCGGTGCGAACTTGAGGGAGTACTTGTTGGTGTTGTAGGTTGTATCGAAACCGATGCGCCTCCAAACTCTTCATTGTATCTCCTACTCCTTCCATTGCTCCGTAAAATGTTTCTCACCTTGTTGTTTTCATCTATGTGAAACCTGTAGAAGAACATTGGGTCTTCTGCCTGCTGCTTAGAGAACCATTCATACACTTGCTTCATGTCATTGTCTGTCGTTGCCTTGTTAATCTTGGTCTTCTCATTGCTGACATGTTTCTTATTGAATGGAGTCACAGCGCCTCCTCTTAAGTAGGATAGAACAGCCATGATCTTCCTATCCGGTAGGTTAACCTTGTTGAATGTGGCGATGAGCTCCTTTTCCATATCTGTCATCCTAATCTGTGAGAACAGCTTTGTTCTTTTGATTGTCGCCTGCAAAACGCATGATTATGCTCAAGGTTCAACCTAGTGACCGGCCCATACATCGCTCGTAGTGTGACAACGAATTCGGGGCAATGCGGGTTTCAAGTGTGATTGTTACCCTTTTGTTTGGCACCGGATTTGGTGTTGGAGGTGTACCGTATATCTCTTCTTTGTTCTTTCTGGCGCATTGTACTCCTGCAGCAGGCTTCTTCTTTTTCTTGTTACTAGTGCTTTGGACACCTGGAATAGCAGAGGCCTCACCCTCCTTTGCCATGCTATCTTCCGGCTTTGGCTTACCGCACATGTTGCACTTGAGTGTTTTTCTAGTTACGTTGCCATAGTTTGCATCTTTCTTGTCTTGGCACTTGTATCTGTGCCACCTGACAATTGAGAAGCCAACTATAAAGGCGTAGCCATTGTAGAATTTATAGGCTTGGTCGGATGTATCGAATTTCATTCCAATGTGAGGGACGAGGCCGCCGATATTCTTGAGACAAGCTGCTACGCTGCCATAATAGTTTCAGTTTCTATCTGAATTGCTCTTAGCTCTTCATCCTCTTCTTCACTGCGCTCTAGATGCTCTACAATTGGCTGCATGTTTTCTTCACATTCTTGTGCTGCCTCAGGCTGAATGCTTGTGCTGGTTTTCATAGGAAGCTGGTTATGTTGTTGTTCATGTACCAAGTTTCCTTCATTGTTGGCATACTTTGTACAGCTTCTGATTCTTCATTTTGCAGGCCGTCTGCAAAGTGTTGTGGTTGCTGAGGCTCAGGGATTCTGCTGGTTGTCATGAACATTTGGTTCTGTTTTCACAGGTAACAAAACAAGTGTATTGTTTAGATATTTCATCATGTACCGTATTTAAATAAAGTAATGTAGCATTATTTGTACAAAACAAGTGAATACCTCTTTGGCCATTGAGCAAGGCCATGAAACCTCCATTCATTTGTGATGACATAACATCTTCATCAATGAGATTTGAAGAATTTGCATGTCCCATGAAATGGTTAATTAGGCTTGTATAGCTTGTTCCACCTTGTGATAGTACATAGCTCATTCCTCCCTCGTGATGATGTGATCAATCGCAATCACAGTGCATCAAGCATTATAATTCAAACATAGATATATTTTTCAAAATGTTTAGTGCCTGTTTTTTTAATCTCACTTCTTCTCTCTGTATGCCTCGTTCTTGTTCAAAGATGTTGTAGTTCATTGGTGGTGCCGAGGGCCCCCTGTTGCGGCATGAGGACAAAGTGAATTGCTAAAGGAAACAATATTGGGAGGGAAAAAGTAGTGTACAAAACAGATTCAAGATTGACAAAGTAAGTTGATTCCATTTTTACCTCATGAGTATTTGTTGAATTCAAAATGTTTGATTCGAATAGGTAATAGCTCTCGTGGATTCAATTGAAAACCCTCTATGGATGTAGCCTACATAAGAGAAGAGCCATATAAAATAGTTTACCATGGATTCGCTTTGTTGCTATAGTGGATGCTCCTCTTTTAAAAAAAATGTATGTCATGAATAATTTTGGTGGATATTTTGGAAACTTACATTCATTTCTTCTCGTTTCTTCTTGTCCATAGCAGTTATAGTCCACTTGTGTTGCTGAAGTATCCTGCTCATTACAAATAAACGTAAGCATAGTTAGATATCGGTAGTTGCAATTAGGGATAGGCTAAATTTGCACATTTCCAACACTCCAATTTGTTACATCTTAATGTGCAATAACAAGAATTCTAATTTACCTCATGAGTGTAATTGGGGTTGACGATATTTGAATGATAGTTGTAGTAACTTTCGTGATTGAGTTCGAAATGTCTTGCCGAAACAGTCTGCATATAAAAAAATTCTCATGGATAAGCGAAGACCTAACTAGTTTCTTTGAACATTCAATGGCAATAACATGAAATTTGTCAAACGGAAACTAGTTTCATTATTTTGAAACCTCATGATCGGTTGTTAACTCGGACAATTGAGTAAGTTGGATGGCATTATCATCACTTCCAAGACCAATCTGCATTAAAGAATCTGGTTCTTCCATTTCATCAACTCCTTGGTTGTGGACCCCGCAAAAAAGAGAACTTGTCAAATCATGCCGTCTTGTTTGTTGCAGCTTTCATGTCCCTTGTAATAAGAAAACTTTGTCAAATCTGTCTACTTGTTTGTCTCAAATTTTGTCATGTCCCTTGTAATAAATAAAATTTGTTTGAAACAAGATGTCATAGCCCAAAAACAGGGGACCCCGCGATACAAGGCGGGACAATACAAAATGACATCGCTTGATTTGCTATATAAACCTTTGGCGCCGAAGGCGCCTTTTGAAAGTAACACTTTCGTTTCGAGGCCGAGTGGACCGTTAGGCCCTCGAGGGGACAGACGTGAAGTCATCACAGGGAGGAAACGAATTGTGTTTGGATTGTCCCTTGTAATGTCCCTTGTACTTGTACTTTTCTCTCGGCTTGTAATATCCCTTGTTTTGTATTTTGCCTTCTATTATACCTTGTGCTTGTCATTTGTTTATATCCTTGTATTGTCCCTTGTTTTATTTCTTAACTTTGTTAAAATATGTATCTTGGTGCCAATGCCATCTTGGCTGTGTCGTTAACTGTTTGCAAAGCTAGCCGGTGCTAGGATCAAGAAAATTCTTCTATACTAGGTCCGTACCAGATCTGTATCTACAAGCATTGTCTGCAATGTTATTTATTCTCTTTGTATATACAGGAGTTCATGATCCCGCCCTCTGGAGCCGCCTGCCTCATTCAAGGAGGCTATGAAGATGGGTGTTGAAGTTTATCACAACCTCAAGGTAATTCTCTCATATTTCTCATATACTCGTTGGGTTGTCTCATGTTTTCAAACTGTCATTTATAAGAACTTATATATCTATTTTTATTTTCGCGATCTGTTATCAAGAAGTATTGGCGGGGATGCCACCAATGTTGGTGATGAGGGTGGTTTTGCTGCAAAATATTCAGGTTTCCTCCTCGTCTTTAGTGTGTGACATCCTTAGGATGTCTTGAAGCTACTAAGCACAAAATGTGTACGAGACACTTTTTGTAGTGTGTGACATCCTCGTGTTTTCGATGTTACTTTGTTGGTTTCACTTTTGATCGCGGTGAGACCGAGGATATGTTAATTGCTGATTTGGCGGGTTGGCTTGGCCATGGTAAGATAGGAATCTTGGTCTATCCTGCACTATAGTAATACTTAGCTATATATATGGATTTTGGTGTTTCAGCCCCTATTCTAAAGCAAAAGTTATGTGTCTATCTAGCAAAGCTATGTGTTTATCTTGGTCGCGCCGTGCCCTAGCAAATGCGCTAGCAAGAGCTCTATCCTCTCTCTCATAATTTTTTTAAAATGCTCTTTTTACATGCTACTAGTTACTTAGACAATGAAAAACATAGTACCAGCTTGCTACTAGTTACTAAAGCACATGCAACATATGTTCTGTTTTAAATTGTTTTTTTTTTTTTGGAGAAAAATATAATGTAAAAAGACTACACATACTCTAATTGCTTGCTGATTTTCCATTTTTCGCTAGCTGATCTAATTGCTTGCTGATTTTCCATTTTCTCGCGACCTATCCACAAATCGGTGAGAACAATGGCATACCAAAGCCGGTAAGCTATGATTCTATCACTGTCTACTTGTCTTTACCAAGTCAATTTGCTTAGGCCGTAGTAGCCATCTTTAAGCTTCATTAGCCATCATGCCTGATTGACCAAGAGATCACTTGGTCGGCCATTAATAGATCAATGATAATAGTGCCAACTCAATTGTAGTTCATGATAATAGTTTGTTCAATTAGCTACCGACGTAGTAGCTTGTTTTTCACTATCTTTGCCGTTGTTGGCCATGCTCTCTTTGCTGCTTTGTAGTAATTGCAATAATATGTTTTATTCAAAAAAAACCAATAAAGATTCGGGGACTTAGTAATTGCAATCATTAATGCTATAAATTGCAAGTATTTAGAACTGCAATTTTAGTGCCGAGGATATGCAATATGTCCCTTTTAAAAACAGACGCGTCTTATGTGTGATTCGATTTCGAATAGCAACTAAAATTGAGTTCTGTATAGCTACATAGTAGCATGACAAGTTTGCCTCATCGAACTCTAGTTTTTTTTTATTGTTGGTCGTGATTGAACCGAATTCTTTGTACGTAGAAACAGAGGAAAAGCAAGTAGAGTCACCTACGGAGAGGACAAGCATGTTCGATCATCTATGATTACGAAAGGAAACGTGTGGGAAGGAGGAAGAACAGGAGGAGAAACAAGAACGTAAAAGGGGACATACCAATCCAGTTGATCCTCTTCTCCTCTCGATTTTCTCGTAGATCCGATCGATCGGGCCTGGAAGGATCGGCATCTCCCCTTGGTGTTTCTTTCTTTGCGGCGTGGTTCAATGGCACTTCGTAATTACTATCAATTTGTCCTCATCCCGAAAGTTACCGGTCGGGTCGTGGGTTGGTTAACGGGTTCGATCGATGCCCGCAATGTATGCGGCCCCCGTTAGGAAAGTAGTTCGATCACCGCACTTTGCACCGCATGCGCCGCATGCGGATCGCACTTTGCACCGCATGCGCGCTTTGGTAGGTGGCCGCCGGATGTGGATCCGATGGTCCCGGTTTGTTGCAAGATTTGGTGGGTACATTTCTTGTGAAAGAGATATAGCAAGTCCCTTAGTTTTTTTTTTAAATTTGAACTCCGGTCGGTGTGTTTGTAAGCCGTGGCGCTTAACATTGTCGATAAGTCCTGGTTGTAAGTTGTTGTGTTTAATGTAGAACTGTTTGTGAGTTAAACGTTGTAATAAATGGTTTGATTCTACTTTGGTAGATAAAGCGTGGATTTTAAAGCCATATCTAAAAAAAGATGCATAGCAAAATGAGTATAAAAAAATTTAAACCGATCGACATATAATTGGAGGGGAGGGAGTATTAGCTATTCAAATTTGTATGTACCAATGGTGACACGTCCCACATTATTTGTACCAACACAACACGTTAGGAAAACTCCCTGGTCCGTCGCGTTTTCCTTTGGAAAGAACAAATGTCGTGTCTTCTCGTCGACGACGTCCGTGGCCTGGTGAGGAAGGCTCCGTGAAGGCCACGAAGGGCGGCGCCATACGCGATGGCCTCATCGGCGTTGACGCCCTAGCTAGTACTTTTTAGGCAATAGCATACGACGGCTCTTTCATAGATTCAAACCGCTTTTTGATCTTTTCATTATCAATCTTTCTAAATATCTCCTTCTCGGTATAGCATATCATCAAAGCATTTAGCCATTCATCACCCATTTTGTTACGTAAATCTGTTTTATAATGTTTAAGGCTGAAAATATCCTCTCAACCAAGTCACCGGGCCACCGGTAGTATCAAGATTAGCTCAATGAGACGATAAACCAATTTATAAGTTGTGTGCGTATTAGTCTTGACCATAATTTCAACAACTTTTCCAAGGTCATTGCAACCAAGAAAGTCCGAGTTCTTCTAGCGGTTGACAAACCGCGTAAGATGATTTGGCAATACAACAAGTTCACCAATATCAAAATCTTCGGCATAAATTTCAGCAAGCTTCACAAGTTTGTCCACATCAAAATTAGAGAAGGAGTTCCTTGGGTTAAATGCAGCCATACATAGTAATAACTCTGAACTAATTTCACTAAACCGGTGGTTCATCTCAGTCAAGATGGCATCAACGGCAACTAGAAATCTCTCCACCACTTGCCCTTTATCATTCACAAACCTACAAAGTGCATTTGTTAGTATAATTCTAGAAATAATTATGCTAAACTCTATGCAAAAAAAATTGTGGAGTACTAACCTCGTAATCATCGCCATTTGTTCTTTTATTGATACATCTCGACTCATCAATAAGCACCGAGAATTTTCTGCCTCGAATCTCATCCATAGTGACAAAAATGACTTCACATGCACAAGCTTTAGCAATATCCTTTTGTATATCCGAGATATCATCGGCAATTTTATCACCTTTGTCATATGCATCCTTCACTTTATCTACCTTATCTTTATACCAATCAACCATCTCTCTGAATGTACCCTTGTTGAGGGAAGTAGAACTCTCATCATCTCCACGAAAAAGGTTGCCCTTGCATTATGAGAAATTTTGCAACATCTAAAGATGATGTCAAACGAATCTCATATCGTTTTTCTTCCTCCGTGCTTACCTCAACTAGTCTTCGACCCACATTTGTCCTTTGGTTCATAAAGTCATCACACCTCATCCTAGACTCGTGATGAGTCTTGGATTTACCGTGCACACGGAAAGTGTCTTTAGCGTTCTTCCAATTCACATAACCTTTGTATGTGCAAAGACAAAGACTCCCAAATTTTTCAGCCTTTGCCGAATTAAAGAAAAGATAGCAATATAAGCAATAAGCGGCATCCTTGGACTCATCGTACTCTAGCCAGTCAAAATCACCAAACCAAGTCTTTTGAAATGATCTCCATTCACCACCTATACATTTACGAGGAAACTGAATTTCATGAGGTTGGGTTGGACCACTCAAAGCATATGCTCTCTTTAATTGATCTCTAGTTTACGGTGGATAAGAATCAATTGGTTTGCGTTGTGCGGGTCAAGAACTAAGATTGAATGACTAAACTCTTCCCTCGGTCGCTATGATCGAAGTTGTGTTCTCATTAGTTGGGCCGCCCACTTCCACTTCCACTTGTACTTGAAAAATAATTGTTCAAGGTTCTTCTCGACATGTTGATTATCGAAGATCTAAAAAAATCAAATATATCATAATTCATAAACAGCCCGGGCAAACAAATATTTTAGAAGGTTTGAATAGATCAAAATAAATGAATAGAACAAAATATACAAAGAATAATCACCTTCTTGCCGATGCCGCCGGGCGGCCGCTTGCGGGCTGGCTCGCTCGTGATGTCGGCCCGGCCTCCTGCGTCCTCGCCGTCCGGGGCTCCAGGCGTAGCACGGCAAGAGGGGTGAGGAAGTGAGGAGCGATCGCCGATCCTTCTTGCGATCCCTACGTGATCTATCGAGCGACGAGTGAGGAAGTGAGGAGCGATCGGCCCGATCGCCCGATCCAGAAAGTCCAGGGCGTCGCCCGATCGACGCGACGGTCGAACCGCCGAACAGCGAGCGAGGCACAGCCGAAGGGCCTCTACGTGTGGATGGATGCGTGCGTATGTGTGGATGCACATCAGCACATGGCCACATGGGCCCGACGCTTCTTTGCGGCATGCACATCACCTGATCGGTGATTAGCACATGGGCTGATGGGCCTAATCTAGCTCGAGCCCTTCCTAACATGAGTAATTAGGGGAAAAAATTTAAGCTGGGGCTGAGGGGCTCCACATCCCGGGCGGCGTAGCGGGGCTCAAGCCCCGGTTGCCCCCCCCCACAGCCGTCCTGGTGAAGGGGCGGCGCCATACGCGATGGCCTCATCGGCGTTGACGCCCCCTAGCTAGTCCTAGCGGTGGGCTCCTTGCCGTCGCAGTAGTCCTTGAGCATCCGCCGCACCTTGGAATCCAGTCTTTGCCGCCCACCCGGCCGCGGCGTCGTCGATGTCGATCTTGCTCATCCGGCGTCCGCCAAGGCCTTCCTCACCGGCACCATCATCTTTCGAACGATTCGCGTTTCTCTTCGCCCGTTAAGCTCCTCGAACCGCGCTACGGTGAGCAGCTCCGACAAGTCAACGCCGTCCACCGGCTTCTCCACCTCGGCCACACTGGCCCGGCAGGCTGGCGGCGCGCTTGCGGCGCCATGCGACGCGGCGCCGCGCGCGCTGTCGCGTCACCGGCGATGTCGGCCGGTGCTCGCGCTGACGAGCGGACGGCGTAGTCCATGACGCGCCCGGTCAAAGTCCTCGGCGCCAAGGCGCGAGTGATTGCCGCTGGTGGCGGCGTCGCGGTAGGCCCCGTGGACGATCGGCCAGGCGACGCAGCCGAAGGCGTCGGCGTGCCGCCATCGAGGTCGAAGATGATGAGGACCTTCCGCCGGCGGCAAAGGGTGCTAGACTTCGCCACCACCCTTGTTGTTGGAGACGCCCGTAACCGTAGGGCCATTGAGGCCGCGACGGACTCGTGGCGATCGCGGATGACGCGAGGCCCTTGATGACGTCGGCGGCAAGAAGATGGTGGCCTCGCTGCCGCCGCGGCGTTGAAGTAGGCGGACGCGATTACCACGGCGGCTGCGACCTTCGCCGAGAATGCGGCTCCTCCGCCGTCTCCCGCCGCCTAAGCGAGCACCACAGCGCCGACGATGACCTCCATGGGGCTGAGGCTGGCTGGCGCGCGACGATGGGCGCCTTATTGGCGATGATGGTGATCTTCTCACCGGCGTTCGACTTAGGGGCCGACGCTACGAGTAGGTGGTCCCAGTCGGCGCCGATGACGGGCGGCCCGACGAAGTTACTCCGCCGCAGCGTCCAAATAAAGGTGGCGGTGCAGCGCTGCAACGTAAGTCGCTGTCACGCGTCACGGCGATGAGAAGCAAAGCGGCGAGAAGCGTCGTCATCGTCGTCCATGTCGATGGCGTGCGTCGAGACGACAACCGCGCCATGGTGTCGAGTCGACTCGAATCTGTTGCCGGTGGGCAGGGAATCGGACGGCGGTATATATATATATATATATATATATATATATATATATATATATATATATATATATATATATAGGTATTCTATATATTACCCCGGGTAGTGATTATTATTCACTCCCCGAGTCTAATTCACTGCCGAGCCCGACCGACGGGCGCCCCCACGCCGGTTGGCCCGTTCAACCCGAGCCGACCGCGAGCGTTCACCCACGAGCTGGAGCTCCTATGCCACACCGGCTGGCCCACTCACCCACGATTCATTTGCGGTTTCTTTTTCCGGTCCTATCCGCTGCGGTTTCTGGCGCCGCCGTCTCGGCTAGAGCAAGCTCGCGGCGCCCTCCATGGCCACCGCCCGGCGGCCCCCCGCCCACAGCGTCCCTTCTCCCAAAGCTGCAGCGGCCCCACACCGGTGGCCGCGACACTCCCCGCATCCCCATCTCGCTATTTCGCACCCGGCGGCCATGGAACCTGCTTAGCCGCCCGGTCAGCGCCCCCTCAACCTCCGTCGCGGCTAGTGCTCGAGCCTCTGCTGGGGCGGATCCCTGCGCGTTCTGCGCTCTCACCACGCCGGCGCGGCCTCCGTCGCGGCATCCACCAGTCGTCGCCGCCCCCTTAACGTCGGCGTTGCCCAGTGCTGCGCGGTCGCCCTGCCCCATCCTCTGCACCCGCCGCGCCGTGCCCTGCCTCCTCTTCGTTCGCCGATGCATCTCTCCAGAAGATACAGGTGCCCCTACCCCCGATCCATTTCCCCAGCTAGTAGTTTGTATCACCTCCTCGTCCTTCCTATCCTGATTCCCTTTCCCCATTGGTTGTGATGATTCGAATGCCGCCGTTGGTCGCCTGCCAGGAGCTCCTTCTCTTCAATTGCAGATAGGTCAGTTTGTGCCAATCTTGGTTCTTATTTGTTTATTTGTGCAATCAGCAGCAGCAGCATGTGACTGCTCAACTTGGGTCCATCTATCTAGAGTTAAAGTCAAATTGTTTGAAGATACAGCAATCTAATTATCCAGTGTGTCAGATTGTTCATTTATTTATTTATTAGGTTTCGTAGATAATGGCTACAGTATTTAATTGTGCCATCAGTTTTATATGCTCCCGTAGCTGATAATGTGATTTATTTTCCTTTCAGCCAAACATAAGCTTGCCTTGAAAGTTTGCATTTCGGCTTCTCATCTTCTCAATTTACATTTTTCATATTCTTCTAAAAGCTCTCAAGGTTTTCCAATCTTTGTAATCATCTACCATTCCCACAGCCTATCATTCCATCTTTGTTTTTTTAATTTCCCCTGTTTCTTCCTTTGGGCATACAAAATCAAGGCGTTATTCTAAGCACCCTTCGGTACCATGTACCTCCCGGGAACACTCAAAGAGAGGGTACTGTTTTTGCACAATATTGCTTACCAGATTTCACACCAATCTTAATCTTTCAAGGCATATCAGTTTACTCTTTTAAGTTGTACATTTTGTACACCCCTGCTTTTATGTGTTCCCCAAAAGTTCATGGATCATTTTTTCATATTCGTTTGTAGGACTCATGCTGCTCAGCGGACTGTGCTTACTCATGCCCGTGCCTTGCGTTTACGGCCCATGGTCAGGCGGCTGCCGAGGACTTCTGTGCTTGGTGCTGCTTTGTGCACAACCTGCCACCTGGAACAGAAGAACGGTGGCAACAGCTAACCATTGAGTTTTGTGGTTAATTGTTTATCTCTGAATCCTTATTGCTAAACTGCATGTTCTTCAATTGTGCTGAATTGTTTTTGTACGTTTCACTTCAACCTTAGCCGACACTGTTGTTTTATCCTAGGTCTTTTGATGACAAATAGTTCACAAATCATGCAGCGTTGAAATGTAATGTTGCTAAATATCCTGCCGTTTGTTTCTATAGTAATTATTATGTGTATTATACAAACAAGATCTAAAACCTGCAGTGTGTTCTTCCATTCATGGTTTTATTTTTGCAGATCGCATCTATTCTATTAATCATTTTTGTTGTTTCAATTAAGTGAGAATTATAAATTTAGAATGTCATCTGGATAATGCATTTTGTAGTCCGTGGTTGTTATCTAACGGGTTTGTGACCTGCTGGGATGGTTTAGATGTTTAAATGCTTGCTCTGCTAGGCCTGCAAATTCACCAGCTCCGCCCCTAATAACTTGCCTCCCGCAGATATTAGGACTAGAGGTATGCGCAGACACACTGCTAGGGGATGAGATGCACAGGGGCATATCTAAGCGGAAGCGTGTCACAACTGGTATACTATAAATAATCTGTCTTTGATAACCATATTTATTGGGTCAATAACATTGTTGGGTTTGCTGAATTAATTAATTTCTTAATCATATCGAATTATTGATCGTCCTAATGCATGTGAAGCGTGTCACAACTGGTATACTATAAACAATCTGTCTTTGATAAGCATATTTATTGGGTCAATAACCTTGTTTGGTTTGCTAAATTAATTAATTTCTTAATCATATCGAATTATCGATTATCCCGATGCATGTGTTTCCTGCAGCTGAGATGCTGGTTGGGCTCCCTACTGCATCCGGCACCTGAGACTTATGACTTGTTCAATGACAACTGTTATCTCAGATGGCCAGGTTGTCTACCAGGGCCCCCAATCAGAAGTGCTTCAATTTTTTGATCCTTGGGTTTCAAATGCCCAGAGAGGAAGTGTGTCGCTGACTTCCTGCAAGAAGTATGTACTGTGCCACCCCACCCACCGTATTTCAATTCAGTGTCCATGCATTTTAAAGTTGTCATCTTATGTTATACCTCGCTCCCTCCTTTGATTTGAAACACTGGGCATAGGCAGGTGAGTTCGAAAAGAGATCAGAAACAACGGCGTCATGAGCCATAAAGGCTTGTGTCTGTGAAGGAATTTGTGACTTCATTCAAGTGATCCCACACAGGGAGAGGTATCACAAATTAGCTTGCTGTTCCATTCGACAAGAGCAAAAGCCACTCAGCCGCACTAACCACCATGAGCTACGACGTTGGGGGCAAGGAACTGCTGAAATCGAACATAGACCGCAGGATCCTTCTCATGAAGAGGAACTCTTTTGTCTACATTTTCCGAACCTTCCAGGTAACTCACAAGTCCAAACAACAGTATGTGCTGTTAGGTCTGCTAAACTTTATAGTTGTTCTTTTTATGATTTCGGCAATGGGAACTTCAACCAGGCTTGTCATGCACACTATTTATATTTCTAATGAACAAAATATGATGATTAGTGTCTGGATATGTTTGGTTTATTAGACTTGGATTTAGTTATCTCTCCCTTTTATGGGTAACACTAACCCATGTGGCATGCACTGATTCAATATGCTGGTTTTGTTGCTTTCACTCATTAGTCATTACTTGATTTCTCTGCTCTCAGTTTATCTTCCTCAATTGTGCATAGTCCATGACTCACTCTTTTTGGTGCTCATTACAGCTGATGCTGATGTCAATCATTGCTATTTTTCGTTGACTGGCTGCAGTGCTTCATTAGCAGTGGTGGCACCTCTGCCTTCAAAATGTAGCAGCAGTTTGTGTTGCCTGGAGAGCATAACCGTGTAGTGCTAGTAAACAATGAAAAACTTTGCTGCATTATTTCTGGTGTGAGCCTCGCAATGATGGTGTATGTTGTTGCGTCTTACTAGTTCATATAGTTTTATAGTTGAATTAACTAGACATGTTTATGAATCAAATTGGCTGAGATATATATGCGTCTGTTATCTAGGTCATGAGGCTAGAATATGGATGCCATGTTGCACATGACATTAAAATGGAATCATTTCTTTTTCAGGCTTATAAAAATAATGGCTAGTATAAGAAATGTTATTAATTAATGTGAAACATACCCTTTGTGATGCAAATAAAACAGTTAGCCTTCAATTATTGAACGCTGCTTTTCCTTTCAGCTCTATCTAATTTCAATTTTTTTTATCTGTTCTTACCTTCAGGGTTTGGTCTACAGCCCCTTGTCCTTTCTCTATGCAATGCTGAATATCCAGAAGCCAATGACGCGCTGTGGTGTTAGGGCCTTCGGTGGTGGACTGGTGGCAGTTGACCAGCGCAAGCTTCTGGAGCATTTCTTGGTAATCTATGTGTGCCATGTTTTTCTTGTTGTATGGAAGATATTTGCTTTTTGTCATTATTATCATATTGGTGACCGATGGAAGGATACAATATTCGTGATTGTGGATAGATAGATTTTTATAGTACTACCTGGTGACATAGGATGCAAATATTTGTTGCTTAGTGGACTTACAGATGCAAGCTCGTTTTGATATATGATCTGCCTATTTGAATTAAACAGTTGTATCAGTGAAATTTAATTGACCTATGTAAAAAATTTAGACAAAAGATTTATGGCTTGACTTTTGATGTGTACAGTCCATTTGTCTTTATGCTTCAAGCTTTATGTTCACTATACAAACCTAAATTTATAAATTGCATACACTCAGATTTCTTTACGTTCTTGTGGAGAACTCTATTGAAATTTAATTGAGCTATGGGACATATGCTTTCACTAAAAATCTCTTCTGCGGACTGATGAAATTAGATATATATATAGGTCCTGCAGTCTGCAGATTGGAGATAATGAGAAAGAGTCGACCTTGCCTTGCAGCATATGTTCTGCTCAGTTCTGTGTTTTCAAATTGTAGTAAAAGTTTGTGTTACAATGAAGGCAATAACTAAGTTAATACTGTTTTTCAATGAGTAAAAGGGAATATTTGGTTTCTGCATGTATAATTTTAAGCAATGTATATGCAGCAAGATGAGCATGGGTATGACCACCAGCTGTACATATTTTTGTTGTTGTAGGTACAAGCCCTGTTCCGCTAGGCGCTCGCCTAGGCGGGATTCAGCGCGCCCCTAGGCGCTAGTCGACGGGTACCGTGGAGCCTAGGGGGTAGTCGGACCCCTAGGCGGGCGCAGCTTCGTCGGCGGCGCCCGGCGGGGGTGGAGGAGCGTCCGGCGAAGAGGAGGAGCGGCGGGGAGCAGGGGCGGGCGCGTGGGGGCGGCGGGGAGAAGGCGCTGGCGCGGGCGGCGGGCGGCGGGAGCAGGCACGGGCGCGCGGGGGCGGCGGGGGGAGGAGGCACAGGGCGGGCAGCGGCGACGGGAGGAGTCGCGGGCGCGCTCGACGAACGAGGGAGGAGATGCCCGAACAGGATAAGGTTAGGGATGGGTTGACTTGCCTTTAGAATGGGCCTTTTTCCCTTCCTCTATGGGCCTTTTTCCCTTTCTCCTTTTCATGACCCCTCATTTCCTCTCTTTTTTCTTTTCTTTTAAGTATTTATACATGATTATTCATCGCTTAGAAAAACGCCTAGCAACGACTAGCAACGCCTAGGCACGATTACTCCCGACTAGTTGCTAGTCGGAGGGTAAGCGCCTAGAATCCGCCTAGCGCCTAGCGAAACAGGGGGTACAAGTTATCCTAATGCAGGTCTCAAAAAAAAAAAAAAAAAAAGTTATCCTAATGCAGCACAAATGTAGGCTCTTCAATTATATTTTCATGAATAATTGTGTGGAACAACTATTCTTATATGGCCATCTAGTGTTGCATTCCTAGTTGCCAAATATCTATCAATTGTACAGATATTATCTTACCACCTTAATATCCGTTCTTTCTGCAAGAGAGCAGCAGCTCCATGTTCTTGATATTCTAGCATGCATGTTATATGGATCATTCTTTTATCACTTGCCATGGCCAGTTATTGCTCTTTTAGTTCTCTGTATGCCAGATTTGTTTTGTGCACTTGACAAATGTATGTGTCTTTCTCTTTGAGCCGAACTCAGTTACCTAGCAATGACTAGCACATCTACTAAAGTAGCAGCCTTATTCAGCTTCACTTGCCAGAATTCTTTATTATGATATCGATTCGTCATTAACTCATCGTACCATCAGATTTATATGCTTTTTATTTATGTTTTTTAATCATAGCATTTGTTGATGATTTCTTGCTCATCTGCCTAGTGTCACGCTGCCAGATGCTAATGCTAACGAGAGAGCCCAACATGTATCCGTGGGATGCTACTGCAACCAAGGTGGCCATGGAGCTCTATGATTGACGTTGGATCAATTGCCACGCTAGCCTCTGTCCTGCTCCACTAGGAAGTCGAAGTGTTGTTGCTTTGTTGTCAAAAAAAAAAGGTGTTGTTGCTTTAGTGAAGATACATACATGTATTAGTTTCATATTATGATGTTATGGAGTGATAACAAGTGTCTGAATTTTATGTAAATTTGAGCATTTCATTTCCTTCTTTTACATGAGGTAATATTTATTTATGATCGGTTTACCAAGGTTGGAAAAGATGATTCTTACAATTACGGATGGTCAGATGCCATTCTTTTTTTTGACAATTAAAAACGAACTATACCAGATGGTTAAATACCAGTCGTCCATATAGGTAAATCTCTGTTTTTCAGACACAAAAATTATATGGTAACTGAACTATGAAATAATAATCGTGAACAAATAAAAAATCTGTAAACCTTATAACATTATCTTTTGTCAAGTAGTGCTATAAAAATTGTCACGAAAAAAAAGGGCTCTATGGGTGACGTGTGGCAAAAAAATCAGCATCACCAGATCTTTAAAAGAAAAGTCAGCCTCACTAAATGGGCCAGGACGACGGGAGGTGCAAAAATCAGCATCACAAGATTTTAAGATTTTTAAAAAGAAAACTCAGCCTCACTAAATGGACCAGGACAACGGGAGGTGGGTCCTGTGAGAACTGCAAGGCTACCCTACCGTGTGCTTCCTGCGGGAGGTGAGCCGGCGCGTGCGGGGGTTTGCTGCCGCGAGACTCGGCTGGCGCGGGGGACTCGGGTAGTGATTAATAATCACTACCCCGGGTGCTTCTTTTAAGCGCCCAGCCCTATATATATATATATATATATGGCTGGCTGACGCGTGGGGCACGTGATCTGAGCCGTGCGTTTGCCACATCGGATGGTCATGGGAGGGCGTGACGTGGTAGTGAGCTGGGCATGCATGCATCTGCAGTTGTCCAAGTTGGCAAACAAACGCAAAGCACTGGTACTTCATTTTGGGAATTTCAAAACTCAAACACTAGCAGGACATCTGCAGTTGCATATTTTGTTTTATGAAATGCAGATGCATGTCGTACATGGAGCACGATATCAACACGATAGTTTATATAAAGATAAATGGCAAAGCAGTGGACACCGCAAGCATGAGGTTGCTATGCATTGATGCACAATACCCTCTTGGCGAGGTGGCCTGCATAGGCGGATCACAAGGCGGAGCATGTGCGTTGAGTGAGGCAGAGTAGGAGGGTGAATCACAGAGCATGATCAGCAGGCATGGATGCGGCACAGCGAAACCGAATCCCCTGCAACAGAGGATGAGGATGACCACCAACTAGCGTGGGAGTTGACATGCTGGCACACGAGGCTCCATATATCACCCACACAAGGGCCCAAAGATTAGATTAATACCTTGCCCGCGTCTGGGCCATGTCAGCCCATTAACCAGCCCTGGTTCCAGCCCATTAACGACGCCTCGACCTCACCCCAACCGTTGGCGATTATCAGGCCGCGCGGCGGCAACGCGACCGCCCTCTAGGATATGGCAGGCCACGCACCAACGCTGCGCAGCTTGTTCAAAGGCGGACTCGAGGCTTTTGGTGAGTGTCGAGGGTCGAGGCCGGTGGTGAGCTGGCCGAACATCTCCGCTACAAGACAACCAGGGCCGCTGCCCCTCCTCCGTCTTCTCCATATCTAAAACCCCCACCAGGCGTGACTACGCCCCTTGCGAAAGATTAAGCCCGTCGAACAATGCAACCTTCCTCCACATGCAAAACTGAACGAACCAAAGCTAAGTAGCGAACCGGAGCGGGGGGGTCCGGGCGCGCGAGAGGTGGACGGAGGAGGCCGTGGAGGGAACCGAATGCTGGCTTCCCAGTTGAGCAGCGGCGGCGGGCGGGGACGAGTTGGCCTTGAGCGCGGGGCGCGGTGACCTTTGTTGATCGAGCGCTTGGTTTTAGGTGGGCCCCCGACGAAGAGAATCCTTTGGGCCAAATTGATGAGCAGCCGTGGCCCGAGAGGCCCAGAGATTCTAACCTTGACCACATATGGGCCCATGTCAGCCCATTAATCTCTACCCCCAGTGCGGAGCTGTCCCACCCGACTTTGGACCGACACCTGACCCCAAACCGTAGATACCAGCCGCCGCCGGCGACGGCCCTCCGGCGTCCCATCCTGGCCTCCTCGCCGGTGAAGCCTGGCGCGTTATCCGTCGTCTCGGAGATGGCAAGCCATGGCCAGCGCATGCCCCCTTCACTGCCCCCAAAAGAGTGCGGCCACTGGTCGGGGACTCGGTGCCAAGCATTGGCGGCACTGGCGGCGGCGTGCTGTCTCCACCGTACAGTGGACTCCCGAGCCGTGGTAAATCTTCTTTGACCTAGGTGTCGATTCCTTAAGCCGCGGTTGGTGTTCTAGTGGGGTTCTGTGGTGACCAGTCTCTAGAATCTGCTAAGGTTCTATGTAATCTGTCATTATTTGGTATCGGAATTAAGTACATTGCTGGACCGTACCTACTGATTCAGAACTAGTGAAATTATACAAGTCTGTTTAGGAGCAGAGTGCTCTTTGGTGGCATTCAGGTATTGTGTCCACCTGAAAAATAAAAGTGGCACATTCACTTCTGAATTCAGTATCTCAGTTCAGTCATAATGGGGATTTTAGCTGTAACTCAGTTGTGCAATAGATATACCATTTTAACCTTACGAAACTAAAACTAAAAGAATGTATAATGGCTACATGAGGCTGTACCTGTTGGACAATTTGTTTTAAGCCCGAAAGGGCAGCAAAATCACTTGTTCTCTTATTTTCTGCCTGTCAGACAGTGCAAGTCCAGTTTGAGGTACAATGCTAATATGCTATGACCCACTTCCACCAGTTCTAAATTATATCATCACGCAAAAGTAGTGGTACTGGTTTGTAACATCATCATTTATAGCTTCCATTTGGTTCTTTTTTCTGCACTTGATATGTTTGTTTTTGTTGCTAATTCAAATATCCAATTTCTGAAATTTTATTCCCTAATAAACCTTTTTCCTTGTAGGTGCTAGTTTGAATACTGATGGAGCCTTATGATTCCCTTTGTTCCATAGAGATCATCCATTGTTGCCTTCATGGATTCAGTAAGCAAACATACCAGATGCCACTGTCATAAGAGGTATCAACATGCGGGAAGCTGCGTTTTTTGTGGCCATCAGCGTCGGGACACAGCTGTCATAGCCTTGTGACTATTGGCACTGGTTCCTCTCTCTCTCTCTCTTCAGTTCAGTGTCGACACTGTGATATCCACTACTATTGGCAAAGTGGAAAGGCTGGAATTATACTCAACCCTTTTAAGGCCTCAACTACCAGAAGGTCAAGTGCACAACAGAGGTCTGCCATGCCATGCACAAGAACTCTGTTTTTTTTTTTCTGGCTGTGTCCACGAGCAAGATGCTTGCCTCTACAGAATACAATATGCATTGGAGAATACTCAGTCAGGTACTTAGTCAAGGACAATCTCACCCGTCCAATTTCGCTCAGAAAAAGCTCACTCTTCCAAACAACTACACCAATGATGATTTCATTTATGTTGCGGCGCAGATAATCTATACATACAAACTGTAGAGCCTTTAAATACTGCTTACCTAGTAATCATAAGAATGAGATCTCAACCGAACCTTATATTTGAGATGAAAAAAACTCATGTTGGCCACTTACTGCTGTATGATATCACTGGTAGAAAATCGATTTTTCATGGCGCCATGCCCAAACGTTCACTGGCAGGCGAGAAGTAGATAGCGCTAGTAGAGAAGAAAAGATGGACCCCACATAATAACCGCCAGTGTAACGATAGTTTCAGTGGCGTCTTACATAAAGTAAGCGCCAGTGAAGGTTTTATTTTTCAGTTGAGGTGCCCAAGAAGGCAACCAATTTCACAAATATCTGTAGGTATTTTTCTATAATGGAACAAACAAGACATCTTCCACCCAAAAATTCATTTCAAAAGGCACGTGCTATGTATATTTCTAAAAATTATGGTTTCATATTTGTCAAGCCATTGAAGAATGCAAAACACTTGTGCAGTATCACTGTTGAAGATGTGCATACATCAGCACTCACAGCCATACTACAGACCAAAAATTTAAGGTACCTTAACATTCCAGGATTGAAACATGATACACTTCCTGAGGTTATTTCAGAAATTTGGAGTCTGCAAGCTCTTCATGTAACGTGGAGTGATCTTGTCAAGTTACCTGAATCCATTGGTAAGCTACAGAAGTTGAGAGTGGTCAACTTGTATTGCTGTTTCCATCTAACAAGTTTGCCAGATTCTATTGGCTACTGTGTCTTGATTTCTAGTATAAACCTTACTTGGTGTCAAAAGTTTGAAACTTTACCAAACTCTATTGAAAAAGAATAAAAGGCTAAAGAGTACTGAGACTAGGTCATACCCAGCTTAAGAGGCTACCATCAGGTATTACAACACTAGAAAGCCTGGAGTGTTTGGACCTTGCCAGATGTTCTGAGTTGGTAGAGTTGCCTAAAGGTCTAGGGAATTTGAAGAAGCTTGTTGTTCTGAACCTGGAAGGTTGTCAAAATTTGAAAGGCATTCCAAAAGGGATTGCACGGCTTACTCGACTAGAAACTCTGGGATTATATGTTTTGGGAGAGGATGAAAATGATGCACACATCTCGGAGCTTGAAAATGTTAACAGGATCACTGGGAAACTAACTATCAGAGGTATTGGAAATGGTATGGACCCAGATGTTGCACACAAGGAATGCTTGAAAAAGAAGGAAAACTTACAGAGCCTGAAACTAATTTTTCAGAGAAATATGGGTGCGAACTCTGAAAATCAGCTGGAAGGGTTGGAACCACCGCATGGAATTAGAAATCTCAAAATTGTTCGGTATTCAAGTCAGGAAGCCATGCAGTGGATGTTGAAGAAGAAAGGTGCAGATGTAGCAGGGCTTTCTCACTTTCAACTGTTGAGCAAGATGGAATTATCAGACTTCCCAAACTTGGAGAGTATGGAGGGAGGGGCTAACTGAGTTGCCTTGTTTGGAGAAGCTTGTGCTAAGAAAAATGACTGCTCTAAAAAGAATAAGCGGTGGTCCATTTCGTTCACTGTCTGAGTTATATATGAACGGAATGCCAAGTTTGGGCGTGGTTTGGATGGCAACAGAGGTGAGCTTAGCTGACGTGGAAGGGGGACAAGTGCAGATTTGTAATTGTCTATCTGTTCTAAGTATATCATGGTGTCCCAAACTGACGGTGATGCCATACTTTCCTTCCTCGCTGAAGAGCTTGCGTTTAATTAAGAGCAATGTGGAGATGCTGGGACAGCCAGGCCTAGGCCAAGGATCCTCTTTGCCTTCTGTTAGTTTTAGCTCCTTAAAGTACCTTCAACTTGAAGCCATGGCACCACCAGCAGGAGCTGCAACATGGTATGGATCTGGATGTCGATGGGAGCTGCTGCAACACTTGACAGCGCTGGAGTCATTGGTAATTGAGAGGTGTGATGGCCTAACCGAGCTGCCAGAGAGCATGCGAGGTCTCTCATCCCTCCGAACCCTGCAGATTTCATCGTGCTCTGCTCTCTGTATGCTTCCTGAGTGGCTGGGGGAGCTCCATTATCTAGAAAGGATGAACATTTGGATGTGCGATAGTTTGAGCCCTGCTTCTTCAATGCAGCCTCCCAGGGCCCTCAAAACACTGCATATTTATAAGAATAGGTGGGTGGGTGACCTCTGCTCTCCGTTTGTGTAGACTCTGCGGATTGAAAATTGTGACAGCATAAGTAGCCTCCCGCAACCATTCATGCAGCTCACCTCACTCATGAATCTCGAAATAATCAAATGTCCTGAGTTCTCGCAACTGCCAGAGTGTCTCGGGGAGCTTCGCTCTCTACAAATACTCCACATCAGCAATTTACCCAAGCTGAGCAGCCTTCCAGAATCATTGGGGTACCTCACCTCCCTGCAGGAGCTCGAAATAGAATATTGTGTGGCACTTGGCCAACTGCCCGATTGTGTCGGGGAACTTTGTTCTCTACGCGAATTCAAGATTCAGGAGTTGCGGAGCCTAACGTGCCTTTCCCAATCATTGGGGCGCCTCACCTCCCTCCAGGAGCTCAGAATAAAAAGATGCAAGGAACTTGACCAAGTGCCCGAATCACTGGGGAACTCCGCTCTCTAAGGACATTCAAGATATGGGACTTGCAGGTCCTGACTTCCGTTCCTGAATCGATGTGCTGCCTCACCTCCCTTGAACTGCTTAAGATCTGGAACTGCCCGGGCATCAGATCCTTGCCAGAGTGGATTAAAGGCCTCACCGCACTGCAGATACTGGATATCTGTGACTGCCCTGATCTGGAAAGGCGATGTGAGAGGAGGAAGGGAAGGACAGGCATCTCATCTCCCACATCCCTCATCTGTGGATTGGGGAAACGGATGCCCGTCCGCTTCATATGGTGAGTTCGTTAAACTCCGACCATTAGTTCCCTTTTACCTTGTGCAGATTCACTGGCCAACCTAATTCCTCGTCCATCTCGATCATTGCAGATATAGGTTCAAGGTCTACATGTGCGTCAATTTTTGTGATACAATTTGAATTGGGCGTGCGCATGTGTGCACACACTTATGGTTTTCCAAATCCCAGTAGGATTGACTTCCACCAAGAGTCTTGATGTATTATTCTGTATTTCTAAATGCCATTTCTGTTACTTCTCAAGCTGCATACCAACAGCGTCAACTGATTGCAGCAAGCAAAAAGCACATTTCAGAAAGGTAATTCCCTAGTTTCATTCTGCCTCCTTTATACTAACACAAAAGGGTCCAGGCACCACCTGACAACACATGAAACTCACATCAAATGAATGTGCGAGGTTAATTATTTGAATTCTGATTTCAGGTACACCAGGCATGTTCGTGTGATAGTTCAAGCTCATTGTGCTTTTGTAAAGTACATGACTTGGTCAGATGGCATCGTGCGGTATCAGCAAGATAGTGTCAGGTCGTTTCTAATGATGCAAGATACGTGAACAGAGACAAATCTGAACTAAAGGCTGTGGAAATGCTTTGCAATGTTTGTTGGGAAATTTCTGCTTCTATTAATATGCTTCAGTTCATCAGTTGTGTACTACTAGTTGTTAAAGTCTGCTATTTTGTAGAAAGCTAAGCACCCAAAATTCCAAAATTGACATAGAGAAGAGCATGCTGTGAAGCTACCTTTTTTTTTCTATGTAACCTGAAGCTACTTAACGAAAAGGAATTTTAATCAGTTATTATGTTCAGGAAAAGATTATTATGCAGTTTGAATCTGCAAGTACCACGAGCAGTTACAATTGTTTTAATTTAGTAATTGCACTGCTGTTGATGGAGATGTAAAAAAAGAAAGAAGGAAACTAAATCTGAATAATTTGAGTATGATTTAATAATCTCCAGGATAGGATCCAGAGTCGAACCAACCTGAATAGGAGGACCTGTCTGAGCAGTCCAGAGCACCAGTCTTGGGATGGCACGGCGACCGAGCATGCTGCTCTTCTAAACCTGCCTTGTTTGCTTTGGTTCCATACTTCCCTTGAACCAACAGAAAACATGTATATACAACAGAAAACGCTTCTGTGCTATGCTCAGTTGTTCCACACGAAGAATTTGAGAGCTTTTCCAACATAGAGGCCAGGTCGTCTCCGAGTTGTTCATGCAGAATTGCAGATAGAATCTGACAGGCAGAAAATAAGGAAACAAGTGCTGAAACATTATAGCTTTTGTTGCCTTATTTTGAGGAGGAAAAAATACTATACAGCAGGCACAGTTCTCATATAGCCAATTATACGTTTTTTTAGAGTTTTAGCTTCGTACGGTGAAATGGTATATCTATTATACAGCTGAGTTACAGCGAAAAAAACCCAATGTAGCTGAACTGAATTCAGCAGGCGAATACATCAGTTCTACTTCCCAGGTGGGGCACAATTACTGAATGACACCAATGAGCACTTGACTCCTAAACAGACTTGTACAATTTCACTAGTTCCCAATCAGTGGTCCAGCAATGTGTACTTACATTCCGATATAACATATATAACGGCCACATAATGACAGATTATATGGCACTTTAGCAGAGTTCAGAGATTAGTCACAACAGAACATTCACTAAAACATCAACTGGCTGAAGAAATTGACACCTAGATCAAAGAACCTTACCGCGGATCTGAAGTCGACTGGACGGTGGAGACAGGATGGATCCACAGAACTGGCCAGCTCTTGGGGCAATCAAACTGCCCGGGTGCCGCCGCGCCGCCGGTGTTTGGCCACACTGGCGCAGTGAAGGGTAGGAGACGGTCATGGACTGCCATATCCTAGACAAAGGACAGCGCGCTAGACGGCGCCGGCGACGGGCCCAGGAGAGGACGACGGAGGCCATGGCCGCGCCGCCGGCGGTCAGGACTCAGGTCTTGTGTCGGTGGGCTCAACCGCACAGGGGGCACGTTACTGGGCTGATGACATGGCCCAGACGCGGGCAAGGTAAGAATCTTTGGGCCCCTGTGCTCATGGGGATATGGAGGCCCGTATAAGAAATACATACTTCCTAAAAAAAAAAACATACATTGGCCTAAAAGTTTCCTCATCAACACGGCTTGTTGATCTGAAAATGGAGGACTCTTCTTTATTTTTCCATTGTTTGCTTGACTAAATGGACTTTTCCTTCTTTATTTGGGCAGATGAATGTGCCCTTACCATGGCTTTCCACTTCAGCTGTCAGAAACTAAGAGTGGACCTTTTAATTACTCCCCTTATTTGCTTGACAAGACTCACCACTTCACGTTTCTAAATCCTCCACTTCACGTTTGTTTTTGTTTATTATGGAGACTGGATCTGACCAACCCTGGTACAGCTCGCTATTGCCAGGGAACCTGCCATGCCCTTGCTTAGCTTATTATTTTGGCCTTCCATGTGCAAATCCAGTTACGATTTCCACGCACACACATCTCGTTCACGAGAGAAGGAGCAACAGCACCTCGTCTAAGATCCAGGTATGTCTTTACACGATTCTACCTAGGCTACAACCAAGAATATGGCATCCAATGTGCACACCAGTTATTTCCGATTCTTCACAGGTACTGAAGGCCGAGCGCTTCCAACTCGAAGATCACTGTTTTTAACTACAACAACGCTGTTGATTCTTCTGTACTTGACGTTCTTGTAAGTTCATCATGACCGTATTCACCTTCCATTTCTCTATTCAACGATTTATGTTCCTCTTCCATAGCCTAGAAGAATAATACTCCATCTGTTCTCAGGATCTTTGGATTTGAATACTCGCTGGGTTCTCACTTTCGTCACTCCACACTCCAATTGACCTCTCTCCCCTTTCAACTCCTTGAGAAGTTGAGATGGCAAGGATGTAAAAGACTGCCTGCAAATTAAGAAACACTTCAGCAGCATTCATCAAGAGGCTGAGGGCTACCTACACTTGTTTACGCAGGTCGGATATCGAAAACAGATAATTCATAATTGCGCAAGATTGTACTAGAACTCTAGGACCCCTATTATTTACAAAATCCAAGCTTATTTCCAAAATTCAGTTTGTAGGAAATCTTGGTGAAAGAAGGCGCTTACAGGAACACGCCGGTATGGAAGCTGCTGCAGTGTGTGCAGCAGTATCTGCAACATTGAAGCTTGTGGGCAACAAGTTAGCTCCACTGGTTATCAAAGAGTACAGCTCTATAGTGGGTGTCGAAAAGGACCTCCGGGAACTCCAAGATCTAGCAGAGGAGATCCATAGCCGCCTGGAAGGAGACAGAGCTCTATATTCGGGATGCTCCATCGCTCAGAAAGTTGAAAGAAGCTGTTTCTGAGATTGAGGATGCTGTGGATGACTTCCAACTGAAGGCTGAAAAATATGAAGCTGATTGTGACGCTGGTTCTGTGTCCAAATACCTACACAAAAAACCAAAGTCATTTGTATTCCAATGCCAGGCTGCCAAAAAGATCAAGAAAATTAAGAAGATGTTAGATGTCCTTATGAAGCAAAGAAGTATTTTGAATTCAGTGCTTGGCAATGATCCTGTTAGCCATATAAAAGACATATCTACGAACGTGCAAACACTGCCCTTCGTGGATGAGGCAGCAGTAATCGGAAGAGATCAAGAGATGAATTATATTATGTCTGAGCTGCTACAGGATGTTGACCAACCGAGAATCAAGATAGTTTCAATAGTAGGACTTGGTGGCTCTGGGAAGACTACCCTGGCTCAGCTGGTTTTCAGTGAAGTCAAAAATAAAAATCATAATCATTTTCCAGTTAAACTATGGGTTCACGTGTCAGAGGAGAAATTTGAACCTAACAAAATTGTCAAGAAACTGTTTGATAATATTTCAAAGGATTGCTCTGATGGCCTTTCCTTGACATATATGACCAATAAAATCTCAGACGAGTTGACCAACAAAAGGTTCCTACTTGTATTGGATGATGTTTGGACTCAAGACCGTATCACATGGCCAAAGTTCATGGTACATCTAAAGAATGGCTCACCAGGAAGCAAGATTCTACTCACTACTCGTAGTAGAAATGTTGCTGAAGCACTGAATCTACAACAATAATTGACTTGCAATTATTATCTGAGAATTACAGCTGGAAAGTATTTCAGCAAAACTATGGAAATGTTGTGGAACATGACTTTGAAGAAGTCGGCAGAGAGATTGTAAACAAGTGTGGTGGGGTGCCGCTAGCAATTAAAGTTCTTGCCGGGGTCCTCCATGTCAAGACAAGATTAGAACAATGGTATGCAATAAAAGAGAGTAATCTATTAAATGTTGACGGTAAAGAACGTCAGGTATCAGCCTGCTTGTGGATGAGTTATTGTAATTTGCCATCTCATCTAAAGCAGTGTTTCACAGTATGTTCAATTTTTCCTAAAGGCCACTTGATTGATAAAGATCAATTGATTGACCAGTGGATTGCTCATGACATGGTCACAGAAGATGGGGTACCTACTTGGAAAGTATTGGTTATGAATACTTCAGTCATCTCGTGCAAACGTACTTTATACAAGTTGTGAAGGAAGAAGAATGGGATGGAAGAGTGAAGTGTAAGATGCATGACTTGGTGCATGATCTTGCCCGATCCATTTTGGGTGATGAGATTTCACTTGTCATGCCCAAGAAGGCAACCAATTTCACAAAGATATGCAGATATTTTTCTATAGTGGAACACACAAGACATCTTTCCCCAAAAATACATTTAAAAAGGCACGTGCTATGTACATTAATGAAGGTAATGATTTCATATTTGGCAAGGCATCAAAGAATGCAAAACACTTGTGCAGTATCACTATAGAATATGTGCATACATCAGCACTCACAGCCATACTACAGACCAAAAATTTAAGGTACCTTTGTATTTGAAGACTGATATATAATACACTTCCTGAGGATATTTCAAAACTTTGGAGTCTGCAAGCTCTTCATGTAACATCATCAGATGGCCTTGTCAAGTTACCTGAATCCATTGGTAAGCTGCAGAAGTTGAGAGTGGTCAACTTGTCAAAGTGCTAGAGTCTAAGAGGTTTGCCAGATTCCATTGGTAATTGTGTCTTGATTTCTAGCATAGACCTTTCTCACTGTTGGCGGGTTGCAACTTTACCAAGCTCTATCGAAAAGGAATAAAAGGTTAAGAGTATTGAGGCTAGGTTGTACCCAACTTAAGAGGCTGCCATCAGGTATCACGACACTAGAAAACCTGGAGTGTTTAGACCTTCAACGCTGTTTTGAGTTGGTAGAGTTGCCTGAAGGTATAGGAAATTTGAAGAAGCTTGTTGTTCTGAACCTGCAAGGTTGTGAAAAGTTAAAAGGCATTCCAAAAGGGATTGCGCGGCTTACTCGACTAGAAACCCTGGGATTATATGTTTTGGGAGAGGATGAAAATGATGCACACATCTTGGAGCTTGAAAATGTTAACAGGATCACCGGGAGCTAACTGTCAGTGGTATTGGAAATGGTATAGACCCAGATGTTGCACACAAGGAATGCTTGAAGAAGACAGAAAACTTACAAAGCCTGACGCTACTTTTTCGGAGAAATGTGGGTCTGAACTCAGAAAATCAGCTAGAAGGATTGGAACCACCATCTGGAATTAAAAGCCTAAAAATTGTCGGGTATCCAGGTCAGGAATTAATGCAGTGGAAGTTGAAGCACAGAGGTGCGGGAAGTAGCAGTGCTTCCTGGGTTCCGATCATTGAGCAAGTTGGAATTATCAAATTTCACAAACTTGGAGCGTTTGGAAGGGCTAGCTGAGTTGCCTAGTTTGGAGAAGCTTGTGCTCCAACGAATGGATGCTCTTAAAAGAGTAAGGTGTGGTCCATTTCCTTCACTGTCTGAGTTATATATGCACGGAATGCTAAGTTTGAGTGTGGTTTGGATAGCAACAGAGGTGAGCTTAGGTGACGTGGAAGGGGGACAAGTGCAGATTGGTAATTGTCTAACTGTTTTAAGTATATCATGGTGTCCCAAACTGATGGTGATGCCATACTTTCCTTCCTCGCTGAAGAGATTGAGTTTGGTTAAGAGCAACGTGGAGCTGCTGGGACAGCCAGGCCTAGGCCAAGGATCCTCTTTGCCTTTTAGTTTTAGCTGCCTAAAGGAGCTTCACCTGGATGACATGGCACCACCGGCGGTTGCAGCATCATATGGATCTGGATGTCGATGGGAGCTGCTGCAACACTTGACAGCATTGGAGTCCTTGGACATTTGGAGATGTGATGGCCTAACTGAGCTGCCAGAGAGCATGCAGAGCCTTGAATCCCTCTGAACCCTATTGATTTGGTATTGCTCTGCTCCCTGTAAGCTTCCCGAGTGGCTGGGGGAACTCCGTTGTCTGGAAAAGATAAACTTTTATAAGTGCGGTAGTCTGAGCCATGCTCCATCGATGCAGCCGCTAAGGGCCCTCAAAGAACTGTGTACTGAGAAGAGTGGGTGGGTGGGGGACCTCTGCTCTCCGTCTCTTCAGAATCTACGAATTGAGTATTGTGACAACATAAGTAGCCTACCACAATCATTTCGGCAGCTCACCTCACTCACGACTCTAAAAATAATAGAATGCCCTGAGTTCCAACAGCTGCCGGAATGTCTTGGGGAGCTCCGCTCTCTACAAATGCTCCACATCAAGGAATTACCCAAGCTGAGCTGCCTTCCAGAATCATTGGGGTACCTTACCTCCCTCCAGGATCTCCAAATTGAAAATTGTGAGGCACTTGGCCAACTGCCCGATTGTGTTGGGGAACTTTGTTCTCTACGCATATTCAAGATTTGCACTTTGAGCCTGACGCGCCTTCCCCAATCATTGGGGCGCCTCACCTCCCTCCAGGAGCTCGAAATAGGAGGCTGGGAGGCACTTGGCCAACTACCCGAAACGCTGGGGGGAACTCCACTCTCTAAGGAAATTAGAGATACGGGCCTTGCCGGGCCTGACTTATGTTCCTAAATCTATGTGTAGCCTCACCTCCCTTGAAGAGCTTATTATTAAGGACTGCAAGGGCATCAGATCCTTGTCAGAGTGGATTAAAGGTCTCACCGCTCTGCAGCTACTGAGGATCTATGATTGTCCTGATCTGGAGAGGCGTTGTGAGAGGAGGAAGGGGAAGGACTAGCATCTCATCTCCCACATCCCTCATCTAAGTATTGGATACGAGTAAGACTTCGTGATAGCGCTTCGCCTGGTGAGTTTGTTAAACTCTGAGGATTAATGACCTTTTACCTTGTGCACATTCACTGGCCAACCTAATTCCCCATCCATTTTAATTTGATCATTGCAGATATTCAAGATCTGCAGGCGTGACACAGTTTGCTTTGGGTGCGTGCATATGTGCACATCCTTTACTTATGGTCGCCCAAATTCCACTAGGATTGACTTGCACCGAGAGTTTTAAGGTATTATTCTGTATTTCTAGACACCATTGTTGTTACTTCTCAAGCCTGCATACCAAAAGCGTCAACTGATTGCAGCAAGAAAAATCACATTTCAAAAGGTAATTTTCCAGTTCCATTCTGCCTCTTTTTTTTTCCTAACACAAAAGGGTCCAAGCACCACCTGACAAACATCAAACTCACAGCAGAGCCATGTGCGAGGTTAATTTGAACTTTGATTTCAGATACACCAGGCGTATTTGTGTTCATTCATTTGATTGTGGAGGTGAGCAGACATGGCTTCAATCACGATGTCCGGCATCTTAAGATAGGGTGTCAGGCCTTTTCTAAAGATGCAAGGTACATGACCAGAGATGAACTCATGAAGAGCTGTGGAAATGCTTTCTAATGTTTGTTAGAAAATTTCTGCTGCTGTTAATATGCTTCAGTTCATCAGTTGTGTGCTACTAGTAGTTAGAGACTCTGTTATTTTGTAGGAAGGTAAGCACCCAAAATTGACATAGAGAAGAACATGCTGTGAAGCTATTTTTTTCAATGTAACCTGAAATACTTAATTTTAATCAGTTATCATGTTCAGGAAAAAGATTATTATGCAGTTTGAATCTGCAAGCACCATGAGCAGTTACAATTGTTTTGCTTTCGTAATTGATTATGGTTTAGTTTTAAATAATTGTGTACCATTGCAGACCCAGTAAAATCTTCGGGGCATCATTAGGCTGTCATAAAACGGTGGGTGAACAAGCATACGAAAAACTCAATCTTTCAGAGCTACTAATTTGTTCTTGTGGAGACAACTCAACAGATCTATATGTAAAGTGAGCGACCAAAAAGCTATATGGAGCATCAACCTTGGCCTCTGTTTTTAGTGTTTTCCCATGAAGAAATGTAATAATGAAGGTGATTCTAAATTTCTAAGTCAAATAGAGTATATCAACATGATGGATATGTTCAGAATAGCTGAACTTGGTTTGCCTATTTAGTAAATCACATCAAGAATATTTGTTGATATCATTGTTGTGTTTTCGACTTTTCTTTGAAAGATTTAACACTAATAATGGTGAAGTTTTTCCATAAAAGAAATAAGGCCGAAGCTGGCACGTATGTATATGGATATATGAACTGTTGTACAGTGTTTCTACAGCGACAGATAAAAAAAATTATAACAGCCTAACAAGCGTGAAACTAGAGAAGAACTGTGATATGCAAAATGATGTACAATAAAATGCCATATCATGTTTCTAAAATATACAGCCGAAACAATTTTAATAGCTTGACAGTAAAAGTCGTGAGACTAAACTTGAACAGAGCATTAAGCGCTAAAGTAGAGAAGCCGCGTATTTACGAAGTATGTAACTGTTGTGACAATAATAAAGGGTTCTTTGCTCAAAAGAAATTCTCCAAAGTAATAAGGGTTACCCCATGAAGCTTGTCTTTGACCAAGTGCCCGACTGAGTATTCTCCCAATGCATATTGTATTCTGTAGAGGCAAGCATCTTGCTCGTCGATACAGCTAGAAAACAACCATAGTTGTGCATGGCACACCAGACCTCAGTTGAGCACTTGACATTCTGGTTAGTTGAGGACTTAAGGAACGAGCATCAGTCCACCTTACCACTTTGCCAATAGCAATGTATGTCAGTGTGAACACTGAACTGAAGAGAGAGAGGAACCAGGGTCAATCGCCACAAGTTACTAACAGCTGGTGTCCCAAGGCTGATGGTCACAAAAAAATGCAACTTCCCACAGGCTGTTGCCCCTTATGACAGTGGCATCTGGTATGTTCTCTGACAGGATCCATGAAGTCACCAATGAATGATCTCTATGGAACACAGGGACTCGTAAGGCTCCATCAGCATTCCAGCTAAGCATCTACAAGGAAAGGGTTCATTAGGTAATAAAAATTCAGAAATTGGAAATCTGGATTAGCAACAAAAAAAAGCATATCAAGTGGAGAAAATAGAACCAAATGGAAGCTACAAATGATGAAATTACAAACCTCTACCACTACTGTTGTAAGCTGACATAATTTAGAACTGGTGGAATTGGGTCATAGCATTGCACCTAAAACTGGACTTGTACTGTCTGACTGGCAGAAAATAGGGAAACAGGTGCTGAAATGGTATAGCTTTTTTCTGCCCCTTACAGAGAGAGGAAAAAAAAAAAACTGTCCGACAGGCACAGTTCTCATATATAGCCAATTATAGATTCTTTCAGAGTTCTTGTTTCAGTATGGTTGAAATGGTATATCTATTGTACAGCTGAGTTGTAGAAAAAAATCCCCATTGTAGCTGAACTGAATGCATCAGTTTTACTTCTCAGGTGGGGAAAATCCCCATTGCAGCTGAGTTGTAGCTGAATTCAGAAGGGAATAAATCAGTTTTACTTCTCAGTTGGGGCACAATATCTGAATGCCACCAACAAGCACTCGAATCCTAAACAGACTTGTATAATAATTTCACTAGTTCCGAATCAGTGGTCCAGCAATTAATGTATACTTACTTCCGTTAACATATAACAGCCAAATAATGACAGATTAGCACTTACGTAAGCAGAAACTAGAGAGTGGTAAGAACAGAACCTGCCTACACTAAAACATGAACCGGTTAAGGCAAAAACATTTACCACGGCTCGTGAGTCGACTGGGCAGTGGAGACAGAAGGCGTCCACAGATCCGGCCAGCCGTTGTTGGCGAAATCAAACTGCTCGGGTGCCCCCGTCGATCTTGAGCCAACTACCGAACGGTGGCTACACTTGGGTGCCGTGAAGAGTAGGCGCTGGCCATGGCCGGCCACCTCCTAGAAGCCGGTCAGCGCTCTGGCCTCTGGGCGGCGCCGGCGAGGAGTCCAGGAGGGACGCCCGAGGTCAGGAGTGGGACGGCGCATAGTCTGACATGGGCCCAGATGGAATGTTGTCACTGGGCCATTCGGCCCACGGCTGCTGCCCAATTTTCATCACATATTTCTGAAACAGAAGAAATGCTTTTTTTTTTTTTTTTTGAGTAAAACAGAAGAAATGCTCGTGGCTCCGGTCAGAAATATCGCTGGTAATTTTTAAGCTAATATCGCTGGTAATTAATAAGGGAGAATTAGGCCCTTAAAAAGTTGCTTCAAGAATCAGGCCCTTTTTATGTCTATGTTTTATTAAAAATAGGAATCAGGCCCTTTTAGTTTTATTAAAAAAAAAAAGGTGCTCCACGCCGAGGCGATGGAAGGAATAAACCAAATTCATGCACACGCCTCGTATGCATGGAAGGGAATAAACCAAATTCATGTAAAACAAATCTCTCACATCATATTTTAATTACTGTCAAGCTATGCAGCCATGGCGATCGAAGCAATGCACGTCCTTCGACCGCACCATGGACGCACCATGTTTTTATATGGGAGGTTTTCATTAAAATTTCAAACACTACACTTTGAGATAATAAAAGGGTCTTGAAAAGAACTTCCGTCTAATTAAAAGGATGTACATAGGCAGAAAACATAGAAAACCTGGGTCATAGCAAACACCGAACCAGCAAGCCGACAGCTATTATTCTTGACATGGTGCTTAACGATTTCACAAGGAACAAAGCAGCGTCACAATGCTAGCGGTAGGCACTAGGCAGTAGGGGAAGCCTGGCCATCTGGATCCTGTGTTTCATGCTAGCCTAGTTGCGCCTTCCATGTACAAATCCAATACGATTTGCAAATACACACACACCTAGCTAGTTCAGGAGAGGAGCAGCAGCACCTCTTGTCTAAGATCCAGGTATGTACACGATTCTACCTATAACCAAGAGTATGACGACACCCAGTGCCTTCTACAATTTCTGCGCTTACATACACCAGTTATTTCCGATTCTTCACAGGTACTGAAGGTTTCCAACACGAAGATCATACTGTTTTGTAACTACAAGGATGTTGTTGATTCATCTGTGCTTGATTTTCTGGTATGTTCATCTTGCTCTTATTCACCTTTCCTTTCTCTATCCGACGATTTATGCCGGAGCTAATTTATGTTCCTTTTCCGTAGCCTGGAAAAAATAATACTCCGTCTGTTCTCAAGCTCTTTAGTTTTGAAGACTTGCTGCCAAGTGTTTGAGGCGTGACACTTTAATTGGTCAGCACCTTGAGATAATAATCCACCTGTTCTCCGGCTGTAAAAGACTGCCTCAAACACTTCAACAGCAGAAATCATCAAGAGGCTGAGAGCTAGCTACACTTGTTTGCGCAGGTAGGATATCGAAACAGATGATTCAAAATTAGACAAGAAAACACTAGAACTATAGGAGTCCTTTTTATTTACAAATTCCTGCTTATTCCCTAAATTCAATTTGTAGGAAATTTAGGCGAAAGAAGGCACTTACAGAAACATTGTTGCCATGGAAGCTGCGGCAGTGTCTGCAGCAGTGTCTGCAACATTGAAGCTTGTCGGCAACAAGTTAGCTCCACTGGTCTTCAAAGAGTACACCTCTATAGTCGGTGTCGAAAAGGACCTCCGGGAACTCCAAGATCTAGCAGAGGAGATCAATAGCCGGCTGGAAGGAGACAGAGCTCTATACACAGGGGATGCTCCATCGCTCAGAAAGTTGAAAGAAGCTGTTTCTGAGGTTGAGGATGCTGTGGATGAGTTCCAAATGAAGGCTGAAAAATATGAAGCTGATTGTGATGGTGGTTTTGTGTCCAAATACCTGCACAGAAAACCAAAATCGTTTGTATTTCAATGCCAGGCTGCCAAAAAAGATTAAGAAAATTAAGAAGATATTTGACGTCCTTGTAAAGCAAAGAAGTATTTTGAATTCAGTGGTTGGCAATGATCCTGTTAGCCATATAAAAAGACACAGCTATGAATATGCAAACACTGCCCTTTGTGGATGAGGCAGCAGTAATCGGAAGAGAGCAAGAGATGAATGATATTATGTCCGAGCTGCTACAGGACGATGACCAACAGAGAATCAAGATAGTTTCAATAGTTGGACTTGGTGGCTCTGGGAAAAACTACTCTGGCCCAGCTGGTTTTCAATGAAGTCAAAAATAAAAATCATAATCATTTTCCAGTTAAACTATGGGTTCACGTGTCAGAGGAGAAATTTCAACTTGAAAATATTCTCAAGAAGCTATTTGATGCTATTTCAAATGAGAGATCTGATGGCCTTTCCTTGCGTTATATGGCCAATAAAATCTCAGACGTGTTGACCAACAAAAAAGGTTCCTACTTGTATTGGATGATGTTTGGACTCAAGACCGTATTAATTGGGCAGAGTTCATGGTACATCTAAAGAAATGCTCACCAGGAAGTAGGATTCTACTCACTACTCGTAGTAGAAATGTTGCTGAAGCACTGGAATCCACAGTACTAATCGACTTGCCATTATTATCCGAGGATTACAGCTGGAAAGTATTTGAGCAAAGCTATGGAAATGTTGTGGAACGTGACTTTGAAGAAGTCGGGAAAGAGATTGTCAACAAGTGTGGTGGGGTACCGCTAGCAATTAAAGTTCTTGCAGGGGTCCTCCGTGTCAAGAAACGATTAGAACAATGGCATACCATAAAAGAGAGTAATTTATTAAATGTTGAAGGTGAAGAACGTCGTGTATCTGCCTGCTTTGTGGTTGAGCTATTTTAACTTGCCATCTCATCTAAAGCAATGTTTCACAATATGTTCAATTTTTCCTAAAGGTCACTTCATGGATAAAGACCAATTGATTGACCAATGGATTGCTCATGATATGATCCCAGAAAGCAGTGTTACCTACTTGGAAGATGTTGGGGATGACTACTTTAATCATCTTATGCAAATGTATTTCATACAAGATGTGAAGGAAACACGGGGTGGAAGAGTGAGGTGTAAGATGCATGATTTGGTGCATGATCTTGCCCGATCCATTTTGGGTGATGAGATTTCAGTTTCTGTGCCAGTGAAGACAACTAATTGCACAAAGATATGCAGATACTTTTCTATAATGGAAGACACAAGACATCTTCTGCCCAAAAATGCATTTCAAAAGGCACGAGCAATGTATATTGCTGAAAATGACGATTACATATTTGGCAAGGCAATGAAGAAAGCAAAACACTTGTGCAGTATCACTGTGGAAAATGGGCATACATCAGCACTCACAGCCATGCTACAGACAAAAAAATTTAAGGTACCTTAACATTTCAGGATTGAAACATGATACACTTCCTGAGGTTATTTCAGAAATTTGAGTCTGCAAGCTCTTCATGTAACGTGGAGTGATCTTGTCAAGTTACCTGAATCCATTGGTAAGTTGCAGAGGTTGAGAGTGGTCAACTTGTCATACTGTATGAACCTAACAAGTTTGCCAGATTCTATTGGCAATTGTGTCATGATTTCTAGCATAGACCTTTTTGGCTGTGATAACTTTGCAACTTTACCAAGCTCTGTGAGCAAGAATAAAAGGCTAAGAGTATTGAGACTAGGTTGTACCAGACTTGAGAGGCTACCATCAAGTATCACAGCACTAGAAAACTTGGAGTGTTTGGACCTTCAATGTTGTTCTATGTTGGTAGAGTTGCCTGAAGGCATAGGGAACTTGAAGAAGCTTGTTATTCTGAACCTGAAAGAATGTGTAAACTTACGAGCCATTCCAAAAGGGATTGCACAGCTTACTCGACTTGAAACGCTAGGACTATTTGTTGTGGGAGAGGATGATGAAAAAAAATTGTGCACAAATCTCAGAGCTTGAAAACATTAATGAGATTAGTGGGGAACTAACTATCCAAGGTGTTGCACATTGTATGGACCCAGATGTTGCACACAAGGAATGGTTGAAGCAGAAGACAAACTTAAAGAGCCTGACATTAGTTTGTGCGAATAATGTAGGAATGAACTCTGAAAATCAGCTGGGGGGGTTGGAACCACCGCCTCGAATTAAAAACCTCAAAATTGTCAGGTATTCAGGTCAAGAACCCACACGGTGGATGCTGAAGCACGTTGGTGTGGATGTAGCAGTGCTTCCTTGGTTTCGATCATTGTGCAAGTTGGAACTATCAGATTTCCCAAACTTGGAGCATCTGGAGGGGCTAACTGAGTTGCCTTGTTTGGAGACGCTTGTGCTCAAAGAAATGAATGCTCTTAAAAGTATAAGCGGTGGTCCATTTCCTTCACTGTCTGTGTTATATATGGACGGAATGCCAAGTTTGCATGTGGTTCATTTGGTAACAGAAGGAAGCTTCACTGACGTGGAAGGGGGACAAGTGCAGATTGGTAATTGTCTATATGTTCTAAGTATATCAGAGTGTCCCAAACTGATGGTGATGCCATACTTTCCTTCCTCACTGAAGAGCTTGCGTTTGGTTAAGAGCAACGTGCAGCTGCTTGGACAGCCAGGCATAGGCCAAGGATCCTCTTTGCCTTCTTTTAGTTTTAGCTGCCTAAAGAAACTTGAACAGATAAAAATGCCACCACTAGCAGGAGCAGCAGCATCATATGTATCTGGATGTCGATGGGAGCTGCTACAACACTTGACAGCACTGGAGTACTTGGAAATCAATAGATGCGATGACCTAACCAAGCTGCCAGAGAGCATGCGGAGCCTCACATCCCTCCAAACCCTGAATATTTCATTGCGCTCTACTCTCTGTATGCTTCCCGAGTGGCTGGGGGAACTCTGTTACTTGGAAACGATGGGGATTCGGGGGTGTGATATTTTGAACCCAGCTCCATCAATGCAGCCACTTAGGGCCCTCAAAGCACTGTATATTTATGAGAGTGGGTGGGTGGGGGACCTCTGTTCTCCGTCTCTGCAGACTCTGGTCATTCTTTGTTGTGATTGTGACAAAATAAGTAGCCTCCTGCAATCATTCAGACAGCTCACCTCACTCATGATTCTCGAAATAATTAAATGTCCTGAGTTCTCGCAGCTGCCAGAATGTCTTGGAGAGCTCCGCTCTCTACAAAAGCTCCATATCTACGAATTACCCAAGCTTAGCAGCCTTCCAGAATCATTGGGGTACCTCACCTCCCTCCAGGATCTCGAAATAAAATATTGTGAGGCACTTGGCCAACTGCCAGATTGTGTTGGGGAACTTCGTTCTCTCTGCGTATTCAAGATTAAGGCTTTGCCGAGCCTGACATGCCTTCCGCAGTCATTGGGGCGCCTCACCTCCCTCCAGGAGCTCGAAATAGGACGCTGCGAGGCACTTGGCCAACTGCCCGAATCGCTGGGGGAACTCCGCTCTCTAAGGAGATTCGAGATAGGCAACTTGCCGTGCCTTAGTTCTCTTCCTAAATCGATGGGCTGCCTGACCTCCCTTGAAGAGCTTACGATTAGAGCTGCCCAAGCATCAAATCCTTGCCAGAGTGGATTAAAAGTCTCACCGCTTTGCAGATGCTAAGCATCTATTCATGCCCTGATCTGAAGAGGCGCTACGAGAGGAGGAAGGGAAGGACTGGCACCTCATCTCCCGCATCCCACATCTGAACATTGGGTAAGCGACTGCCCCTTGGCGTTTCGTCAGGTGAGTTCATTAAACTCTGAAGATCAATGCCTTTTTATCTTGTGCACATTTACTGGCCAACCTAATTCCCCATCCATCTTAATTCGATCATTGCAGATATATGTTCAAGGTCTACATGCACTTCAAGTTTTGTGATACAGTTGGCTTTGTGTGCATGCATATGTGCACATTCTTACTTATGGTTGCCCAAATTCTAGTAGGATTGACTTGCACCAAGACTTTTGAGGTATTATTCTGTATTTCGTGATAAACCATTTTTGTTGCTTCTCAAGCCTGCATACCAGCAGCGCCAACTGATTGCAGCAAGCAAAAGCACATTTCAATCAAAAAAGGTAATTCTCCAGTTTCATTCTGCCACTTTTTTTCCTAACACAAAACAAAAGAGTCCAGGCAACACCTGACAAACATCACACTCGCAGCAGATGAATGTGTGACGTTAATTTGAACTGATTTCAGGTACAGCAGGCATATTTGTGTTGACTGATTTGATTGTGGAGGTGTGCAGTAAGAGTTCAAGCTCATTGCGCTTTTGTTAAGTACATGGCTGGGTCACACCACGATGTCTGGTGTCTACAAGATAGAGTGTCAGGCCGTTCCGAACGATGCAAGGTACACGAACAGGGATAACTCCGAACTCCTAAACTGCTATGGAAATGCTTCCAAGTGTTATAGTGTTATGTTGAAAAATTTCTGCTGCTATATAATATGCTTCAGTTGTGTACTACGTCTATTAGGTGTTAGCAGTTCTGTTATTTTGCAGATGAATTACCCGAAGTCTACATAGAGAAAAGCAACCTCTGAAACTAATTAATTTTTATGTTTAGGAAAAGAGTACTGTGGAGTTTGATTCTGCAAGTATCACGAGTGGCTACAATAGTTTTTTTTTTTTTTTACTAACTGCATTGCTGCTGTCGGAGACGTCAGAAAAAACAAACCCAAGAGGGATCAAAACAACTGATAATCTGGTCTTTAAGTATGGTTAATTAGAAATTATACTGCATTCTATTGCAGGCCTAAAGCCATCAATATTAGGCTGTGATCAAGCAATGTGTGAAGAAGCATATGAAGAACTAGAGTCTATGTGATGTGGGAAATTTTGGTCGACAAGTCAATTTATATGTCATGTGAGCAAACCAGAAGCTATGGAGCATCAACCTCGGGCTCTGTTTTTGTGTTCTGCAAATTCAATGAAGAAATGCATCAGTTCTGCTGACTGGTATATTCCATCCTGCTTGAACTCAGACAACTCGCTGCATTTTCCTTGTTCTCAGACATGGCTTGCTCAGATCATGTCACAGGGTGTCTTTCAAGCTAGATCGTCAGGCCATTTCTATTAATGCAAGGTACAGATATTAACTCCAAACTCATAACTTCAATGCTTTGTGGTGGTTTCAGTGAAAATTTATCCTTGTATTCATATGATTCAGTTGTGTGCTACTAGTTGTCAGAGTCTGTTATTTTCAAGATGAATTATCAGCTGAGTACCCAACGTCAACATAGAGAAGAGCATGTTCTGAAGCTACTTATTCAGTTAAACAAAATTTGAAGCTAATAAATGAAAATGAATTAATGTTAATGAGTAATCATGTTTACGGAAAGTACTCTGATTGATTCTGCAAGTACTATAAGCGATTACATGGCAAAGTGGATTACAGGCCTCACCGTTCTGCAGAAACTGAACATCTCTAGCTGCTTTGATCCGGAGAGGCGCTGCAAGAGAAGGAAGGGGAAGAACCGGCATCTCATCTCTTACATCCCTCATCTACGGACTGGGCACATGGATGCCATTATTGCTCAATCTGTGAGTTCTGGCGATTGGTCCTTTTACCTTGTGCAGATTCACTAGCCAACCTAATTCCCCATCCATCCATCCATCCATCCATCTATCTTATTAATTCGATCATTGCAGATGTTCAAGGTCTACATGTGGTTCAAGTTTTGTGATACAGTTTGATTTGGGCGTGTACTGTCTACTGTGTGCATTGTGCATATGTGAACACTCTTATGACTATCCAAACTCCATTAAAACACACACACACAAAAATCCAGTAGGAGGATTGATGTCACGTACCAGCACGGATTCGGACAGCTAGATAGGGGAAATGGAAGGCCCGTCGCGGCCTCAGTCCGCCCCACTCCGGTCCCGCACTCTTCATCACGCCATCGGCTCGGCCTGCCATCGCCACTGCCGGAGCTCGGGTCGTCGCGCGTCCGCGCGACAGGAGTACTCGGCAAGAGATGGCACCACCGTGGAGCCCTCGACAGAGCCGCGAGCGGACTAGTCGCACGCGTGCACGGGCGAGAGGAGCCCAGCGCCGCCGGTGATTTCCGGTGCATGAGCGGCGGCGGCGGCGACTTCCCTGTGCGTGCGCTGCGACGGCGACGGCGGCGGTGGCGCTTGGGAGGAGGGGCAGAGAATCTTCGACGCTGGGTGAAAGTTGACCGTCGATCAGCTTTCGACGGGTGGGATTACTCGAGCCGTTGATGGACCTGTTTGCGCGCTGGTAGAGCGGATTGAATATGCAACTACGACCAACAGTAGCAATTGTTTTATTTTACATAATAATTATAGTACACTTGTGGATGAGATGTGAAAGGAAGTATGAAAACAAATCTGAAAATTTTGATTCTTAAGTATGGTTTTATTTTAAATAATTACAAAAAGTGCAATCTTTGAGTCATTATGTAATCGTAAAACGGTGGTGAAGAAGCATATGAACGACTTGAGGCTATGTGTAAGCGCAAAAAGCGGCAGCTGAAGCGTCGAAACTAATTACTCAAAGTATTTCAACGAACACTTTATGTGCATGTATCAATCACCACCTAACATGAATTCTTCAAACATTGTGCTATCCAACCTTCAACAAAAGGAATACACTTGCAAATATGAGCTCACTACTACATCAATCCCCAAAATCAACATGTCAAAGAACCCATATATGCCTCACATGCCAATCTCAACCATACAGCATGAATTTGAACAAAATAAGACCAATAGCAAGAAAGATAGGAATCAATCGATAAATATGGCAAGATAAAAAAGAATGCTACTAGCTAGCTTTATATTTTCTAATTTAAAGGTCACTTATCGATTTTAGAGATTAAATTAGTTTATTTATTGTTTTTAAATACAAAACCACCTTTGAAACTAAAAAAGAAAAAATTCGTTGGGTTGCAAGTATTGGAGAACATATCACTACTACACAAATGATTCTACGAGGCATTAGCCATTTGGTGGAAGGCCCGCGGCCAAAGCGCTCACCCGCGTTAAGGCCACCGTCTTCATTAATCCATTGACCAAGGGGCACCATTAGGCGACCACCTCCGTTAATTGAGCCTCTTAACATGCCTTTCCATTTCAGCCGTCCGTACATAAACCACAAGTGGACCTTCTCTTTATTATTCCCTTGTTTCTTAACCAAGCCTAACCAAATATATACTTGCAACTGGAATATATGAATTTGCTCTTAACACGCCTTACATCTCAGCAGTCAATACGCAAAACTGCCACTGGGCCTTTTCTTTATTTTCCCCTTATTATTTGGTTGACGAAGGCTAATCCCAACATGGCAGACAATACGAATATGCTGTCTGCTAACACCCTCACACCTCAGCAGTTAGTTAGTACCTAAACTGCAAGTAGACCTTCCCCTTATTCGCTTGACCAAAATAAAGCATTTTCCATTTGTAATAAAGTCACGCTGCGATACAGATTGCGGTTGGGACTGAGATATAGTACCTACTTAAATACAGTGAACAGAGGCCTAAAAATGCTGTATTATTAGCCGATTTATGATAAGTTAGTTACAAGTGTATTCCATCTAGAACGTTCAAGGTTAGTAATTTTAGGTTAAATGGTGGGTTCACCCGTGACTTTCTCAAATGAAATAAAATGGCATGCATGCCACATAGACACAGCACTACCCATTTGCATCCCTAATTGTATTTGTTTATATTTGCTTCATCACTGATATTGATATTGATTCAAACAAGTGGCGCGGAAATATTATCAGCTTAATGACGCAAGAGAGAGGTATTCAGAACGGGTCAGACTAGTATTTGCATGAAGTTCATAGCAGAATAAGTACCAACATATATTTTCTTAAACAAGGGGTCATGGTCACCTTGGTAATGTAGGCCCTGCTTGGCGATTTCACAAAGGTAGCGCCATAAACTAGCAGGAGGCAGTAGAGGAAGCCTGACCACTTCGCCCAGAGGCTCAAGTAATAATTAAGCTAAGTTGCGCCTTCCTTGTGCATATCCAGCTCCGATTTGATTTGCTTGCACACACGCCTTGCTAAGGAGGGAAGCAGCGGCAATCGGGACATCATCAGTGGAAAAGCAGCAGCACATCCTCTTCTAAGAAATCCACGTATGTATTTACACTGTTCTACTGCTTGTAATCCAGAATATGCATCTCCAGTTTGCATTCAGCACATTCTACACTTTCTGCTTTACACAAGTAATTTTCTACTCTTCACAGGTATTGAAGGTCAAGTCTCAACTCGCCCATCGTACTGTAGTCTGTCGCAACCGCACAAGGACGCTGTTGGTTCTTCTGTACTTGACGCTCTGGTATACTAGCTCATCATACCTTGTGTTAACTTAATCACCTTGCCTTTTTATACTCGACGTAAGGTGAGCCAAGTTTTTCCTGGGTTCCTTCCGGACAATCGAATTGATCTGTCTCCCCTCTTTCGGCTCCTTCTGATGTCAGGGACAACTAGACAAGAAGGCTGTAAACGCTCTCCTGCAAGCACTTCAGCAGCATTCAAGTGGCTGTAAACGCTCTCCTGTAAGCTCAGTTGCCCCTTGTGCAGATCCAGTTCCGATTCGCACACACATCTCGCTCAGGGGAGAAGAAGAGTGGCATCTATTAACAGTTGTACTTGTAACCAATAATTTGGACTCCAGGGCCCTCTATACTTTATGCTTACACCAGTTACGATTTTCAAGCACACATCTAGTTCAGGAGAGGAGCAGCAGCACCTCTTGTCTAAGATCCAGGTATGCCTTTACACGATTCTACCTGTAACCAAGAATATGACATCCAGTTTTGAACCCCAGTAGTTTCCCGACAATCCACAGGTACTGGCAAAGCACTTCCGACTTAAAGATCACTACTGTTTGTAACTACAAGGATGCTGTTGATTCTTCTGTACTTGACGATCTGGTATGTTCATCTTGCCCTTATTCACCTTTCCTTTCTCTATCCGACGATTTAAACTGGGGCTAGTTTATGTTCCTTTTCCTAAGCCTGGTAGGCGAATAATACTCCATCTGTTCTCAGGCTCTTTCGTTTTAAACACGCACTGGGTTCTCCCTATCGTTACTTTTATGTATCTGAGTCTTGACAGTCCAATTGATCTCTCCACCCTTTCAGCTCCTTGAGAAGTTGAGATGGCAGGGACAGATGGCTGTAAAGGATTGCCTGCAAATTAAGAAACACTTCAGCAGCATTCATCAAGAGGCCAATCAGGACTAGCTACACTTGTTTGCACAGGTTAGATATCAGAAACAAATATTTCATAATTACACAAGAAAGTACTAGAACTACAGGACTCCTTTTCTTTACAAAATTCCTGCTTATTTCCAAAACTCAATTTGTAGGAAATCAAGGCAAAAGAAGGTGCTTACTCAAACGTGGTTGGCATGGAAGCTGCTGCAGTTTCTGCAGCAGTATCTGCAACGTTGAAGCTTGTGGGCAACAAGTTAGCGCCACTAGTCTTCAAAGAGTACAGCTCTATAGTGGGAGTGAAAAAGGACCTTCTGGACCTTCAACTTCTAGCTCAGGGGATTAATAATCGGCTGGAAGCAGCAGGAGACACAGCTTTGAGGGATGATCAATTGCTTGAAAAGTTGAAAGAAGCTGTTTACGAGGTTGATGATGTTGTAGATGAGTTTAAACTGAAGGCTGAAAAATATGAAGCTGATGGTGATGGTGGTTTTGTGTCCAGATACCTCTACACAAAACCAAAATCATTTGTATTTCAATGCAACGCTGCCAGAAAGATCAAGAATATTAAGAAGACTTTTGATGACATTGTGAAGCAAAGTGCAGTTTTGAATTCAGTGCCTGGCCATGGTCCTGTTAGAAATACAAACATGACAGCTGTGAATAATCAATCATTGCCTTTCGTGGATGTGCCATCAGTAATTGGAAGAGACCAAGAGATGCACCAAACAATATCTAAGCTGCTAGAGACAGATGACCAACAGAGAATCAACATAGTGTCTATAGTTGGACTTGGTGGCTCTGGGAAGACTACCCTAGCTCAGTTGGTTTTCAATGATGTAGAAACTATAAAGAATTATTTTACCATTAAACTGTGGGTTCATGTGTCACAGGAATTTCACATTGGAAAAATTCTCAAGAAGCTATTTGACGCTATTCCTGATGAGAAGTCTGAAGACCTTCCCTTGAAGGATATGGCTGACAAAATCTCAGACAAGTTGACCAACAATAGGTTCCTTCTTGTATTGGATGATGTTTGGATTGAAGACCGTATTAAATGGGAAGAATTCATGGTACTAGTGAAGAATGGTTCACCAGGAACGAAAGGAAGCAAGATTCTACTCACTACTCGTAGTGAAAGAGTAGCTAAAACAGTTGAATCAACAAAACTAATTGTCTTGCCATCTTTATCTGAGGGTTGCAGCTGGCAAATATTTCAGCAAAGCTTTGGAAATTCTGTGAATGCTTTGGACCATGAATTTCAAGAAGTTGGGAAAGAGATAGTGAACAAGTGTGGTGGGTGTGCCGCTGGCAATTAAAGTTCTTGCAGGTGTTCTCCGTGAGAAGAAACGGATAGAACAATGGCATGCCATACAAAAGAGTAATTTATTAAATGTCGAGAGTGAAAAAAAAGAATGTCAAGTATCTGCCTGCTTGCGATTGAGCTATTTTAACATGCCATCACATCTAAAGCAGTGTTTTACGATATGTTCAATATTTCCTAAAGGTCACTTGATTGATAAAGACCAATTGATTGACCAATGGATTGCTCTTGATATGATCCCAGAAGATAGGGTTAACTACTTGGAATATATTACTGGTAATGACTACTTTAATCATCTTGTGCAAATGTGCTTTATACAAGATGTGGAGGAAGCAGAGAACGGGAGAGTAAAATGTAAGTTGCATGATCTGGTGCATGATCTTGCCCGATCAGTTATGGGTGATGAGATTTCACTTGATGTGCCGAAGAAGGGAACCGATATCACAAAGATCTGCAGGTATTTTTCCATCTTGGAACATACAAGACATCTTCCACCAAAAAAAACATTTAAAAAGGCACGTGCTATGTATATTGGTGAAGACGATGATTTCATATTTGGCAAGGCATCTAAGAAGGCAAAACACTTGTGCAGTATCACTGTTGAAGATGTGCATACATCAGCCCTCACAGCCATACTACAGACCAAAAATTTAAGGTACCTAAACATTTCCAGATTGAAATATGAAACACTTCCTGAGATTATTTCAGACATTTGGAGTCTGCAAGCTCTTCATGTAACGTGTAGTGATCTTGTCAAGTTGCCTGAATCCATTGGTAAGCTGCAGAAGTTGAGAGTGGTCAACTTGTCTGGCTGTTGCCATCTAACAAGTTTGCCAGATTCTATTGGCAACTGTGTCATGATTTCTAGCATAGACCTTTCTAGGTGTAGGAAGGTTGCAAGTTTACCAAACTCTATCGAAAAGAATAAAAGGCTAAGAGTATTGAGACTAGGTCATACCAAACTTGAGAGGCTACCATCAGGTATCACGATGCTAGAAAGCATAGAGTGTTTGGACCTTCACAGATGTTTAAAGTTAGTAGAGTTGCCTGAAGGCATAGGGAACTTGAAGAAACTTGTTGTTCTGAATCTGCAAGGATGTCGAAAGTTACAAGCCATTCCAAAAGGGTTTGCACAGCTTACTCAACTTGAGACACTGGACCTATTTGTTATGGGGGAGGGTAAAACTTATGCACAAATCTCCGAGCTTGAAAATGTTAACAGGATCAGTGGGAAACTAACTATCAGTGGTATTGGAAATGGTATGGACCAAGATGTTGCACATAAGGAATTCTTGAAGAAGGATAACTTACAGAGCCTGACACTAATTTTTGGGAGAAATGTGGGTGTGAATTCAGAAAATCAGCTGGAAGGATTGGAACCACCATCTAGAATTAAAAGCCTAAAAATTGTCGGGTATCCAGGTCAGGAATCCACGCAGTGGATGTTGAAGCACAGAGGTGCAGAAGTAGCAGTGCTTCCTCGGTTCCGATTGTTGACACAGTTGAAACTATCAGATTTCCCAAAGTTGGAGCGTCTGGAGGGGCTGACTGAGTTGCCTTGTTTGGAGAAGCTTGTGCTCAAAGAAATGATTGCTCTTAAAAGTATAAGCGGTGGTCCATTTCCTTCACTGTCTAAGTTACATATGGACAGAATGCCAAGTTTGGGTGTGGTCTGGATGACAACAGAGGTGAGCTTAGTTGACATGGAAGGTGGACAAGTCCAGATTGGTAATTGTCTATCTGTTCTAAGTATATTAGAGTGTCCCAAACTGATGGTGATGCCACACTTCCCTTCATCGTTGAACGAATTGTGTTTGGTTAAGAGCAACGTGCAGCTGCTGGGACAGCCAGGCATAGGCCAAGGAACCTCTTTGCCTTCTTTTAGTTTTAGCTGCCTAAAACAGCTTCACCTGGATGACATACCACCACCAGCAGGAGCATCGTATGGATCTGGATGTCGATGGGAGCTGCTGCAACACTTGACAGCACTGGAGTCCTTGATTATTGATAGGTGTTATGGCCTAACCGAGCTGCCAGAGAGCATGCGGAGCTTCGCATCCCTCCGAAGGTTGCAGATTGGCTATTGCTCTGCTCCCTGTATGCTTCCCGAGTGGCTGGGGGAACTCTGTTGTCTGGAAAAGATGCACTTTTATCAGTGCGGTAGTCTGACCCATGCTCCATCAATGCAGCCGCTCAGGGCCCTCAAAGCACTGCATATTTATGACAGTGGGTGGGTGGGGGACCTCTGTTCTCCGTCTCTGCAGAGTCTGCAGATTGAGAATTGTGAGTTCGTATGGATCTTGCCGCACTCATTCAAGCAGCTCACCTCACTCATGAATCTCGAAATAATTAAATGTCCTGAGTTCTCACAGCTGCCGGAATGTCTCGGAGAGCTTCGCTCTCTACAAATGCTCCAAATCAGGGAATTACCCAAGCTGAGCAGCCTTCCAGAATCATTGGGGTACCTCACCTCCCTCCAGGAGCTCAAAATAGAAGATTGTGAGGCACTCGGCCAACTGCCCGATTGTGTTGGGGAACTTTGTTCTCTACATGTATTCATAATTCGGGAGTTGCCGAGCCTGACGTGCCTTCCGCAACCGCTGGGGCACCTCACCTCCCTCCAAGAGCTCGAAATAGGAGACTGCGAGGCACTTGGCCAGCTGCCCGAATCTCTGGGGGAACTCCGCTCTCTAAGGAAATTCGAGATATGGGCCTTGCCAGGCCTGACTTCTGTTCCTAATTCTATGTGTCGCCTCACCTCCCTTGAACAGCTTATGATCTGGGATTGCCCGGGCATCAGAACCTTGGTAGAGTGGATTAAAGGCCTCACAGCTCTACAAATACTAGAGATCTATGAGTGTCCTGATCTTGAGAGGCGTTGTGAGAGGAGGCAGGGGAAGGACTGGCATCTCATCTCCCACATCCCTCATCTGTGGATTGGGCGAATGAATGCCCGTTCCCGCTTCAACTGGTGAGTTCGTTATACTCTGATGATTGCTTCCCTTCTACCTTGTGCAGGTTCACTGGCCAATCTAATTCCCCATCCATCTTAATTCGATCATTGCAGATATATGTTCAAGGTCTACATGGCTTCAATTTTTGTGATACAGTTTGCTTTGGGCGCGTGCATATGTGCACACTCTTACTTTTGGTCATCAAAATTCCAGTAGGATTGACTTGCACCGAGAGTTTTGAGGTATTATTACTCTGTATTTCTAAACGCCATTGTACTTCTCAAGCCGTCATAGCAACAGTGTCAACTGACTGCAGCAAACAAAAAGTACATTTCAAAAAGGTAATCCCCTAGTTTCATTCGACCTCCTTTTGTCCAAACACAAAAGTGTCCAAGCACCACCTGACAAAACATAAAACTCACAGAAGATGCATGCGTGAGGTTAATTTGAACTCTAGTTTCAGGTATACCAGGCGTATTCGTGTTGATTCATTTGATTGTGGAGGTCTGCAGTTCGATAGTTCAAGCTCATTGAGCTTCTGTAAAGTCCATGGCTTGGTCAGATCACTTTGTGCGGTCTCTTTCAAGATAGAGTGTCAGGCCGTTCCAATTGATGTATCAAGGTACATGGACAGGGATAACTCCGAACTCCAAAACTGCTTTGGAAATGCTTCGAAGTGTTTTGTTGAAAAATTTCTGCTGCTATTAAATGCTTCAGTTGTGTACTAGTTGTTAGGCAAAATATTAGAGCAAACCACTACCTTCATGAAAAACCATGTAAACCACGGTAAAAAAATTTGTCTAAATTCACCAAAAAAATCACATGTATAGATGATATGATGATACACCACCTTGTAAAATATCTTGTTAGAGTCTGTTATTTTGCAGCTGAATTTCTGTGTACCCGAGTCTTCATACATAAAAGGAACCTCTAATGCTAATTATTTTTTTATGTTTAGGAAAAATATTATTGTGCAGTTTGATTCTGCAAGTATCACTTTTTTTTTTTTTTTTTGCTTTATCAATTACACTGCTGTTGATGGCGATGTCAAAAAAGAAAACAAGAGGGATGAAAACAATTGATAATCTGATCTTTAAGTATGGTTAGTTTTAAATTATACATTACATACTATTGCAGGTCCAAAGCCAGCATTATTAGGCTGTCATCAAACAATGGGTGAAGAAGCATATCAAGAACTTGAGTCTATGTGATGTGAGAAATGTTGGGCGACAAGTCAACAGATTTATAAATCAGGTGAGCAACCTCGGGCTCTGTTTTTGTGTTGTGCAATGAAGAAATGCATCAATTTATCAGTCACAAAAAAATGCATCAGTTCTGCTGACTATATTCATCCTGCTTGTATACTTTTTTTTTTTTGACATGACAACGCAGACGCCACAACACGCACGCATTACACTCACCCCTCGCGAACACAGTGTACGCAAACCCCTACCCCTATGAGCACCTCCGCGGACCGAAGACCCCCGCAGATCCGGAGATTCTCGAAGTCACCATTGGCGCCTACCGTTGCCGACGCGAGCCGCCGCTACCACTTAATGCACAACGCCGAAATCCCGGAAAATCCCAAGAAAGGTGCGAGCACCAGGATTTGAACCCCTGGGTAGCGTCCCCACCTGACCGTCCTACCATTGGACTACAAGCCAATTCGCCATCCTGCTTGTATACTAAACAAGTTGCTGCATCTTCCTTGCTACTCCTAACACAGGTAGGAAAGGAAGGGGGATGGAGAGTTGGGCTGCGACTGCCAGGATTCCAGCCCATTCACGGAAGATGAGAAAAAAGAGGCAGTGGTCTTGGTTGATACTTGATAGACAAGATGAGAGGATTTTCCCTTTCGCTGAAGCAGATGGGGTGCTTCGGGCTGGTCCAATATATCAGGCGATCAAGATGCATGGCCATGGGGACAATAACAATGGAAACCTGCTACTGGCATGGACAAACCCAGATCCCCAGTCGTGTGCAATTCTTTGCCTGGCTGTTGCTCCAGCTCCAGGATAGGATGCAGAGTCGTGGCAACGTGAATAGAGCGGTGCAGAGCGTGCTGCGCTTGTAAACCTGCCATGTTTGCTTTGCATTGGTTCCATACTTCCCTTGAATCAACAGAAAACATGTATATACCACATAAAACACTGCTAAGAGCAAGTCCAGAAGTAGGCCTCAATTCCATCTCATCTCTTACATACATCTACGGACTGGGCAACTGGATGCCCATTATCGCTCCATCTGTGAGTACTGACGATCGGTCCTTTTACGTTGTGCAGATTCACTGCCCAGCCTAATCCCTCATCCATCTTATTAATTTGATCATTGCAGTCTTGCAGATGTTCAAGGTCTACATGTGCTTCAAGTTTTGTGATACAGTTTGATTTGGGCGTGTACTGTCTGCTGTGTGCATTGTGCATATGTGAACACTCTTATGAGTACCCAAACTCCATAAAAAAACACACACACAAATCCAGTAGGAGGATTGATGTCACGTACCAGCAAGGATTCGGACAGATAGATAGGGGAAATGGAAGGTCCGTCGCGGCCTCAGTCCGCCGCGCTCCGGTCCCGCACTCTTCATCATGCCATCGGCTCGGCCTGCCGTCGCCACTGTGGAGCTCGGGTCGTCGCGCGCCCGCGCGACAGGAGTACTGGCCAAGAGATGGCACCACCGGGAGCCCTCGACGGGGCCGCGAGCGAACTAGTCGCATGCGCGCACGGGCGACAGGAGCCCAGCGTCGCCGGTGATTTCCGGCGCATGAGCAGCGGCGGCGCCGGCGACTTCCTGTGTGCACGCTGGGACGGCGGCGGTGGCGCTTGGGTGGAGGGGCAGAGAATCTTCGACGCTGGGTGAATCTCAACCGTCGATCAGCTTTCGACGGGTGGGATTACTCAAGCCGTTAAGCGGCAGCCATGCTTCGGAGTGTTTATGGGCCTCCAAGTTTCTTCAATGTAATGCCGGCCTCCAAGTTTATTTTTTTTATCCATATTCATATGCTTCAGAGTTTTTTTTTTTTTTCAGTTGTTCTATCTCTGTTGTTTTGTAGATGAAATAGGCTAAGTACACGAAATCAACATGGAAAAAAAAGAGCATGTTGTGAAGCTACTTAATTTTCTTCAGCGTAGTCTAAAGGTATTTAATTTAGAGTGAAATGCGCGGTGGATACATGAACTTGCGATCGTGTCAAATAGGTCTATGGACTTAGAAAACCATCCATCCAAATTTCCTCGAACTTGCGAACCCGTTCACCACAGCCCAGCCGGTTTTGCATGGCGGTTTTGCATCGCAAGATCGTAGCGATGCTTCGACGTCGCTGATGACATCGGCATTTTTTTTTTATTTACTTAAATTGATATTTTTTATTTGGAGCTCCAAATATAGCAAATAATATATCACTTTTTGATCGCCTCGACGAGCTCTTTGCAACGGTGTACTCCGCTTTGTTATTTGAAATAATTTTATTTCATGTAAAATTAAATATTTCTATAGAATGAGTAACATATCACTCATTATATAGAAATATTTAATTTTTACAAATTCCACTAGTGATATTTTATAGCGACTTAGCGGCTGGGCGACACCGCTGGTGCGCATGCAGGCGTAGGTGCAGCTAGCAGATGCATGCATGCATCGGCCGACGGAAGCGAAGCAGAGAGCTAGGCGCGCGCTACGTGGGTGGCCCGATCGATCGTCTGGACGACATATCGGATGGGCATTGTCGCTGCCTATTGCATGCTCACATGCATGCATCGATCGCAAGGCTAATACGACACACATTTGTACGTGTCGCCTAAGGTTTTGAAACTCTTGTAAACCTCCGGCAATCTTAATCGGTCGCTTGCACCTTATCTTTTTTATATAGAAATATTTAATTTTACATGAAATAAAACTATCTCAAATAACAAAACGGAGTACACCATTGCAAAGAGCTCATCGGACAATCAAAATTGATATATTATTTGCTATATTTGGAGCTCAATAAAATGATATCAATTTCGCAAATAAAAAAAAAAGAGTGCCGATGTCATCATTGGCGCCGGCATCGCTACAAGATACCCATGCAAAACCGCATGGAAAACCGTCATGCAAGCCTTTCAAAACCGGGTTGGGCCCGGGGTGAATGGGTTCGCAAGTTCGAGGGGCTGGATGGCTGGTTTCTAAGTCCATGGACCTATTTGACACAACACCGCAAGTTCATGTACCTACCGCATTTCACTCACTTTTTAATTTAATAGAAAGGAATTTTGATCAATTAATATGCAAGTATGATGAACAGTTCCAATTCTTTGTTTTAGTAATTATAGTTTTTGTGGATGAGATGTTAAAGGAAGTATGAAAAAAAAATCTGAATAATTTGATTTTTAAGTATGGTTTTATTTTAAATAATTGCAAGAAGTGCAATCTTTGAGTCCTTAATTAGGCTATCGTATAACGGTGGTGAAGAAGCGTATGAACGACTTGAGGCTTGAAACTAGCAAGCTACTTACAAGTAGCTTGTATTAATAAAGAAATCCACGGTAAAAAGAAATGATATTTTGCACAAATTTTTGAATAAGACGCAGTGGTCAAACTTGTTGTCAAAAAAAGTTAAACGACTTATAATTTGGGATGGAGGGAGTACATATATCGATCAAATTAAATAGCCACGTAATATCAATTCTTCAAACATTGTGCTATCCAAAATTCAACTTAAGGAATATAATTGTAAATATTAGCTCAATACCACACCAATCCCCAAAATCAACATATTAAAGAACCCATATATGCCTCATATATGCCAATCTCAACCATACACCATGAATTTGAACAAAATAAGACCAATAGCAAGCAAGATAGGAACCACTCAACAAGTATGGCAAGATAAAAAAAAAAAAATGCTACTAGCTTTAAAATTTTTTGTTTTATAAATAAATTACTTATCAATTTTAGAGATTATATCATTATATTTATTGTTTTGAAAATAGAAAACCACCTTTGAAACTAAAGAGAACCAAAATTGTTGGGCTTCAAGTATTGGAGAACAACGACCACCTCGGTTAATCGGTGGTAAGGCCTGCGGCCGAAGCGCCCACCCGTATCAATGGTTAATGGAGGCGGGTGGCTTAGGCGTCCACCTCTTAATGCTCGACGCGTTAAGGCCACCATCTCAATTAATCCATTGACCAAGGGGCACCACCTCCGTTAATTGAGCCTCTTAACATGCCTTTCCATTTCAGCAGTCAGTACATAAACCACAAGTGGACATTCTCTTTATTATCACCTTATTTCTTGACCAAGCCTAACCAAATATATACTTGCAAATGGAATATATGAATTTGGTCTTAATGCGCCTTTCATCTCAGCAGTTGACAGATAACGAATACGAATATGCTATCTAATCTAACACCATCTCACCTCAGCAGTTAGTACCTAAACTGCAAGTGGACCTTTTTCTTTATTTTCCCCTTGATCGCTTGACCAAAATACTCGCAAAGCATTTACCATTTGTAATGAATGAAGTCACGCTGCTACACAGATTGTGGTTGGGACTAAGGACAAGTAATAAACGCATGCATAATATATTACATACTTACATACAGTGAACAGATGCCTAAAAATCATGTATTATTAGCCGATTTAAGATTAGTTACAAGTGTATTCCATGTAGAATGTTAAGGTTAGTAATTTTATGTTAAATGGTGGGTTGACCAATGACTTTCTCAAATGAAATAAAATGGCCACGTAGACACATGAACACTACCCATTTGCACCCCTAATTGCATTTGTTTATATTTGTTTCATCACTGATAGTAGGTGTTGACATTTATCCTCCACAATCATCGGATAAATATTAATTGGAAGCGTGCCATATCAGCTTAATGACGCAAGAGAGAGGTATTCGGAACGGGTCAGACTAGTATTTGCATGAACTTCATAGCAGAACAGGTACTCTTTCAACATATATATTTTCTTAAACAAGGGGTCATGGTCACCTTGGTCATGAAGGCCCTTGCTTGGCGATTTCACAAAGGAAGCGCCATAAACTAGCAGGAGGGAGTAGAGGAAGCGTGTGACCACTTCGTTCCAGAGGCTCCAGTAGTACTTTCTCCGCTCCACAATACTTTTCAAATTTTTCGACTCATATAAACTATGTTTTTGGACGCTCGTTTTATTCAAATTTTTATGTAAATTATAAAACAAACAAAACGTCAATACAATATCTTTAGTGATGTAATAAGTCATAACAAAAGTGGTAATATTTATTAAAAAGTTGAATAACTTTCGCAAAAAAAAAAAGTTGAATAAGACGAAAAGGTCAAACACAGTTTATATGAGTCAAAAAGAATTGCAAGTATTGTGGAACGGAGGGAGTAATTAAGCTAAGTTGCGCCTTCCTTGTCCTGATGTGCATATCCAGCTCCGATTTGCTTGCACACACGCCTTGCTCAGGAGGGAAGCAATGACAACTGGCAATTTTTAGAAGGAAAAGCAGCAGCGCATCTCGTCTAAGATCCAGGTATGTCTTTACACGATTCTACCTGTAACCAAGAATATAACATTCAGTTTTGAACCCCAGTAATTTCCCCTGACTCTTCACAGGTACTGAAGGCAAAGCACTTCCGACTTGAAGATCACTACTGTTTGTAACAACAAGGATGCTGTTGATTCTTCTGTACTTGACGATCTGGTATGTTCATCTTGCCCATATTCACATTTCCCTTCTCTATCTAACGATTTAAACTGGGGCTAGTTTTTGTTCCTTTTCCTAAGCCTGGTAGAAGAACAATACTCCATCTGTTCTCAGGCTCTTTCGTTTTGAACACGCGCTGGGTTCACTCTATCATTACTCCTATGTCTCTGATTCTTGACACTCCAATTGGTCCTCTCCCCTTTCAGCTCCTTGAGAAATTGAGATGGCAGGGACAGACGGCTGTAAAGGACTGCCTGCAAATTAAGAAACACTTCAGCAGCATTCATCAAGAGGCTGAGGCCTAGCTACACTTGTTTGCGCAGGTCAGATATCAAACACAGATATTCATAATTGCACAAGAAAGTACTAAAACTTTAGGACTCCTTTTCTTTACAAAATTCATGCTTATTTTCAAAATTGAATGTGTAGGAAATCTTGGCGAAAGAAGGCGCTTACAGGAACACGCTTGGTATGGAAGCTGCTGCAGTGTCTGCAGCAGTATCTGCAACGTTGAAGCTTGTGGGCAACAAGTTAGCTCCACTGGTTATCAAAGAGTACAGCTCTATAGTGGGTGTCGAAAAGGACCTCCGGGAACTCCAAGATCTAGCAGAGGAGATCAATAGTCGTCTAGAAGGAGACAGAGCTCTATATACGGGGGATGCTCCATCGCTTAGAAAGTTGAAAGAAGCTGTTTCTGAGGTTGAGGATGCTGTGGATGAGTTCCAACTGAAGGCTGAAAAATATGAAGCTGATTGTGATGGTGGTTTTGTGTCCAAATACCTGCACACAAAACCAAAGTCGTTTGTATTCCAATGCCAGGCTGCCAAAAAGATCAAGAAAATTAAGAAGATGTTTGATGTCCTTGTGAAGCAAAGAAGTATTTTGAATTCAGTGCTTGGCAATGATCCTGTTAGCCATATAAACAATACAGCTGTTAGTAAGCAAACACTGCCCTTTGTTGATGAAGCCGCAGTAATTGGAAGAGACCAAGAGATGAAAGATATTGTATATGAGCTGCTACAGGATGATGACCAACAGAGACTCAAGGTAGTTTCAATAGTTGGACTTGGTGGCTCTGGGAAAACTACTCTGGCCCAGCTGGTTTTCAGTGAAGTCAAAAATAAAAATCATAGTCATTTTCCAGTTAAACTATGGGTTCACGTGTCAGAGGAGAAATTTCAACTTGAAAAAATTCTCAAGAAGCTATTTGAAGCTATTTCAAATGAGAGATCCGATGGCATTTCCTTGAGTTATATGGCCAATAAAATCTCAGACGAGTTGACCAACAAAAGGTTCCTACTTGTATTGGATGATGTTTGGACACAAGACCGTATTAAATGGGCAGAGTTAATGGTACATCTAAAGAATGGCTCACCAGGAAGCAGGATTCTACTCACTACTGCGTGATAGAAATGTTGCCGAAGCAGTGGAATCTACAACACTAATTGACTTGCCATTATTATCTGAGAATTACAGCTGGAAAGTATTTCAGCAAAGCTATGGAAATGTTGTGGAACATGACTTTGAAGAAGTCGGCAAAGAGATTGTAAACAAGTGTGGTGGGGTGCCGCTAGCAATTAAAGTTCTTGCTGGGGTCCTCCGTGTCAAGAAAAGATTAGAACAATGGTATGCCATAAAAGAAAGTAATTTATTAAATGTTGACGGTAAAGAACGTCAAGTATCAGCTTGCTTGTGGTTGAGCTATTTTAATTTGCCATCTCATCTAAAGCAGTGTTTCACAATATGTTCAATTTTTCCTAAAGGTCACATGATCGATAAAGATAAGTTGATTGACCAATGGATTGCTCATGATATGATCGTGGAGGATGGTGTTAATAACTACTTGGAATATGTTGGTGATGTCTACTTTAGTCATCTTGTGCAAATATATTTCATACAAAATGTGGAGGAAGCAGAGGGTGGAAGAGTAATGTGTAAGATGCATGATTTGGTGCATGATCTTGCACGATCCGTTTTGGGTGATGAGATTTCACTTGACATTCCCCAGAAGGCGACCAATTTCACAAAGATCTGCAGGTATTTTTCTATAATGGAACAAACAAGACATCTTCCGCCCAAAAATTCATTTCAAAAGGCACGTGCTATGTATATTGCTAAAGATGATGATTTCATATTTGGCAAGGCATCTAAGAAAGCAAAACACTTGCGCAGTATCACTGTTGAAGATGTGCATACATCAACACTTACGGCCATACTACAGACCAAAAATTTAAGGTACCTTAGTATTTCAGGACTGAACTATGATGCACTTCCTGAGGTTATTTCAGAAATTTGGAGTCTACAAGCTCTTTATGTAACATTAAGTTACCTTGTCAAGTTACCTGAATCCATTGGTAAGCTACAGAAGTTGAGAGTGGTCAACTTATCAGAGTGTTGGAGTCTAACAGGTTTGCCAGAATCTATTGGCAACTGTGTCATGATTTCTAGCATAGACCTTTCTAAGTGTCAGAATGTTGTAACTTTACCAAACTCTATCGAAAAGAATAAAAGGCTACGAGTATTGAGACTAGGTCTTACCCAACTTAAGAGGCTACCATCAGGTATCACGACGCTAGAAAGCCTGGAGTGTTTGGACCTTGGTTGGTGTCGTGGGTTGGTAGAGTTGCCAGAAGGCATAGGGAACATGAAGAAGCTTGTTGTTCTGAACCTGCAAGGATGTTTAAACTTGCGAGCCATTCCAAAAGGGATTGCACAACTTACTCAACTTGAAACACTGGGGCTATTTGCTATGGGAGAGGATGATGAAAATGATGCAAAAATCTCAGAGCTTGAAAACGTTAATAAGATTAGCGGGGAACTAACTATCCATGGTATTAGACACTGTATGGAACCAGATGTTGCATGCAAGGAATGGTTAAAGCAGAAGACGAACCTACAAAGCCTGACACTAATTTGTGCAAATGATGTGGGGGTAAACTCTGAAAATCAGTTGGAAGGTTTGGAACCACCGCTTGGAATTAGAAATCTCAAAATTGTCCGGTACTCAGGTCAGGAATCCATGCAGTGGATGTTGAAGCACAGAGGTGCAGAAGTAGCAGGGCTTCCTTGCTTCCAACTGTTGAGCAAGTTGGAATTATCAGATTTCCCAAATTTGGAGCGTCTGGAAGGGCTAACTGAGTTGCATTGTTTGGAGGAGCTTGTGCTAAAAAAAATGACTGCTCTTAGAAGCATAAACGCAGGTCCATTTCCTTCATTGTCTAAGTTATATATGGATGAAATGCCAAGTTTGGGCGTGGTTTGGCTGGCAACAGAGTTGAGATTAACTAACGTGGAAGGGGGACAAGTGCAGGTTGGTAATTGTCTATCTGTGCTAAGTATATCATGGTGTCCCAAACTGATGGTGATGCCATACTTTCCTTCCTCGCTGAAGAGGTTGAGATTGGTTCAAAGCAACATGCAGCTGCTGGGGCAGCCAGGCATAGGCCAAGTATCCTCTTTGCCTTCTTTTAGTTTTAGCTGCCTAAAGGAACTTGAACTGCAAGCCATGGCACCACCAGCAGGAGCCGCATCATATGGATCTGGATGTCGATGGGAGCTCCTGCAACACTTGACATCACTTGAGTCCTTGAAAATTACCTTGTGTATTGGCCTAACCGAGTTGCCGGGGAGCATACGGAGCCTCGCAACCCTCCAAACCCTGTCGATTTCATGGTTCTCTGCTCTCTCTATGCTTCCCGAGTGGCTGGGGGAACTCCATTGTCTAGAAAAGTTGGACTTTTATGAGTGTGGTAATCTGAGCCATGCTCCATCAATGCAGTTGCTGAGGGCCCTCAAAGCACTTCGTATTAGTCACAGTGGGTGGCTGGGGGACCTCTGCTCTCCATCTCTGCAGACTCTACAGATTGAGTATTGTGACAGCATAAGTAGCCTCCCGCACTCATTCAAGCAGCTCACCTCACTCATGAATCTCGAAGTAATTAAATGTCCTGAGTTCTCACAGCTGCCGGAATGTCTCGGAGAGCTCCGCTCTCTACAAATGCTCCAAATCAGGAATTACCCAAGCTGAGCAGCCTTCCAGAACCATTGGGGTACCTCACCTCCCTCCAGGAGCTCAAAATAGAAGATTGTGAGGCACTCGCCCAACTGCCCGATTGTGTTGGGGAACTTCGTTCTCTACGTGTATTCATAATTCGGGAGTTGCCGAGCCTGACGTGCCTTCCGCAACCGTTGGGGCACCTCACCTCCCTCCAGGAGCTTGAAATAGGAGACTGCGAGACACTTGGCCAACTGCCCGAATCTTTGGGGGAACTCCGCTCTCTAAGGAAATTCGAGATATGGGCCTTGCCAGGCCTGACTTCTGTTCCTAATTCTATGTGTCGCCTCACTTCCCTTGAACAGCTTATGATCTGGGATTGCCCAGGCATCAAATCCTTGGCAGAGTGGATTAAAGGCCTCACAGCTCTACAGATACTGGAGATCGGGCACTGCCCTCATCTGGAGAGGCGGTGCGAGAGGAGGAAGGGGAAGGACTGGCACCTCGTCTCCCACATCCCTCATCTGAAGATTAGTCAACCGGATGCCCATTATGGCTTCTGGTGAGTTCGTTAAACTCTGATGATTAGTTCCCTTTTGCCTTGTGCAGATTCACTGGCCAGCCTAAAACTTAATTCGATCACTGCAGATGGTCAATATCTACCTCTACATGCACTTCCAATTTGGTGACACAGTTTGTTTTGGGCTTGTGCATGTGTGCACACTTGCACCAAGAGTTTCGAGGTATTTAATTTTATTCTATACTAAACACCGTTTTGGTACTTTATCAAGCCTGCATACCAACAGCATCAACTGATTACAGCAAGCAAAAGCACATTTCAAAAAGCTAATTCTGTAATTCATTCTCCCTCCTTTCTTCTAACACAAAAGGGTCCAAGCAACACACGACAAACATGAAGCAGATGCATGTGCGAAAAGTGCGAGGTGTGCAGTATGATCGCTCAAGCCCATTGTGCTTTTGTAAAGTATTCGTACATGGATTGGTCACATCATGTTGTGCGGTGTCTTCATCAATATATACTGTCAGTCCTTTTCCAATGATGCAAGGTACAAAAACAAAGATAGATTCGAACTCCTTAAGTGGTGTGGAAATGTTTTGTTGGAAAATTTCTGCTGCTATTAATATGCTTCAGTTCATCAGTTGTGTACTCTAGTTGTTAAGAGTCTATTATTTTGTAGAAAGCTAAGCACCCAAAATCGACATAGAGAAGAGCATGCTGCAAATCTTTTTTTCAATGCAGCTTGAAGCTACTTAATCAAAAGGAATTTTAATCAGTTATCATGTTCAGGGAAAGATTATTGTGCAGTTTGAATTTGTAAGAATTTAGTAATTGCACTGCAGCAGATGGAGATGTCAAAAAAAAAAAGGAAAACAGATCTGAGTAATTTGAGTATGGTTTAGTTTTAAATAATTGTCTACTATTGCAGACCCAATGAAATTTCAGGGCATCATTAGGCTGTCATAAAACAGTGGGTGAAGAAGCTTATGAAGAACTTGAGGCTATGTGATTGAAGCAAGTTCAGTCGTATCTTTTAGAGCTACTAATTTGTTCTTGTGGAGAGAAGTTAACAGAATTATATGAAAAGTGAGCAACCCAAAAGCTATATGGAGCATCAACCTCAGCCTCTTGTTTAGTGTGTTGCCATGAAGCATCAATGAAGGTGATTCAAACTTTCTAAGTATAGAGTATATCAACATGATGGATATAACCAGAATAGCTCTGAACCTGATTTGCCATTTAGTAAATAACATCAAGAATATTTGTTAATGTCATTGTTGTGTTTTCATCTTTTCTTTGATATGTTTATCACAAATAATGCTAAAGTTATTCCATAACAAAATAAGGCTGAAGCTGGCGATACATATATGAACTGCTCTACAGTATTTCTAAAATTGACAGCTAAAACAAGTTATAACAACCTAACAGGAAAGTTTCAATACTCAAAATTTAACAGAGCATCAAGCATGAAACCATAGAACTGTGACATGCAAAATGGTGCATGATAAAATACCATATCATACTTCAAAAATAGACAGCAAAAAACAATTTTAATAGCTTGACAGGAAGTTGCGAGACTAACTTAAACAGAGCATTAAGTGATAAAATAGAGAGCCCGCATCTTTACTTAGTACTAGTATGTAACTGCTCTGTAAATAATAAAAGTGTCCTTTCCTCAAAACAGTTCTCAAAAATAACAGGTAATGAGGGCTACCCGTGAAACACAGTCAATGTACTAGGATTATTTTGGAGGGGACCTTGTTCTGTCAACATGCAGCAGCTTGAAAGCCAAATATCCTGTCTTGGATATCATAAACAACCCTAGATGATTCCCAAAATTTGAACCCCTTTACATTGGCATCATCTGGCTGAAATGTCAAGGCAAATATCGTCGTGTGAGTTCACATAGAACACATCTCCATTTGTAGCACCACAGCATACATTTCAAACAACTACACCATTGATGATTTTTTTTTTTTTTTTTGGTTGCGTGCAGATAACATACAGACAAACTGAGTAACAGCTATAATCCTCATTGTAACTGAACTGGAATACTGAATTCAGAAGCTTTTTTTGCGAACATGCAGCTAGGCAGCCACATGTATTTCATTAAGAGGTGAATTCAGAAGTGAATGTGCCGGGCACAACACCTGAATGCCACCAATGAGCACCTGACGCCTAAACAGACTTGTACAATTTATTCGGTAAAAAAAGGAACACCTGAATGCCACCAATGAGCACTTGACGCCTAAACAGACTTGTACAATTTATTCGGTCAAAAAGGACTTGTATAATTTCACTAGTTCTGAATCAGTTGGTACGGTCCGGCAATGTACTTAATTCCGATAACATATATATAATAACGGCCAAATAACGACAGATATTACATAGCACCTTAGCAGATTCTAGAGACTGGTCACCACAGAACCTCCACTAGAACACCCAACTGGCTTAAGGAATCGACACCTAGGTCAAAGAAGATTTACCACGGCTCAGGAGTCCACTGTACGGTGGAGACAGCACGCCCGAGTCCCCGACCAGTGGCCACTCTCTTTTGGGAGCAGTGAAGGGTATGCGCTGGCCATGGCTTGCCATCTCCTAGACAACGGATAACCGCTAGGCATCGCCGGCGAGGAGGCCAGGAGGGGACGCCGGAGGGCCGTCCGCCGGTGGCGGCTGGTATCTGCGGTTGGGGAATGGGGATCAGGTGTCGGTCAAGAAATGCGAGTCGGACAGCTCAACTTGCTCGTGGGGCATGTTAATGGGCTGACATGGGCCAGATGTGGAGAGGCAAGAATCTCTGGGCCCTTCGGCCCATGGCTGCTTATCATTTTTTTTCTTCACATTATCTGAACGATAAAAAATATTTTTTCGTGTCAACAAATACCCATAGAAGAACATACGGAGTAGCGCAATATCCTGGTTTGTATATCAATGATCATTAGAAAAGGAATTTTTTTATTTCGTTAGTATAAAGTTGAGCACACGGTTAGGTAGAAGTGATCCAACATTTCATTTTTTTTCCCATGTATTTTGATCTTTTTTTTTTTTTGCGAAGCATCTATTTTGAATCATACGAAGGCATTAACTTCTATGATCTAGAAGATCTGAAATATCTGTAGTGGTCTAGTTCAATTTGAAGTCTGAAAGTCTAATTGCAAGTCCGAGATTCTCTGCTAGTAAAAATATATCCTCCGGAGAAATAGAAATTGGAAAAGTCTACATCACCCCTCAAGTATTGGTGCAGGTCTACATGTTACCACGAACTTCAAAACCGTTCACCAAACCGTCTAAATCACCCCCTCAGGTGGTTTTGCTTACGTGGCGTCCAAGCGTGAAGTGGTTTTGACACGGTGGCGCAAGAAATCGGACTGACGGATGGGCCCATTGTGTAAGCAACATGTGCAACTCTCACCCACATGTGTTCCCCACCTGTCATCCCCTACCTCCATTCTATTCCAAGCAGCAGCCTTGGGGGTGGGGCGCAAGGCGGCCGCGCGTGCCCTTGTTGGCTCGCCGAGCACCGGCTTTGCACTCAGCGACCCAACGAGGATCAGAACGGGGAGAGGTGATCAGAACGGCCGTGGTTCGCGCCACGCTTAGCATCACGGCGTGCTCTTCCGTGTCAAGAACCTCCGGGAGCAGCTTCTCATTCCACCGAGCACGACATGATCTGGCCGGAGGGCGACCGGTGGCCGCTGCGTCCCGGGGCTCCAAAGTGCGCAGGGACGCCGATCCGAGCTCCACCCGCGAAGTTCCGACAAGTCGCCTCGCACCGCCAAAGACGCGAGCGGAGAACGCCGCTGGGATGACGTGTTTGGCGAGGCGTAACACACCGAGCACCCAAAGACGCCGCCGCCGCGCCTCCCCGGCTCGTGGACGCTGCCGAGGGCGACCCCACGCAGACCGTTCTCGTGGACGTGGCCTCTATCCCGCGCAGAGAGGGAACCCGACTTCATAGTTCGTACTTTGTCATTTGTATGTCGCAATGCATCTTCGGTATGAAGGTGCAACAACAAAATCAAGTATGTAGTTGTGGAGCTCTTGTTAGGTTCTTCACGAGGCCTTGGAGCACCTGCCATCGAGGTCCTCGTGTCTCCTCTCGTGAACATGCAGCATGCTGCACATAGCGGGACGAGCACAAGATCGAGATGGGTCAAAGGCCAAGGCGCGGCTCTCCACACGCATTAGCAGCTGGCCGTGGCGAGGAAGGAAACGCCGCGTCATACGACTCCGGATCCTGCTTCATCCACCTCTCCGTCTCCAAAATTCGCCCACTACCGACTGTCTCCATCCAATTCCTCATAGCCAAGGGTTGTCCAGAAGCTCAGCTCACGATTGGACCAGATTCGACGAACCGTCGTTCCAAGGTGAGGTAATGTGAGGGATTTTCCTCGCCACGGACCGTCATGGCCGCCCGAACAGAGTGTTCCCATTACGCCGCTCTCATCAATTGACGAGCCCCGTTTTTGTGTCTCCCTGACCTGCGTGAAACATTTTCTCCGGAGGCGAGGCGCACGCAACCCACCCGTGAGGTGAGGCAAACACCGTAGGGCCGGCATGGGCGGCCGCGGGGCCGATGTCGCCGACACATACCGGCAGCGCAATCCGGCCGCTGTTGCCTCGACATACCTCAAATCACGCTTCCTCCCGCGGCCCTCCAACGTCTTGCGCAGCGCCACAGTGGTAGTGGCATTGGGACAATGACGTGCTCCCCGACGCCGCGTACTCTATGGTGCGCCGACCATGCCGATGCTCCTCGGGTCCGACCTCCGCCTCGCACTCGTGCTCGCCGGAGCCGGGTAGCCGCGCCGCACCGCCCGGGGCTCATATCCGAGTGGGGCCGCGCCGTGCGGTCCGTCGCTGAGGGCCGTGGCGCGCTCGAGATAGCCACCGCCGGGCGGGAGGGGCGTGGAGCGCGCCCGGAGCCGACGCCGTTGGCGGGCACCACGACGGTGCACCGGGCAGAGGCCACCGAGAAGTTTGTCACCGGCCATCGCCGAACCTCGCCGATCTGGGAAGAGAGAGGGTGGGGACCACCGCCGGTGAGGGTAGCACATGTTACTTACGCATTGGTCCCACCTATCAACCCGATTCAACACACCTATGATCCAGCTTTGCGCCACCGTGTCAAAACCACTCCACGATGGGCGCCACGTAAGCAAAACCGCCAAAGAAAAACCACCCGAGGGGGTGATTTAGACGGTTTGGCAAAGTTTAATATGTTCGTTGAACGGTTTTGAAGTTCGTGGGTAATATGTAGACATAGCCCAATATTTTAGGGGGTGATGTAGACTTTTTCGAATAGAAATTCCCCAAGGTTTTCTGAGTATAGCCTTGCCTTTGGTCAAAAAGAGTATAGCCTTGCCGTTCTAGAAAATCCGGAGAGTATCGTAGCGTAGCAATTGATAAAGGATTACAAAACCAAGAACACGTACTTGCTCCGTCCAAAAAGAACATAACTATCATGCCAGTCAAAAAATCTTAACTTTAATTAAATTTACAGTTAATAGTCTTAAAATTTATGTCTCTAAATGAATTTGTATGAAAATACATTCCGTAATTAATATAAACGTTGTATTACTTTGGTTAAAGTTCAAATTGTTTGACTTCTGAGAAATGAGAATTACATTCCTTTTTATAAAAAAAATGCAAACGAGAATTACATTCTTTTTTTTGGATGTAGGTTTTACTTATTTTTTAATCGCGAAGAAGCTTCTATGCCTTTTTAGCTTCCATTGTCGTGTTTACCGATGTAGTCCTTTTTTAAATGAACCATGATGATACTCTGATTCTCTTTCGCTTTGACTGGCATGCTTTGCCACCGAGGTCGAGGTCTTTCTGGCAGATGCTTTGCTGCCGAGGTGTCTCATCTACGGTTTCGATCACCATTAGCTACCTAGGTGTCGAGTTATCCTTTGTACTTGCTGGGGTTGTTAGATGGAGGGTTCCCCGCCCCTCGATTTTTCTTGCTTTTAGTTTTTTGTTGGTGTTTTCACCTGTGATGTCTTCTCGGCATCGGGATTTGTTGTATTTGGATTTGGTTTTCCTCCTCTTAATGAAATACGGGTGAACGGCCCGATCGCGAAAAAACTATTTCCGACTTCCCAATCAGTGGTACGCTTCGGCAATGTACTTAATTCCAATAACATATAATGGCCAAATAATGTCAGGTTAGCAAGCAGAGGACTAGAGACTGGCCACAAGAAAACCTCCACCAAATCATCAACTGGGTTACGGAATTGACATCTATCTAGATCACAGATCACTTACCACGGCTCGTGAGTCGACTGGACAGTGGAGACAACAGCGGCGGCGGCGGGCGCCGTGAACCAAACCCTAGCGTGCAGGATCTGAGGGAGGGAGGGGAAGAGGAGGCCTTGATCCCTGTCGCGCCTTTGCGGCAGGCACGAGGCTGTCGCGCCACCATGCAAAGCGCGACACCCTCCTGCAAGGCTGCAACGTCCGTATTTGTGCGGTCGCCGGGTGTCTACGCAGGCAGCCCTGCCGCGCCCCATGCAAGGCGCGACTACGTGTATTTGAGGCGCCTTTCACAAAGGCGCGACCAATGGTGTTAGTTTTGGAAATAAAAGTGAAATTGTGTTAATCTTGGAATTTGTTTAAAAAGTGTCAAATTAGCCCAAAAAAAGATTTAGATGCACAGACCCTGTCAGTTATTTTAGAAATCAAATGCAGAAAGTGCCCCCACCCATGTTTAGCCCTGACCGGTGGCTACACCTGGGCAGGGTAGGAGCTGGCCATGATTGGTCGCCGCCCAGAAGCTGGACAGCTCTCTAGGCGGCGCCGGCGAGGAGCCGAGGAGGAACGCGCAGAGGAGCGGCCGTCGGTGTGTGGCAAGAAAACGCGAGCTCATGGGCTCACATGGGCCCAAATGATGTCAAGGTAAGAATCTCTAGGTCTTTTCGCCCACGGCTGCTCATCAGTTTTGTGACCACATTATCCAAAGAGAATTTTGTGACCACATTTTCCACTGTTGGCTCTTATCCTCATCGTCGATCATCGAATTAATAATGACCCTGCGTTTATCATCAAGCAAGGCATCCAGCGGCTGGGAGATATTTGCAGTTCCTGACTTCCTCTACTCTTTGCTTTAGTATACCAAACCATGGAGCTCAAGATTGTATTTTTTTTTTGTTGCTCATGATTATTAGGTGAGCCAACTGGTTGCCCAGCTTTTCCAAATGCGTGTTCAGATGCAGAAGTTGACAAGAAGCAATAGCAGGCATGGGAGATCTCATGGACTCATTTAAAGCTGAAGAGAAGATAACAATGTCTCTGATGGTATGAGTATTGCTGAACAATTTCCCTGGAGAACTTTGTGATTTCTGAACTGGTGTGCATCGTTCAGGCACCTCCTGGCACCGCACGGCGCAAGAGAAGGAATAGCAAGCCCAAGCAGAGGGAGTTGGCCGCAGTTCTGAGCTACTGACCTAGTGAGGACAAGACCTGCACATTCGTCATCCAAGTGGAAATGGGTTTGGGTTCAGAAGGACTGGGACATGTATTATGAAATTGCATAGTTGGGCACTGCCACTGTGCAGTGTAATTGTGGATTTGTGGTTAATCAGGTACAAATTTTTATACATTGAAGTTTAGTCTCATGAGGGAAGACTTGAAATTGAGTCTTTTGAGCCTTAAATTTGATTTTAACCGATGGCTGATTTTGGTGATTGAATAGTATTGTGTGAGAAAAAATAATTTGAAATAAGCCAAGCTGCCAAGACAAGCCGAACAGTTTGTCATCCAGACCCCAGGGCCCAGAAGAACACCTGAACACGGACCTTGAATTGGAGCCCAGACGAAGTTACCATGCATGGTCACCACTGACCTGAACTTTATGTGACTCTAAACATGGTGCTTTGCTATTATGGGACTTAACGTTTGCTTTTGCTCTAACGAAACCCGAAACAACTACACTTTGCAAAACATGACATTTGGTCATTTTAATATCAAAATACATCTTCAATACCTGTATTTTGGCCTAAATGGACGTTTTTGCCCTCATGTGTTGTTTGTGCCATTTAGGCCTGATTGGCCCCCTCGACGTCTTGCGTGGCCGGTTGGCTGTCAGATTCCATTCCATATGGTGCTTCTGCTAGTGTGTTCCTGCTACTGTGTAGTATCGTACAAGTGATTCAATTCCATCACTGCTAAATATAAAAAAAGACTACGTACTTAAGAGAGAATTGCTGCTAGCGTGGTCATGATGTATGGCATGGCCATCGACGTCCATCGCAGCCCAAGCCATCGACGTCCATCGCTGCCCGCTCTTCGTCAACTGCAGGTGCCGGCTCTCCAACCATGGAGGGAGATCGGGATGTGGGGAGAGGGGCAGGTGTTGGTATTTGTTAACTTACGAGAGAAATAGATCCGCAAAGCGCCGCGGATGTCCAAAGTGAGCATTTCACCCGGGAAGGGTTTTAAATATCGAATCCACGAGGAAGATATGATAGGCAGTTCAAATGATTAAAGACAGTGATAGAATACTAATGAGATTTTGTAGTAGTTAGCATATACTTAAACAAGGTAAGCCAATAATAAATAGTAATAAGGTAAATGAGACAGGCAGAGGCACACACGTGGTGAGTATAGCATAAGATTAATTCCTAGTTAGATTAGGATTGGATTTATGACAAAGGGACAGTTCTTAGGTAGCATACAAAGACTCTACTAAATGTTTAGACAGGCATAGCATAAGATCATATATATATCAAAACCATAGATAAGAATGTGCACCCCGAAGATTACTTAAGAAAATCAGGAACGAAACAAGATAATCCCAAGAACCATTATCGACTAGTCTTATACACGGGGGATGGATTGCAAAGGACTCAATAGTGCTGTCACCACTACGATCTACCACACGACCCGGCATATAAGGTGAATCCGCAAGTAAATTATATCTAAGCACCATGCTTACATACTCTCTACTACCTAGCACACTCGAGTAATATACTAGGAGCTCTACGAATAAGCGCGTTGAATTATCATGAATAATGATCATATCAAATATGCTATGACTAGAATAAAGTAAAAATAGAATAATTGCATGCATAGTAATGAAATAGCACAAAGGTGTATGAGAACAATAATAATATTGATCCATAGTGTAACTTACGATCGAGCCTGAGCGAGATGCTCTCTCTTCTCTAAACTCGACTTTCTATCTAAACTAGGCTCTAGATCTAGAGCGATGAATTAGCTATCCTATCTCTTGGTGGCGCCTCCTCTTCTCCCGCCTTGGCTTCAACTTGATCTTCTTCTTGATGATGACTTGAGGCTTCGTCAATTATGATGATGAGACAGGGGGGGAGCCCGGGGGTCTATATATATGGGTCTTCTTATGTCTCTTCGCCTTCAAGCAGCAATGTGGTACTAATCTTCGTGCTTAACGACGCCCTCGGATCAAACCGACATCAAACGACCGGTTTAGATTGGCGTCTTAGAGGCGGTGGAGGAAGGTTCCGGAGACGTGGCTGACTTGGCGAGCCAAGCCAGCCGATCGGCCCGATTATTGGACGATCGGCCCGGAGTGGGTCCCACTCCGGGCCGCGATGCGTCGTGGCTTCCGGAGTCTTCTAGATGATGGTTTCTTTGGTGCCAAGTCTCGATCGCGTCGGGATTAGTCCCGGAGCCTTCTAGGGTCTTTCTTTCGGAGTTGGATTATGCGTTACGTCGCGTAGTCGCACGGCTCGCGAATTCTGGTGTTTTCCTGTTTAGTCCCTGCAAATCACAACTTTACCGAAACTCATGGAAATCATTAGTATAAACCCCTAATAAGGTTATCTAATTATATTTTTAGTCTTTTTCCATGTTTAGTTGACGATTAAAAATATACGTTAACAAGTGTCAACAGCGGCGGCGGCGTGCACGAGGACCCGACTCGCGGAGGGCGGGCGGGCGGGCGGGATAGATGAGGAGTCACGTAGGGGAGATAAAGGGCATCGATCGATTCTCTACAACATAAAAAGAACGAAAGGAAGACTTCTTTTTGATGCGACAATCGTTTGGTTTGTCCGCCTGCCTCCCACATGCGATCCCTCCGCCTCCAACCCTTTTTTCCCGAAAAAAATAGCCAACCATGGAAAGAAATTATGGCTGCATGCATGCGACAATCAAATTTAAGGTCGTGACCATGCCTGCATGCGACCCCGCTCTTTCCAAATGCGTGGACGCTATTTTCTTCCCTAAAATTGCCACTCCATGCGGAACAAAGCAATGACGTCTCCTTATACACCACCCACCCGTGCAATATAAGGAGGTTGGCTTCGGTAAAAAAAGTTCGTTGTCGCCTTCGCCTCCGTGCCATCCGTCGCCTACCTGCGGGTCGTCCGCTAGTTAAGTAACTAGCGGGCGATGCCGCTTGTCTTTTTTATTCTCTTTCTTCTCCCTCCCGCACTCTCATTCCATTACTCTTTTTTATTTTTTGTTTTTTCTGCATGTGCTCGTCAAATTCGACATAAGTTGACATAAGCTTAAACGAAAGCGTTTTTAAAAACTACTATAAATCTTCAATGGTGTATCCGTTTTTAATTTCGTCGCACCATTATGTTCTCACGTGGACGAAACGAATAAAACTAGATCCCACTTTCGAATATGTTTTGAAGATTTTATTATTTTTTATTTTTTTCTACTAGCAAATTATGTATACTAACTTATGAAATATAACTTATAACTTATAACTTATAAAATATAACTTTTCTTTTCATTCTCTTTCTTCGCCTTAAGTTATGGTGTTTTTTTAAGTGATTTTTTTCCCTTTTTAGAGACATAAATCATTCAGGGGACGAGTGGTATATAGGGATAGTAATGGGTGGGGAGATCAAATAAAAGCAACTTTTATAATATTAGTCATATATGTATAACATATGCATATAACCTATACTTGTATAACTTATAAAACAACAATAAGACCTAACTACGATTCTAATAGCCGATAAAGTTAGGTGCTATATGTAAAAGTTATAAGTTAAACATAACTTTTGTAACCAAAGATAAGTTAGATGCTACATTTAAAATTATAAGTTATAAGTTTTAAGTTATATGAACTTTTGTAACCAGTATAAGTTAGATGCAACATGTAAAAGTTATAAGTTATAAGTTATACGAACTTTTTGTAACCAATTATAAGTTAGGTGCTACATGTAAAAGTTATAAGTTAGACGTAAATCGTTGTATCCAAAGATAAGTTAGGTTCTATATGTAAAAGTTATAAGTTATAAGTTAGGCGTAATTTTTGTAACAAGTATAAGTTAGGTCCTACATGTAAAAGTTATAAGTTAGACATAACTTCGTAACTGATTATAAGTTAGATGCTACATGTAAAAGTTATAAGTTATAAGTTATACGAACTTTTGTAACCATTATAAGTTAGGTCCTACATATAAAAGTTATAAGTTAGACATAACTTTTGTATCCATATAAGTTAGGTGCTACATGTAAAAGTTATAAGTTATAAGTTAGACGTAATTTTTGTAGCAAGTATAAGTTAGGTCCTAAATGCAAAAGTTATAAGTTATAAGTTAGACATAACTTTTATAATCGGTATAAGTTAGATACTACATGTAAAAATATAAGTTATACAAACTTTTGTAACCCGTATAAGTTAGGTGCTACATGTAAAAGTTATAAGTTATAAGTTAGACGTAACTTTTATATCCATTATAAGTTAGGTGTTACATGTAAAAGTTATAAGTTATAAGTTATAAGTTAAAAGTTATATTTCATAAGTTAATATATAATTTGCTATTAGAAAAAATCAAAAATAAAATCTCTAAAACATAGTCAAGTGGGATCTAGTTTTATTCGTTTTAGATCACGTAGAACGCACCTAAGGTCTTGACGGAATTAAAAACGGATACACCGTTCAAGAGTTATAGTAGTTTTTAAAAAATGTTTTACTTTTTTTTCTAAAAGGGAAAAAGGCGAGGAATCATTACTTTCCACCGCCGCCGTTTGATCGGATCCGCCCATAAGCTAACCGGCGGACGTCCCGCGAATAGCCACGCCCGCCCCGCGCTCTCCTCCTCCCTCCGTAAAATACTCTCCCTCTTTTATTAGAAAGAAACCACCAGTGCAAAAATAGGAAACCATCAAATCATCCTCGGGGAGATGGACATGCAAAAAGGAATCCTCCATTTGTATGGCAAAAGATTGGTTTGTTGTAGTATTCACCCCCTGCGATCGGGCGCGATTCCATTTGTGCGGCAAAAGATTGGTCTGTTGTAGTGATCACCCCTCGCGATCGACGACGCGATTTGTGCTTCCTCCGTCAAAAAAATAGCGCCGGGTGGGACCGCTTCGAGTCCAAAAGGAAACGGTGTCTCCACGGTGATCGCGGTTATCTTATCATGCGATCTTTGTGTTTTTATATAAAATTTAGCTATCCAAAGAAGCAACGCGGTAGCGCATAACTAGTAAACATAAAAGGCGAAAGGTAAAAGAGAAATTATGGAAAAATACATGTATTTCATATTACCAAATGAATTAAAATGAACCAAATGTCATGTTTTGTAAAATGTAATTGTTTTGGTGTCGTTAAAGCAAAGCAAACGTTAAGAGTCCTATAATAGTAAAGCAACATGTTTGGAGTCTCATAATAGTAAATATCTCTCACAGTTAACAGTTTGTTATTTGTTGTAATCGTAAATTCAAATTTCAAACCCATGGTACAGTGCTGGCCCAGAATCATGGCAATGGCAGTGCCAACACGGGTACACGACGCCATTGGTGGGGATTTTACATATATACCATTATATAACGGTTTAGCGCTTTTACACGAATATCACTCTTATAATGCGTCTTTACATATGTACCAAATATTTCTAGTTGGATCTCTTACATTTTTACCACTTTGTCCTGCGTTGGCACGCCATGTCGGCTGAGATGCACAAACACAGTCAACAGTTGCACAGGAAATGACCTTTGTACCCCCTGCATTTGTTTCATCAGCACGTGCTCGTCGAGGTGATTTGTTTTTGAGAAATTTCGTTTTATCTTTAAAAAGTGAAAACAAACATTTTTAAAAAGCCATTTTTCTCAAGAATAGGGAGATGATTTTTTTTTAAAAAAGAATGTTATGGACGAGGGAGTACACCGAAAGACAGCAACTGTGTCTTGACCTCTGTTTTTGCTTGGCAAGCACGATTTTGTTTGCTCTTTGATTTTCTGCAAGTGCAAGAATTAAGCATGGGTGAACACACGACGAAATTTTTTGCTAGACAAGTCCATGTCCATGTCCTGCGGCACGAAGAGAGTTTGCAATCAACTTTGGGCATGTGTTTTGTCAAAAAAAAAACTTTGGGCATGTGCGGCAACTTCACTCGCATGGCAAAAGCTATCGCCAAACTCCGCATGCCAACCTGCTTGCCAAGGGAGGGGAGGGAGCAAGGGGCCGGCAATGGCCATGAGGCTATCGATGCGTTTCCCTTGCTAGGGCAGACATGGCGCAAAAAGGATACACTCTGCCTCTCGCGGACGTGAAGGGAAGTTGGTGGTACAGTAATGGCAGCAATGGCAGTGGCCACAGTACTACAGTCAGTGGCCACAGTGCTACAGTCGCAACAGATATGCCGCGTGAAACAAATGCAGGGGATACAAAGGTCATTTCCCGTGCAACTGCTGACTGTTTGTGCATGTCAGGCTCACATGGCGTGCCACGTAGGATAAAGTGGTAAAAATGTAAGAGATCTAACATATCTGTAAGGCGCATTATAAGAGTGATATTCGTGTAAAGCGCGGCCATTATAATGGTATGAGCGTGTTCAGTTGGCATGCAAGCCAAAGAAAAACGGGTTGCTGGCCTGCAAACTTGCATGCGAACCCGAAATATTTCGGCCTCTGCCAAGTGCCTCAGCAAGAGTCACTGTTCCGGCCCAGGAAAATGACCATTTTGTCCTCACCTCGCCCAACAACTGTTGTAGGAGCAGAATGAATAAAGGGCAATTCTGTAATTTTATGTGATCTGCCATCTATAGGCCCACAACTGCATGCAAAGTGGCAGGCCTGCCTGGCCGATTTTTTTTGGCTTGCATGCCAACTCGGTGCAAGGGACATAAAGTACTCCCTCCGTTCCACGGTACTTTGCGATTTTTGCGGTCTTTTGACTCATATAAACCGTGTTTGGCCTTTCGTCTTTATTTAACTTTTTTTAATAAATATTACCACTTTTGTTATGACTTATTACATCACTAAAGATATCTTTGTAATGACGTTTTATTTATTTTATAATTTACATAAAAATTTAAATAAGGCGAGCGGTTTATATATGAGTCAAAAAAAAAAAAAAATGCATGAGTCAAAAAAAAAAATTGCAAGTACCGTGGAATGGAGGAAGTATCGTGGCATGGTCACCACTGACGTCTGACCCACCATTGCCGACAGCTACTCCAGCTAGCAGTGGGCCGCAGCCCATGTGGAGGACATGTGGAGGAGTCAGGAGTGTACGATGATGCTCCGGCGACCTGTTGACTCCGCGTCTCCGCCACCGGGATCCTCCAGCATTTTCCCGGCGCTTGCTTAGCAACTTCACAAGGCACGCAGTAGGAGTGGCCTGGTCATCTAGATCCAAGCTCAGTTGCGCCTTCCTTGTGCAGATCCAGTTTCGATTTGCTTCCAGCCTAGTGCGCGCACACACACCTCGCTCAGCTGATCGAGAAGGAGAGGAAAAAGCAACTGCATATCTCCACTGGGATGTGAGATCTAGGTATTGTATTTTACACTATTATTTTATACTTGTAAGCGTAACCAAGATTTATGGCATCTGCACTCCACTGCACTCCAGCACGTTCTACACGCTTTCTGCTTACTCCAGTAATTTCAGACTCTTCACAGATAGTACTGATTACTGAAGACAGAGCACCCCCACTCCCAGAGGTCGCCGTCGATTCTTCTGCAAGTATGCATGGTATGTTCATCTTTATCCTCTCTAACCTTTACATCTCTCCTTTCTCAATTTGATTGATGCAAGGCAGGGCTAGTTTATGTTTCTTCATCGTCCAGAAGAAAATTTTGTGACAGTCCCATTGATCTCTCTCCCCTTTGGTCACCTTTTTTATGGCAGAGACAAGAAGGCTGTCTCGTAAAGTCTTGCCTGCAAATTAATCAAGAAGCACGTCAGTAGCATTCATCAATCAAGAGGCTAAAGTGTCGGCTACACTTATTTCCACAGGTCAGATATGGAAAACAGATAATTGCACAAGAAAGTGCTAGCATTATTATATGACTCTTTTGCTTCACGAAAATGCCTGCTTATTTCTTTCTAATTCATTTTTATAGGAAATCTGGGCGAAAGAAGGTGCTTACTAAAACATGGTTGGTATGGAAGCTGCTGCAATTTCTGCAGCAGTATCTGGAACATTGAAGCTTGTGTGCAACAAGTTAGCTCCACTGGTCATCAAAGAGTACAGCTCTATTGTGGGGGGGTGAAAGAGGACCTCCTGGACCTTCAACTTCTAGCTCAGGGGATTAATAATCGGCTGGAATCAGCTGGAGACAGAGCTTTGGGGGATGATCAATTGCTCAAAAAGTTGAAAAAAAGCTGCTAATGATGTTGATGATATTGTAGATGAGTTCAAACTCAAGGCTGAAAAATATGAAGCTGATGGTGATGGTGGTTTTGTGTCCAGATACCTCCACAAAAACCAAAATCATTTGTATTTCAATGCAAGGCTGCCAAAAAGATCAAGAAAATTAAGAAGACCTTTGATGACATTGTGAAGCAAAGTGCAGTTTTGAATTCAGTACCGGGCCATGGTCCTGTTAGCAATATAAACATGACCGCTGTGAATAATCAATCATTGCCTTTCACTGATGGGCCATCGGTAATTGGAAGAAACCAAGAGATGCACCAAACAATATCTAAGCTGCTAGAGACAGATGACCAACAGAGAATCAACATAGTATCTATAGTTGGACTTGGCGGCTCTGGGAAAACTACCCTAGCTCAGTTGGTTTTCAATGATAAAGAGATTGTAAAGAATCATTTTACTATTAGACTATGGGTTCATGTGTCTCAGGAGTTTCATGTTGAAAAAATTCTCAAGAAGCTATTTGATGCTATTCCTAATGAGAAGTCTGAAGGCCTCTCCTTGGCAAATATGGCCAATAAAATCTCAAACAAGCTGACCAACACTAGGTTCCTGCTTGTGTTGGATGATGTTTGGATTGAAGACCGTAACAAATGGGAAGAACTTATGGTACTTCTGAAGAATGGCTCACCAGGAAGCAAGATTCTACTCACTACTCGCAGTAGAAATGTTGCTGAAGCAGTTGAATCGACAACAACAATAGATTTGCCATCCTTATCTAAAGATTACAGCTGGCAATTATTTCAGCAAAGCTTTGGAAATGCTGCGAAAGATTTGGACTTTGAATTTCAACAAGTTGGAAAAGAGATTGTGAACAAGTGTGTTGGGGTGCCACTAGCAATTAAAGTTCTTGCAGGGGTCCTCCGTGTCAAGAAACGATTAGAACAATGGCAAGCCATAAAAGAGAGTAGTTTGTTAGATGTTGAGGGTAGAGAACATCAAGTATCTGCCTGCTTATTGCTTAGCTATTTTAACATGCCATCACATCTAAAGCAGTGTTTCACAATATGTTCAATTTTTCCTAAAGGTCAATTGATGGATAAAGACCAATTGATTGACCAATGGATTGCTCTTGATATGATCCCGGAAGATAGGGTTAATTACTTGGAATATATTACTGGCAATGACTACTTTAATCATCTTGTGCAAATGTGCTTTATACAAGATGTGGAGGAAGCAGAGGACAGGAGAGTAAAATGTAAGATGCATGATTTGGTGCATGATCTTGCCCGATCCATTGTGGGTGATGAGATTTCACTTGTTCTGCCAAAGAAGATAACCAATGTCACAAAAATATGCAAGTATTTTTGTATAATGGAACACACAAGACATCGTCCGCCCAAAAATACATTTAGAAAAGCACGTGCTGCATATATTGCTAAAGATAATGGTTTCATATTTGGCAAGGCATCGAAGAAAGCAAAACACTTGCGTAGTATCACTGCAGAATTTGTGCATACATCAGCAGCACTCACAGCCATACTACAGACAAAAATCTAAGGTACCTTAACATTTCAAGGTTTAATTGCACAATACTTCCAGAGGTCATTTCGGACATTTGGTGTCTGCAAGCTCTTCATTTAACATCAGGTAATCTTGTCAAGTTACCTGAATCCATTGGTAAGCTGCAGAAGTTGAGAGTTGTCAACTTGTCACGGTGTCATAGTCTAAGAGGTTTGCCAGATTCCATTGGTAATTGTGTCATGATTTCTAGCATAGACCTTTCTGGCTGTCAGCGGGTTGCAACTTTACCAAGCTCTATCGGCAGGAATAAAAGGCTAAGAGTATTGAGACTAGGTTGTACCAAACTTGAGAGGCTACCATCAAGTATCACGACGCTAGAAAGCATGGAGTGTTTGGACCTTGGCAGATGTTCTGAGTTGGTAGAGTTGCCTGAAGGTATAGGGAAGTTGAAGAAGCTTGTTGTTTTGAACCTGAAAGGTTGTGAAAAGTTAAAAGGCATTCCAAAAGGGATTTTCCAGCTTACTAGACTAGAAACTCTGGGATTATATGTTTTGGGAGAGGATGAAAATGATGCACACATCTCAGAGCTTGAAAATGTTAATAGGATCACCGGAAAACTAACTATCAGAGGTATTGGTATGGACCCAGATGTTGCACACAATGAATGCTTGAAGAAGAAAGAAAACTTACAGAGCGTGAAACTAATTTGTCGGAGAAATGTGGGTGTGAACTCTGAAAATCAGCTGGAAGGGTTGGAACCACCGCCTGGAATTAGAAATCTCAAAATTATCCGGTATTCAGGTCAAGAATCCATACAGTGGATGTTGAAGAACAAAGGTGCAGAAGTAGCAGGGCTTCCTCGCTTCCAAATTTTGAGCAAGTTAGAATTATCAGATTTCCCAAACTTGGAGCATTTGGAGGGGCTAACTGAGTTGCCTTGTTTGAAGAAGCTTGTGCTCAAAAAAATGACTGCTCTTAAAAGAGTAAGATGTGATCCATTTCCTTCACTGTCTGAGTTATCTATGGACAAAATGCCAAGTTTGGGTGTGGTTTGGATGGCAACAGAGGTGAGCTTAGCTGATGTGGAAGGGGGACAAGTGCAGGTTGGTAATTGTCTATCTGTTCTAAGTATATCAAGGTGTCCCATACTGATAGTGATGCCATACTTTCCTTCCTCATTGAAGAGCTTGCGTTTGGTTAAGAGCAATGTGGAGCTGCTGGGACAGCCAGGCATAGGCCAAGGATCCTCTTTGCCTTCTTTTAGTTTTAGCTGCCTAAAGAAGCTTGTACTAACAGACATGCCGCCACCAGCACGAGCAGCAGCATCGTATGGATCTGGATGTCAATGGGAGCTGCTGCAACACTTGACGGCACTGGAGTCCTTGGTAATTCAGATGTGCCATGGCCTAACCGAGCTGCCAGAGAGCATGCGGAACCTCGCATCCCTCCGAACCCTGAGGATTGAATTCTGCACTCTCTATATGCTTCCCGAGTGGCTGGGGGAACTCCGTTGTCTGGAAAGGGTGGACTTTTATAAGTGCGGTAGTTGGAGCCATGGATCATCAATGCTGCTGCTCAGGGCCATCAATGCAACACTGCGTATTTCCCAAACTTTGCAACGCTGCTCAAGGCTCTACTCGGTCTCTGCAGACTGTGCATATTCATGATTGTGACAGCATAAGTAGCCTCCCGCAATCATTCAGGCTGCTGACCTCACTCATGAATCTCGAAATAACTGAATGTCCTGAGTTCTCGCACCTGCCAGAATGTCTCGGAGAGCTCCGCTCTCTACGAATGCTCTGCATCAAGAAATTACCCAAGCTGAGCAGCCTTCCAGAATCATTGGGCTACCTCAGCTCCCTCCAGGAGCTCCGAATAGAACAATGTGTGACACTTGGCCAACTGCCCGATTGTGTTGGGGAACTTTGTTCTCTACACGTATTCATAATTCGGGAGTTGCCGAGCCTGACGTGCCTTCCGCAACCGTTGGGGCACCTCACCTCCCTCCAGGAGCTTGAAATAGGAGACTGCGAGACACTTGGCCAACTGCCCGAATCTTTGGGGGAACTCCGCTCTCTAAGGAAATTCGAGATATGGGCCTTGCCAGGCCTGACTTCTGTTCCTAATTCTATGTGTCGCCTCACTTCCCTTGAACTACTTGTGATCGTGCTCTGCCCAGGCATCAAATCCTTGTCAGAGTGGATTAAAGGCCTCACCGCTCTGCATATACTGCTGATCTTTGGCTGTCCTGATCTAGAGAGGCGTTGCGAGAGGAAGAAGGGTAAAGACTGGCATCTCGTCTCCCACATCCCTCATTTGTTGATTGGGGAAGCCTGTATAGAAAAAAGTGGTGAGTTCGTTAAACTCTGACAACCGGTGCCTTTTTCTTACCTTGTGCAGATTCACAGGACAAAACCTAGCTAATTCCTTATTCATCTTAATTCGATCATTGCAGATATATGTTCAAGGTTGACATAGGCTTCAGTTTTTGTGAAACAGTTTGCTTTGGGTGAGTGCATATGTACACACTCTCCAAATCCAGTAGGACCGATTTGCACCTAGAGTTCTGAGGTATTATTCTATATTCCTAAACGCTATTGTTGTTACTTCTCAAGCCTGCATACCAACAACGTCCTTTCATTCTGCCTCTTTTTTTTTTTTTCTAACACAATAGGGTCCAACCACCACCTGACATACTTCATATGTATACTACTACTACCTCCATTTCTTTTTATAAGTCATTTTGGTTTGTCTTTGTAGTTGTCCAAAACGACTTTAAAAAATAGAACCGAGGTAGTAGTTGTTAGAGTCTCTGTTATTTTGCAGCTGAATTTTGTCAGTGTACCCAAAATCTGCATTGAGAAAAGCAATCTCTGAAGCTAATTAAATTTTTTATGTTTAGGAAAATATTGCAGTTTGATTCTGCAAGTATCACGAGTGGTAACAACGTTTTTGCTTTAGTAATTGCACTACTGCTTCTGATGGAGATGTCTTATAAAAAAACACGACGGGTGACAACAATTCCTGATAATTTGATCTTTAAGTATGGTTAATTCTAAGTATGGTACATTTGCAGGCTCAACTCCGTCACTATTATTAGGCTGTCATCAAGCAATGGGTGAAGAGGCATATGAAGAACTTGAGTCTTATGTGATGTGAGAATTTCTGGTTGACAAGTCAAGAGATTTATATGCCAGGTGTGCAACCTCGGGCTCTGTTTTTGTGTTGTGCAAATGAAGAAATGCATCAGTTTTTCTGACTACATTCATCCTGCTTCTATACTGAAACAAGTTGCTGCGTCTTGCTTGCTACTCCTAACGCATGTAGGGGGATGGGCTGCGACTAGGCGCTGAAGATTCCAGCCCATTCGCTGAAGATGAGGAAAAAAAGAGGCAGTTATCTTGGTTGATACTACTTGGTAGACAAGATGAGAGGATTTGCCTAATATATCGCTGAAGCTTTTGTTTCCGTATGGTTGAAATGTTGGATCTATTGTACAGCTGAGTTGCAGAAAGAAAAATCCCCATTGTAGCTGAACTGAATGCATCAGTTTTACTTCTCAGGTGGGGCAAAACTCCCCGTTGCAGCTGAGTTGTAGCTGAATTCAGAATGGAATAAATCAGTTTTACTTCTCAGGTGGGGGCACAATAACAGAATGACACCTACAAGCACTGGAATCCTAGACAGACTTTAATTTCACTAGTTAGGAATCAGTGGTCCAGCAATGTGTACTTAATTCCGGTAACATATAACAGCCAAATAATGACAGATTAGCACTTAAGCAGAGACTAGTAGAGACTGGTAAGAACAGAACCTGCCTACACTAAAACAACCTTTTTAAGGCAGAAACATTTACCACGGCTCGTGAGGCGACTGGGCAGATCCGACCAGTCGCTGTTAGCGAAATCAAATTCCCGGGTGCCCCCGTCGATGTTTAGCCAACCGACCGGCCGGTGGCCACACTTGGGCGCCGTGAAGAGTAGGCGCTGTCCATGGCCGGCCACTTCCTAAAGCCGGTCAGCGCTCTGGGCAGCGCCGGCGAGGAGGGGACGCCCGAGGTCAGGTCGGTGAAGAAAAAGAAAGGGGATATTTCCTTGCCCTTACAATTTTAGGTTCTTTGGAGTTTGCCCTTACAATTTAGCTAATTGGAAATTTGTTCTTTCTATTCTTATTGTCCTTGACATTTGCCCTTTTATACGTATGCTGCCTAACAGGGCCCACCTGCAGGCATTGTATTTTTGGTACATGTCCATATTGCCCCTGGTTGAAGTCGGACGTCCTCACTCACGCCCATCCTTCTGACCTGTCGTTCTCTCCGTCCTCGGCGCCTCCTCCAGCCTCGCCGTCTCCGCATCCTTACCGTGCCCTCCCCCCCCGCCCTGGCGGCCCTTGCTGCGGCGCGGTGGATGTCCCCCGAGGCCGCACCCATAGGCCACGCTTGCCCCGCCCTGCCCGGCATCCCGCAGGACCCTCTACGATCACAGATGGCGACAACGTGGTCTAGGATCGGGAGGGGAGCGCAGCTGTCGCTGTGCAGGACCTCTACGAGGGTGGCGTCGGTGGCTTCCACGCTGTGTAGTGCCGCCGCGATGTCCCGCGCCAGGGGCAGCATGCGCCGTCCCTCCACGCCTCGTGGCAAGGTGCGCCCGCCATCTCCTCCCGGTAGCCAAACGAAGCATCATCACTACGGCCACGAGGCTGCACCCGGCGTCGTCCGCGGGGCGGTGACGGTGGAGCTCGAACGCCGAGACAAGGGAGCACGAGGCGTGACGGGCGCCGCCTCGCCGGATGCCATGCCTCGGCCCGACGCGGCCCGAAGAAGCCTGCGTGGTGGTCTTTGGGCACCGGTGGCGGCGCGCATCGCGGCGTGCGTCTGAGGCGGGTGAGCTCGCTAAGGCGAAGAAGGCGACGGGCCGAGGTGAAGAGCGCCAAGGCGCGGCCCGCGGGGAGTTCTTGGGCTCCGAGGAGCACGAGCGAATCTTTGTCGGAGGCGCCCAATGGTACGAGCGGGGCATGGAGGAGAGGACATGAAGCGCGTCGCCGCGTCCGGCCGCCCCGACATCGATGCCGCTCTGCTGTTCGTGTCTCCCGGCGGGTTTCAGTAGCTGTGCCTATTAGATGATATGGTTGTTATCCATTGTAGCCGGCGTATAGGATAGATATGCGCCCGGCATTGGTTGTTACATTACTTGTACTCAAAGATGTTAAGTAGTTAGGATTGTAATCCAAGGCATAGATTCTAACTTGTGATGTAAGCCACGCAGGGGGCCATTCCCTGCCTATATTAACAAGCAACCGAGAGTCCCTAGGGGATAACTCTCGTTCCACCAATTTCTACATGGTATTCGAGCCAAACTCCTCACGGAAATACGCCATGGCGCTCCCATCTTCCTCCGAGGCCTTTGCGGCTTTCTCTCCTCTCGGTTATCCCGCCGATCACCGAGAAACTCACCCCGCAAGAACTACGCCACATGAGAGAGGCAGTCCTCTCTCGCACTGGGAGCCCATATGGCGCAGTACATCGACCCGACAGCCAAGGTGCCGGACCAGTTCCTTCCTCCGAAGGATGACAAGAAAGATGAGCCACCAATCCTGAACCCAGATTGGGAAAAGTGGATGGCGAAGGATCAGCAGGTTCTGAGCTACCTGCTGAATGCGATCTCGCCGGAGATTGGGGCACGATCACTTCGTACACGGCGACGGCGCCTGGACCGCAATTCACACGTTGCATGCGTGGCAATCCCGGGCCCTGATAATCAGCACCAGGATGGCGTTGGCCACCGCTTCCAAGGGTAACAGCTCCGTTTCTGATTATTTTGTTAAGATGAAAGCCCCGGCAGATGAGATGGCTACCGCCGGAAGGAAGCCGGAGGATGAGGAGCTTGTCTCCTATATCCCCGACCGGCTCGATCCGAGTTTAATCCGATCGTAATACGCGCCATCACGGCTCGCGTGGAGCCGATCACCGTTCCGGAGCCGTGACGCGCCCGGCTCACTGCGTTCGGCGGCGCATGGAGATCCACACCGCCACCCGGTCGTTCGTGAACATGGCGGCAAAGGGCGGTCGCGGCAACCAGTTCAACGGCGGTGGCCGCGGTGGCGGCCGAGGCGGGCGAGGTGGCCGGGCGTGGGGGTCCCAAGGATGGCCGTGGCGGTGGCCGTTCCAAGGGGAACTTCTAGCCCGGGGTCTACCGCCAACTCTGCGACAAGGAGGGCCATCCGCCCTGCGCTGCTAAAGAGGTTCGATGCCTCGTTCCAAGGGCCTCGGCGCAAGACCGTGTCCTCTGCCACCATCGGGTCCTATGGCGCCGGGTCCTATGGCGTGGACACCAACCGGTGCGTGGATTCTGAGCCACGGACCACATCACGGGGAGCCGGAGAAGCTGAGCTTCGTAACAAGTACAACGGCGGCGACCACGTCCATGCCGCGGATGGGGCGGTATGAATATTTCTCATGTCGGTCATTGCGTTGTTCATTCCCCTAGTGGTGATTTCCATCTAAAAAATGTTCTTCATGTCCCACAAGCTCATAAGAATCTTTGTTCTGTCAATCATTTTACAAAAGATAACAATGTTTATCTCGAATTTCATCCGGATCATTTTTGGGTTAAGGAACCGGAGACGAGGAGAACCCTCCACGAGGGCAGATGTGAAGGAGGGCTCTACCCGTTGCATTCTTCCCAAAGTAGTCGAGTCTTTCGGTCTTCGAATAAGCAAGCTTTCGGTGCCACCAAGTCATCTTCGTCCGTGTGGCATCAGCGTCTAGGACATGCTTCCTCTCGGGCGGTCAAGCTAGTTCTAGATAGGAATAAAATTTCTGTTTCCTCAGACTTGAATAAAGATAGGGTGTGTGATGCTTGTCGGCTAGGCAAGAGTCATCGTTTCCGTACCCTAAGTCGGCGAGTGTGTGTCGGCTGGTCCTTTGGACCTCATTTTTTTGGATGTATGGGGCCCCCCCCCCCCTCGGTTGGGTCATATAAGTACTATGTCGGTTTCATTGATGATCATAGCAAATTTACTTGGCTTTATTTGATTCGTCATAAGTCACAAGTGTTTGAATGCTTTCATAAGTTCCAAAGTCTTGTTGAAAGACAGTTTAATCGAAAGATCCCGGCAAAGACAAACGGATTGGGGTGGCGAGTATCAATCTTTGAACTCGTTCTTCCAGCGCATTGGCATTGCTCACCACGTGTCATGCCCACACGCACACCAGCAAAATGGCTCTGCCGAGCGCAAACACCGACACATAGTCGAGATGGGTCTATCTCTTCTTGCTCATGCATTGGTTCCATTGAAATTTTGGGACGAAGCTTTTTCGACAGCAGTCTATCTTATTAATCGCTTGCCATCACGAGTCATTCAGGATCAAACACCCTTCGAGCGTCTCTTTCACCAACCACCCGACTATGCTTTCCTCCGCACTTTTGGTTGCGCAGTATGGCCCAATTTAAGGCCGTACAATTCTAGGAAGCTCCAATTTAGATCTCAACAATGTGTTTTTATTGGATATAGTACGCTCCACAAGGGATACAAATGCTTAGATCCCAAGACCGGCAGAGTCTACGTCTGTCTTCCCTTTTGCCCATCTTCATCCCAATGCGGTGCCCGGCTTACCGAAAAGAAATCAAACTCCTTCCGGACATCCTTCTTCCTTCCACCACTAGCCTTGGGGATGGTCACGTACTTGATTCGCATGTGCATATTTCTACTAATCCGCCACCTCAAGGTGGAGGCTCTGTGACTGTTTCAGGCAGCGTGGATGGAGAAAATACGACGACAACAGGTGCTCGGCAGGTGATTGCTGGGCATCATTTTATGTGTCCCCGGGACGGAGACAACACGCGCATCAAAGATGCTTCACCTGGCGCTGCTCCCCGTCTGACTGGCGGCGGATCCAGCGCGGGATCTGGGCGGCCGTTGGACGCGTCTCCCGCACGGGGGGAACCTATCACGGAGGCCAGATCTTCTACATCCTAGCCCGCGCCGCACCACTCTACGGAGACGCCTCACTCACCACAGACAGATCCCACGTCCGGGGGACAGGAGCTGGTGCTGGCTACTGTTGGGATTTCATCCCCCGGATCCTCTACGGCCGGCTCTCCTGGAGCCTCTTCGGCAGCAGCTTCTCCACCAGGACCGGTGACTCGTGCTCAGCGAGGTATTGTGCAGCCTAAAGTTCGTACTGATGGCACAGTACGTTGGTGTATGCAGGCTACTGCAGATACAGGTGAACCGTCAACCATTGAAGAAGCTCTCGGTGATCCAAAGTGGTGTGCGGCCATGGATAGTGAGTTTGATGCACTCACTCGGAATCAAACATGGCATCTTGTGCCAAGACCTAAAGGGAAGAATATTGTTGGATGTAAATGGGTATACAAGGTAAAGCGGAGAGCTGATGGCACCATAGACCGGTATAAAGCACGCCTTGTTGCTAAGGGGTTCAAGCAACGGTATGGTGTGGATTATGAAGAAACGTTTAGTCCGGTGGTAAAGGCAGCTACTATCCGGCTAATCCTATCCATTGCTGTCACCAGAGGATGGTCCTTGCGTCAATTAGATGTACAAAATGCCTTTCTTCATGGCATCCTGGAAGAGGAGGTTTACATGTTGCAACCTCCTGGATATGCGGACAAGAAAAACACCCTACATATGTTTGCAAGCTTGATAAAGCTCTCTATGGCCTCAAACAAGCTCCACGGATGTGGCATGCTCGGCTATGTCAGCGGTTGGAAGCTCTCGGGTTCACTGCTTCCAAGGCAGATGCATCATTATTTTATTATAATAAAGGTGGTTACATAATGTTTGTTCTTGTGTATGTTGATGACATCATTGTGGCCAGCTCATCTCCGCAAGCCACGGATGCGCTACTCAAGGATCTCCAAGCTGACTTTGCTCTTAAAGATCTTGGGAACCTTCATTACTTTCTGGGGATTCAAGTCACAAGAGGGGAAGATGGATTGACGTTGTCTCAGGGACGCTATGCTTCAGATGTGCTCTCTCGGTCAGGCATGGATAAAGCTAAGAGTGTTGATACAGCTATGTCTCCCTCGGAGAAGCTTAGCTTGGTGGCTGGTACACCACTCAGTGAAAAGGACTCCACAAATTACAGGAGCATTGTAGGTGCTCTTCAGTATCTCACACTCACCCGGCCTGATATTTGTTTTGCCGTCAACAAGGTGTGTCAATTCCTCCATGCGCCAACCACTACTCATTGGACAGTAGTGAAACGCATACTTCGGTATATCCGTGGGACTCTCAATGTTGGTCTCAGGATTCGGAAGTCAGGCAACATGATGATCAGCGCCTTCTCCGACGCTGACTGGGCTGGCGATGTCGATGACAGGCGCTCTACCGGTGGGTTTGCTGTGTTCCTCGGTAACAACTTGGTTTCTTGGATGGCTCGGAAGCAGCCTACGGTGTCTCGCTCTAGTACGGAGGCTGAATACAAAGCGCTTGCTAATGCAACAGCAGAGATGATGTGGATCCAGAAATTGCTGACTGAACTTCGTGTTCCTCATCCTCCAGCGGCGAGACTGTGGTGTGATAACTTAGGTGCCAAGTATCTCTCGGCAAACCCGGTATTTCATGCACGCGTACTAAACATATCGAAATCGATTTTCATTTTGTGAGAGAGCAGGTAGCTCGGAAGTTGCTTGATATCCGGTTTATTAACTCTGGTGACCAAGTCGCGGATGGTTTTACCAAAGCTGTATCGGCTGAGAAGCTTCGACGTTTTCGGCACAATCTTAACCTTGTTAGTGGCTAAGATTGAGGGGGAGTATTAGATGATATGGTTGTTATCCATTGTAGCCGGCGTATAGGATAGATATGCGCCGGCATTGGTTGTTACATTACTTGTACTCAAAGATGTAAAGTAGTTAGGATTGTAATCCAAGGCATAGATTGTAACTTGTGATGTAAGCCACGCAGGGGCCATTCCCTGCCTATATTAACAAGCAACCGAGAGTCCCTAGGGGATAACTCTCGTTCCACCAATTTCTACAGTGCCGAAATATTTTGGCGTGAAACTTGTGTAAATTTTGCAGTTGCTAGCGGGCTCCCTGCCAGGATTAGCTCGCCTTTTCGATCCACGTTGACACGGTGATGATCTATTTTGAGCCAAATGCCCGTTTAGTAGGCAAAATTTTCTCAGGTTACAGGCTTACAGCTTCTGAGCTGAGAAGATTTATATGCACACACTGAGAAGATTTATATGAACGCAGTGTTATAATGTATTGGTAAAAAGATCAATAATACTTTCCCACATGGTGTTCACGCCGCTGGCATCCACGTGCGTTGGCACGCTCGGTAATGCTCCGTCGTCGAGCCCGTCATCAGCCGCATCTAGTCGGCACTCGCCACCCGCCCGGCTCCTACTTCTTCCTCGCCTCCTGCAACGGCGTCGACACCAAGGCGCCGCGAGGTGCACTTGCGGCGCGGCGGCGGCCGGGCGAAAAAAGCTGCCCAGCAACCCGTACCAGTTTCAAGATCGCCCGGTGCGGCGTGGGCTATGGGGGCGAGGGCGGTCTGCGGGTCCTTCACCACGCCGCAACAAGGGCCCCGGGGGGGTGCGGGAAGGTGAGGGACGGGGAGGGCGGCACGGGAAGCATGTGGAATGGCGAGGAGGTGGAAGACGGCGAGGGGCGGAGTGATCGATAACGGAGAGAACGGCGGCTGAGGACATCCGACTCAAACCAGGGGGCAATATGGACCTCTACCAAAATACAATACCTGTAGGTGGGGTCTGTTGGACGGAATAATGTATAAAAGGGCAAATCTCTAGGACAATGAGAATATGAAGGGTAAATTTCCTAGCTCAATTGTAAGGGCAAATTCCAAAGATCCGAAAATTGTAAGGGTAAGAATCCAAATGGGTTGACATGGGCCCCGGATGGAATGTTGTCAAGGGCCCCTGTTTAGAGCCTAGAATTCGGGGCACAAAAAAAAAAAAAAAATGGGCCAACTTTTGTAATTCGGGCGAATTTGCGAAAACAATATTTTCCTATTTTTTTCGACATTTGCATGGCAGGCCCATCATTTCGTCCGGGCCCATGCATTCCCTACCTAACCCCTCGTCCCTCCCTTGGCGGCCGCTGGCCCTAACCCTATCCCCTTCTCTCCTCCCACTCCGTCCCGATAGGAGCGCTCCGTCGCCGCGCCGAGATCCGCCATAGCCGCCGACGCGCTTCCACCGCCTCCCTCTCGGCATCCTCCTCGATGGACGGCGGCGGGGCTCCGACCCGCGGCAATCCCTTGCCGGCGGCGCAGCGGAGTCACGGCACCGGCCGGAGCGTCTGGCGCCGGCGGCGACACCTTTCCCCCGCGCCCCTCAGCAACCCCTATTCGGCGTCGCGTGTACAACCCCGTGTACGCACGGCGTATGCGGCGTCGCCGTCGCGGCGTTCAACCCGGCCGGCTCGACTTGGCCGACCCTCGACCTCAACACCTCCTCAGAATGGCCGGACGGCCAAAGCATTGGGGATCTTCTTCGTTCCGCGGGCCTAGACGTCGGCCAACGGGCGCGCGAAGCGACCCACCAGGGGCGCGGAAGCGAAGCTGGCGCGCGGGCGACGCGCGGATCTAGCGGCCGGAGGCATTGGATCTCGCGTTCTCTGGGGCCGGATCCTCACCGGCGGCCCCGACCTCCGCTCATCGGCGGCGGTTCGGGCCGCCCGACCGCTCTCCGTTCGCCATTCTGCGTTCCATGGCGGTCTTTGCGCCGTCGGCCCTCGATCAGCGTTTGTCGGCGGCACTGCGTCGTCGCGCTCCGTTCTCTTGCGGTGCATTTGTTTGGCCACCTGCGTTCCATGGCGGCGCACCCTTTGGCGGTCCCTGCTATGCCTATGCGGCGTCCTACGTCGTATGCGCGCCCCTACGCACTACGCTGCCGTCCCTCGCCCTACGCCGGCGTCCCTATGCCCAATGCGAATCTGGCCTCGACGAAGGGGTATGGCTGCTCACGGCGACTTCGTGCCACCGAACCCGTTCCCACTCCGGCTACAGGGGACATTCTCGGCGAGGAACACCTCCGTCGCCCGTGTGGACGAGGTACATCTTCATGCGCCATTACGTTTCTTTACCTTGCGTTCTCCATGGTCCGCACATTTCCGTTCATTTGGTACCCTTGTTTCGGTCATTTAGGATGCAATAAATAGGGGTCGTTGTGTGGCAGAACCGCCCGACTTAATGCACTCTCAAGAGTACTTGTCTTCCATTAGACACTAAGTACCCAAGTGAGCATAATAAATCACACAGTTCCGTCGAGCACACCCAAAGGGAGAACTCGAAAATCCACAATTTTCCATCAGGATCACAAATGAGAGAGTAAAGCTTACATCATTCTTAACCATTTCATACATCACTTTAATACATCGAGTTTTCAGCGGAAATAAAATTTATTTTAATGACAAGTTAAAAAATTAATATGGTAGCACAATGTAAGACTTTTCTTTGCAAAGCATTTTTGGTTTGAATTTTAAATAACTCTAGTCCATAACGCGAAAGGAAATTCTCACGAGCCCACCCGGAGATTTCCACACACAAAGTCGACTCATCGGCACCTGCCACCCGCAACGGGGGTAGAACAAACCCCGAGTACTCAATTGTACTCCGCAAGACTTACCCGTCGGGAGGAAATAACTTGAGACTCAAGGATATGCAAGGCTATCTGGCTTGTGGTTTATTGTAGCCGCAAGAAGCATTACTAAATGTTCATCCTTATATTTATTTTATAAGCGGTCATGGTTAGTTCAATTACCTAACCATTCTAGGTAAGCACCTTTTTCTACTTTCAAGCAAGTGTTGAGCAATCAGAACCATCTTAATTCCATCCTTCATATTCCACTTCTTACTACGATTGCTAGACCATAGCCAAGTCGCACTACCGTCTCGCAAACGGCGATTCGCGAATCAATGTCCCCACCGGGTACCCGAAAAACACACGCCTCGTTTGTGCTACAAAGACTGCACAAGCCGAGACTAACCTTGTCCACTCCGTCGAGGGCTCCAAGTCCCCGTCCCAACTTCGGACCCCAAGTTCCCAACTCCTGAGTCCGCGACTCAGTATGGTGCTACTTAGGCGTCCACCATCTCCGCCTCCCTACAATCGGCCCGGATAGAGCCAGAACCCACGACAAGAGAGTAACAAGTCTTCCCGCTCCCATAAGCAAGTATGTGCTCGGGATAATAAGTTTGTGACTTGACCACCATCCACAACAACGGACGGTCCTCAATCGACACAGGCGGGACAAGCACAATCAAAGCCTCGCTTAGATTGCCCAATCCAAGTCCAATCCAAATCCAAATATAGTCCCGCCCGGTCTCCAAATTATTATCCATATATAATCCATGTGATAGCATCATAAATAAATATTTCCTATCTCTCGCGAGCGTGAGGGAAATCACTGTCTTCTACCGAAGACCTATAGCATAGCATTCTACACGAACCTGTCATACTAGTAGGACTCATAGGATAAAGATATATATGCAAGTGGATTCCATTCAATTCCTCGAAACGTAAATGCACAAACATATTTTATAAAGTGCAGAATAATAGGGGTTATGAACCGGGGCTTGCACTGGTAAGATTTAACCAAAGTTAGCATTGCACCGAAGTGACACGATCAACGTTGCACCATCTTTCAGCAACTCGGATGACTTCACGATCCATCGTGGTTCCTATTACGATATACGCGGATGCAACGTAGAGACATAAATACACAGTAACCGTACGTAACTCTGAACACGTCTCTCGAGCTAGCTCTATAGCTAACGTACTAAGCTGCACATCAACGTGGTAAAGTAAAGCATGCATTTTCTTACTAAAGTTCTTACAAGTTGTACTTAAACAAAATTAAGCATTTCAAATTAATTAAAGAACTGAAAATATTATAGAACCATGTGAGATAAATATATTAACAGATAGATAAAAGAATTTAGGAACCTAACAAGATTGGTTTCACAACGTTTGGCTCCCTAATTGATTTTATATTGAACTTACAAGATCTAGTTCGTTTAGTCACTTTTGAAGAGAAACAAAGCTAACAGACATTCAGCCTAAACCTCACCCACGAAACAGAGGTGTTCGTGCTCACGGACGACTAGAGTTAACAGAGAAGCATTAGCAGCTCACCGATGCACGCTCCGGTGATGGTTGTGACGGAGAAGGGTCTCGTGCAGAGCTGGCCGCACACGAGCGGACTGGCGGCGACGTGCTGACCGACGGCGAGGCAAATCTGAGATTAGCCGTCGATAGGGCACTACTGGTGTGGGGCGTGCTTCTAGCTAGCTCCTATGGCTGTGCAGTGCACTGGTTCAAGCACTTGCACTGAGAGGCTTGGTGCTGCGTGAATTTAAAAGGAGAAAGGAGCTTCGGCTTTTCCAGGTGAAGGTGTGTACGCGGGCTGTAATGGTGGTGGCCTGGTCAAGGACGGTAGGCAGCGCAGAGGCAATGCCCTACACGGGGTTGGTGCAGCCGAGGTCGGTCATGGCGTCATAACTTCGGTTGACGAGCGTGCTGGACGAGGACGGCAGCATCTCTAGAGACATAGGCAAATGCTGCAGGCAAGAACAAGAACATGGAAGAAACGATGGGCGCTGGACTCCTCGTGGCTCAAGTATTTCAGCTAGACCTGGACTTGGAAGGCACATACTTGACTTACCTCTCCGACACTCGCATGGCTAGCAAGGGAGAAAACAGTGTCGCAGCAATAAATTTCCATCATGACCAAAGACCAAGAGATGTCGCCAACGTGATTCTTGCTTCATGCATGCACTGTCCTCTCTCCATTCTCTCTTGCTTGGGCAGCTTGATCATACATGCAAGTGCTGGTATAAGTATACGGCACTTAGTATGATAGCATTTCCTACTTAGTTCCTTATTTATTTTTCTATAGAAAAACGGCAAGGTGATTGGACATGCCTTGCTCGGGCACACAGGCAAGCTGAGCAGATGCTCGGCCAACGCGGTCTGAGCGTGCTCAGGCGGCACGCGAGCAGCCGGCGGCGACACGGCAAGGCCAACATGACGGCCAGGATGAGCAGAGCAGGCAAAGTCTCTGATGTGCCATCAAGCGCGTTCATACGCCATGAGAGCTGGGAACGACTTGACTCTTGCCCGCCTTGGAACAGCGACGAAGGGCAGAGATGCGCTGATCCTACGCGGCGACCGACTTGCAGCTCTACAGCGTTGCTAGCGGCACGGCACCGCGGCCGCGGCCGAACAGCAAGGACGATAGGGCGTCTCAGGCACGGGAGCAGGGTGAAGTCAAGGGCGAGGACTCGTCGGCCAGAGCCGCAGAGAAGAAAAAAACGTCGTCGACGGATAGGCACTGGCTCGTCCTGGTCGTCCTTGCCTCGGCTCCCACGAAGCGACTTACTGCGGCACGGTGCTCACACGGTTGCTGAAAGTCGAGGACAGAATGACGACTAGGAACAGCGGCAAGCCCACGCTTGCACGGAGAGAGCAGGAGGAGATGCACAGCAATGGCCAGCTACAGCCATGACCACGAGGTCCACGACGTCCAGAGGCCATGCCAAAACAAGTCTGACCGGCCAAGTGCATGCAGGCACAACAATTGAAGGCAGGGTGATCACGATCAAACACTAATCCACTAGCTAGCAACTTAACTCAAGGTCACGTATATGTGTATATATAGTATATAGTATATGCGTGTGTGTATATATACATATAGAAACTGCTAGCTAGCTAAACTGTTAGCGTAGAAACTTGTAATTTTACACACCGAGTACATTAACTTAGATATTTGTTTGTTAACTCCAAACATAAAAGCGAGTCAGTCACACAAGGTTCGTTTATCATTTTGTGAGCGTAAAGAATTTTGGAACTTGTGAAACTCATTTCGCTAATTTCTTTTAAGCCTTAATGTTAGTGCTAAGCAAGCCTGTAACACCAGGGGTGTTACACGTTGGACCGACCCTGAAAAAAGTGAAGAAGTTCGTTGACATCTATTGTCAAGTCATGGATACCGGTGCTTAGAATTGCTATTTGGGTAAAATGACGCCAGCCGGCTGGGGTGAGATCTCAAGGAGATTTCAATTCGCCACTGGTGGTATAGTGCATAACAGTGAGCAGTTTGGCTACATCTATCGGAGGCTGAGGAAATAGTGGCACTTCATCAACAATAAGATGATGACAAGAACGGGGTTAGGCCACGGCGACAACGTCAACACAATTATGGCAGACGACAATTGGTGGAAAGAAAATGCTAAGGTGAGACCCCCCAAGTCCAACTTATGCCGTTTCGTAATATTTTAGTTCAACTTATGATTGGGATGGCAAATACTGAAGTAAAGGCTTTTTCTATTTTTTCAGGACAATGAGCTCTTGGCGTTACGGTACAAGATGCCAGAGTACCTAGACAAGATGGAGAAAATGTTCAGGGGCATTGCTGTTGATGGTTCCACATCTTATGCACCTGGTCGTCGCAGGACAGTTCAGAACATTAGCAGTGACGACAACGAAGCGGAAGAGGCAGATGACGGAGGAGACAGAGGACAGAGGTGCACCAAGCCAAGGTGTTGGGACACCTGCAAGCGTTGGAACCAAGAGGACCACCAGTTCCCGTCAAACATTCGACTTCCGCAGCACAGCAACTAGTCCCCAAAAGAAGATCAAGAGCCCCCTTGTGTGGACTGTTTGTAAAACGTTTGATGGCCTCACTGCAGCCATTGCAAGCAATCAGACCTCGTACAATGATGCTTACATGAACCATTTGAACCTTAAAGCGGAAGAAGAGAAGAAGAAGGCGGAAGCGCGGAAGGCCACAATGAAACACATCAGGGAGTTGGCTATGGAGTGCGACTACGATGAGTCGTGCCCAGAATGGAGGGGGGTGCTTAGGATAATCAAGGATACTGATGCCACAATGTACTTTGAGATTAGTGGCATTGAAGGAAGGATGCAGCAGATTAGGGAGGCAGCGGGCTTACCTCCAGTCTAACTCTTTTAATTATTTATGTATCCTGATGGTTGTGTCCTGTTAACATAGTAGGGAACCTAGCATGTTGGTAGCATATTAGAACAATGCAACTGAACTGTTTAGTTAATGTATGCTTTTGCTGAAATGTTGTGATAGTTTGTGTGCCCCTTTCTTCATGTCGCTGATGGATTGTTGAATGCGGGTAGTCGATGAAGAGCCTGACTTAACACACAACACAAACACTAGTCCTAAGGGGGAGCAGGATGACTCTAGTGACGAGGAGTTTGACCACTTCGTATTTGCCCATTTTCAGCAACAACAAGCAATTCTTGCTGCTTTGTAGTGTACGGTATGTCCATAATGGTCGAGCATATTGACAAGTACTGCCTTAGGTCAGAGCCTAGGATTGTGGATTTTAGTGGTCTTGATTGGGTGCATAGAAATCTTGCCAATGAGGAGGCCTGCTATGACATGTATCGAATGACCCCAAAACTATTCTATATACTACATGATCTGTTAGTTAAAGACTATGGACTCAAATTTAGTGGGAAGTCATGCACCCTAGAGGCCTTAGGACTGTTCCTTTGGGTAGTTGGAGCCCCACAATCAGTTAGGCAAGCAAGAAACATATTTCAAAGGTCCCTAGGAACTGTGCATAACCTGTCCTACAAAGTGCTCAAATCTGTCCTAAAGCTAGGCGATGATATCATTGAGCCAAAGGACCGAGAATTTAGAACTATGCATCTCGGGCTTCAGAACCGTAGGTTTTATCCACACTTCAAGGACTGTATTGGAGCCATAGATGACACCCATATCCCCGTCGTAGTAGACAAAGAACTAGTGAATCAATACTTGTGTCGTAAGAACTACACTACACAAAATGTGATGGCGATCTGTGACTTCGATTTGACATTCACTTTTGTGAATCTTGGCTATCCTGGTTGTTCCCATGACATGAGAGTGTTTGATGGCCTTTGGACAAACATCGACATGTCTACCCGAGTCCTCCACGGTACTTTAGTACCGTTTAGTGTTTCAACATCCTAATTACATGTACTTGATACTTACAAGCCTTCTCCGCTGCGGGGAAGTATTATTTGGTGGACTCGGGGTATCCGAACCGTCCGAGTACCTAGCGCCCGTCTGACGACGGACGAGGTATCATCCGGACAAGTTCAAACGTAGAAGAACCACAAGGTAAAGAAGAGGTCTTCATCTATGCTCACTCATCACTAAGAAACTGCATTGAGCGAGCCTTTGGAGTGTTGAAGCAAAAATTTAGGATATTATTAAAGGGTATTCCAAGTTATCCTAACACAAACACATATTATAGTTGCTTGCATGGCAATTCATAACTTCATAAGGATGAGTAAGCATAGCGGCCGAGACTTTGCTAGTTGTGACCGTCATCCCAACTTTGTGCCGTCTGCTGCTACTGTTGATCAACCACCAAGTGAGGACGCGCCTGTAGCATATGATAGTGAACAGATGAATAATTTTCGAGATTTCATAGCATTGCAGCTGTATCTTGATGGGTAATAAGTGAGAAGTGGAATAAATCATGCTGTTAGGAGTTGTACAATAGAGAGGACTGCTATTTGTTTGCATTCGGTTTGCATCTTTGTTGAGATAATAGTGTGATGTTTGTAATATCTCGAGGGCGGTATTTGTTTGCATTCAGTTTGGGTCGCTGTTGTAAAATAAAGATGACTGGTATTGGTTTCCATTCAGTTTTGTATGGTCTTGAGACATTTTTCTAGGCAACGTATTCTATGGAAATCGGCTTCGTGTGAAAACTATGGAAACTCAATCAAGACCACCACGATCTAAATCCAACGTCCAAGATTTTTTTTTTTTTGCACTTAAACCCTCCCACCCAACCCATGTTAATCTGATTAGCAAAGTTAATGGTGGGAGGGTTTAAGTCAAAAACCGAATGTTGGATTTAGATCGTGTGATGCTGATTGAGTTCCATAGTTTCTGAAACTTCTGGCTGGTTTCCGTAATACTAACGTTCCCTTTTTCTATGGTTTTCAAACAATTATTTGGTAATTGTAACAGTTATGTGTAGTTTGAATAAGTGTTGTAATGTTTGTAACAGCTAAGAGTTCAATTGTAACCGGTTGCATGCATTTTGTGGATGTGCATGCATTTGAATAATTGTTTATTCTGTGGATTGTGGCTGTGCATGCATTTGCATGCCACCGGTTTAAATAATTGTATGTTTTGTGCATGTGAATGCATTTGCCTACCAAGGTTGCATGTGGTCATTGAATAGGGGCAAATTGGCCCAGCGTACGCCCTCTCCTTTGCCATGCAAACATGTCAGAAATGAGTGGTGTACAAAGGTGTACAGAAGTGGGAAATTTGGTGTCCAAATTCTGGGCTCTAAACGGGGCCTCAGGGCCCTTCGGCCCACGGCTGCTGCTCAATTTTCATCACATTATCCAAAGAGAATTTTTTTCTCCCCTAAAAATAAAATTCCAAAGAGAATTTTCATGTCAAGAAATGCTCGTGGCTCCGGTCTGAACGCATGCGCTCTCGATGTCCCTTCTGCCTTGTGACCTTCTGGAAATATCACTGGCTGGCAACGAAAAACCAGCAGAGAGGGAGATATTTCCAGTTCCTGACTTCCTCTGTGCGACTATGCTTTGCTTTCTTGCGTCCTGTGGACGTTTCTTTAGCCGTCCACATTTTCTGCGCTGCCCTGCACTAGCTTGCTTAGCACCAGGGCCCAGGCACCAGCGGAGGTCCAGCCATCTAGATCCAGAGGCTCAGGTAAGCTCAGTTGCGCCTGCCTTGTGCTAATCCAGTTTCGATTTGCACACACACATCTGCTCAGAGCAATTGGAGATGTCAGAGGCAAAATTAGCAGCACATATGTACTTGCAACCAAGAATATGACATCCAGTTTGCAAATTTCATATTATTGGTTGCAAGTACATTTGAGATGTCCCATTCCAGTGTTAAATATGACGTTAAAAAAATCCTGTATAACGGGTTGGTGATAGATCAGTTCATCCCAACCTACAAACCAAACAAACAGTCAGCGAGTCAGAATATGGCTCTACATCACAATTCTCAAATCAAACACACCATAACTTAATCAGACAGGGCAAGCTAGTGCTTGTCTGCAATGGAATAGCAAAAAGTAAGTACCTCTTCAACTTTTTTATTAAATGGGAATTTTTCATGATGGCCCTTTGACTTACAACGCCTCTGAAGAAACACAAAGCACCTAAAAAGAGGCGCCCACATTTTAAAATCGTGGAACAGTTTCTAAATCCTCCACGACACGTTTGTTTTTGTTTATCGAGACTGGATCTGACCAACCCTGGTACAGCTATTCACAAGGAACCTGCCCTGCCCTTGCTTACCGATTTCACAAGCAAGAAAACAGGTCACAAAACTAGCCGAAGCCTGGCCATCTGGATCCAGGGGTTCATGCTAAAGCAAGCTTAGTTGCTCCTTGTGCAAATTCAGTTCGATTTGCGCGTGCGCGCGCGCGCGCACACACACACACACATCTCGTTCACGAGAGAAGGAGCAGCAGCATCTCTTGTCTAAGATCCAGGTATGTCTTTACACGATTCTACCTGTGACCAAGAATATGACATCCAATTTGCACACCAGTTATTTCCGATTCTTCACAGATACTGAAGGCCGAGCGCTTCGAACTCGAAGATCATACTGTTTTTAACTACAACGACGCTGTTGATTCTTCTGTGCTTGATGTTCTGGTATGTTCATCATGCAGGCATTCACCTTTCCTTTCTCTATTCAACTATTTATGTTCCTCTTCCATAGCCTATAGAAGAATAATACTCCATCTGTTCTCAGGCTCTTTTGTTTTGAGTGCTCGCTGGGTTCGCGCTTTGGGTCACTCCTATGTCCGTGAGTCTTGACACTCAAATTAACCTCTCTCCCCTTTCAATTCGTTGAGAAGTTGACATGGCAGGAACAGAAGGCTGTTAAAGACTGCCTGCAAATTAAGAAACACTTCAGCAGCATTCATCAAGAGGCTGAGGGCTAGCTACACTTGTTTGCGCAGGTCAGATATCGAGAACAGATACATAATTGCACAAGAAAGTACTACAAGTATAGAAATCCTTTTCTTTACAAAATTCCTGATTATTTTAATTTGTAGGAAATCTTGGCGAAACAAGGCGCTTACAGCAACACGCTCAGTATGGAAGCTGCTGCATTGTCTGCAGCAGTATCTGCAACGTTGAAGCTTGTGGGCAACAAGTTAGCTCCACTGGTCATCAAAGAGTACAGCTCTATAGTGGGTGTGAAAGAGGACCTCCAGGAACTCCGAGATCTAGCAGAGGACATCAATACCCGTCTGGAAGGAGACAGAGCTCTATATATTGGGGATGCTCCATCGCTCAGAAAGTTGAAAGAAGCTGTTTCTGAGGTGGAGGATGCTGTGGATGAGTTCCAACTGAAGGCTGAAAAATATGAAGCCGATTGTGATGGTGGTTTCGTTTCCAAATACCTGCACACAAAACCAAAGTCGTTTGTATTCCAATGCCAGGCTGCCAAAAGATCAAGAAAAAATTAAGAAGATGTTTGATGTCCTTGTGAAGCAAAGAAGTATTTTGAATTCAGTGCTTGGCAGTGATCCTGTTAGCCATACAAAAGACATAGCTACGAATGTGCAAACACTGCCCTTCTTGGATGAGGCAGCAGTAATCGGAAGAGAGAAAGAGATGAATGATATTATGGCTAACCTGCTACAGGATGATGACCAATAGAGAATCAAGATAGTTTCAATAGTTGGACTTGGTGGCTCTGGGAAAACTACTCTGGCCCAGCTGGTTTTCGGTGAAGTCAAAAATAAAAATCATAATCATTTTCCAGTTAAACTATGGGTTCATGTGTCAGAGGAGAAATTTCAACTTGAAAAAATTCTCAAGAAGCTATTTGATGCTATTTCAAATGAGAGATCCAATGACCTTTCCTTGAATTATATGGCAAATAAAATCTGTGACGAGTTGACCAACAAAAGGTTCCTACTTGTATTGGATGACGTTTGGACGCAAGACCGTATTAAATGGGCACAGTTCATGGTACATCTAAAGAATGGCTCACCAGGAAGCAGGATTCTACTCACTACTCGTGATGGAAATGTTGCCACAGCAGTGGAATCTACAACACTAATTGACATGCCATTATTATCTGAGAATTACAGCTGGAAAGTATTTCAGCAAAGCTATGGAAATGCATTAGAACATGACTTTGAAGAAGTTGGCAAAAAAGATTGTAAACAGGTGTGGTGGGGTGCCATTAGCAATTAAAGTTCTTGCTGGGGTCCTCCGTGTCAAGACAAGATTAGAACAATGGTATGCAATAAAAGAGAGTAATTTATTAAATGTTGACGGTAAAGAACATCAAGTATCAGCCTGCTTGTGGTTGAGCTATTTTAATTTGCCATCTCATCTAAAGCAGTGTTTCACAATATGTTCAATTTTTCCTAAAGGCCACTTGATTGATAAAAATAAATTGATTGACCAATGGATTGCTCATGACATGGTCATGGAAGATGGGCATACCTACTTGGAAGATATTGGCAATGAATACTTTAGTCATCTTGTGCAAATGTATTTCATACAAGTTGTGAAGGAAGTACGTGATGGAAGTGTGAAGTGTAAGATGCATGAGTTGGTGCATGATCTTGCCCGATCCATTTTGGGTGATGAGATTTCACTTTCCACGATTCCACAAAAAATGCACCGGTATTTTTCTATATTGGAACATACAAGACATCTTCCACCCACAAATACATTTCAAAAGGCACGTGCTATGTACATTAATGAAGGTGATGAATTCATATTTGGCAAGGCATCAAAGAATGCAAAACACTTGTGCAGTATCACTGTGCAAGGTATGCATACATCAGCACTCAAAGCCATAGTAAAGGCCAAATATTTAAGGTACCTTAGTATTTCAGGATTGAAACATGAAACACTTCCTGAGGCTATTTCAAACATTTGGTGTCTGCAAGCTCTTCATGTAACATCAAGTGATCTTGTCAAGTTACCTGAATCCATTGGTAAGCTGCAGAGGTTGAGAGTGGTCAACCTGTCAAAGTGTTGGAGTCTAACAGGTTTGCCAGATTCCATTGGTAACTGTGTCATGATTTCTAGCATAGACCTTTCTTGTTGCTGGGAGGTTGCAGCTTTACCAAGCTCTATCAAAAAGGAATAAAAGGCTAAGAGTACTGAGACTAGGCCATACCAAACTTAAGGAGCTATCAAGTATCAAGGGACTAGAAAACTTGGAGCTTTTGGACCTTCGATACTGTTCTGAGCTGGAAAACTTGCCTGAAGGTATAGGGAACTTGCAGAAGCTTGTTGTTCTGAACCTACAAGGATGTGGAAAGTTACGAGGGATTCCAAAAGGGATTGCACAACTTACTCGACTTGAAATGCTGGGATTATTTGTTATGGGAGAGGGTAAAACTTATGCACAAATCTCAGAGCTTGAAAACGTGAATAGGATTAGCAGGGAACTAACTATCCAGGGTATTGCACACTATATGGAACCAAATGTTGCATGCAAGGAATGGTTGAAGCATAAGACAAACTTACAAAGCCTGACACTAATTTGTGCAGGTGATGTGGGGGTGAACTCTGAAAGTCAGCTAGAAGGGTTGCAACCACCGCCTGGAATTAAAAACCTAAAAATTGTCAGGTATTCAGGTCAGGAATCAACACAATGGATGCTGAAGCATGTTGGTGTAGAAGTAGCAGTGCTTCCTCGGTTCCGATCATTGTTCATGTTGGAACTATCAGATTTCCCAAATTTACAGCGGCTAGACAGACTAATGGAGTTGCCTTGTTTGGAGAAGCTTGTGCTCAATGAAATGCCTGCTCTTAAAAGCATAAGTGGAGGTCCATTTCCCTCACTGTCTGAGTTAGTTATGTATGGAATGCCAAGTTTGGGCGTGGTTTGGATGGTAACAGAGGTGAGCTTAGCTGATGTGGAAGGGGGGCAGCTGCATATTGGTAATCGTTTATCAGTTGTAATCATATCAGAGTGTCCAAAAGTGATGGTGATGCCATACTTTCCTTCATCACTGAAGGTCCTACGTTTGGTAAAGAGTAACATGCAGCTCCTAGGACAGGCAGGCCTAGGCCAAGGATCCTCTTTGCCTTCTTTTAATTTTAGCTGCCTAAAGAACCTTCACTTAATAAACATGCCACCACCAGCAGGAGCAGCATCCTATGGATCTGGATGTCGATGGGAGCTGCTGCAACACTTTACAGCACTGGAGTCCTTGGACATTTGGAGCTGTCATGGCCTAACTGAGCTTCAGAGAGAGCATGCGGAGCCTTGCATCCCTCGAACCCTGTGGATTCGGTATTGCTCAGCTCCCTGTATGCTTCCCGAGTGGCTGGGCGAACTCCGTTATCTGGAAAACATGGACTTTTATAAGTGCGGTAGTCTGAGCCATGCTCCATCAATGTAGATGCAGTCGCTCACGGCCCTCAAAGCACTTCGTATTAGTCACAGTGGGTGGGTGGGGGGCCTCTGCTCTCCGTCCCTGCAGACTCTGCGGATTGAGTATTGTGACAACATATTTAGCCTCCCGCAATGGCAACCCACCTCACTCACGACTCTAAAAATAATTGAATGTCATGACTTCCACCAGCTCTGCTCTCTACAAATGCTCACCATCAGGGAAGTACCCAAGCTGAGCAGCCTTCCAGAATCATTGGGGTACCTCACCTCCCTCCAGGAGCTCCAAATAGAAAATTGTGGGGCACTTGTCCAACTGCCTGATTGTGTTGGGGAACTTTGTTCTCTACGCGTATTCAAGATTTGGTGTTTGCGGAGCCTGACGTGCCTTCCCCAATCATTGGGGCACCTCACCTCCCTCCAGGAGCTCGAAATAGGAGGCTGCGGGGCACTTGGCCAACTGCCTGAATCGCTAGGGGAACTCTGCTCTCTAAGGAAATTCAAGATACATGGCTTGTGGGGCCTGACTTCTGTTCCTGAATCGATGTGCTGCCTCACCTCCCTTGAACATATTAAGATCTGGAGATGCCCGGGCATCAGATCCTTGCCAGAGTGGATTAAAGGCCTCACCGCTCTGCTGATACTGGATATCTGGGACTGCCCTGATCTAGAAAGGCGCTGCGAGAGAAGGAAAGGGAAGGACTGGCATCTCATCTCCCATATCCCTCGTCTGTTGATTGGGAGAACTGCTGCCCGCTATCGTCTCATCTGGTGAGTTTATTGAACTGACGATTGGTTCCCTTTTACCATGTGCAGACCTAATTCCTCATCCATCTTAATTCGATCATTGCAGATATATGTTCAAGGTCTACATGGCTTCAAGTTTTGTGATACAGTTTCTTTGGGTGCGTCCATATGCGCACATCCTTACTTATGATTAATCCAGTAGGATTAATTTGCACACAGAGTTCTGAGGTATTATTCTATATTTGTAAACGACATTGTTGTTACTTCTTAAGCCTGCATACCAACAGCGTCGTTTCATTGTGCCTCCTTTTTTTTCTAACAGAAAAGGGTCCAAGCAACACCAGACAAACATGAAACGCACAGCAGATGCATGTGTGAGGTTAATTTGAACTCTGATTTCAGGTAGCGTATTTGTATTGATTTATTTGATTGTGGAGGTTTGCAGTACGATAGTTCAAGCTCATTGTGCTTTTGTGTAGTATACATGGCTTCTTCAGATCACATCGTGCGGTGTCTTCAACGATAAAAGGTACATGAGCAGAACAGAGATAAATCGAACTCCTTAAGTGCTATGGAAATGCTTTGCAATGTTCTGTTGGAAAATTTCTGCGGCTAATTGATATTCTTCGGTTGTGTACTACTAGTTTAGAGTCTGTTATTTTGCTGACAGATTTTGGCTGAGTACCCAAAGTCTATGTAGAGAAAAGCAACCTCTGAAGCTAATTATTTTCCTATGTTTAGGAAAATATTATTGTGCAGTTTCGTTAAGCTGTCATCAGTCGATGGGTGAAGAAGCATATGAAGAACTTGAGTCTATGTGATGTGAGAAATTTTGGTCGACACGTCAAAGAGATTTATATATCAAGTGAGAAACCCAAAAGCTACACGGAGCATCAACCTCAGGTTCTGTTTTTGTGTTCTGCAGTGAATAAATGCATTGTTTACTGCTCACTATTTTCATCCTGCTTGTGCTCAAACAAGTTGCTGCATTTTCATGGTTGCCATGCAAATGCAGGTGGGAAAAAAAGCAGGATGGAGAGTTGGGCTGTGACTGCGAGGATTCCAGCCGGAGAAAAAAAAGAGTGTCATATATCATGGCTGCAATGCTACTACTGCCTGGAGTACTTCAAGTGGTGGACCAGAAGAGAAGGGCTTTCATTTGGTCAAAAGATAAGGAGTTAGAGAACTCTGTGTTCAAAAATCAGTGCCTTCTTCTGAAGGTGCTGCACCATCGGGGAATCAGCATGGGCGTGTGGGTTTTGTAAGGAGCGCGTGGATCTGAGTTCACTAAAAGGAGTCTGCTTTGGGGGCTCACTGGGAAGCTCTCGGATCCCTGCTTCCTCTGTACCAGAGCATCACCTAAAACTGGACTTGCACTGTCTGACAGGGAAAATAAGTAAACAAGCGCTTAAATGGTATAGCTTTTGGTGCCCTTTTTCTGAGTAGGAGAGAAAAAATACTATCCAATAGCACCGTTCTCATATAGTCAGTTATATGTTCTTTTAGAGTTTTAGTTTGGTATGGTTGAAATGGCACATCTATTGTACAGCTGCGTTGCAGCTAAAATCACCATTGCAGCTTACTGAATTCAGAAGGGAATACATCAGTTTTAGTGTTTTACTTCTCAGTTGGGGCAAAATACCTGAATGCCACCAAAAAGCCTAAAAACACTTGACTCCTAAACAGACTTCTATAACTGCACTAGTTCCCAATCAGTGTGGTCAAGCAATGCGTACTTAATTCCAACAACATATATAATAACGGCCAAATAATGGCAGATTATATATAGCACTTAGAGCAGAGTTCAGAGACTAGTCACAACAGAACCTCCACTAAAAGATCAACTGGATTAAGGAATTGACACCTAGATGAAAGAACATTTACCACGGCTCCGGAATCGACTGGACGGTGGAGGCAGCAGATGTCTACAGAACCGGCCAGCTCTTGGGCTAGTCAAACCGCCCTGGTGCCGCCGCCGGTGTTTGGCCCCGCCCAGTGGCCACACTTGGGCGTAATGAAGGGTAGGAGATGGCCATGGCCTGGCATATCCTGACTACGGACAGCGCGCTAGGCGGCGCCGGCGACGAGCCAGGTGGGGATGCCGGAGGGCCGTCGCCGCGTCGCCGGCGGCCTGATAATCGTCAACGGTTGGGGGTTGAGGTTGAGGTGTCGTTAATGGGCTGGAACGAGGGCACGTTAAGGGGCTGGCATGGCCCAGACGCGGGCAAGGTAGAATCTAATCTTTGGGCCCTTGTGCCCATGGTGATATCTGGAGGCTCGTGTGTCTGCTGCAGTGCAAACTCTGCATCGTAAACTCCCACGCATTGATCACAGTATATATCTATAATCTATATCTATACCTACTTAATAAAGAGAGAAAATTTCTGTCTTCTCCCTCCTTTTCGTCCAGCCTTTTCGATTGTATTGAGTTTGGATTATATTAGTCTAGCCTTCCGATTGTATTGATTTGTTTCACCTTTTTTTTCTCCCTGCCTGTACGACATATTGGAAACGGACTAGATTTGGCTCGGGAGAAATACAGACGGACGATCTTCCCTGGCCTGATTGGACTCGCTCTGGACACAGGAATCCAACTCACATTATTACGTCCTAATAAGGCAACTATAACTCAAAATCCATTGCTATCAGGACTCCTCAAACAAAACCAATAAATCATGATTCCTTCTTCCTCTGTTCTCAAACAAAATCGGCCGGATTTTCGATGACCTTGGCCCCACTTTGCCGGATGAAGAAACCAAGGAACGCATGTGGGAATCAGGACAAACTTTGGCGACCCCTCCCACTTCGTCGGATCTGAGAAACCAAGGAGCAGCGTCCATCAAAATCATGAGGAAAAAGATCGGTAGGGGAAAAGAGCAACTAGGCAACTAGGCCGGCCATCTCATGCAGTCATGCCGCACTGCCTCCTCTACCCAACGCCAAGAACAACATGGAAAGAAGAGAATTTAACAAGGGAATATTGTTTCATGAAACAGAATATTTTCAATGAATAGGGGAAGAACATCTGGTCCAGCCACAGGCACGTTGTTGAGCGTGAAGGGCGGCAGACCAAGGATGAGGTTGCGCTGCAAGGTGGCGCATAGAGCACCGTTGTGGCTGATGGTGCGGCGTCGACATCAAATCGAACCCTCTCGGAGAAATCAGCACAGGCTATATAAGCTTGGCATGGGCTACAAAGTTCTCACAACATCGACAACTTACGACGTTCCACAACCACTAGCAAGACGCTAGCGTGTTGGACCGCACAGAGATGTCGGCAAGCAAACTAGAGCAAGATCCTAGCTGCAACAACTACAACACAATTTAAGGATTATACATCACTATAAATTGCAGCCAAAATACAACAAGGCAATGAGAGATGCAGAGATGCTTGCCCTGTATTTTCACTAGGATTAAATCACTAATCAACATTAGAAATTGATATCAACCAACAAAGAGAACATTTGATATCAAACAACTAAGCTAATACTTGAGAAGCCATTTTGCCAAATGTATTTAAAAGAGCTTTAGCTCCACTAGAATACCACTTCTCCATTAAAGAGTCGGAGTGCGAGTAAAAGGCTCTTAGCAGTTTGCCAACGAGGGAAAGCGACCATGGTCTGTAGACACAACCAACGTTATAATTTTTAACCGTAGCAACGCATGGGCATATTTTCTAGTAAGTGTAATAACAGGTTCAACCAAAAAAAAGGGTAGAAGTGTAACATCCATGCTCTGGACACAGAATAGTGTAGTTGTGTTTGTATTTTTCAAGATTAATTTTTAGGATTTAATGGCACCATTTTTGATGATATAAGCAACATGATTTTTTAGACTTCATGTATTTTTATCTAATGATGCGCATTCACTCAGTGAAGTGAGGGTTAGCCCGAGGGACGCGAGAAGGGGAAGGAAAAAGGGACGAGATCGAGGCTAGGGCGTATGCACGGTAGGGAAAGAAGGCTAGGTGGACACTAGGGCCACAAGTGTTCTGGCTCGAGAAAAAAAGGGGAGAAAAGAAAGGGAAAGGGTGCGGGCTAGAATTTTAAGAAGACTAGGAAAATAGAAAATTTCTAAAGTTTTTCAAACTTTTGAAAAAAAAAATCATTTGAAATTGTTTGAAGTTCTTTTAAATGTCGTCATTACCACTCTAACTTAAAATATTTTTCAACCAAAAATACTCGGCTCAAACAATACATCCAAATCTATCTAGCTTGAGACTTGTAATATAATAATCAAGGCTTGCAAAAAAAAAAAACATTTATAAATTTTGTTCGATCATGTACCCATGCGATGATTACCACCATATTGTTCTTGAGTTGTATGAGACGCACGTGTATGAGGGAGAGGGACTAAATGGATTATCCACTTAAGCTAGGTCACTACCAGGGTAGAGGTTTTTTTGCTGATGGACGAAAACTGTCACGAAGATCCCAAAAACCGACAGGAATGTATTTCGTAGCCGTCAGGAATAAGCCGACAAGAGCAACTCGTCAGGAAAGATCTATTTTTTCATGACAATCAGCCGTAAAGAAACTATTCGTGACCAGTTGGTTGGAGGATGAAAGTCCGATTTAATCAAGCTAATTAGGACAGTTCTTCACATTTGTCATATTTGTCATGAAAAAAGACTTGTTCTTTGTGAATATATTGTCATATTTGTCAAGAGCAACTTCGTTCTTTGTGAATATATTGTGTCATGCAAATAGATGCAACTCCTATTTAATGATAAAGACTTGTTTGTGTCCTACTGTTTTGTACGACCCTTGACATTGGTTATAAACATCCAAATGTGATCTTAATTTAAGTCCAAAATAATGTGTATATATACCACACGGCAATAATCTTAGCATAAAGACAACCAAAAATACAAATGTAGCTTCAAGTGGACCTTTTCTGAATTTTCCGGGCAACGCTAACCAACAAATACACGCAAATGGAAAATATGAATACGCTCCTAACACGTCTTCCATCTCAGCTGTCAGTACCTCACCAACCGCAAGTGGGATTTTTCTTTATTTGCCCTTGTTTGCTTCTCACCAAATACTCGCAAAAGGCCAGATTAATGTTCATTTTAACACGCCTTTCCACCTCATCTGACAGTAAATAAACTGCAAGTGGACCTTTTTTATTTTTCCCCTTATTTGCTTGACCAAGACTCACCAAATACTACAAAAAACACGGCTTTCTACATCTTTTTTTTTCGCGACCGCGCCGTTCTTGGCGTATTTCATTAAGAAGAAATAAGTTCGAACAGTACCGGGTAACCACATAGTTACGAAAAAAGAACCTACAATCTACTGGATACATCATTAGGCATTACATTGTGAGCGATGTGCGACCGAAAGTGAACTAAAAGGCGACAACAAGAGGCGTTGTGTCAAAGTGCGCCTACAGCCGCCAGGAGCTCAGCAAGCCTCCTGTTGCCGGCCATGCACCATCTTCCGGCCTCCTCCTTGAACAGGCACGCGGCGGCTTGGGGTGCGAGAGCCACCGAGTTGAAGGTCCGTGCATTCCGTTCCTTCCATAATAGCCATCCTACCAGGAAGAACGCGGAGTCGAAGCCCGGCGCGGCAGCTTGTGCACCTTCTTCCGGTGTCGCAGCCACCAACACATGAAGTCTTCTTCAGCAACGGTGATGACATCCTGAAGGTGCAGCCTAGACAAGACAATGTGCCGGACTTCCCGGCTGTAGGGGCAACCAATGAGTATGTGATGAATCGTCTCGGGGGCTTGATCGCAGAAAATACAAAGATTGGAGTCCCGCAAGCCGTGGCGGTGGCGGCGGTCGGCTGTCCAGCACCTTCCGTGCATTGCCAACCAGAAAGAATAGGCGTACTCTTGGCGGAGCGGCCACCTTCCATAGCGACGCGCGCCGAGAACCGGCGAGGAGCCCAGGAACATGGCTCCGTGGCGGGCGCCGCCCGTAGTTGCGGTCGGCGGTGAGGCCCCAAGAGAAAGTGTCCGGCTGGTCGACAAGGTGGACCCGAGTCCAGCAGCTCACGAGAGGCCGTCAAACTCCACGAGAAGGCGGGCTGAGAGGTCCCCACGTGATCTGGCGAACCCATGCGTCGTTCGGGGAGTGCCTGCGCCACCGTGGTGCCCCAACGCCTGGGAGACGGCATTGAACACCAATGGAGCAATGGTCCGAATGCCTTGGCCGCCGATCAATTGTCCGTCCAGAAATAGGCGGAGTGGCCATTACCAACGTTGATCTGGACAGCTGCCTGAAAGAGAGCCAGGACCTCACGTTCCTTGCAGCATGTGCGCCTGCCTTCCCGTCGGTCACGCCAGGACCCACGAACCCGGAGAGCAACTCCCATGCGGCGCCAAGTCGGAGACACCGAGGCCACCAAGGTATTTTGGGCGAGCCACCACAGGCCAGCCCACCTTGCACCGGCCACCTGCCACCCTATCAGTGCCAGCCCACAGGGAAGCCTCTCCGCAGCTTGTCGATTTCACGGCGCCCCATGAAGATAGGCACAGTGCAATGCAGACATGAATAGGAATTGCGGACAGCGTCGCCTTCACAAAAGGCTGTCGCGTCCGGCCACGTTGAGAAGGTCCCGATCCACCCCGGCAGCCTGGCAGCCACCATATCGATGAGATACTGTTCCTCAGAGCGCTTCAACTTCTTAACTGACAGAGGAATTCCCAGGTATTTGCACGGTAGCTGGCCTTCCAGATGGCCCAACAGATAGATGCAATCCCAAGAGTATGGAATTTTCCGTTGTGGAGCCATTTTTCACACCACTTCCAACCTGAATTAGTTTTTTTTGGAACATCACAGGCACCAAAACATGTTTTACCGGCTTTATCTACTCCATGAACTATAAAAAGGAGCCATAGTCATGACAAGTAGGGCCTTAACTCCATAAGTTTAGACAGAGGGGTGTTTGGTATATGAAGATCCACCCTATTTTAGACGAGGTGGTACGTCTATCATAAGTTGATTTCAAAATTTTTTTATTTTTAAATAGGGGATTTCCCATGATGCCCCTTTGATTATACAAGTTGTTTGGTTCACTTGTTCTACAACGTACCATTATTTTACAAGTACAGCGTACTTGTCCAGTTGTCCTACAGCGTGACTTGATTGCAGAGTGTCAACCAATCACGTTAGTTACCGTTTGATTGATATTAATTTGGACGTAAGCTATTGAACCTGCTCCAACTCCAACGTCCTTTCTTCTGGGTTGTTTCCTTAGCCGTCCACATCTGACCACCCTCTACGGGCTATTGAACCTTCCATTGCTTAGTGATTTCACAAGCAACCAAGAAGCGTCACAGAATTAGCACTTGATTGCAGTAGCAGAAAGCCAGAAGCCTGCCCACCTGGATCCAGGAGTTCAAGCTAAAGTAAGCTTAGTTGCGCCTTCCATGTGCAAATCCAGTTACGATTTGCACGCATATATCTCGTTCAGGAGAGACGGAGCAGCAGCACCTCTTGTCTAAGAGATCCAGGTATTTACATGATTCTTCCTGTAACAAAAAATATGGCATCCAGTTTTGCACCCCAGTAATTTCCGATTCTTCACAGAATCACAGGTACTAAAGGAAAATCACTTCTGACTCGAAGATCACTACTGTTTGTAACTACAAAGACACTGTTGATTCTTCTGTACTTGATGATCTGGTATGTTCATCTTGCCCTTATTCACCTTTCCTCTCTCTATCTAACGATTTAAACTGGGACTAGTTTATGTTCCTTTCCTTAAGCCTGGAAGAAGAATAATACTCGATCTATTCTCAGGCTCTTTTGTTTTGAACACGCGCTGCTGGGTTCTCCCTGCCCTTTAGCTATTTCACAAGCAACGAACAGGCGTCACAACTCACAAACTAGCACTAAGCAGTACCAGAAGGCCGGAAGCCTGCCCATCTGGATCCAGGAGCTCAAGCTAAAGTAAGCTTAGTTGTGCCTTGCATGTGCAATCCAGTTACGATTGCACGCACATATCTAGTTCAGGAGAGAAGGAGCAGGATCACCTCTTGTCTCTAAGATCCAGGTATGACATCCAGTTTGCACCCCCAGCGCCTTCTACACTTTCTGTCCTTACACCAGTAATTTCCGACTCTTCACAGATACTGAAGGTTGAGCACTTCCAACTCCCATCCTTCTAAACGGCTGTCCAGGTGAGGCCATCAAGCACCGCAGAGGCCTGAGGCAGGGGGACCCCCTATCTCCCTATTTGTTCATCTTGGCTATGGACGTCCTGAACGATATCTTCAGATTAGCAACAGAGCAAGGATTCCTGACTGAGCTAAGGGGGCGGCATGCCAGCCTAAGAATATCCATGTACGCAGATGATGTGATCATTTTCAGCAATCCTAGCAAGCAAGACATCACCTGCATAATGGAAATAATGCATGCGTTTGGGGCAGCCACTGGTCTGAAAATAAACATGCAGAAGAGTACTGTGGCTCAAATTAGGTGTGGTGGTCTTGACATGGACAGCATCCTCCAGGATTTCCCAGGCCAGAAAGTGGGGTTCCCGATCAAATATTTAGGCATGCCACTGACACTTGGCAGACTTAAAATGGTGCACCTTCAATATTTACTAGACCGGGCCAAAAAGCGGGGCGGGGTGGCGAGGGCCGAGGCCCCGGTCAACATAGCCGGCCGTAGAGAGTTAGTGAAATCGGTGATTTCTTCCTTGCCAGTATACCTACTCACAGTCATGAAACCACCAAAGAAGTTCCTGAAGGAGTTTGACAAGGTACAAAGAAGATTCTTGTGGGCTGGGGATAAAGAAATTACAGGTGGAAAGTGCAAAGTAGCCTGGCCGAGATGTTGTGCACCGCCAGCCATTGGGGGACTGGGAATCATGGACCTAGACAAATTCAGCCGGGCACTTCGATTACGGTGGCTTTGGTACTCCTGGGATCATGCAAACAGGCCTTGGCTTGGGATGGAGCTGCCAGTGGACAAACAAGACGAGGCACTATTCAATGCTGCCACAACTGTGACAATTGGCAATGGCAAAACAGCCGTCTTCTGGACATCGCGCTGGTTGCATGGTGATGCGCCCGGCTACCCTTTTCCCCAATCTTTTCAAGCATAGCGGGAGGAAGAACAGAACGGTCCATGATGCTTTGGCAGATGATAAGTGGATTAGGGATGTCGATTATGACATGACACAAAGGGTCCTCGAAGAGTACATATCCTTATGGGTCAAGCTTCAACAGATATCCTTGTTACCAGATACTCATGATCAAATCAAGTGGATGCACACACCCGATGGCCAATATAAAGCAAGCTCGCTTACAAGATGCGATTCATTGGTTCCACTCTGTCGGCCACGGCTGAAGTAACTTGGAAGACTAAAGCTCCGCCAAAATGCAGATTCTTCACCTGGTTGATGTTGCAAAACAAAATCTGGACAGCAGCAAGATTGCAGATCAGACAATGGCCAAACGAATATTCGCCAGCTTTTGTGTTAGAAATCGGAAACGGTCCTGCACTTATTCGGGAGTGCCCCTTCTCCGGGATGGTTTGGGATCTGGTCGGGCTTTGGCTAAAAAATGACCGACTCAGGCCTCGAAGCTGGACTGCTTCTGCAAACATTGCTGATTGGTACCTAAACACCGCAAACTTCGGGTGGTCGGGGTAGAAGAGATGGGACTCGATCTATAGTGATGCTCACTTCTTGGGAAATTTGGAAGGAGAGAAATAACAGGGTTTTCAATAAAAAATCACGCTCGGCCATGCAGGTACTTGGAGGCATTCAGGAGGAGGCCAAGATGTGGGCGAGGGCTGGAAACAAGGGTTTGGACTGCTTGTTGTTAGGAGCCCTGCGCCCTCCTACCAATGTTGTTAATCATTTTCATGTAAATTAGTCTTCTTTCTGTAAGTAGGGGTGGCTTAGCAAGCTTATCTTGCCAGGCAAAAAGGCGCATCTTGCGCAATCTCTTGTACAAACTCTCCTCCTCTCTTATAATATAAGCCCGATATCGGATCTTTCAAAAAAAAAAAAAAGCACTTCCAACTCGAAGATCATACTGTTTTTAACTACAACGGCGTGCTGTTGATTCTTCTGTGCTCGACGTTCTGGTATGTTCATCTAGCCGTTATTCACCTTTTTTTTTCCTTTCTAGATTCAACGATTTATGTTCCTCTTTCATAGCCTAGTAGAAGAATAATACTCCATCTGTTCTCAGGCTAGCTTTTTGGTTTTGAACACTTGTTGGGTTCTCCCTTTCAGCTTCTTGAGAAGTTGAGAGGCAGGGCCAGAAGGTTGTAAGGACTGACTGCAAATTGAGAAACACTTTAGCAGCATTCATCAAGAGGTTAAGGAATAGCTACACTTGTTTGCGGAGGTAGGATATCGAAAACAGATAATTCCTAATTCCACAACTCTAGGTCTCCTATTCTTTACAAAATTCATGCTTGTTTACAAAATTCAATTTGTAGGAAATATTTTTAGAATACATATTAGTTTGACCAAAGAGTCCAAGAGTCACTAAATACTCGAAATACATTTCTAGTGAAGGCATGCTACAATACGTATTAGTTGGTACTACTACTAGGAAGCAGTAATACAATGAAAGGCCCAAAATGTTAGCCAATATTTTTAGAATATACAAGTGTATTTTGAAGGCAGTATATATAACAAAAGCGATTGGATGGGAGAGAGGCCTCCACCATTAAGAAGAAAAACGATCCTTCCCGATCGCGGAAAAATCCCCTAGTCTGAAATTCGCTCCTCGAACTTAGGACATGAGGGGGACATGAGGGGATGCAAGTTTATTCTTTTCGAGTCGATCCAAAACTTTCTCGCTTTAACAAAAATGACGTGCCGGCGGTTATCATGTGAAGAAAGATTCGCGATTACTTCGCCGCGCTCCCCAACCACCAACATCGCATCCGCCATCGCTCCCTCCCCCTTCCTTCACCCCCCACCAAATCCGCCCGGATCTGCTACAAGATCCGCCCACAGACAGCCAAGCCCGCTTTGCATCCACCGGGCGCACCAGGCCTCCAGTCCACAGCGGTAATGGAGCTGCTCCTTCCCGACACAGCGACAAGACAATTCGGAGGGAGCCAGAGCCAACACCGGACGAAGACGGATGGACCAAGGTACTACGCAGCGCAAAGAAGAGCCGTGAAGGACAGGTCCATTCAAGGCGACCGCCGACCGGCACTCCAGCTCCCCGCCCGGCCATACCAAAGTACTTGAGAGGTAAATGTCTTCGATGCCTCTCTCCAAGACACACGGCCGCGGGTCTGCAGGGGACCTGGTGCGCTACCTGAGCTGTGGCCGCATCGGCCATAAATCCATAGACTGCAAACCACTGTCGAAGACTCCACAAGCTCGATTGCGCGCCCAACCATCCACCTCGCCTCAACGACCCCAGTGCTATTAGCACTGGCACTTCCCCGGCGGCCATTCAGGGAGAAGGACGAGGAACCGCCCAGGCACCAAGGCCCAAGAGGGAAGCCAGGCCCAACCTAAAGACATCGGTCCACAATGGGTGAACTAGTTCCTATATTAGGCGAGCGTCTCGAGAGAGAGGACATGAACTTTGAATGAACTCATTCCAAATTTAAATTACCATCGTTATTCCTCCTACACCTCATTCTTCCCCTTCCCCACGCAACTTTCCCCTTCTTCTTCTTCCGATTGGCGGCTGCGCGCTGCTAACAATTGGTATCAAACTCGATGAGTCGATCGGAAATTCCCAGCACCACCACTACACTCGATTCCAACGTTCCCACGGAGCGATGCGGCCCTAATCTGGCGGTCCTCGATGAAATCGTGAAGCTCGGGCGCCGCTTCGACGAACAGGACGCCAACCTCGACCGCCGCTTCTCGGACCTCAAGCGCAACATCCATGGCGTGCGACGGCCGTCGACAACCGCTTCACTGTGTTCGAGACGAACATCGCCGCCGACTTCGGGCGCTCATATCCCGCCACGTCGCAGATCCGGAGGCGGCTCCAGCAGATCCCCGTGTCGGCACCGTGGAGTCGCGGGTCAAGTCGTTGGAGGCCTCCTAAGTCGACCTCGATCGGAGTACTGTCGCGCTTGATCGAGCTGGAGGCGCCCGCCTCTAGTGCATTCGCGACGAGCGAGTGACAGCCTTGGAGGCGTCAGTACAGTCCCAAGCATGTCTGAAACAAGGTGCTGAAGCTCGAGCAGGACCGCGCCCCGCCAGTGTTCTACCAAGTGCCTCCACGCCCGCCTCCGACCATGCCGCCGCTACAGGCCGTCCACAGCGCCCACCTGCTAGATTCACGGCCAACCCACCCGTCGTTGGGCACCACGTAGAATTGAGTCCATGGGATACGGGATCCGGGGTTGTCACTACCTGGATCCCTGTCCCGGCCAAGGGTACGTGTCTCCAGAACCCCGTGTGTATTCAGTTGAGCAATCGTTGGGTCATCCACATGTTCCTCATGGTTTCCATTATGGTTCTGTTGGTCAGCCTAATCCCACTCGCCCACCTGAGAACTTCCGATCCACCCCAGTCCTGCCACCTCGTTACCCACCTCCTAAACCACCAAAGGGACGGAGCGACCTCACCTTCGGGGTCATTGTCCACCTGGACATCATCGAGCCCCCACCAGACGAGTACGGCAACTCCGTCGCACGAAGGATTGACCGGCACTATGGCATCGTATAAGGTGAACGTGCCCCGCGCAAGCGCCATGCACCTGCACCCCTACTTGATGTTAGGCGCCACCGGTGTCGGGACGAGGACAACGACGATGACAGGCACGGTCGATACAACGACAAGAAAAGCAGCTATGGTTCAAGGATGTTCCGCAACCTCTACCGTGCACCGGGACAAGGGCAGGGAGCGGGAACGCTCCCACTCGTGCCACGAACACTGGTTTGATGCTTCCTCCACGACGGGAGGGCGCCACCGCCATGACACCGCCCCCACAGAGTGTCCCTGCGCCCACGCCTCCTCACTAGGAGCTCCCTCCTACATCGGCAAGGAGCCCAGGTGGCCAAGGAGCCAACTGCAATGGAGGTCCGGCCTCAGCCTTCACCGACTCCACAGCGCAAGGAACGGTGTCGGTGCGGTCTTGCAGTGGCCAATGCCGAAGTGGCCACGCAGCCGCCTTCGCATGCGAGGAACCAGCCCTAGACACTCCTACCTCCCACGACACAAGGTGCCTCCCCAACATTTTTGATGGCAAAGAACCGGCTCCCCGAACTGCCGGGCGTCGCCGGAGTCTAGACACAGTAGTCCACCCCTCCCCCTGACCCTTTCACACCTCATAGGGATCACCATGGCAAGAACGGAGGGACGACACCACCAGAGCTAACCGCCTAAAAGGCAGCAACTTCGCCGCCGTCCCAGGCACCGGGACCTGCACGCTTCAAGTCGGGTTTCGTATTCGGTGCAGCCCCGCGTCGACCAAACACACGGCGACGGGGGGACCAACCCCACCTAGGCGGCGTTCGCCCGGTTCAAGCCGGGCGATTCTTCACCCGTAGGACCCACGGCCGGCAGCGTCGGGCCCGCGGATCTTCGGTCGCACATCGTGACGCCTGCAGCTTCCCTGGCAACGTGGGGGCAGGAAGGCAGAGACTTTCCTCTCCTCCATCTCGCGTACCGATAACCCCGCCCGCCAAGCTGGCTCCCCCAAATGCGGGCGCCACCGAGTCGTCGACGCAACGCGCACCCGCCCAGCTCTGATACCAGATGTAACCGTACTAATCACTCAGTAAGTAGCACGGGGACACTCGATAAATCGCTACTCCGGCCACCGCCGAGGAACGCCGCCGGCGGCCACCAAGGCACGGGTTCAGGTTCTAGATCGAGTTCGAGTTGTCATCCTCCAGCACACGCAATACATAGGAGCCGTTCGGGCCTCCGACGCCCGATACATGGGCCGAAAGCAAAACATAATCGGATACAGGGAATTAAGTAGAATGGGCCGCATTCGGCCGGTCACCCAATCTGGTCCGCTTAGCTTCGAATTGCCCTTCCTGACGCGCGAGCTCTTCCTTTGGGCGCCCAGGTCTTCAGACTTGTCCTTCTCGGTGCTTGTTGATGACGGTGCTCCCAGGTTGGTGACAGCACATCATCGCAGCGCCCGCATTGCTACCAGATCATGGCCTAGAGGCAACACCGAGGATTGCGCTCGACAGGTTCTCATGAAGCGCCTCGGGGTCCTGGAGGAGGAAGATGACGACGCCACTAATGACCAGTTCATGCAGTATGTCAAGCTGTTCCAGGGACGCCTCAGCGACTCCACCGTCATGGCCTTGACGGCCCTGTGCGGCCTGGAGGACATCCCGGACCTGGTGCCTGCTCAGGCATAAGTAGAAGGTCGTGGACTTAGGGAATAGCCACTCTAAACAATGTTAACAATCATGTATTGTCTTCGTTCATCGTCGCCGTTGCCTGCTGCATGGAGTTGTCTCTAGCAGTGCCTATGCCGCCCAGCCATGCAAGGTGATAGCCAGGGGCCTCAAATTACTTTTGACATGGTCTGGCCTCTATTGGTCCAAAACCAGCAAGTGTCGCCAACCTGCTAATGCAGTTGCCCTGCCTAGCGTCATCGTCTATTATGTGCCTGGTATTTGTTACAATCAATCAGAGTGGCTCTTATTTCAAGTGGTGCAGATTTTTGTGTCTTCTTCTGCTGCTATTTTGGCCACCATCAGACTTGCCTAAAACCTGGGCTGCGCCCAATATGCTGCACCTTCTCACTGCCCAGCCTGGACGGCTTTCTGCATGTCCACAGCTGCATTCTGGGGTTATAGTTTGTGCTTTTATGGCTCAAAGAAACTGCAAATTATTAAATTGGAACGTCAGGGGCCTCAATGATGATGCAAGGTGTGACGCTGTCAATGAATTTGTGAGAGATACAGGCACCACCATAGTTTGCCTACAAGAGACTAAACTACATCATGTTGATGCAACCATTGTCATCCAGACTGTTGAACATTATTTTGCGAACTCTTTCGCTGTGCTCCCAGCTGCCCAGTAGAAAGGTCATAATGGCTAGAGGGGAGGGGTGTGAATAGCCTATTAAAAATTCTTGCAACAACACTAAACAAGCGGATTAGACAATAAGATGGCGAAAGCTAAATAAGCGGTGCTATGAATTAGCTAAGCAAGCCACAAGTCAATTCTATTGTCTCTAAATTCACACAAGAGCTATGTCGCTAGTTTACTCCTAGGTGAACAAGCAAGTCTAACGAAATTACCACTAGGAGCTAAACAAGACTAAGCAACCTACACAAGCTACTCAAGCTAAACAACTAAGCACCCTAACAAGATATAGTACTAAGTAATGCAAAGAGGTGCTAGAATACAATACCACCGGTGTAGTATCGAGGTTGTAGCCAATCACCGTGTACGAGAAATCTCCAACGAGCAAGAACAAGTGACACGATGATTTTTCACTGACGTTCACGTGCTTGCCGGCACGCTAGTCCCCTTTGTGGCGACACACTCACTTGACGGGCTAAGCTTAATGACCGATGCCAAATCCCCGGCGGGAGCTCAAGTAAACGATCACAAGAGAGGGTCCAACAAGCCACGAGCAATCCACTAGTGCTCCTTTCGCGAATCTCCCGCGGGGTAAGGAACGACCCCTCACAAATCCACCGGTGTGGCCTCGAACAAGCTCCAATCGAGCTCAACACCGCCTCTTGCTCCAAGCCGCTAGAGAACCGGGCAAATTCCCAAGAAAACAAGAATCCCGCAGCTTCTCCAAGGATGAAGTGCCTCTAGATGCAATTACCAATGCAATGCACTTCTATCACTCTCAATCTCACCAAGAATTCGAGTTATGGATGGAGAGATGAGTGGAGAGGAGTCTCAAATGCTCACAAGCAAGTTAGAGTGTTCAAATGTGCAAGAGAGGGGTAAAAGACCCGGCCATCCAAGTATTTAAAGGACCCTTCTCGAAATGGAGCCGTTGGGGGTTTTAGCGTCTTGGCCGGACTCGGCCGACCGGACGCACCAGCGGTTCGGTCCAGCTTCCGGTCGCAAATCGGCCATGCGTCCGGTCGATACGACAGAGCCCCCGGCCCACAGGTGACGGCGTCCTCCATGCGTCCGATCACGACTTCCGATCGACACCCGAAGCGTCCGGTCAAGGGTCCGGTCCTGCGTCGGCCAAAACCTGTTGCGGGGCTCTACGCGACGCACTGACCGGAGCCACCGGTCGGTGCGTCGGTCGCCCCGCGCCGCCGCGTCCGGTCACCCTTTTCAGACAAATTCTTCAAGTCGTTGTAGCCCTTTGCTTCAACCTTGCTTCGCCTCTTGCCATGAGTTATCAACACGTCGAAGATGATACCGTTATCACAAATGTTAGCACGTCGATAAGTTAGGCAAGATCAAAGTTAGTGCTCTCATTGTCCTAAATGCAATGTGCAAGTCAATTGGACCTAGAAGCACTTCACCAAAGGATTGTCGCGGCATCCCCTCTTGATAGTCGGCTATCTATCCTATAATGTGATCACACGCTCTATCGTGTCTTGATCACCGAAAGGAAAACCCTATCAAGATACCTTTGCCTTGATCTCCCGGGTTCCTCTCAAGCCGATCACTGAGCTTGACGATCCATCATGTCCATCATCATTGTCCATGTTCATGATCATCATGCTCCTTGTCATCCATCTAATCCTATCTCATAAGTCACACTTAGAGCAAAGGATTAGTGCCACAAGTGTGTCATCAATTTCCAAAACCAAACATAGAGATTTCACCAGACAAGAGGGGGCATCCTACTAGCAGTTAACGAAAACTACTTTGACTTATCTGGCGTCAACCTTGCCGCGCACAACATCACATAGCGGTGACCATGAGGGCCACCAACACGCAATGGCAGATCACAGTCGTCTATGGGCCTCAAGGGGATGATGAAAAGATTAGGTTCCTGCAGGAGCTCAAGAGTATCACCGTGCTGGCAAACAAGCGCTGGCTCATTCTAGGGGACTTCAACTTAGGGTGTGTTTGGTTGGGCTGTGGCTTTTGGAAAAGCTGCTGTGAGCTGTGGCTTTTGGAAAAGTAGCTGTGGCAAAGTAGCTGTGGGAAAAGTAGAAGGCCGTTTGGTTACGTAAGTTGTGGCTTTCGAAAGCCTCTTCACTGACAAGCGGACCCGCTCGTCGGGCACCTCTTCTTCATCCCGTGAAGGAGCGGGACCTTAGGCTGTTTAAATCGGGAGCCGAACCGGACGCATAATCCGGCGGGACCGGCGGTGGCGCTCGCCCGGGCGGACTGCCCGGACCCTCTGGCGGCGCTCGCCGTGACCCGAATCCTCCAATCGGATGCGGCGACATTGACTGGACCATGTCCTCACATCCTTTGCGGGGACTAGGGGAAATTTTCCTTGTCGTTACCTTGTCCTCCAAATCCACACATGCGCTCTACGAAAGGTACATATATAGCCACTCATTGACAAGATTCGTTAGAGACTACCTGGCTGGAAAGGAAAGTGGCTAAACAAGGCGGGCTGCCTCACTTTAGTCTCTTACGTCCCTATCGGTGATGCCTACATATCACCTAATGGTGTTCCCTCTACCGGCTGCGCTCGTAAGGTCATTGAAAAGATCGAAGGCCCTTTACGTGGCACGGAGAAGAGAACACGAACGGGGGCCACTATCCTGTTAATTGGCCTACAATGGCTTGACCAAAGGAGCTTGGGGGCTTGAGTCCCTGACCTGAGAGATTTAGTAGGGCCTTGCACTTGAGATGACTTTGGCGGGAATGGGTGGACGCCTCCAAATCTTGGGTTGGGATGGAGATACCCTGCAATGAGCTCGACCGGGCACTATTCAACGCATTTACCAGGGTGATTATTGGCGATCGCGCTTCTAGCACGACAGCTGGCTCGATGGCGAGGCTCCAAAATTCCGAGCACCCAAACTGTTTGAGCAAATTAGATTCAAGAATAGGACAGTTGAGGCTGAGCTCCATAACAGTGCCTGGGTTGCTGCCCTAAGAGGACGACTCACTACATTGTCATAGGTGGAGGAGTTCATCTCGCTATGGATCAGGATACAACAAGTCCACCTAACACCAGGCACTCCTGACACCATCATTTGGAAATGGACAGCAAGTGGAACTTACACCACCCGTTCAAATATATACCCATTTTTGTTGTTCCTACCGAGCTTTCAAAAGTGACCTCATATGAAAGGCGCACGCTAAAAACAAATCCAAGGTGTTCGCTTAGATCATGGTATGAGAGAAAATCCTCACAGCAGATAACTTACAAAAAAAAAGTTGGCCACTTCAGGACCATTGTGCCTTGTGCAATGGACCTCTCGAAACATTCCTACATTTGGCCCTGCTATGCCTGTTCAACAAAGTGGTATGGAACCACATCCTGCAGTGGGAGCATTTAAATGCATCCCTAGTCCTACTGGCCAGTGATCCGGCACATTTTGTTTCGTGGTGGGAGAAGGTGCAACCAAGGATCACCAAAGATGAAAGGAAGCGCTTCAATGGATTGGTCATCTACACCGTCTGGAATATATGGAAGGAGAGAAACATGAGAATTTTCTCAAACAAGTTTGAGACATCGCTGCAGGTCGCCCTAAGGACCAAGGAGGACATCGCACAAAGACGGAGAGCTCACTCTTGGGGCGTGCAAATCCTTTTTATTTTCATGTGTCCGTTTTTTCACTCTGGTTAACCCGGGGCCTAAGAAAAACCTCATGTACATAAAACTCTCTTTCCTAACTTAATTGAAAGGCAGAGCTCCTGCCATTACGTTTCAAAAAAATGAACTAGAACCTGATGAAGGAAATAAATTTTATTTTACCACTCTAGCTACTCGAACTATAAAAAGGAGCCAAAAATCATGCCAAGTAGGGCCTTAAGTGCATAAGTTTGGACAGAGGGGTGTTTGGTATGAATATCCACCCCATTTTAGATGAGGTGGTCTATCATAAGTTGATTTCAACGATTGTGTTCCCCATGGATATACTAATTACTATATTAGTTTGTGATGAATGGAACGGTGATGGGTCAATTAATTCCAATCTACAAACCAAATAAATAGACGAGTATCTAGTGAGAATATGATATGCCACGTCTCACATTCATCAAATAAAACACACCGTAATTAACTTAATCATAATAACAGGGCAGGCTAGTCCTTGGCTTGAATGGAATAGCAAAATTTAGTACCTTTTCAACAATTTTTATTTTTAAACAGGGGATTTCCCAAGATGGCCCTTTGATTTTACGAGTTATTTGGTTCACTTATTCTACAGCGTGACTTGATTGATATCGGACGTAAGCTATGTTTTTAATTCTCCACTGAACCTGCTCCAACTCCAACATCCTTTCTTCTGGGGTGTTTAGCCGTCCACATCTGACCGACCCACCTATGGGCCACAGCAATTGACCTGCCATTGCTTAGCGATTTCACAAGCAACGAAGAAGCATCACAAACTAGCACTAAGCAGTAGCAGAAGGCCGGAAGCCTGCCCATCTGGATCCAGGAGCTCAAGCTAAAGTAAGCTTAGTTGTGCCTTCCATTTGCAAATCCAGTCACGATTCGCATGCAGATATCTCGTTCAGGAGAGAAGGAGCAGCAGCCCAGTCACAGGGAACGTGGTACACAGCCGTGATCCGCGTACCGGGAACTTTCGTTCCGGATCGGGAACGGGAACGACGTGGTACATGAGACGGAACGATGCTTGGGACGTGTTCCTGCAGGTCAAGGGACGACGATTGGGTACATAGGTGAGCGGCGGCGGCGTGGTGGTGTTTCAGGCTTGCCTTCTGTTGTCGTAGTTACTGCCTAGGCCAGTTAATATGAGCCATGTGTATTATGGATGGTAAATGGAAGATCAAGGTATTATAGGCCAAATGGGTCTCAAGTTAAGTGGGTCATATTTGAGATTTTAGGAGTTTGACCACATCAATTGATTCTTGAGTTAATTTTATATTCAAACAACATATGTACACAACGAATTACATGATTATTATAACTGTATAGTTCACTTAAGAACGGGGATTGTACCAAGCTATCGTACCAAAAATAGTTGGTTCACGTTCCAGGTTTTCGAACCATCACTCCGAAGAAGTATTCCCCCATATGAACCGGGAACTTTAGATTAACGTTCCATGTCCCATGTACCACGTTCCTCGTACCTACGTACCGGGAACTTTTGTGACTGGGAGCAGCAGCACCTCTTGTCTAAGATCCAGGTATGTATTTAAACTATTCTATCTGTAACCAGCTAGCAAGAATATGACATCCAGTTTGCACCCCCAGCACCAGTAATTTCCGACTTTTCACAGATACTGAAGGTTGAGCGCTTCCAACTCGAAGGTCATACTGTTTTTAACTACAACGACGCACTGTTGATTCTTCTGTGCTGGACGTTCTGGTATGTTTATCTAGCCTTTATTCACCTTTACTTCCTCTATTCGACGATTTATGTTCCTCTTCCTCCATCTGCTCTCAGGCTAGCTCTTTTTTTTTAAAAAAAAAAAAAAAAAAGATTAGCTCTTTGGTTATGAAAGCTCTTTGCTGGGTTCTCCCTTTCGTTACTCCTGTCTGTGAGTCTTGACACTCCAATTGATCTCTCCTCCCTTTCAGCTCCTTGAGAAGTTGAGATGGCAGAGCCAGAAGGTTGTAAGGACTGACTGTAAATTGAGAAACACTTGAGCAGCATTCATTGAGAGGCTGAGGGCTAGCTACACTTGTTTGCCCAGGTCGAATATCTAAAAACTGATAGTTCATTATACAAGAAAGTACTACAACTCTAGGACTCCTATTCTTTACAAAATTCATGCTTATTTCCAAAAATTCAATTTGTAGGAAATCTTGGCGGAAGAAGGTGCTTACAGGAACAAGCTCGGTATGGAAGCTGCTGCAGTGTCTGCAGCAGTATCTGCAACGTTGAAGCTTGTGGGCAACAAGTTAGCTCCACTGGTTATCAAAGAGTACAGCTCTATAGTGGGTGTCAAAAAGGACCTCCGGGAACTCCAAGATCTAGCAGAGGAGATCAATAGCTGTCTAGAAGGAGACAGAGCTCTATATACAAGGGATGCTCCATCTCTTAGAAAGTTGAAAGAAGCTGTTTCTGAGGTTGAGGATGCTGTGGATGAGTTCCAACTGAAGGCTGAAAAAAATATGAAGTTGATTGTAATGGTGGTTTTGTGTCCAAATACCTGCACGCAAAACCAAATTCGTTTATATTTCAATGCCAGGCTGCAAAAAAGATCAGGAAAATCAAGAAGACCTTTGATGAGATTGTGAAACAGAGAACTGTTTTTAATTCATTGGTTGGCCATTCTGTTGTCAGCCGTGAAGAAGACAGAGCTGTGGAAAGGCAAACATTGGCTACCGTGGACAAGACAGAAGTAATTGGAAGAGATCAAGAGATGAATGATATTATATCGGAGCTGCTACAAGATGATGACCAGAGATTCAAAATAGTTTCAATAGTTGGACTTGGTGGCTCTGGGAAAACTACCCTGGCCAAGCTGGTCTTCAATGAAGTCAAAAACAAATACCATAATCATTTTCCGGTTAAACTATGGGTTCATGTGTCAGAGGAGAAATTTCAACTTGGAAAAATTCTCAAGAAGCTTTTTGATGTTATTTCAAATGAGAGGTCTGATAACCTTTCGTATATGGCCAAAAAATCTCAGACGAGTTGACCAACAAAATGTTCATAATTGTATTGGATGATGTTTGGACTCAAGACCGTAATGAATGGAAAGAGTTCATGGCACATCTAAAGAATGGCTCACCAGGGAGCAGGATTCTACTCACTACTCGTGATAGAAAAGTTGCTGAAGCACTGGAATCTACAACAGTAATTGACTTGCCATTATTATCTGAGGATTACAGCTGGAAAGTATTTCAGCAAAGCTACGGAAATGCTGTGGAACATGACTTTGAAGAAGTTGGCAAAGAGATTGTTAACAAGTGCGGTGGGGTGCCGCTAGCAATTAAAGTTCTAGCAGGGGTCCTCCGCATCAAGAAACGATTAAACCAATGGCATGCCATAAAAGAGAGTAATATATTAAATGTCGATGGTGAACGACAAGTAGCTAATTGCTTGTGGTTGAGCTATTTTAACTTGCCATCTCATCTAAAGAAGTGTTTCACAATATGTTCAATTTTTCCTAAAGGTCACTTGATTGATAAAGACCAATTGATTGACCTATGGATTGCTCATGATATGGTCGTGGAAGATGGTGTTAACTGCTTGGAATATGTTGGTGATGAGTACTTTAATTATCTTGTGCAAATGTATTTCATACAAGTTGTGAAGGACAAAGAATGGGATGAAAGAGTGAAGTGTAAGATTCATGACTTGGTGCATGATCTTGCCCGATCCATTTTGGGTGATGAGATTTCACTTGTCGTGCCCAAGAAGCCAACCGATTCAAAGATGTGCAGATATTTTTCTATACTAGAACACACAAGACATCTTCCACCCAAAAATACATTTCAAAAGGCACGTGCTATGTATGTTGATAGAAATGATGATTTCATATTTGGCAAGGCCTGGAAGAAAGCAAAACATGTGCGCAGTATTACTGTGAAACATGTGCATACATCAGCACTCACAGCCATACTACAGACCAAAAATTTAAGGTACCTTAACATGTCAAGATTGAAACATAAAACACTTCCTGAGGTTATTTCAGACATCTGAGTCTGCAAGCTCTTCATGTAACATCAAGTAAACTTGTCACGTTACCTGAATCCATTGGTAAGCTGCAAAAGTTGAGAGTGGTCAACTTATCTTATTGTGGGGATCTAACAAATTTACCTGATTCTATTGGCAACTGTGTCATGATTTCTAGCATAGACCTTTTTGCTTGTCGGAAGGTTTCAATATTACCAGAGTCGATTGGCAAGAATAAAAAGGCTAAGAGTACTGACACTAGGTAAGACCAGCCTTCAGGAGCTACCATCAAGTGTTAGGGCACTAGAGAACCTAGAGTGTTTGGACTTGCAAAACTGTTCTGAGTTGGTAGAGTTGCCTGAAGGCATAGCGAACTTGAGGAAGCTTGTTGTTCTGAACCTGATTGGATGTGGAAAGTTACGAGCCATTCCAAAAGGAATTGCACAGCTTACTCAACTTGAAACATTAGGGCTATTTGTCATGGGAGAGAATGATGAAAATTATGCACAAATCTCAGAGCTTGGAAACATTAATAAGATTAGCGGGGATCTAACTATCCGTGGCATTAGACAAGGCATCGACTCAGATATTGCACACAAGGAATGGTTGAAGCATAAGACAAACCTAGAAAGCCTGACACTACTTTGTGCAAGTGACGTGGGGGTGAACTCCGAATATCAGCTGGAAGGATTGGAACCACCGCCTGGAATTAAAAGACTAAAAATTGCCGGGTATCCAGGTCAGGAATCCACACAGTGGATGCTGAAGCACAGAGGTGCGGAAGTAGCAGTGCTTCCTCGATTCCGATTGTTGAGCAAGCTGGAACTATCAGATTTCCCAAACTTGGAGCGTCTGGAGGGGCTAACTGAGTTGCCTTGTTTGGAGAAACTTGTGCTCAAAGAAATGACTGCTCTTACAAGTATAAGCGGAGGTCCATTTCCTTCACTGTCTGAGTTATATGTGGCTGGAATGCCAAGTTTGGGCGTGGTTTGCATGGCAACAGATGTGAGCTTAGTTGACGTGGAAGGGGGTCATGTGCAGATTGGTAATTATCTATCTGTACTAAGTATATCAAGGTGTCCCAAACTGATGGTGATGCCATACATTCCTTCCTCGCTGAAGAGTTTGAGATTGGTTCAGAGCAACGTGCAGCTGTTGGGACAGCCAGGCATAGGCCAAGGATCCTCTTTGCCCTCTTTTAGTTTTAGCTTCCTAAAGGAACTTGAACTGGACAAAATGACACCACCAGCAGGAGCAGCAGCATCGTATGGATCTGGATGTCGATGGGAGCTGCTGCAACACTTGACAGCACTACAGACTTTGTTTATTATGAGGTGCGATGGCCTAACCGAACTGCCAGACAGCATGCGGAGGCTCACATCCCTCCGAAGCCTGTGTATTAATTATTGTTCTGCTCTCTGTATGCTTCCTGCGTGGCTGGGCGAACTCCATTGTCTGGAACAAATGGAATTTATTAAGTGTGGTATTCTGATCCAAGCTCCATCGATGCATCCGCTCAGAGCCCTCAAAGAACTTGATATTAGATACAGTGGGTGGGAGGTGGACTGTGACTCTCCGTCTCTGCAGACTCTCTTGATTATAAATTGTGACAGGATAAGTAGCCTCCTGCAATCATTCAGGCAGCTCACCTCACTCATGAATCTCAAAATAATTACATGTCTTGAGTTCTCGCAGCTGCCGGAATGTCTCGGAGAACTCCGCTCTCTACAAAAGCTCCACATCGAAGAATTACCCAAGCTGAGCATCCTTCCAGAATCATTGGGGTACCTTACCTCCCTCCAGGAGCTTCGAATAAAACATTGTGAGGCACTTGGCCAACTGCCCAATTGTGTTGGGGAGCTTCGTTCTCTACGCGTATTCGAGATTTTTGGTTTGCGGAGTCTGACGTGCCTTCCGCATTCATTGGGGCGCCTCACCTCCCTCCAGGAGCTCACAGAAAGAGACTGTGAGGCATTGGGCCAATTGCCCGAATCGCTTGGGGAGCTCCCCTCTCTAAGAGAATTCGTGATATGGGGTTTGTCGAGCCTGACTTCAGTTCCTGAATCGATGTGCCGCCTCACCTCCCTTGAACATCTTACGATCTGGGATTGCCCAGGCATCAAATCCTTGCCTGAGTGGATTAAAGGTCTCACCGCTCTGCAGATGTTGGTGATCGCTCTCTGCCCTGATCTGAAGAGGCGTTGTGAGAGAAGGAAGGGGAAGGACTGGCATCTCATCTCCCACATCCCGCATCTGTGGATTAGGTAGTAGGATGCCCATTATGTACTCTGGTGAGTTCGTTAAACTCTAATTGTTGGCTCCCCTTTTACCTTGCGCAGATTCACTGGCCAACCTAATTCCTCATCTGTGTTAATTTGATCATTGCAGATATATGTTCATGGTTGTCATGCGCTTCAGTTTTTGTGATACAGTACCCTTTGGGCTTGTGCATATGTGCACACTCTTACTTATGGACTTATGGTTACCCAAATCCAGTAGGGTTAATTTGCACCTACAGTTCTGAGGTATTATTCTATATTTGTAAACGCCATTGTTGTTACTTCTCAAGCCTAAAAACAACAGCGTCCCATTTTTTTGTTAATTCTGCCTCCCATTTTTTTGTAACACAATAGGGTCCAAGCACCACCTGAAGAATATCAAAGTCACAGCAGATGAATGTGCTACTCTAGCGCAGGCTGGGAAGGAAGCGGATGGAGAGTTGGGCTACTGAATTCCAGCTCAAGATGAGGAAAAGAAGCAATGGTCGGCTGATACTACTTACTTGATAGACAAGATTTCGCTCGGGAAAAAAAAAAAAAAAGTTGTGGGTCTTGTCGTCCTGAGGAAGGCTCCACACAACTGTTTTCAGAAGGAAACTGGGCCGGACCAAGGAGTTTTCCTTAACGTGTTGTGTTAAATAATAATACTCTACAATTGTGCTATATGTGTGCGGTACAAAATCTTCTCCCGGATTTTTTTTCTTTCCTTTTCTTTGTCTTGACCAGTATTATATGAGAATAAAGCAAATTCATGTAAAACAAATCTCTCACATCATATTGTAATTACTGTCAAGTTATGCAGACATGGCGATCTCAGCAATGCACGCACATGGACACACACCATGTTTTTATATGGAAGGTTTTCATTAAAATTTCAAACACTACACTTTGATATAATAAAAAAAGGTCTTGAAAAGAATTTCTGTCTAAACGGATGTACATAGGCAGAAAACATAGAAAACCTGGGTCATAGCAAACACCGAACCAGCAAACTGACAGCTATTGTTGACATGGTGCTTAACGATTTCACAAGGAACAAAGCAGTGTCACAAAGGTAGCGGTAGGCACTAGGCAGTAGGAGAACCCTGGACATCTGGATCCAGGCTTTCATGATAGCTTAGCTGCGCCTTCCATGTGCAAATCCAATTACGATTTGCGCGCACGCACACCTCATTGAGGAGAGAAGGAGCAGCAGCACTTCTTGTCTAAGATCCAAGTATTTACACGATTCTACCTGTAACCAAGAGTATGACACCCAGTGCCTACTACACTTTTTGTGCTTACATACACAAGTTATTTCCGATTCTTCAGAGGTACTGAAGGTTTCCAACACGAAGATCATACTGTTTGTAACTACAAGGATGCTGTTGATTCTTCTGTGCTTTGGCTTTCTGGTATGTTCATCTTGCTCTTATTCACCTTTCCTTTCTCTATCCGACGATTTAAGCCGGAGCTAGTTTATGTTCCTTTTCCGTAGCCTGGGAAAATAATACTCCGTCTGTTCTCAGGCTCTTTAGTTTTGAACACTTGCTGCCAAGTGTTTGAGGCGTGACACACCAATTGATCAGCTCCTTGAGATAATACTCCACCTATTCTCCAGCTGTAAAAGACTGCCTCAAACACTTCATCAGCAGTATTCATGAGGCTGACGGCTAGCTACACCTGAATCAATGCGTGTGTTGCAGTGATGCAGCACGCAGCTTTATTTTTTGCAGTGCCAACATAGGTACACACCATTGGTGAGTCGGTGCAGAGGACATGAAGTACCATGGCATGGTCACCATTGTAGCAGAAGCCTGGCCATCTTGATCCAACCCAGAGCTGCGCCTTCCTTGTGCAGATCCAGCTCTGATTGCTTCATTGCTTGCACACGCATCTCGCTCAGGGGAGAAGGAGCGCGGCACTATTGGGAGATGTCAGATGCAAAAGCAGCAACCCATCTCTTCTGAGATCCAGGTATTTACGCTATCCTACTAGAATGTGACATACAGTTTGCACTCCAGCCGTCCACCGCCTTCTAATCTTCCTGCTTACACTAGTAATTTCTAGACTGAGCTGTTGCTTCTTCTCTACTTGGATTTCTTGTATGGTATGTTCATTTTTAACTTTGTCACCTCTCATTTCCCTATTTGATTGATTTAATGCAAGTCAAGGGCTAGTTTATGTTTCTTCATTCATTGCCTAGAAGAAAACTCCACCTGTTCTTAGGATCTCTCGTTTTGGAGCACTCGCTGGGCTCTCCCTTTCTTTAGTCCAAGTGTTCAACAATCCCATTGACCACTCTCTCCTTCCGGCTGCTCCTTGTAATGGCAGGGACAACAAGGCTCTGAAGGCTTGCCTGCAAAGTAAGAAGCCCCAGTTCAGCAGCATCCATCGATCAAGAGGCTACAATTGTTTTCGCAGGTCAGAACATGGGAAACTGATTATATTACTCTTTTGCTTTACAAAGAAAAAGCCTGCTTACTTCGAAAATCCAATTTATAGGGAATCTGGGCGCTTATACAAACATGGTTGGTATGGAAGCTGCTGCAGTGTCCGCAGCAGTATGTGGAACTTTGAAGCTTGTGTGCAACAAGTTAGCTCCACTTGTCATCAAAGAATACAGCTCTGTGGTGGGTGTCAAAAAGGACCTCCAGGAACTCCAAGATCTAGCTCTGGATATCAATCAATGGCTAGAAGCAGCAGGAGGCAGAGCTATGGGGGTGCTCCGTTGTTCAAAAAGTTGAAAGAAGTTGTTTATGAGGTTGAGAATGCTGTGGATGAGTTCCAACAGCAGGCTGAAAAAAATATGAAGCTGATGCTAATGCTGGACTCGTGTCCAAATACCTGTACACAAAACCCAAATCACTTATGTTTCAACACAAGGCTGCCAAAAAGATCAAGAAAATTAAGAAGATGTTTGATGTCCTTGTGAAGCAAAGAAGTATTTTGAATTCAGTGGTTGGCAACGATCCTGTTAGCCATATAAAAGACACAGCTATGAATATGCAAACACTGCCCTTCGTGGATGATTCAGCAATAATCGGAAGAGAGCAAGAGATGAATGATATTATATCTGAGCTGCTACAGGATGATGACCAACAGAGAATCAAGATAGTTTCAATAGTTGGACTTGGTGGCTCTGGGAAAACTAGTTTGGCCCAGCTGGTTTTCAAAAAAGTCAAAACTATGGAGGATAATAATTTTACAGTTAAGCTATGGGTTCATGTGTCACAGGAGAAATTTAATCTTCAAAAAATTCTAATGAAGCTGTTTGAAGCTATTTCTGGGGAGACGCCTGAAGGACTTCCCTTGATGAATATGGCCACTAAGATCTTAGACAGGTTAACCAATGAAAGGTTCCTGCTTGTACTGGATGATGTTTGGGTTGAAGACCATAATAAATGGCAAGATTTAATGATGTATTTAAAGAAGGGCTTGTCAGGAAGCAGGATTATAATCACTACTCGTAGTAGAAAGGTTGCTGGAACAGTTGAATCTACAACAGTAATGGACTTGTCATTGTTATCTAAAGATTACAGCTGGCAAGTGTTTCAGCAAAGCTTCGAAATGCTATGAAAGATTTGGGTTCTGAATTTCAAGATGTTGGGAAAGAGATTGTGGACAAGTGTGGTGGGATACCACTAGCAATTAAAGTTCTTGCAAGCATACTCCATGATAAGAAACGAGTTGAGCAATGGCATGCTATAAAAAACAATAATCTACTAGATGTCAACGATAAAGAAGGTCAAGTATCTGCTTGCTTGTGGCTGAGCTATGTCAACTTGCCATCTCATTTAAAGCAGTGCTTCACGATATGCTCAATTTTTCCTAAGGGACACTTCATTGACAAAGACCAATTGATTGACCAATGGATTGCTCATGATATGGTCACGGAAGATGGTGCTAACTACTTGGAATATGTTGCTGATGACTATTTTAGTCATCTTGTGCAAATTTATTTCATACAAGATGTGAAGCAAACAAGGGATGGAAGAGTTAAGTGTAAGATGCATGATTTGGTGCATGATCTTGCCCGATCCATTTTGGGTGATGAGATTTCACTTGTCGTGCCAAAAAAGGCAACCAATGTCACAAAGATGTGCAGATATATTTCTGTAATGGAACGCACAAGACATCTTCCGCCCAAAAATACATTTCAAAAGGCACGTGCTATGTATATTGTTGAAAATGATGATTTCATATTTGGCAAGGTAATGAAGAATGCAAAACACTTGTGTAGTATCACTGTGGAATATGTGCATGCATCAACACTTACAGCCAGACTACAAACAAAAAATTTTGAGGTACCTTAACATTTCAGGCTTGAAACATGAAGCACTTCCTGAGGTCATTTCGTACATTTGGTGTCTGCAAGCTCTTCATGTAACGTCAAGTGATCTTGTCAAGTTACCTGAATCCATTGGTAAGCTGCAGAAGTTGAGAGTGGTCAATTTGTCATTCAGTTTGAGGCTAACAAGTTTGCCAGATTCCATTGGCAACTGTGCCATGATTTCTACAATAGACCTTTCTAATTGCTGGAAGGTTGCAACTTTACCAAGCTCTATCGAAAGGAATAAAAGGCTAAGAGTATTGAGACTAAGTCGCACCAATCTTGAGAGGCTACCATCAAGTATCACGATGCTAGAAAGCCTGGAGTGTATGGACCTTAGCAGATGTTTTAAGTTGGTAGAGTTGCCTAAAGGTATAGGGAATTTGAAGAAGCTTGTTGTTCTGAACCTGCAAGAATGTGGAAAGTTACGAGCCATTCCAGAAGGGATTTGGCAGCTTACTCGACTAGAAACTCTGGGATTATTTGTTATGGGAGAGGGTAAAACTTATGCACAAATCTCAGAGCTTGAAAATCTTAACAGGATCAGCGGGAAACTAACTATCCGTGGTATTGGAAATGGTATGGACCCAGATGTTGCACACAAGGAATGTTTGAAGAAGTCAAACTTACAGAACCTGACACTAATTTTTCAGAGAAATGTGGGTGTGAACTCAGAAAATCAGCTAGAAGGATTGGAACCACCATCTAGAATTAAAAGCCTAGAAATTGTCAGGTATCCAGGTCAGGAATCCACGCAGTGGATGTTGAAGCATATAGGTGCGGAAGTAGCAGTGCTTCCTCGGTTCCAATCGCTTAGCAAGTTGGAATTATCAGATTTCCCAAAATTGGAGCGTCTGGAGGGGCTAACAGAGCTGCCTTGTTTGCAGCAGCTTGTGCTAAAAAAATGACTGCTCTTAGAAGCATAAGCGGAGGTCCATTTCCTTCACTGTCAGAGTTATCTATGGATGGAATGCCAAGTTTGGGCGTGGTTTGGATGGCAACAGATGTGAGCTTAGCTGACGTGGAAGGGGGACAAGTGCAGGTTGGTAATTGTCTATCTGTTCTAATTATATCGAAGTGTCCCAGACTAATGGTGATGCCATACTTTCCTTCCTCGCTGAAGATCTTGCATTTTACCAAGAGCAACGTGCAGCTTCTGGGACAGCCAGGCATAGGCCAAGAATCCTCGTTGCCTTCTTTTAGTTTCAGCTGCCTAAAGAAACTTGAACTGGAAAAATGCCACCGCCAGCAGGAGCCACAGCATCATCTGGATCTGGATGTCGATGGGAGCTGCTGCAGCACTTGACAGCACTGGAGTACTTGGGAATCAAGAGATGCAATGACCTAACCGAGCTGCCAGAGAGCATGAGGAGCCTCGCATCCCTCCGAACCCTGTGGATTTGCTATTGCTCTGCTCCCTGTATGCTTCCCGAGTGGCTGGGGGAACTCCGTTGTCTGGAAAAGATGAACTTTTTTAAGTGCGGTAGTCTAAGCCATGCACCATCAATGCAGCCATTCAGGGCCCTCAAAGCACTGCATATTCACAAGAGTGGGTGGGTGGGGGACCTCTGCTCTCCGTCTCTGCAGACTCTGCAGATTGAGTTTTGTGACAGCATAAGTAGCCTCCCACAATCTTTCAGGCACCTCAACTCACTCACGACTCTAAGAATAATTGAATGTCATGACTTTCACCAGCTGCCGGAATGTCTCGGGGAACTCCGCTCTCTACAAATGCTCCGCATCAAGAAATTACCCAAGTTGAGCAGCCTTTCAGAATCATTGGGGTACCTCAACTCCCTCAAGGAACTTCAAATCAAATATTGTGATGCACTTGCCCAACTTCCTGAAAGTGTTGGGGAACTTTGTTCTCTACATATATTCAAGATTTCATTGCGGAGCCTGACGTGCCTTCCCCAATCATTGGGGCGCCTCACCTCCCTCCAAGAGCTCGTAATAGGAAACTGTGACGCACTTGGCCAACTGCCCGAATCTTTGGGGGAACTCTGCTCTCTAAGGAAATTCAAGATATGGGCCTTGCTGGGCCTAACTTCTGTTCCTAATTCTATGTGCCGCCTCACCTCCCTTGAACAGCTTATGATCGCGGAATGCCCAGGCATCAGATCCTTGAAAGAGTGGATTAAAGGCCTCACAGCTCTGCAGATACTGGAGATCTGGAGCTGCCCTCATCTGGAGAGGCGGTGTGAGAGGAGGAAGGGGAAGGACTGGCACCTCATCTCTCACATCCCTCATCTCAAGATTAGTCAACGGGATGCCCATTATGGCTACTGGTGAGTTCATTAAACTCTGATGATTGGTTCCCTTTTGCCTTGTGCAGACTGGCCAACCTAAATCTTAATTGAATTACTGCAGATGGTCAATATATATCTACCTCTACATGCACTTCCAATTTAGTGGCACAGTTTGTTTTGGGCTTGTGCATGTGTGCACACTTGCACCGAGAGTTTTGAGGTATTATTCTATACTAAATACCATTTGTGGTACTTATCAAGCCTGCATACCAACAGCATCAACTGATTGCAGCAAGCAAAAGCACATTTTAAAAAGCTAATTCTCTAGTTTCATTCTCCCTCTTTTTTTCTAAAACAAAAGGGTCCAAGCACCACATGACAAACATGGATTCATACATGGATTGGTCACATCATGTTGTCGCGGCGTCTTCAAGATATAGTGTCAGTCCTTTTCCAATAATGCAAGGTACAAGAACAAAGATAGACACAAACTCCTTAAGTGGTGTGGAAATGCTTTGCAATGTTTTGTTGGAAAATTTCTGCTGTTATTAATATGCTTCAGTTCATCAGTTGTGTACTACTAGTTGTTAAGAGTCTATTGTTTTGTAGAAAGCTAATCACCCAAAATCAACATAGAGAAGAGCATGTTGTGAAGCTACTCTTTTTTCAATGCAGCTTGAAGCTACTTAATCAAAAGGAATTTTAATAAGTTCTCATGTTCAGGAAAAGATTATTGTGCAGTTTGAATCTGTAAGAATTTAGTAATTGCACTGCAGAGGATGGAGATGCAAAAAAAAAAAAAAAAAAAGAAGAAGAAGAAGAAGAAGGACTGCTGCAGGCCCAATGAAATTCCAGGGCATCATTAGGCTGTCATAAAACAGTGGGTGAAGAAGCCTATTAAGAACTTGAGGCTATTTGATTGAAGCAAGTTCAGTCATATCTTTTAGACCTACTAATTTGTTCTTGTGGAGACAAGAAAAGTGAGCAACCTAAAAGCTATATGGAGCATCAAACCCGGCCTCCGTTTTAGTGTTTTGCCATGAAGCATTCTTGTGGAGACAAGAAAAGTGAGCAACCTAAAAGCTATATGAAGCATCAAACCCGGCCTCCGTTTTAGTGTTTTGCCATGAAGCATTAATGAAGGTGATTCAAACTTTCTAAGTATACAGCATATCAACATGATGGATATAACCAGAATAGCACTGAACCTGGTTTGCCATTTAGTAAATAACATCAAGAATATTTGTTAATGCCATTGTTGTGTTTTCATCTTTTCTTTGAAAGGTTTAGCACTAATAATGCTGAAGTTATTCCATAGAAAATAAGGCTGAAGCTGACACATACGTATATGGATATATGAACTGTTCTACAGTGTTTCTAAAATTGACAGCTAAAACAAGTTATAACGACCCCATTGTTCTGCCAACACGCACCGTCTTGAAAGCCAAATATCCTTTTTGGATGTCATAAACAACCCCATTGTTGCTGAACTGAATTCAGAAGGGAATACATCAGTTTTACATCTCAGGTGGGCACAATACCTAAATGCCACCAATGAGCCCTTGACTCGGAAACAGAAATATACAATTTTTTCACTAGTTCCGAATCAGTAGTACTGTCTAGCAATGTACTTGTATATTACAATAACATATTACGGCCAAATAATGTCAGATTAGCACTTTAGCAGAGACTAGAAACTGGCCACAACAGAACCTTCACTAAAACACCAACTGTCTTAGGAATCAACACCAGATCAAAGAACACTTACCACGGCTCGGGAGTCGACTGGACAGTGGAGACAGCACGCCGCACGCGTCCACAGATCCGGCGAGTTCGTGGTGAAATCGAACACTGCCCGGATGCCCCGGCGATGTTTAGCTAGCCCCAACCGGTGGCTACACTTGGGCGCAGTGAAGGGTAGGCGCTGGCCATGGCCGGCCATCTCCTAAGAAGACGGACAGCGCTCTGGGCCGCGCCGGCGAGGAGCCGAGGAGGGGACGCCGGCCGGAGGGCCGTCAGTTGGGGGTCAGGTGTCGGTCAAGAAAACGCGAGTGGGACAGACGGTTCGACCGCATGGGCTGACATGGGCCTAGATGTTGTCATGGTAAGAATCTCTGGGCCATTCGGCCCATGGCTGCTCATCAATTTTGATCACATTATCCAAAGAGAATTTTCATCTCAGAAATGCTCGTTGCTCCGGTCTGAACGCATGCGCTCTTGATGTCGTTGCTCTGCCTTATGGCTTTCTGGAAAATATCGCTGCCTGGCAACGAAAACCAGCAGAGAGGGAGAGATATTTCCAGTTCCTGACTTCCTCTGTGCGACTATGCTTTGCTTTCTTGCGTCCTGTGGACGTTTCTTTCCTGACTTCCCCTGCCCTGCACTTGCTTGGCAACTGCGTAAAAATCACAAGGAAGCGTCACCAAAACTAGCACTAGGCACCAGCGGAGGTCTGACCATCTAGATCCAGAGGCTCAGGTAACCTCAGTTGCGCTTGCGCCTGCTTGTGCTAATCCAGTTTCGATTTGCACACACACACACCTGATCTCACTCAGAGCATTTGGAGATGTCAGAGGCACACCTCGTCTAAGATCCAGGTACTATTTTTTTTACACTATTATATACGTATCATATGTACTTGCAACCAAGAATATGACATCCAGTTTGCACACCACCGCTCTCCACACTTTCTGCTTATACACCAGTAATTTCCGTGACTCTTTACAGGTAGTGAAGGACGCTTATGTACTCGACGCTCTGGTATATCTGTTCATCTTACTTACTCTCAATTAACTTATTCACCTTTCCTTTTCTGTTCGATTCAAGGTGGGACTTCGAGGTTCCACCGATCGGTTCTTCCTTACCAAGCATATTCCATCTCTTCTCAGCAACTGTTCACCCTTCCTAAAGTCCTACCAATCCCGAGTCATGACACTCCATGATCTTGCTCACCTTTCTTCTCCTTGAACCCTGCAACTGCCTGTCTGCAAGTTAAGAAGCACTTCAGCAGCATATTCATCAAGAGGCTAAAGGGCAGCTACTGGCTACACTTGTTTGCGCAGGTCAGGTATGGGAAACAGATAATTGCACAAGAAACGTACATGCAGCCTAGAACTGTATACAGGACTCTTGCTTACAGAAAGCATCCTTATTTCGAAATTTCAATATTTTATAGGAAATCTGTGCGAAAGAGGGTGCTTACAGAAACTTGTTGGCATGGAAGCTGCTGCAGTGTCTGCAGCAGTATCTGCAACGTTGAAGCTTGTATGCAACAAGTTAGCTCCACTTGTCATCAAAGAGTACAGCTCTATAGTGGCTGTCGAAAAGGACCTCCGGGATCTACAAGATCTGGCACTGGAGATCAATCAACGGCTGGAAGCAGCAGGAGACAGAGCTCTATATATGTGGGATGCTCCATCGCTCAAAAAAGTTGAAAGAAGTTGTTTTCGAGGTTGATGATGTTGTGGATGAGTTCCAACTGAAGGCTGAAAAATATGAAGCTTATGCTGATGGTGGTTTTGTGTCCAGTTACCTACGCACAAAACCAAGATCATTTGTATTTCAATGCAAGGCTGCCAAAAAGATCAAGAAAATCAAGAAGACCTTTGATGTCCTTGTGAAGCAAGCAAATGTTTTGAATTCAGTGGTTGGCCGTGATCCTGCTAGCTATATAAACAATACAGCTGTGAATAGGCAAACATTGCCCTTCGTGGATGTGGCAGCAGTGATTGGAAGAGACCAAGAGATGCACGAAACAATATCAAAGCTGCTAGAGACAGGTGACCAACAGAGAATCAATATAGTTTCTATAGTTGGACTTGGTGGCTCTGGGAAAACTACCCTAGCTCAGTTGGTTTTTAATGATATAACCATAGAGAGTCATTTTACTGTTAGATTATGGGTTCATGTGTCTCAGGAATTTCATGTTGAAAAACTTCTCGAGAAGCTATTTGGCGCTATTACTAATGAGAAGTCTGAAGGCCTTTCCCTGACATATATGGCCAATGAAATCTCAGACAAGTTGACCAACAATAGGTTCCTGCTTGTATTGGATGATGTTTGGATTGAAGACCGTATTAAATGGGAACAATTCATGGTCCATATGAAAAATGGCTCACCAGGAAGCAAGATTCTACTCACTACTCGTAGTAGAAATGTTGCTGAAGTAGTTGAATCTACAACACCAATGGAGTTGTCATCCTTATCTGAGGATTACAGCTGGAAAATATTTCAGCAAAGCTTCGGAAATGCTTTGAAGGATTTGGGCTCTGAATTTCAAGAAGTTGGCAAAGATATTGTGAACAAGTGTGGTGGGGTGCCACTAGCAATTAAAGTTCTTGCAGGGGTCCTCCGCGTCAAGAAACGATTAGAACAATGGCAAGCCATAAAAAGATAGTAATTTATTAGATGTTGAGGGTAGAGAACGCCAAGTATCTGCGTGCCTGTGGCTTAGCTATTTTAATATGCCATCCCATCTAAAGCAATGTTTTGCAATATGTTCAATTTTTCCTAAAGGTTACTTGATTGATAAAGAGCAGTTGATTGACATATGGATTGCTCATGATATGGTCATGGAAGATGTTGTTAAGGACCTGGAAATTATTGGCAATGATTACCTGAGTCAACTTGTGCAAATGTACTTTATACAAGATGTGAAGGTAGAATATTATGGTGAGAAAGTTGAATGTAAGATGCATGATTTGGTGTATGATCTTGCCAGATCCATTTTGGGGGATGAGATTTCACTTGTTGGACCGAAAAAGGTAGTCGATTTCGCAAAGATCTGCCGGTATTTTTCAATAACGGAACACACAACAAGACATGTTCCGCCAAAAGATACATTTAGAAAGGCACGTGCTATGTATGTTGCTAAAGACGATGATTTTATATTTGGAAAGGCATCTGCGAAAAGCAAAACACTTGCGCAGTATCACTGTGGAATATGTACATGCATCATCACTCACAGCCATACTACAGACAAAAAAATTTGAGGTACCTTAACATTTCAATATTGAAACTTGAAACACTTCCTGAGATTATTTCAGACATTTGGTGTCTACAAGCTCTTCATGTAACATCAAGCGACCTTGTCAAGTTACCTGAATCCATTGGTAAGTTGCAGAAGTTGAGAGTGTTAAACTTGTCATACAGTCAGAGGCTAACATGTTTACCAGATTCCATTGGCAACTGTGTCATGATTTCTAGCATAGACCTTTATTTTTGCAAGAATTTTGCTGCTTTACCAAGATCTATCAGCAGGAGTAAAAAGGCTAAGAGTTTTGAGACTAGGTTGTACCATACTTAAGAGGCTACCATCAAGTATCACGACACTAGAAAACCTAGAGTGTTTGGACCTTAGTGGCTGTAGTCGCTTGATAGAGTTGCCTGAAGGCATAGGGAACTTGAAGAACCTTGTTGTTCTGAACTTGCGAGGATGTGGAATGTTGCAAGCCATTCCAAAAGGGATTGCACAGCTAACTCGACTTGAAACGCTAGGACAATTTGTTATGGGAGAGGATGATGAAAATGATGCACAAATATCAGACCTTGAAAACATTAATAAGATTAGCGGGGAACTAACTATCTATGGCATTGCACATGGTATGGACCCAGATGTTGCACACAAGGAATGGTTGAAGCAGAAGACAAACTTACAGAGCCTGACACTAGATTGTACAAGTGATGTGGGGGTGAACTCTGAAAATCAGCTAGAAGGGTTGGAACCACCACCTGGAATTACACACCTCAAAATTGTCCGTATTCAGGTCAGGAATCCATGCACTGGATGTTTAAACGCTTCCGACTGTTGAGCAAGTTGAAACTATTAGATTTCCCAAATTTGCAGCGTCTAGACCGACTAACGGAGTTGCCTTGTTTGGAGAAGCTTGTGCTCAAAGGAATGCCTGCTCTTAAAAGCATAAGCGGGAGGTCCATTTCCATTGTTGTCTAAATTATCTATCAGTGGAATGCCAAGTTTGGGCGTGGTTTGGATGGCAACAGAGGGGAGCTTGGCTGACATGGAAGGGAGTCAACTGCAGATTGGTAATCGCCAGCTGATCTAAGAATTTCACAGTGTCCCAAACTGATGGTGTTGCCATATTTTCCTTTGTCGATGAAGGCATTGCTGTTGGATAACAGTAACGTGCAGCTGTTGGGACTGCCAGGCCTAGGACAAGGATCCTCTTTGCCTTCATTTAGTTTTAGCCATGTACTGCTGAAAGACATGCCACCACCATCAGGACCAGCATCGTATGGATATGGATGTCGTTGGGAGCTGCTGCAACACATGACAGCACTGGAGTTCTTGAGAGTTGAGAGCTGTCATGGCCTAACCGAGCTGCCGGAGAGCATGCGGAGCCTCACATCCCTCCAACACCTGAGTATTTCATCATGCTCTGTTTTATCTATGCTTCCCGAGTGGCTAGGGGAGCTCTGTTATCTAGAAAAATTGGACATTTCACAGTGTAGTAGTTTGAGCTTTGCCCCATCAATGCAACCGCTCAGGGCCCTCAAATCACTGTTAATTCGGAGCTGCTCTCCGTCTCTGCAGACTCCACTGATTCAGGGTTGTGACAGCATAAGTAGCTTCCCCCAATCATTCAGGCAGCTCACCTCTCTCATAGATCTCAGAATAAGATTTTGTGAGTTGCAGCAGCTTCCAGAGTGTCTCGTACAGCTCTGCTCTCTACAAATGCTACACATCCGGTCGTTACCCAGGCTGAGCAGTCTTCCACAGTCTTTGGGGTATCTCACCTCCCTCCAGGAGCTCCAAATATACGACTGCAGTGTACTTGGCCAACTTCCCGAGTGTGTTGGTGAACTTTATTCTCTACGTGTATTCATGATTTGGGAGTTGCCAAGCCTGACATGCCTTCCGCAATCATTGGGGCGCCTCACCTCCCTCCAGGAGCTCGATATAGCAGACTGCAAGGCACTTGGCCAACTGCCCGAATCGCTGGGGGAACTCCGCTCTCTAAGAAAATTCCAGATATCGGACTTGCCCTGCATGACTTCAGTTCCTAAATCAATGTGCTGCCTCACCTCCCTCCAACAGCTTACGATCTGGGATTGCCCGGGCATCAAATCCTTGACAGAGTGGATTAAAGGTCTCACTGCTCTGCAGAGACTGGAGATCTGTGGCTGTCCTAATCTAGAGAGGCGTTGCGAGAGGAGGAACGGGAAGGACTGGAATCTCGTCTCCCACATCCCTCATCTGTTGATTGGGAAAGAGGGTGCGCGTTATCGCTACATCTGGTGAGTTCGTTAAACTGTGACGACTGGTGCCCTTTTTCTTACCTTGTGCACATTCACTGGCCAACCTAATTCTTCATCCATCTTGATTTGTATTGCAGATATATGTTCCAGGTCTACATGCGCTTCAAGTTTCTTGACACAGTTTCTTTGGGCTCGTGCATATTGTCACACTCTTACTTACGGTTATCCAAATTGCAGTAGGATTGACTTGCACCAAGAGTTTCGAGGTATTATTCTTTATTTCTATAGACGCCATTGTTGTTACTTCTCAAGAAAGCATACCAACAGTGTCAACTGACTGCAGCAACCAAAAGTACATTTTATTTTAAAAAGTTAATTCTCCAGTTTCATTGTGCCTCCCTTTTTTTCTAAGACACAAAAGGGGCCAAGCACCACCCAACAAACATGAAACTCATAGCAGATGCATTTGCACGGTTAATTTGAACTTTGATTTCAGGTACACCAGGCATATATGTATTCATTCATTTGATTGTGGTGGTGTGCAGTAAGATAGTTCAAGCTCACTGTACTTTTCTAAAGTATACATGGCTTCATCAGATCGCCGCCCTCCGTGCAGTGTATACAAGATAGAGTGTGAGTCCTTTTCTAACGATGCAAGGTACATGAACAGAGATAGATTCGAACTCGTTAAGTGTTGCGGAAATTGTTTGCGATGTTCTGTTGGAAAATTTCTGCTCCTAATTAATATGCTTGATTGGAGTGCTACTAGTTTAGAGCCTGTTATTATTCTGAAGAAATTTGGCTGAGTACCCAAAGTCTACGTAGAGAAAAGCAACCTCTGAAGCTAATTATTTTTTCTATGTTCAGGGAAATATTATTGTGCAGTTTCGTTAGGCTGTCATCAGTCGATGGGTGATTTAGCATATGAAGAACTTGAGTCTATGTGATGTGAGAAATTTTGGTCGACAAGTCAACAGATTTATATATCAAGTGAGCAACCCAAAAGCTACACGGAGCATCAACCTCAGGTTCTGTTTTTGTGTTCTGCAGTGAATAAATGCATTGGTTACTGCTCACTATTTTCATCCTGCTTGTGCTCAAACAAGTTGCTGCATTTTCATGGTTGCCATGCAAATGCAGGTGGGAAAGGAAGCAGGATGGAGAGTTGGGCTGTGACTGCGAGGATTCCAGCCGGAGAAAAAAGAGTGTCATATCTCATGGCTGCCATGCTACTACCGCCTGGAGTACTTCAAGTGGTGGACCAGAAGAAGGGCTTTCATTTGGTCAGAAAAGGATAAGGAGTTAGAGATCTCTGTGTTCAAAATCAATGCCTTCTTCTGAAGGTGCTGCACCATCCGGGGGAATCAGCATGGGCGATGTGGGTTTTGTAAGGAGCGCGTGGATCTGAGTTCACTAAAAAGGAGAGTCTGCTGTGTGGGCTCACTGGGAAGCTCTCAGATCCCTGCTTCCTCTGTACCAGAGTATCACCTAAAACTGGACTTGCACTGTCTGTCAGGAAGAAAATAAGTAAACAAACGCTTAAATGGTATAGCTTTTGGTGCCCTTTTTCTGAGTAGGAGAAAAGAATACTATCCAACAGCACGGTTCTCATATAGCCAATTATATGTTCTTTTAGAGTATTAGTTTGGCATGGTTGAAATGGCACATCTATTGTACAGCTGCATTGCAGCTAAAATCCCCATTGTAGCTGACTGAATTCAGAAGGGAATACATCAGTTTTAGTATTTTACTTCTCAGTTGGGGCACAATACCTGAATGCCACCGAAAAGCCTAAAAACACTTGACTCCTAAACAGACTTGTATAACTGCACTAGTTCCCAATCAGTGGTCAAGCAATGTGTACTACTTAATTCCGATAACAAATATAATAACGGCCACATAATGACATATTATATAGCACTTTAGCAGAGTTCAGAGATAATCATAACAGAACCTCCACTAAAACATCAACTGGCTAAAGGAATTGACGCCTAGATCGAAGAATACTTACGACGGCTCCGGAATCGACTGGACGGTGGAGGCAGCACACGTCTACAGGACCGACCAGCTTTGGGGAAGTCAAACCGCCATAGTGCCACTGCCGCCGCCGTTGTTTGGCCCCAAGGGCCCCGACCACCTGGGCGCAGCGAAGGGTAGGAGATAGCCATGGCCTGCCATATCCAAGACGACGGACAGTGCGCTAGGCGCCGCCGGTGAGGAGCCCAGTAGGGGACGCCGGAGGGCCGTCGCCGCCTCGCCGGCGGCCTGATAATTGTCTATGGTTGGGGGTCAGGTGTCAGTGGGCTCAGCCGCACGGGGCCACGTTAATGGGCTGTCATGGCCCAGACGAGTGAGGTAAGAGTCTTTGGGCCAAAGTTTCCTATTTGCTTGACCAAAGAGTACAAGACGCACTAAATACTCGCAATACATTTCTAGTGAAGACTCAGTAAATATATCACGGTTGGTATTGTGATGCAGTAATTTTGGGCATACACACTTACGAACAGTGAACAGATGCCGAAAATGTTAGCCTTTCTTTTTCGAGAATATACAAGTGTATTGCATCTTGGGATGCAATTTTATTCTTATCGGGTTAATGGGTTGATCCAAGGCATTCTCAAATTAATTCAAATGACGTGCCAAGCAATTATTTTATCAAGAAAAAGATTTAAACTAGTCGCACGCGGGCCATGTATCCGTTTCAATTCGCATCCCTGGACCCTAGTTACATTACATGTTATTGTTTCATCACCGATATGGTGTTCAAATTGATCCAACAAGTGGCAGAGAAAAAACTGCAAGTAGGCTTTGGTTCCGTACACACTGTAGCAAGAAGGCAGTTTTATTTCTCTTCTCAAAATAAAATAGAAACCAATAAAACCACTGTTTTTCTCCTGCTCCACGCACTACAGAAAGGAGCCAAAACGAGGCTGAAATTATATACTGTGTTTTTTTTTTTTTTGGAGAACCGGGTGGTGATAGTCAGTTCATTCCAACCTACAAACCAAACAAATAATCAGCGAGTGAGAATATGGTACGACGTAATCAATTCTCAAATCAAACACACCATAACTTAATCAGAACAGGGCAAGCTAGTGCTTGCCTGCAATGGAATAGCAAAATTAAGCACCCTTTCAACTTTTTTTTATTAAATGGGAATTTTTCATGATGGTCCTTTGACTTACAACGCCTCTGAAGAAACACAAAGCACCTAAAAGAGGCGCCCACATTTTAAAATCCTGGGTGGAACAGTTTCTAAATCCTCCACGTTTGTTTTGTTTATCGAGACTGGATCTGACCAACCCTGGTACAGCTATTCACAAGGAACCTGCCCTGCCCTTGCTTACCGATTTCACAAGCACGAAAACAGGTCCCAAAACTGGCTGAAGCCTGGCCATCTGGATCCAGGGGTTCATGCTAAAGCAAGCTTAGTTGCCCCTTGTGCAAATTCAGTTCGATTTGCGCGCGCGCGCACACACACACATCTCGTTCACGAGAGAAGGAGCAGCAGCATCTCTTGTCTAAGATCCAGGTATGTCTTTACACGATTCTACTATAACCAAGAATATGACATCCAATTTGCACACCAGTTATTTCCGATTCTTCACAGATACTGAAGGCCGAGCGCTTCGAACTCGAAGATCATACTGTTTTTAACTACAACAACGCTGTTGATTCTTCTGTGCTTGATGTTCTGGTATGTTCATCATGCCTGCATTCACCTTTCCTTTCTCTATTCAACTATTTATGTTCCTCTTCCATAGCCTAGAAGAATAATACTCCATCTGTTCTCAGGCTCTTTGGTTTTGAGTACTCGCTGGGTTCTCGCTTTCGTTACTCCTATGTCCGTGCGTCTTGACACTCCAATTGACCTCTCTCCCCTTTCAACTCCTTGAGAAGTTGAGATGGCAGGGGCAGAAGGTTGTAAGGACTGACTGCAAATTAAGAAACACTTCAGCAGCATTCATCAACAGGCTGAGGGCTAGCTACGCTTGTTTGCGCAGGTCAGATATCGAGAACAGATACATAATTGCACAAGAAAGTACTAAAAGTATAGAAATCCTTTTCTTTACAAAATTCCTGATTATTTTAATTTGTAGGAAATCTTGGCGAAACAAGGCGCTTACAGCAACACGCTCAGTATGGAAGCTGCTGCATTGTCTGCAGCAGTATCTGCAACGTTGAAGCTTGTGGGCAACAAGTTAGCTCCACTGGTCATCAAAGAGTACAGCTCTATAGTGGGTGTGAAAGAGGACCTCCGGGAACTCCAAGATCTAGCAGAGGACATCAATACCCGTCTGGAAGGAGACAGAGCTCTATATATGGGGGATGCTCCATCGCTCAGAAAGTTGAAAGAAGCTGTTTCTGAGGTGGAGGATGCTGTGGATGAGTTCCAACTGAAGGCTGAAAAATATGAAGCCGATTGTGATGGTGGTTTAGTTTCCAAATACCTGCACACAAAACCAAAGTCGTTTGTATTCCAATGCCAGGCTGCCAAAAAGATCAAGAAAATTAAGAAGATGTTTGATGTCCTTGTGAAGCAAAGAAGTATTTTAAATTCAGTGCTTGGCAATGATCCTGTTAGCCATACAAAAGACATAGCTACGAATGCAAAACACTGCCCTTTGTGGATGAGGCAGCAGTAATCGGAAGAGAGAAAGAGATGAATGATATTATGGCTAACCTGCTACAGGATCATGACCAACAGAGAATCAAGATAGTTTCAATAGTTGGACTTGGTGGCTCTGGGAAAACTACTCTGGCCCAGCTGGTTTTCAGTGAAGTCAAAAAAAAAAAAATCATAATCATTTTCCAGTTAAACTATGGGTTCATGTGTCAGAGGAGAAATTTCAACTTGAAAAAAATTCTCAAGAAGCTATTTGATGCTATTTCAAATGAGAGATCCAATGACCTTTCCTTGAATTATATGGCAAATAAAATATCTGACGAGTTGACCAACAAAAGGTTCCTACTTGTATTGGATGATGTTTGGACGCAAGACCGTATTAAATGGGCACAGTTCATGGTACATCTAAAGAATGGCTCACCAGGAAGCAGGATTCTACTCACTACTCGTGATGGAAATGTTGCCGCAGCAGTGGAATCTACAACACTAATTGACTTGCCATTATTATCTGAGAATTACAGCTGGAAAGTATTTCAGCAAAGTTACGGAAAATGCATTAGAACATGACTTTGAAGAAGTTGGCAAAAAGATTGTAAACAGGTGTGGTGGGGTGCCATTAGCAATTAAAGTTCTTGCTGGGGTCCTCCGTGTCAAGACAAGATTAGAACAATGGTATGCAATAAAAGAGAGTAATTTATTAAATGTTGACGGTAAAGAACATCAAGTATCAGCCTGCTTGTGGTTGAGCTATTTTAACTTGCCATCTCATCTAAAGCAGTGTTTCACAATATGTTCAGTTTTTCCTAAAGGTCACTTGATTGATAAAAATAAATTGATTGACCAATGGATTGCTCATGACATGGTCACGGAAGATGGGGATACCTACTTGGAAGATATTGGCAATGAATACTTTAGTCATCTTGTGCAAATGTATTTCATACAAGTTGTGAAGGAAATACGTGATGGAAGTGTGAAGTGTAAGATGCATGAGTTGGTGCATGATCTAGCCCGATCCATTTTGGGTGATGAGATTTCACTTTCCACCGATTCCACAAAAATGCACCGGTATTTTTCTATATTGGAACACACAAGACATCTTCCACCCACAAATACATTTCAAAAGGCACGTGCTATGTACATTAATGAAGGTGATGAATTCATATTTGGCAAGGCATCGAAGAATGCAAAACACTTTAAAGCAGTATCACTGTGCAAGGTATGCATACATCAGCACTCAAAGCCATAGTAAAGGCCAAATATTTAAGGTACCTTAGTATTTCAGGATTGAAACATGAAACACTTCCTGAGGCTATTTCAAACATTTGGTGTCTACAAGCTCTTCATGTAACGTCAAGTGATCTTGTCAAGTTACCTGAATCCATTGGTAAGCTGCAGAGGTTGAGAGTGGTCAACCTGTCAAAGTGTTGGAGTCTAACAGGTTTGCCAGATTCCATTGGTAACTGTGTCATGATTTCTAGCATAGACCTTTCTTGTTGCTGGGAGGTTGCAGCTTTACCAAGCTCTATCGAAAGGAATAAAAGGCTAAGAGTACTGAGACTAGGCCATACCAAACTTAAGGAGCTATCAAGTATCAAGGGACTAGAAAACCTGGAGCTTTTGGACCTTGATACTGTTCTGAGCTGGAAAACTTGCCTGAAGGTATAGGGAACTTGCAGAAGCTTGTTGTTCTCAACCTACAAGGATGTGGAAAGATACGAGGGATTCCAAAAGGGATTGCACAACTTTCTCGACTTGAAACGCTGGGATTATTTGTTATGGGAGAGGGTAAAACTTATGCACAAATCTCAGAGCTTGAAAACGTGAATAAGATTAGCGGGGAACTAACTATCCAGGGTATTGCACACTGTATGGAACCAAATGTTGCATGCAAGGAATGGTTGAAGCATAAGACAAACTTACAAAGCCTGACACTAATTTGTGCAGGTGATGTGGGGTGAACTCTGAAAGTCAGCTAGAAGGGTTGCAACCACCGCCTGGAATTAAAAACCTAAAAATTGTCAGGTATTCAGGTCAGGAATCAACACAGTGGATGCTGAAGCATGTTGGTGTAGACGTAGCAGTGCTTCCTCGGTTCCGATCATTGTTCATGTTGGAACTATCAGATTTCCCAAATTTACAGCGGCTAGACAGACTAATGGAGTTGCCTTGTTTGGAGAAGCTTGTGCTCAATGAAATGCCTGCTCTTAAAAGCATAAGTGGAGGTCCATTTCCCTCACTGTCTGAGTTAGTTATGTATGGAATGCCAAGTTTGGGCGTGGTTTGGATGGTAACAGAGTTGAGCTTAGCTGATGTGGAAGGGGGGCAGCTGCATATTAGTAATCATTTATCAGTTGTAATCATATCAGAGTGTCCAAAAGTGATGGTGATGCCATACTTTCCTTCGTCACTGAAGGTCCTACGTTTGGTAAAGAGTAACATGCAGCTCCTAGGACAGGCAGGCCTAGGCCAAGGATCCTCTTTGCCTTCTTTTAATTTTAGCTGCCTAAAGAACCTTCACTTAATAAACATGCCACCACCAGCAGGAGCAGCATCCTATGGATCTGGATGTCGATGGGAGCTGCTGCAACACTTTACAGCACTGGAGTCCTTGGACATTTGGAGCTGTCATGGCCTAACTGAGCTGCCAGAGAGCATGCGGAGCCTTGCATCCCTCCGAACCCTGTGGATTCGGTATTGCTCAGCTCCCTGTATGCTTCCCGAGTGGCTGGGGGAACTCCGTTGTCTGGAAAACATGGACTTTTATAAGTGCGGTAGTCTGAGCCATGCTCCATCAATGCAGATGCAGTCGCTCACGGCCCTCAAAGCACTTCGTATTAGTCACAGTGGGTGGGTGGGGGGCCTCTGCTCTCCGTCCCTGCAGACTCTGCGGATTGAGTATTGTGACAACATATTTAGCCTCCCGCAATGGCAGCCCACCTCACTCACGACTCTAAAAATAATAGAATGTCGTGACTTCCACCAGCTCTGCTCTCTACAAATGCTCACCATCAGGGAAGTACCCAAGCTGAGCAGCCTTCCAGAATCATTGGGGTACCTCACCTCCCTCCAGGAGCTCCAAATAGAAAATTGTGGGGCACTTGTCCAACTGCCCGATTGTGTTGGGGAACTTCGTTCTCTACGCGTATTCAAGATTTGGTGTTTGCGGAGCCTGACGTGCCTTCCCCAATCATTGGGGCGCCTCACCTCCCTCCAGGAGCTCGAAATAGGAGGCTGCGGGGCACTTGGCCAACTGCCTGAATCGCTGGGGGAACTCCGCTCTCTAAGGAAATTCAAGATACATGGCTTGTGGGGCCTGACTTCCGTTCCTGAATCGATGTGCTGCCTCACCTCCCTTGAACATCTTAAGATCTGGAGATGCCCGGGCATCAGATCCTTGCCAGAGTGGATTAAAGGCCTCACCGCTCTGCTGATACTGGATATCTGGGACTGCCCTGATCTAGAAAGGCGCTGCGAGAGAAGGAAAGGGAAGGACTGGCATCTCATCTCCCATATCCCTCGTCTGTTGATTGGGAGAACTGCTGCCCGTTATAGTCTCATCTGGTGAGTTTATTGAACTGACGATTGGTTCCCTTTTACCATGGGCAGACCTAATTCCTCATCCATCTTAATTCGATCATTGCAGATATATGTTCAAGGTCTACATGGCTTCAAGTTTTGTGATACAGTTTCTTTGGGTGCGTGCATATGCGCACATCCTTACTTATGATTAATCCAGTAGGATTAATTTGCACATAGAGTTCTGAGGTATTATTCTATATTTCTAAACGACATTGTTGTTACTTCTCAAGCCTGCATACCAACAGCGTCGTTTCATTGTGCCTCCTTTTTTTTTCTAACAGAAAAGGGTCCAAGCAACACCAGACAAACATGAAACGCACAGCAGATGCATGTGTGAGGTTAATTTGAACTCTGATTTCAGGTACACCAAGCGTATTTGTATTGATTTATTTGATTGTGGAGGTTTGCAGTACGATAGTTCAAGCTCATTGTGCTTTTGTGTAGTATGCATGGCTTGTTCAGATCACATCGTGCGGTGTCTTCAAGATAGTGTCAGGCCGTTTCTAATGATGCAAGGTACATGAACAGAACAGAGATAAATCGGAACTCCTTAAGTGCTATGGAAATGCTTTGCAATGTTCTGTTGGAAAATTTCTGCTGCTAATTGATATGCTTCGGTTGTGTACTACTAGTTTAGAGTTTGTTATTTTGCTGACAGATTTTGGCTGAGTACCCAAAGTCTATGTAGAGAAAAGCAACCTCTTAAGCTAATTATTTTCCTATGTTCAGGAAAATATTATTGTGCAGCTTCAATAGGCTGTCATCAATCGATGGGTGAAGAAGCATATGAAGAAATTTTGGTCTATGTGATGTGAGAAATTTTGGTCGACAAGTCAACAGATTTATACATCAAGTGAGCAACCCAAAAGCTACACGGAGCATCAACCTCAGGTTCTGTTTTTGTGTTCTGCAGTGAAGAAATGCATTAGTTACTGCTCACTATTTTCATCCTGCTTGTGCTCAAACAAGTTGCTGCATTTTCATGGTTGCCATGCAAATGCAGGTGGGAAGGGAAGTGGGATGGAGAGTTGGGCTGTGACTGCGAGGATTCCAGCTGGAAAAACAAAGAGTGTCATATCTCATGGCTGCCATGCTACTACCACCTGGAGTACTTCAAGTGGTGGAACAGAAGAGAAGGGCTTTCGTTTGATCAGTAAAGGATAAGACAAGGGGTTAGAGACCTCTGTGTTCAAAATCAGTGCCTTCTTCTGAAGGTGCTGCACCATCCGGGGGAATCAGCATGGGCGATGTGGGTTTTGTAAGGAGCGCGTGGATCTGAGTTCACTAAAAGGAGTCTGCTTTGGGGGCTCACGGGGAAGCTCTCGGATCCCTGCTTCCTCTGTACCAGAGCATCACCTAAAACTGGACTTCCACTGTCTGACAGGGAAAATAAGTAAACAAGCGCTTAAATGGTATAGCTTTTGGTGCCCTTTTTCTGAGTAGGAGAAAAGAATACTATCCAACAGCACGGTTCTCATATAGCCAATTATATGTTCTTTTAGAGTATTAGTTTGGCATGGTTGAAATGACACATCTATTGTACAGCTGCATTGCAGCTAAAATCCCCATTGTAGCTGACTGATTTCAGAATGGAATACGTCAGTTTTAGTGTTTTACTTCTCAGTTGGGGCACAATACCTGAATGCCACCAAAAAGCCTAAAAAACACTTGACTCCTAAACAGACTTGTATAACTACACTAGTTCCCAATCAGTAGACCAGCAATGTGTACTTAATTCCGATAACATATATAATAACGGCCACATAATGACACATTATCTAGCACTTAAGCAGAGTTCAGAGACTGGTCACAACAGAACCTCCACTAAAACATGAACTAGCTTAAGGAATTGAGAAATAGGTGAAAGAACATTTACCACGGCTCCGGAATTGACTGGACGGTGGAAAGCACGCGTCCACAGAGCCGGCCAGGGCCAGCTCTTGGGGAAGCCAAACCAAACTGCCCAAGTGCCGCCGCCAGTGTTTGGCCTCAAGGGCTCCGACCACCTGGGCGCAGCGAAGGGTAGGAGATTGCCATGGCCTGCCGTATCCTAGACGATGGACAGCGCGCTAGGCGGCGCCGGTGAGGAGGGGGACGCCGGAGGGGCGTCACCGGCGGGTGGCGTCCGGGTATGTACGGTTGGGGGTCAGGTGTGGGGTCGGTCGGCTCGTTGCACGGGGGCATGTTAATGGGCTGAGATGGCCCAGACGCGGGCAAGGTAGAATATAATCTTTGGGCCCTTGTGTCCATGCGAATATGGAGGCTCGTAATATGAAATACATACTTCCCTCAAAACAACAAATGAAATACATATTTCCTCAAAAAAAAAAAAAATGAAATACATACATTTGCCCAAAGTTTCCTCGTCAGCATTTCATCACTTTTTCATCACCTAGGCTTCGGTCGGTGGAGCATTGGCCTGCTTTTGGCTCATCCGTACACTGTAGCAAGAAGGCAGGTTTATTTCTCTCCTCATCAAAATAAAATAGAAGCCGATAAAACCACTATTTTTCTCCTCCACGCACCACAGAAATGAGCATAAAACGAGGCTGAAACTTCAGATAGATGGTAATTTAGCTTTAGGAATCCGTCTCATTTTAGATGATGAGGTATCATAAGCTGATCTGAAAATTTAGCAAAATAATTCCACCCCTCATGGTAATACTGATTTTTTTTTTTTTTTTTTTGGTGACGAACAGGGTGACGATAGATCAGTCCATTCCAACCTACAAACCAAACAAATAATCACCGAGTGAGAATGATACAACGTACATCACAATTCTCAACCACACACCATAACTCAATCAGAACAGGGTAAGCTAGTGCTTGTCTGCAATGCAATAGCAAAATTAAGTACCTTTTCAACTTTTTTTATTAAATGGAAAAATTTCCTGATGGCCCTTTGATTTACAACGCCACTCAATAAACACAAAGCAGCTTTAGAATCCTGGGTACGGTGGAACAGTTTTTAAATCCTCCACTCAACCTGCTCCAACTCCAACATCTTCTTTAGCCGTCCACGTTTGTTTTTGTTTATCGAGACTGGATCTGACCAACCCTGGTACAGTACAGCTATTGACAAGGAACCTGCCCTGCACTTGCTTAGCGATTTCACAAGGAACAAAGCAGCATCACAAAACTACAAGGATCTGAAGGCCGAGCACTTCCAACTCGAAGATCATACTGTTTGTAACTACAAGGATCCTGTTGATTCTTCTGTACTTACGTTCTCGTATGTTCATCTAGCCCTTATTCACCTTTCCTTTCTCTATTCAACGATTTATGTTCCTCTTCCATAGCCTAGAAGAATAATACTCCATCTTTTTTCAGGCTCTTTGGTTTTGAATGCTCGCTGGGTTCTCGCTTTCGTTACTCCTATGTCCATGAGTCTTGACACTCCAATTGACCTCTCTCCCCTTTCAACTCCTTGAGAAGTTGAGATGGCAGGGACAGAAGGCTGTAAATGGCTGCCTGCAAATTAAGAAACACTTCAGCAGCATTCATCAAGAGGCTGAGGGCTAGCTACACTTGTTTGCGCAGGTCGGATGTCAAAAACAGATAATTCATAATTGCGCAAGAAAGTACTAGAACTCTAGGACTCCTATTCTTTACAAATTCATGCTTATTTTCAAAACTCTATATGTAGGAAATCTTGGCGAAAGAAGGCGCTTACAGGAACACGTTTGGTATGGAAGCTGCTGCAGTGTCTGCAGCAGTATCTGCAACGTTGAAGCTTGTGGGCAACAAGTTAGCTCCACTGGTTATCAAGGAGTACAGCTCTATAGTGGGTGTCGAAAAGGATCTCCGGGAACTCCAAGATCTAGCAGAGGAGATCAATAGCCGTCTGGAAGGAGACAGAGCTCTATATACGGGTGATGCTCCATCACTCAGAAGGTTGAAAGAAGCTGTTTCTGAGGTTGAGGATGCTGTGGATGAGTTCCAACTGAAGGCTGAAAAATATGAAGCTGATTGTGATGGTGGTTTTGTCTCCAAATACCTGCACACAAAACCAAAGTTGTTTGTATTCCAATGCCAGGCTGCCAAGAAGATCAAGAAAATTAAGAAGATGCTTGATGTCCTTGTGAAGCAAAGAAGTATTTTGAGTTTAGTGCTTGGCAATGATCCTGTTAGCCATATAAAAGACATAGCTACGAATATGCAAACACTGCCCTTCATGGATGAGGCAGCAGTAATCGGAAGAGAGCAAGAGATGAATGATATTATATATGAGCTGCTACAGGATGATGACCAACAGAGAATCAAGATACTTTCAATAGTTGGACTTGGTGGCTCTGGGAAAACTACTCTGGCCCAGCTGGTTTTCAAAAAGTCGAAACTATGGAGAATATGGATTTTACAGTTAAACTATGGGTTCATGTGTCACAGGAGGAATTTCAACTTGAAAAAATTCTCAAGAAGCTATTTGATGCTATTTCAAACGAGAGGTCCGATGGCCTTTCCTTGAGGTATATGGCCAATAAAATCTCAGACAAGTTCACCAACAAAAGGTTCCTCCTTGTATTGGATGATGTTTGGACTGAACACCGTATGAAATGGGCAGAGTTCATGGTACATCTAAAGAATGGCTCACCTGGAAGCAGGATTCTACTCACTACTCGTAGTAGAAAAGTTGCTCAAACAGTTGAGTCGACAACAGTAATCGACTTGCCGTTGTTATCTATGGATTACAGCTGGCAAGTATTTCAGCAAAGCTTTGGAAATGCTATGAAAGATTTGGACTCGAATTTGAAGAAGTTGGAAAAGAGATTGTGAACAAGTGCGGTGGGGTGCCCCTCGGAATTAAAGTTATTGCAGGTGTCCTCCGTGACAAGAAACGGGTAGAACAATGGCATGCCATAAAAGATAATAATTTATTAGATGTCGATGATAAAGAACATCAAGTATCTTCTTGCTTGTGGTTGAGTTATCTTAACTTGCCATCTCATCTAAAACAGTGTTTCACAATATGTTCAATTTTTCCTAAAGGTCACTTGATTGATAAGGACCAATTGATTGACCAATGGATTGCTCATGATATGGTCGTGGAAGATGGTGTTAACTGTTTGGAATATGTTGGTGATGAATACTTTAGTCATCTTGTGCAAATGTATTTCATACAAGATGTGAAAGAAAACTTTTTGTCTAGAAGAGTGGAGTGTAAGATGCATGACTTGGTGCATGATCTTGCCCAATCCATTTTGGGTGATGAGATTTCACTTGCCGTGCCCAAAAAGGCAACCAATTCAAAGATGTGCAGATATTTTTCTATATTGGAACACACAAGACATCTTCCACCCAAAAATACATTTCAAAAGGCACGTGCTATGTATATTGCTGAAAATGGTGGTTTCATATTTGGCAAAGGCATTGAAGAATGCAAAACACTTGCGCAGTATCACTGTGAAATATGTGCATACATCAATTACAGCCATATCACTGACAAAAAATTTAAGGTACCTTAACATTTCAGGCTTGAAACATGGAACACTTCCTGAGATCATTTCGGACATTTGGTGTCTGCAAGCTCTTCATGTAAGGTCAAGCAATCTCGTCAAGTTACCTGAGTCCATTGGTAAGTTGCAGAAGCTGAGAGTGCTCAACTTGTCAGGCTGTATTAATCTAAGAAGTTTGCCAGATTCCATTGGCAATTGTGCTATGATTTCTAGCATAGACCTTTCTCACTGTTTTGATATTGTGGCTTTACCAAGCTCTATCGGCAGGAATAAAAAGCTCAGAGTATTGAGACTACACTATACCAGCCTTGAGAGGCTACCATCAAGTATCACGGCACTAGAAAGCCTTGAGTGTTTGGACCTTAAGCTGTGTAGGGAGTTGGTAGAGTTGCCAGAAGGTCTAGGGAATTTGAAGAAGCTTGTTGTTCTGAACCTAGATTTATGTGATAAGTTACGAGCCATTCCAAAAGGGATTGCACAGCTTACTCGACTTGAAACACTTGAACTATTTGTTATGGGAGAGGATGAAAATTGTGCACAGATCTCAGAGCTTGAAAACGTTAATAAGATTAGTCGGGATCTAACTATCTGTGGTATTAAGCAAGGCATTGACCGAGATATTGCACACAAGGAATGGTTGAAGCAGAAGACAAACCTACAAAGATTGACACTAATTTGTGCAAGTAATGTGGGGTTCAACTCTGAGAATCAGCTGGAAGGGTTGGAACCACCGCCTGGAATTAAAGAACTTAAAATTTTCTCGTATTCAGGTCGGGAATCCATGCAGTGGATGTTGAAGCAAAGAGGTGCAGAAGTAGCACAGCTTCCTCGCTTTGGACTGTTGAGGAATTTGGAATTATCAGATTTCCCAAAATTGGAGCATCTAGAGGGGCTATCAGAGTTGCCATGTTTGGAGATGCTTGTACTAAAAAAAATGACTGCTCTTAGAAGTATAAGCGGTGGTCCATTTCCTTCACTGTCTAAGTTAACTATGGACGGAATGCCAAGTTTGGGCATGGTTTGGATGGCAACAGAGGTGAGCTTAGCTGACGTGGAAGGGGGACAAGTGCAGATAGGTAATTGTCTATCTGTTCTAAGAATATCACGGTGTCCCAAACTGATGGTGATGCCATACTTTCCTTCCTCGCTGAAGGGCTTGATTTTGGTTAAGAGCAACGTGGAGCTGCTGGGACAGCTAGGCCAAGGCCAAGGATCCTCTTTGCCTTCTTTTAGTTCTAGCTGCTTAACGTATCTTCGACTGGAAGATATGGCACAACCAGCAGGAGCAGCAGCATCGTATGGATCTAGATGTCGATGGGACGTGCTGCAACACTTGACGGCACTGGAGAACTTGGATTTTCACAGCTGCGATGGCCTAACCGAGCTGCCAGAGAGCATGCGGAACCTCGCATCCCTCCGAACCCTACAGATTTTGTGTTGCTCTGCTCCCTGTATGCTTCCCGAGTGGCTGGGGGAACTCCGTTGTCTGGAGAAAATGGAATTTCATGAGTGTGGTAGTCTGAGCCATGCTCCATCAATGCAGCCGCTCAGGGCCCTCAAAGAACTGCATATTGACAACAGTGGGTGGGTGGGGGATCTCTGCTCTCCATCTCTTCAGACTCTGCTGATTGAGAATTGTGACAGCATAAATAGCCTACCACAATCATTCAGGCAGCTCACCTCACTCATGACTCTAGAAATATTTAAATGTCGTGAGTTCTACCAGCTACCGGAATGTCTCGGGGGCTCCGCTCTCTACAATTGCTCCACATTATGGGATTACCCAAGCTGAGCAGCCTACCGGAATCATTGGGGGTACCTCACCTCCCTCCAGGAGCTCAAAATTGAAGATTGTGAGGCACTTGGCCAACTGCCCGATTGTGTTGGGGAACTTGGTTCTCTACGCTTATTCAAGATTTTTGGTTTGCGGAGCCTGACGAGCCTTCCCCAATCATTGGGGCGCCTCACCTCCCTCCAGGAGCTCCAAATAGGAGCGTGTGAGGCACTTGGCCAACTGCCCGAATCGCTGGGGCATCTTCGCTCTCTAAGAAAATTCAGTATATGGGCCTTGCCGGGCCTGACTTCTGTTCCTGAGTGCTGCCTCACCTCCCTTGAAGAGCTTTTTATCAGTAACTGCAAGGGCATCAGATCCTTGCCAGAGTGGATTAAAGGTCTCAAAGTTCTGCAGACAATGACAATCTATGATTGTCCTGATCTGGAGAGGCGTTGTGAGGGGAGGAAGGGGAAGGACTGGCATCTCATCTCCCACATCCCTCGTCTAAGTATTGGGTACGAGTAAGACTTCCTGATAGCACTTGGTCTGGTGAGTTCATTAAAATTCGAAGATCAATGCCCTTTTACCTTTCGTATATTCATTGGCCAACCTAATTCTTCATCCATCTTAATCTGACCATTGCAGATATTCAAGGTCTACAGGCGCTTCAAGTTTTGTGATACAGTTTGCTTTGGGTGCATGGATATGTGCACTTCCTTGTGGTTGTCCAAATTCAGTAGTATTGTCTTGTACCGAGAGTTTTGATGTATTATTCTGTATTTCTAAACAACATTGTTGTTAGTGTTCAAGCCTGCATACCATCAGTGTCAACTGATTGCAGCAAGAAAAACCACATTCCAAAAAAGGTAATTTCCCAGTTTAGTTCTGCCTCTTTTTTTCTAACACAAATGGGTCCAGGCACCACCTGACAAACATAAAACTCACAGCTGATGCATGTGCGAGGTTAATTTGAACTCTGATTTCAGGCACACCAGCCGTTTTGTATTGATTCATTGGATTTTTTTTTTGGGGTGGGGGGTTGTTCATGACTTGGTCAGATCGCATTGTGCGGTGTCAGCAAGATAGTGTCAAGTCGTTTCTAATGATGCAAGGTACATGTACAGAGAGAAATCTGAACTCCTTAAGTGCTGCGGAAATGCTTTGCAATGTTTGTTGGAAAATTTGTGCTTCTATTACTATGCTTTAATTCATCAGTTGTGTACAATTAGTTGTTAGAGTCTCTGTTATTTTGTAGAAAGCTAATCACCCAAAATTGACATAGAGAAGAGCATGCTGTGAAGCTACTTTTTTTTTTTCAATGTAACCTGAAGCTACTTAATGAAGGATTTTAATCAGTTATTATGTTCAGGAAAAACATTATTATGCAGTTTGAATCTGCAAGTACCACGAGCAGTTACAATTGTTTTAATTTAGTAATTGCACTGCTGTGGATGGAGCTGTAAAACAAAAGAAGGAAAAACAAATCTGAAGGGCATCAGATCCTTGCCAGAGTGGATTAAAGGTCTCATTGCCTTGCAGACACTGGGGATCTATGATTGTCCTGATCTGGAGAGGCATTGTGAGAGGAGGAAGGGGAAGGACTGGCATCTCATCTCCCACATTCCTCATCTAAGGATTGGGTACAAGTAAGACTTCCTGATAGTGCTTCGTCTGGTGAGTTCGTTAAACTCCGAAGATTAATGCCCTTTTACAATTGCGCACATTCAGTGGCCAATCTAATTCCTCATCCATCTTAATTTGATCATTGCAGATATTCAAGCTCTACAGGCACTTCAAGTTTCATGACACAGCTTGCTTTGGGTGTGCAGATATGTTCACATCCTTACTTATGGTTCTACAAATTCCAGTAGGATTGTCTTGTACCGTGAGTTTTGAGGTATTATTCTGTATTTCTAAACAACATTGTTGTTACTGCTCAAGCCTGCATACCATCAGTGTCAACTGACTGCAGCAAGAAAAAGCACATTCCAAAAGGTAATTTCCCAGTTTCGTTATGCACCACCTGACAAACATCAAACTTACAACTGATGCATGTGCAAGGTTAATTTGAACTCTGATTTCAGGTACACCAGGCGTATTTGCATTGATTCATTTGATTGTGGGGAGTTGTGCAGTACTATTGTTAGAGGAGTCAAGGGCCTATTGGGCCCTAGCCCATTAGGGTTAATTGGTATCTTGCTTAGGGGCCAAGTCAACCCTCTCTATATAATGAGAGGGGATGTATCAATCTGAAGGAAGCAAGAGATTAAGAAGGAAATCCCTTCTCTCTTGCCGGCCATGGGCAGAGCCCCGCGGCCGGCGTTCCCAGCGCCCCAAACCCTAGCCGCCGGTCTCCTGCCGGCCCTCACCACGTGAACAGTACCCGCGACACTGTAGCACGCGGGTACTGTAGCAGCATCGGCCCTCAACCATCCCTCTCAATTCCCTCAGCCCAACTGTGTTCATAACAACTATAGTTCAGGCTCATTGTGCTTTTGTAAAGCACATGACCTGGTCAGATCGCATCGTGCAGTGTCAGCAAGATAGCGTCAGGTCGTTTCTAATGATGAAAGGTACATGAACAGAGACAAATCTGAACTCCTAAAGAGCTGTGGAAATGCTTTGCAATGTCTGTTGGAAAATTTCTGCTTATATTAATATGCTTCAGTTCATCAGTTGTGTACTACTAGTTGTTAGAGTCTCTGTTACTTTTGTAGAAAGCTAAGCACCCAAAATTGACATAGAGAAGAGCATGCTGTGAACCTAATTTTTTTTTTCAATGCAACCTGAATCTACTTAATGAAAACGAATTTTAATCAGTTATCATGTTCAGGAAAAAGATTATTATGTAGTTTGAATCTGCAAATACCACGAGCAGTTACAATTGTTTTAATTTAGTAATTGCACTGCTGTGGATGGAGCTGTAAAAAAAAAGAAGGAAAAACAAATCTGAATAATTTGAGTATGGTTTAATAATCTCCAGGGTACAGAGTCAAGCTAACCTGTCTGAGCAGTCCAGAGCACCGGTCTTGGGATGGCACGGCCAGCATGGCAACCGGGCATGCTGCTCTTCTAAACCTGCCTTGTTTGCTTTGGTTCCATACTTCCCTTGAACCAACAGAAAACATCTGCTCTCTGTGCAGTTGTTCCAGACAGAAGAAATTGAGAGCTTTTCCAATAATAGAGGCCAGGTCGTCTCCGAGTTGTTCATGCAGGTAGAATCTGACAGGCAGAAATAAGAAAACAACTGATGAAACCGTATAGCTTTTGCTTCCCTTTTGAAGAATAAAAATAAAACTATCCAAAACTGGTATATCTATCGTACGGCTGAGTTGGAGCAAAAATCCCCAATGTAGCTGAATTCAGCAGGGGAACACATCAGTTCTACTTCCCAGATGGGGCACAATATTTGAAAGACGCCAATAAGCATAACCAGACTAGTATAAATTTTCACTAGTTCGCAATCAGTGGTCCACCAATTTGTACTTAATTCCGATAACATATATAACGGCCACATAGTGACAGATTATATAGCACTTTAGCAAAGTTCAGAGACTAGTCACAACAGAACCTGCACTAAAACATCAACTGGCTGGCTTAAGGAATTGACGCCTAGATCGAAGAATACTTACCACGGCTCCGGAATCGACTGGACGGTGGAGGCAGCACACGTCTACAGAGCGGCCAGCTCTTGGGGAAGTCAAACCGCCCTGGTGCCGCCGCCAGGTGTTTGGCGGCTTTGGCCCCGACCAGTAGTCACACTTGCGCGTAGTGAAGGGTAGTAGATGGCCATGACCTGCCATATCCTCGACGACGGACAGCGCGCTAGGCGGCGCTGGCGAGGAGTCCAGGTTGGGATGCCGGGGCCCGGAGGGCCGTCGCCGGCGGCCTGATAATCGTCTACGGCTTGGGCGGTCAGGACTCAGATGTCGTGTCGGGGTGCTCAACTCACAGGGGCACAATAATCAGTTAATGGGCTGACATGGCCCAGACGCGGGCAAGGTAAGAGTCTTTAGGCCCATGTGCCCATGGGGATATGGAGGCTCGTATATGAAATACATATACTTCCTCAGAAAGAAAAAAAAAAAAAAATTTGCCCACAGTTTGGTCATCAACCGTGAGTTGGACTTTTCTTTATTTTGCCATTGTTTGCTTGACTAATACTGTACTCAACAAATGGACTTTCCTTCTTTATTTGGGCAGAAGAATAAGCTGGAAATAAGACAGGCAAGCACGGAGATCAGATAAATACTCGCAATACATTTCTAGTGAAAACTCACTCAATATCATTGTTGGTATTGTGAAGCAGTAAATTTGGGCATACACACTTGTATACAGTGAACAGATGCCCAAAATGTTAGCCCTTTTTTTCAGAAATATACAAATGTATTGCATCATGGGATGCAATTTTTTCTTGTTGATTTAGTGGGTTGATCCAAAGACATTCTCAAATTAATTAAAATGACGTGCCAAGCAATTATTTTGTCGAGAAAAAGATTTTAAATAGCACAACGGCCACTATCCGTTTCAATTCGCATCCCTAGTTACATCACATGTTATTGTTTCATCACCGATATGGAGTTCAAATTGATCCAACAAGTAGAAGAAAAACTGCAAGCAGGCCATCATCACGTGGGCCTCCGTCGGTGGAGCCTTGGCCTGCTTTGGCTCATCCGTACACTGTAGCAAAGAAGGCGGTTTTATTTTTCTTCTCAAAATAAAATAGAAACCGATAAAACCACTGTTTTTTTTTTCCACGCACCACAGAAAGGAACCGAAAACGAGGCCGAAACTATATAAATTCAGATAGATGGGCATTTAGCTTTGGGATCCGTCTCGTTTCAGATGATGCGGTACATAAGCTGACCTGAAAATTTTGCAGAATAATCCCATTCCAGTGTTGAATATCCCGTTCCTCACACACACACACACAAAAAAAAAAAAAAAAAAAAAAAGTATAACAGGTGGTGATAGATCAGTTCATCCCAACCTACAAACCAAACAAACAGTCAGCAAGTGAGAATATGGCGATACATCACAATTCTCAAATCAAACTTACCATAACTTAATCAGAACAGGGCAAGCTAGTGCTTGCCTGCAATGGAATAGCAAAATTAAGCAGCCTTTCAACTTTTTATTAAATGGGAATTTTTCATGATCGTCCTTTGACTTACAACGCCTCTGAAGAAACACAAAGCACCTAAAAAAGAGGCGCCCACATTTTAAAATCCTGGGTGGAACAGTTTCTAAATCCTCCACTTGACGTTTGTTTTTGTTTATCGAGACTGGATCTGACCAACCCTGGTACAGCTCGCTATTGACAAGGAACCTGCCCTGCCCTTGCTTAGCGATTTCACAAGGAAGAAACCAGCGTCACAAAACTAGCAGTAGGCATTAGCCAGTAGCCAATAGCCAAAGCCTGGCCATCTGGATCCAGGGGTTCATGCTAAAGCAAGCTTAGTTGCCCCTTGTGCAAATTCAGTTACGATTTGCACACACACGTCTCGTTCAGGAGAGAAGGAGCAGCAGCACCTCTTATCGAAGATCCAGGTATGTATTCACACGATTCTACCTATAGGCTGTAACCAAGAATATGACATCCAGTTTGCACATCAGTGCCTTCTACACTTTCTGTGCTTACACCAGTTATTTCCGATTCTTCACAGGTACTGAAGGCCGAGCACTTCCAACTCGAAGATCATACTGCTTGTAACTACAAGAACGCTGTTGATTCTTCTGTGCTTGGCGTTCTGGTATGTTCATCTAGCCCTAATTCACATTTCCTTTATTCAACGATTTATATTCCTCCTCCATAGCCTAGAAGAATAATACTCCATATGTTCTCAGGCTCTTTGGTTTTGAATACTCGCTCGGTTCTTGCTTTCGTTACTCCTATGTCTCCGAGTCTTGACACTCCAATGATCTCGCTCCCCTTTCAGCTACTTGAGAAGTTGAGATGGTAGGGACAGACGGCTGTAAAGGTCTGCCTGCAAATTAAGAATTAAGAAACACTTCAGCAGCATTCATCAAGAGGCTGAGGGCTAGCTACACTTGTTTGCACAGGTCAGATATTGAAAACAGATATTTCATAAATGCACAAGAAAGTACTAGAACTAAACTTCTTTGCTTTACAAAAAGGATGCTTATTTCTTAAATTAAATTTATAGGAAATCTGGGCGAAACAAGGAGCTTACAGAAACAAGGTTGGTATGGAAGCTGCTGCAGTGAAGGCAGCAGTATCTGGAACGTTAAACCTTGTGTGCAACAAGTTAGGTCCACTGGTTATCGATGAGTACAAGTCTATAGTGGGTGTGAAAAAGGACCTCGTGGACCTTCGACTTCTAGCTCAGGATATTAATAATCGGCTGGAAGCAGCAGGAGACAGAGCTTTGGGGGGATGATCAATTTCTCAAAAAGTTGAAACAAGCTGCTAACGATGTTGATGATATTGTAGATGAGTTCAAACTGAAGGCCGAAAAATATGAAGCAGATGGTGATGGTGGTTTTGTGTCCAGATACCTCCACACAAAACCAAAATCATTTGTATTTCAATGCAAGGCTGCTGGAAAGATCAAGAAAATTAAGAAGACCTTTGAAGACATTGTGAAGCAAAGTGCAGTTTTGAATTCAGTGCCTGGCCATGGTCCTGTTAGCAATATAAACATGACCGCTGTGAATAATCAATCATTGCCTTTCGTGGATGTGCCATCAGTAATTGGAAGAGACCAAGAGATGCACCAAACAATATCTAGGCTGCTAGAGACAGATGACCAACAGAGAATCAACATAGTTTCTATAGTTGGACTTGGTGGCTCTGGGAAAAACTACCCTAGCTCAGTTGGTTTTCAATGATGAAGAAACTATAAAGAAATATTTTAGTGTTAGACTATGGGTCCATGTGTCTCAGGAGTTTCATGTTGAAAAATTTCTCAAGAAGCTATGTGATGCTATTCCTAATGAGGAGTCTAAAGGCATTTCCTTGACAAATATGGCCAGTAAAATCTCAGACAAGTTGACCAACAATAGGTTCCTGCTTGTGTTGGACGATGTTTGGATTGAAGACCGTAACAAATGGGAAGAACTTATGGTACTTGTGAAGAATGGCTCAGCAGGAAGCAAGATTCTACTCACTACTCGTAGTAAAAGGGTTGTTGAAGCAGTGGAATCTACAACGTTAATAGACTTAACATCCTTATCCAAGGAACACAGCTGGCAATTATTTCAGCAAAGCTTTGGAAATGCTGTGAAAGACTTGGACTCTGAATTTCAAGAAGTTGGGAAAGAGATTGTGAACAAGTGTGGTGGGGTGCCACTAGCAATTAAAGTTCTTGCAGGGGTTCTCCGTGTCAAGAAACGAGTTGAACAATGGCATGCCATAAACGAGAGTAATTTATTAGATGTCGATAATGAAGAACGTCGAGTATCTGCATGCTTGTGGTTGAGCTATTCCAACTTGCCATCTCCAGTAAAGCAGTGTTTCACAATATGTTCACTTTTTCCTAAAGGTCATTTGATGGATAAAGACCAATTGATTGACCAATGGATTGCTCATGATATGATTCTGGAAGGTGGCGATAGCTACTTGGAATATATTACTGGCAATGACTACTTCAATCATCTTGTGCAAATGTACTTTATACAAGATGTGAAGGAAGCATGGGATGGAAGAGTAAAGTGTAAGATGCATGATTTGGTGCATGATCTTGCTAGATCCATTTTGGGTGATGAGATTTCACCTGTTGTGCTGAAGAAGGCAACCAATGTCACAAAGATGTACCGGTATTTTTCTATATTGGAACACGCAAGATATGATCCACCCAAAAATACATTTCAAAAGGCACGGGCCATGTACATTGTTGAAGGTGATGATTTCATATTTGGCAAAGCATCGAAGAAAGCAAGACACTTTCGCAGTATCACTGTGGAAGATGTGCATACATCAGCACTCACAGCCATACTACATACCAAAAATTTAAGGTACCTTAGTATTTCAGGATTGAAACATGATACACTTCCTGAGGTTATTTCAGAAATTTGGAGTCTGCAAGCTCTTCATGTAACATCAAGTGAGCTTGTCAAGTTACCTGAATCCATTGCTAAGCTGCAGAAGTTGAGAGTGGTCAACTTGTCAAAGTGTTCGAGTCTGACAGGTTTGCCAGATTCCATTGGTAACTGTGTCATGATTTCTAGCATAGACCTTTCTCGTTGTCGGGAGGTTGTAACTTTACCAAGCACTATCGAAAGGAATAAAAGGCTAAGAGTATTGAGACTAGGCCATACCAAACTTAAGGAGCTACCATGTATCAAGGGACTAGAAAACCTGGAGTGTTTGGACCTTCGATGCTGTTCTAAGCTGGAAAAGTTGCCTGAAGGTATAGGGAACTTGAAGAAGCTTGTTGTTCTGAACCTGCAAGGATGTGGAAAGTTACGAGGGATTCCAAAAGGGATTGCACAGCTTTCTCGACTTGAAACACTAGGACTATTTGTTATGGGAGAGGATGATGTAAATTATGCACAAATCTCAGAGCTTGAAAACATTAATAAGATTAGCGGGGAACTAACTATACATGGTATTGCACATTGTATGGAACCAGATGTTGCATGCAAGGAATGGTTGAAGCATAAGACAAACTTACAAAGCCTGGCACTAATTTGTGCAAGTGATGTGGGGGTGAACTCTGAAAATCAGCTCGAAGGGTTGGAACCACCGCCTGGAATTAAAAACCTTGAAATTGCCCAGTATTCAGGTCAGAAATGCATGCAGTGGATGTTGAAGCACAAAGGTGCAGAAATAGCAGGGCTTCCTCAGTTCCGATCGTTGAGCAAGTTGGAACTGTCAGATTTCCCAAACTTGGAGTGTCTAGAGGGACTAACGGAGTTGCCTTGTTTGGAGAAGCTTGTGCTCAAGAAAATGCCTGGTCTTAAAACCGTAAGTGGAGGTCCATTTCCTTCACTATCTAAGTTATCTATGGATGGAATGCCAAGTTTGGGCGTGGTTTGGATGGTAACACAGTGGAGCTTGGCTGATGTGAAAGGGGGCCAACTACAGATTGGCAATCTTCTATCAGACATAAATATATCCGAGTGTCCCAAACTGATGGTGATGCCACACTTTCCTTCATCGCTGAAGTCCTTGCGTTTGGCTAAGAGCAACGTGCAGCTGCTGGGACTGCCAAGCCTAGGCCAAGGTTACTCTTTGCCTTCAAGTAGTACGGGATTGCCTTCCTTTAGTTTTAGCCGCGTAAAGCGCCTTCTACTGGAAGACATGCCAGCACCAACAAATGGATGTCAATGGGAACTGATGCAACAGTTGACAGCACTGGAGTTCTTGGAAATTAAGTGGTGTGATGGCCTAACCGAGCTGCCGGAGAGCATGCGGAGCCTTGCATCCCTCCGAACCCTGCGGATTATAGTATGCCGACCTCACCCTACGCTTCCCGAGTGGCTAGGGGAGCTCTGTTATTTGGAAAAGATGTACATTTTTGCGTTCGGTAGTTTGAGCTTTGCTCCATCAATGCAACCACTCAGCGCCCTCAAAGCACTAGTTTGGGTGGGGCCACGGGACTCTCTGTCTCCGAAGTCTCCGAGGATTCAGGCTTCTGATAGCATAATAAGTAGCCTCCCCCTGATCACCTCACTCACGAATCTCATTATAGTGGAGTGTCATGACTTCCGCCAGCTGCCAGAATGTCTCGGCGAGCTCCACTCTCTACAAATGCTAGAAATCAAGTCATTTTCCAGGCTGAGCAGCCTTCCACAATCTTTGCGGCACCTTACTTCCCTCCAGGAGCTCCAAATAGAAGAATGCAATGCACTTTGCCAACTGCCTGAATGTGTTGGGGAACTTTGTTATCTACGCAAATTCATGATTAGGGCGTTGCCTAGCCTGACGTGCCTTCCCCAATCATTGGGGTGCCTCACCTCCCTCCAGGAGCTCCAAATAGGACAATGCAAGGCACTTGGTCAGCTTCCCGAATCACTAGGGGAACTCTGCTCTCTACGAAAATTCGAGATATGGATCTTGCCTGGCTTGACTTCACTTCCTGAATCGATGTGTTGCCTCACCTCTCTTCAACATCTTGGGATCAGGAACTGCCAGGGCATCAGATCATTGGCAGAGTGGATTATAGGCCTCACTGCTCTGCAGATACTGGATATATCTGAATGCCCTCATCTAGAAAGGCGCTGCGAGACGAGGAAGGGGAAGGACTGGCATCTCATCTCCCACATCCCTCATGTGTGGATCGGGAAAACAAATGCCCGTTATCGCTTCATCTGGTGAGTTCATTAAACTCTGAAGACTAGTTCCATTTTACCTTGTGCATATTCACTGGCCAGCCTAATTCCTAATCCATCTTAATTCAATCATTGCAGATATATGTTCTCTATGCGTATTCATGATTTTGGGTTTGGGGAGCCTGATGTGTCTTCCCCAATCATTGGGGCGCCTCACCTCCCTCCAAGAGCTCGAAATAGTAGCCTGCTAGGCATGGCCAACTGCCTGAATCGCTGGGGGAACTCCGCTCTCTAAGGAAATTCAAGATATGGGCCTTGCCGAGCCTGACTTCTGTTCCTAAATCTATATGCTGCCTCACCTCCCTTGACGAGCTTATTATTATGGACTGCAAGGGCATCAGATCCTTATCAGAGTGGATTAGAGGCCTTACTGCTCTGCAGACACTGGAGATCTTTAGCTGCCCTTATCTGGAGAGGCGTTGCAAGAGAAGGAAGGGAATTGAAAGGACTAGCACCTCATCTCCCACATCCCTCGTGTGAGGATTGGGGAAGACGAAGCGTGTTATTTCTTCTACTGGTGAGTTCATTAGACTCTGATGATTGGTACCCTTTTACCTTGTGCAGTTCACTGGCCAACCTAATTGCTGATCCGTCTTAATTCGTCATTGCAGATGTTTAAGGTCTACATGTGCATCAATTATTTTGATACAGTTTGATTTGGGCATGTGTATATGTGCACACACTTATGGTTATCCAAATTCCAGTAGGCAGTAGGATTGACTTGCACCAAGAGTTTGGAGGTATTGTTTTGTATTTCTAAATGCCAGTGTTGTTACTTCTGAAGCCTGCACACCAACAGCTTCAACTGATTGCAGCAAGCAAAATCACATTTCAAAAAGGTAATTTTCCAGTTCCATTCAGCCTCTTTATTTTTTTAACACAAAAGGCCCCAAGCACCACCTGACAAACATCAAACTTACAGCAGATGCATGAACGAGGTTAGTTTGAACTTTGATTTCAGGTACACCAAAGCGTATTTGTGTTCATTCATTTGATTGTGGAGCTGTGCAGACATGGCTTGGTCACATCATGATGTGCGGTGTCTTCAAGAGTGTCAGGCCTTTTCTAATGATGTAAGGTACATGAACAGAAATAAACCTGAACTCATAATGCTTTCTAATGTTTTGTTAGAAATTTTTTGCTGCTATTAATATGCTTCAGTTCATCAGTTGTGTACTACTAGTATTTAGAGTCTCTGTTATTTTGTAGAAAGGTAAGCACCCAAAATTGACATAGAGAAGAACATGCTGTGAAGCTATTTTTTTCAGTGTAACCTGAAATACTTAATGAAAATGAATTTAATCAGTTATCATGTTCAGGAAAAAGATTATTATGCAGTTTAAATCTGCAAGTACCATGAGCAGTTACAGTTGTTTTGCTTTTTGTAATTGCACTGCTGCGGATGGAAATGTAAAAAATAGAACGAAAACAAATCTGAAAATTTTGAGTATGGTTTAGTTTTAAATAATTGCGTACTATTGCAGACCCAATGAAATCTTCGGGGCATCATTAGGCTGTCATAAAACGGTGCGTGAACAAGCATATGAAGACTAAGGCTAAGGATGCAAACAAGTTCAGTCGTATCTTTCAGAGCTACTAATTTGTCCTTGAGGAGCCTACTCAACAGATTTATATATAAAGTTAGCGACCAAAAAGCTATATGGAGCATCAACCTTGGCCTCTGTTTTTGTGTTTTGCTATGAAGAAATGCATTAATGAATATGGTGCATCAACATTGTTGTGTTTTAGATTTTTCTTTGAAAGGTTTAACACTAATAGTGCTGAAGTTATTCCATAAGAAAAATAAGGTTGAAGCTGGCACGTATGTATATGTATATATGAACTGTTGTACAGTGTTTCTACAGCGACAGCTATAAAAAAATTTCGAAGTATGTAACTGTTGTGACAATAATAAAGAGTTCTTTCCACAAAAGAAACTCTCAAAAGTAATAAGGGTTACCCCCTGAAGCTTGTCTGTGACTACATACCGACTGAGTATTCTCCCAATGCATACTTGTATTCTGTAGAGGCAAGCATCTTTCTCGTGGATACAGCCAGAAAAAAACAATACCAGAGTTGTTGTGCATGGCACAGCAGACCTCAGTTGAGCACTTGACATTCTGGTAAGTTGAGGAGTTACGAGCATCAGTCCAGGCTCCAGCCTTTCCACCATGCCAATAGCAGTGTATGTCACAGTGTGAACACTGAACCAAAGAGAGAGACAAACCAGTGTGAACTGGCAGAGTTGTGAACAGCTGGTGTCCCAAGGCTGATGGTAACCAAAAAAATGCAACTTCCCGCAGGCTTTTGCCCCTTATGACAGTGGCATCTGGTATGTTTTCTGACAGGATCCATGAAGTCACCAATGAAGGTTCATTAGGTAATAAAAAATCAGAAATTGGAAATCTGGATTAGCAACAGAAACAAGCATATCAAGTGGAGAAAATGGAACCAAATTGAAGCTATAAATGATGAAATTACAAACCTAGATCTACCACTACTGTAGTATGATGATATAATTTAGAACTGGTGGAATAGGGTCATAGCATTGCACCTAAAACTGGACTTGCACTGTCTGACTGACAGAAAATAAGAAAACAGGGCCTGAAATGGTATAACTTTTTTCTGCGCCTTAGAGAGAGAGAAAGAAAAAACTGTCTGACAGGCACAGTTCTCATATAGCCAATTATAGATTCTTTTAGAGTTTTTGTTTCCGTATAGTTGAAATGGTATATCTATGGTACAGCTGAGTTGCAGAAAAAAAATCCCCATTGTAGCTGAACTGAATGCATTGGTTTTACTTCTCAGGTGGGGCAAAAAAATCCCCATCGCAGCAGAGTTGTAGCCTTGTAGGTAAATTCAGAAGGGAATAAATCAGTTTTACTTGTCAGGCGGGGCACAATACCTGAATTCCACCAACGAGCACTCGAATCCTAAACAAACTTGTATAATAATTTCACTAGTTCCGAATAAGTGGTCCAGCAATTAATGTGTACTTAATTCCGGTAACATATTATAACAGCAAAATAATGACAGATTAGCACTTAAGCAGAGACTAGTAGAGACTGGTAAGAACAGAACCTGCCTACACTAAAACATGAACCGGTTTAAGGCAAAAACATTTACCACGGCTCGTGAGTCGAGTGGGCAGTGGAGACAGCGCGAGTCCACAGATCCGGCAAGTTGTTGGCGAAATCAAACTGCCCGGATTCCCCACGTCGATCTTGAGCCAACCTACCGACCAGGGGCTACACTTGGGCGCCGTGAAGAGTAGGCGCCGGCCATGGCCGCGGCCACCTCCTAGAAGCCGGTCAGCGCTCTGGGCGGCGCCGGCGACGAATGGACGCCAAGAAAAGAAAACGCGAGCGGAGTGGAACGGACCGCATGGGCCGACATGGGCCCAGATGGAATGTTGTCAAGGTAAGAGTCACTGGGCCGAATTCGGCCCACGGCTGCTGCTCAATTTCATCACATAATATCGCTGGTCTGAACGCCTGCGCTCTCGATGTCCCTTGTCGTCGTTGCTCTGCCACTCAAGTGCTAGGTTCGGTGGCTGTCACTAAATCACTACGTGTTACACAATTTTTCAACGCGCAGTTTAATCTTCCGCGTTTTGCGTTGTGGCCGACGGGGAAACAGCACGCATTCGACGCGAGGCGTTTGGCCGGCTTTTTCCTTGTGTTTCCTATCGGTGTCATGCATCCTCATCGAATTAATGATCGACCCTGCGTTTATCACCAATCACGCAAGGCGTTCCTGCTTGCGTCCTGGGGACGTTTCTTTAGCCGTTCACATGTTCTGCCCTGCACAGCTGCACTTGCATAGTAACTTCGTACAAATCGCAAGGAAGCGTCAGATTTGCACCTGCCTTGCTTCGATTGGCACACACATCTGATCTCACACAGAGCATTTGGAGATGTCAGAGGCACAACTCGTCTAAGATCCAGGTATTATATTACTATATAATCTTACAACCAAGAACATGACATCCATGATTCAAAAAAAATTGACATCCAGTTTGGTTTGCACACCAGCGCTCTCACACTTTCTGTTTATATATTATATGTACATCTTTCACCGATTCGCTCGTTGCTTACGTAGCATATTCCATTTGTTCTCATCAGGCTGAGTTCTCCCTTCCTTTAATCTTGCTCACCTTTCGTCTTCTTGAACCCTGCAACTGCCAGCCTGCAAGTTAAGAAGCACTTCAGCAGCATTCATCAAGAGGCTAAAGGGGCTACACTTGTTTGCGCAGGTCAGGTATGGGGAAAAGATAATAATAATTGCATAAGACACTACTAGCAGCCAAGAACTGTATACATGACTCTTTTGCTATACGAAAAGCCTGCTTATTTGGGAAATTCAGTTTGTAGGAAATCTGTGCGAAAGAGGGCGCTCACAGAAACATGGTTGGCATGGAAGCTGCTGCAGTCTCTGCAGCAGTATCTGAATGTTGAAGCTTGTGGGAAACAAGTTAGCTCCACTGGTCTTCAAAGAGTACAGCTCTATAGTTGGCGTGAAAGAGGATCTCAGGGAACTCCAAGATCTAGCTCATGAGATCAACAGCCAGCTGGAAGCAGCTGGAGACAGAGCTCTATATATGGGGGATGCTCCATTCCTTAAAAGGTTGAAAGAAGCTGTTTATGAGGTTGAGGATGCTGTGGATGAGTTCCAACTGAAGGCTGAAAAATATGAAGCTGATGGTGATGGTGGATTTCTGTCCAAATACCTGCACAAAAAACCAAAATCACTTATATTTCAATGCCAGGCTGCCAAAAAGATCAAGGAAATTAAGAAGATGTTTGACGTTCTTGTGAAGCAAAGAAGTATTTTGAATTCAGTGGTTGGCAACATTCCTGTTAGCCATATAACAGACACACCTATGAATATGCAAACACTGCCCTTCATGGATGAGGCAGCGGTAATCGGAAGAGACCAAGAGATGAATGATATTATATCTGAGATGCTACAGGATGATGACCAAGAGAGGCTCAAGATAGTTTCAATAGTTGGACTTGGTGGCTCTGGGAAAACTACTTTGGCCCAGCTCGTTTTCAAAAAAATCGAAACTATGGAGAATAATAATTTTACAGTAAAGCTATGGGTTCATGTGTCACAGGAGAAATTTCATCTCGAAAAAATTCTGAAGAAGCTATTTGAAGCTATTTCTGGTGTGAGGTCTGAAGGACTTCCCTTGATGAATATGGTCAATACAATCTTAGACAGGTTGACCAACAAAAGGTTCCTGCTTGTATTGGATGATGTTTGGGTTGAAGACCATAATAAATGGGAAGATTTCATGGTATATTTGAAGAATGGCTCGTCAGGAAGCAGGATTCTACTCACTACTCGTAGTAGAAATGTTGCTAGAGCAGTTGAATCTACAACAGTAATCAACTTGCCATTGTTATCTAAGGATTACAGCTGGCAAGTGTTTCAGCAATGCTTCGAAATGTTGTGAAAGATTTGGACACTGAATTTCAAGAAATTGGAAAAGAGATTGTGAACAAGTGTGGTGGGATGCCACTAGCAATTAAAGTTCTTGCAGGTGTCCTTCGTGATAAGAAACGAGTAGAACAATGGCAGGCTATTAAAGACAATAATTTATTAAATGTCAATAATAAAGAACGTCAAGTATCTGCTTGCTTGTGGTTGAGCTATGTCAACTTGCCATCTCATCTAAAGCAGTGTTTCACAATATGTTCAATTTTTCCTAAAGGTCACTTGATTGATAAAGACCAATTGATTGACCAATGGATTGCTCATGATATGGTCGTGGAAGATGGTGTTAACTACTTGGAATATGTTGGCGACGACTACTTTAGTCATCTTGTGCAAATGTATTTCATACAAGATGTGAAAGAAAGATGGGATGGAAGAGTGAAGTGTAAGATGCATGATTTGGTGCATGATCTTGCCCGATTCATTTTTGGGTGATGAGATTTCACTTGTGGTGCCAGAGAAGGCAACAAAAGTTCACAAAGACTTGCAGGTATTTTTCTATAATGGAACATACAAGACATCTTCCACCCAAAAATACATTTCAAAAGACACGTGCTATTTATATTGCTGAAAATGATGATTTCATGTTTGGCGAGGCATCAAAGAATGCAAAACACTTGCGCAGTATTACTGTGGAATATGTGCATACATCAGCACTCACAACCATACTAGAGACCAAAAAATTTAAGGTACCTTAAGATTGCAAGACTGAAATGTGGAGCACTTCCTGAGGTTATTTCAGAAATTTGGAGTCTGCAAGCTCTTCATGTAACATCAAGTTACCTTGTCACGTTACCTGAATCTATTGGTAAGCTGAAGAAGTTGAGAGTGGTCAACTTGTCACACGGTTGAGTCTAACAGTTTTGCCAGATTCTATTGGCAACTGTGCCATGATTTCTAGCATAGACCTTTTGATTGTGAGAATCTTGCAACTTTACCAAGCTCTATCAGCATGAATAAAAGACTAAGAGTATTGAGGCTAGGTCATACCAAACTTGAGAGGCTACCATCAAGTATCACGACACTAGAAAACCTGGAGTGTTTGGACCTTCGCAGCTGTCGTAATCTTGGTAGAGTTGCCTCAAGGCATAGGAAATTGAAGAAGCTTGTTGTTCTGAACCTGAAAGAATGTAAACTTAAGGGCCATTCCAAAAGGGATTGCACAGCTTACTCGACTTGAAACTCTGGGACTATTTGTTATCGGAGAGGATGATGAAAATAATGCACAAATCTCAGAGCTTGAAAAACATTAATAAGATTAGTGGGGAGCTAACTATCCAAGGTATTGCACATTGTATGAATCCAGATGTTGCACACAAGGAATGGTTGAAACAGAAGACAAACTTACAAAGCCTGATACTAGTTTGTATGGACCCAGATGTGACATGTCAGCTGGAAGGGTTGGAACCACCACCTGGAATTAAAAACCTCAAAATTGTCCGGTATTCAGGTCAGGAGTCCATGCAGTGGATGTTGAAGCACAGAGGTGCAGAAGTAGCAGGGCTTCCTCGCTTCAACTGTTGAGCAACTTGGAATTATCAGATCTCCCAAAATTGGAGCGTCTGGAGGGACTAACAGAGTTACCGTTTTTGGAGAAGCTTGTGCTCAAAGAAATGACTGCTCTTAAAAGTATAAGTGGTGGTCCATTTACCAAACTGTTGGAGTTTTATATGTATGAAATGCCAAGTTTGGGCGTGGTTTGGATAACAACAGACGGAGCTTGGCTGACGTGGAAGGGGGACAAGTGCACATTGGTAATTGTCTATCTGTTCTAAGTATATCAAGGTGTCCCAAACTGATGGTGATGCCATACTTTCCTTCCTCGCTGAAGAGGTTGAGTTTGGTTAAGAGCAACGTGGAGCTGCTGGGACAGCCAGGCCTAGGCCAAGGATCCTCTTTGCCTTCTTTTAGTTTTAGCAGCTTAAAGCATCTTCGACTGAATGACATGGCACCATCAGCAGGAGAAGCAGCACCGTATGGATCTGGATGTCGATGGGAGCTGCTGCAACACTTGACAGAATTGGAGTCCTTGGAAATTTGGAACTGCAATGGCCTAACCGAGCTGCCAGAGAGCATGCGGAGCCTCTCATCCCTCCAAACCCTATGGATTTCCTATTGCTCTGCTCTCTGTATGCTTCCCGAGTGGCTGGGGGAACTTCATTGTCTGGTAAAGATGAATCTTTGGGGGTGTAACAGTCTGAGCCATGCTCCATCAATGCAGCCACTCAGGGCCCTCAAAGAACTGCATAGTGTTGACAACAGTGGTTGGGTGGGGGACCTCTGTTGTCCGTCTCTGCAGACTTTGCGGATTGAGGGCTGTGACACCATAAGTAGCCTCCCGCAATCATTCAGCCAGCTCATCTCACTTATGAATCTCGAAATAATTAAATGTCTTGAGTTCTCGCAGCTGCCAGAATGTCTCAGAGAGCTCCGCTCTCTACAAATGCTCCACATCAATCATTTACCCAAGCTGAGCAGCCTTCCAGAATCATTGGGGCACCTCAGCTCCCTCCAGGAGCTCCGAATATTACATTGTGAGGCACTTGGCCAACTGCCCGATTGTGTTGGGGAACTTCGTTCTCTACGTGTTTTCACGATTTCGGGTTTGCCGAGCCTGACGTGCCTTCCCAAATCATTGGGGCGCCTCACCTCCCTCCAGCGGCTTGTAATAGGAAAGTGTGAGGCACCTGGCCAACTGCCCGAATCTTTGGGGGAACTCCACTCTCTAAGACAATTCGAGATATGGAACTTGGGGGGCCTGTCTTCCTTACCTAAATCTATGTGCTACCTCACCTCCCTTGTACGGCTTGTGATCTGGCGTTGCCCGGGCATCAAATCCTTGCCAGAGTGGATTAAAGGCCTCACCGCTCTGCGGACACTGGAGATATTTGGTTGTACTGATCTAGCGAGACGTTGCGAGAGGAGGAAGGGGAAAGACTGGCATCTCATTTCCCACATCCCGCATCTGAATATTTGGTGTTTCATCTGGTGAGTTCATTAAACTCTGAAGATTATTGCCCTTTTTATCTTGTGCACATTTACTGGCCAGCCTAATTCCCCCTCCATCTTAATTCGATCATTGTAGATATATGTTCAAGGTCTACATGCACTTCAAGTTTTGTGATACAGTTCTCTTTGGGTGCGTGCATATGTGCACACTCTTACTTATGGTTGCCCAAATTCTAGTAGGATTGACCTGCACCAAGACTTTCGAGGTGTTATTCTGTATTTCGTGATAAACCACTTTTGTTGCTTCTCAAGCCTGCATACCAGCAGCGTCAACTGATTGCAGCAAGCAAAAGCACATTTCAAAAAGGTAATTCTCCAGTTTCATCCTGCATCTTTTTTTCCCTAGGCACCACCTGACAAACATCAAACTCACAGCAGAGCCATGTGGCAGGTTAATTTGAACTCTGGTTTCGGGTACATCAGGCTTATTCGGTGTTGACTGATTTGATCGTGGAGGTGTGCAGTAAGATAATTCAAGCTCATTGTGCTCTTGTGAAGTACAAGGCTCGGTCACATCACGATGTCCCATGTCTTCAAGATAGAGTGTCAAGCCGTTCGAACGATGCAAGGTACACGAAACAGGGTTAACTCGAACTCCTAAACTGCTATGGAAATGCTTTGAAGTGTTTTGTTGAAAAAATTCTGCTGCTATATAATATGCTTCAGTTGTGTACTACGGGTATTTTTTTAGAAAGGACGGCAAAAGCTTTGCCGCGATTTCTATTAGACGAGAAACTAATTATTTTTTATGTTTAGGAAAAGATTGTTGTGGAGTTTGATTTTGCAAGTACCACAAGTGGTTACAATAGTTTTTTTTTTTAGTAATTGCACTGCTGCTATCGGAGATGTCAAAAAAGACCAAGAGGGATGAAAACAGCTGATAATCTGATCTTTAAGTATGGTTGATTTTAAATTATATTGCATACTATTGCAGGCCCAAAGCCGCTCATTAGTAGGCTGTTACCAAGCAAATGGTGAAGAAACATATGAAGAACTTGAGTCTATGTGATGTGAGAAATTCAGGTCAAGTCAACAGATTTATATGTCAGGTGAGCGACCTCAGCCTCTGTTTTTGTGTTCTGCAACGAAGAAATGCATCAGTTTTTTCTGAATATATTCATCTTGCTTGAACTCAAACAAGCAGATTGGAAAGGAAGAGGGTGGAGAGTTGGGCTCCGACTGCAAGGATTCCAGCCCATTCGCTGAAGATGATAAAAAAGAGACAGTGGTCTTGGTTGATACTTGATAGAGAAGATGAGAGGATTTTCCTTTCGCTGAAGCAGATGGGGTGCTTCGGGCTGGTCCAATATATCAGGTGATCAAGATGCTCCAGGATAGAGGAGGACTCGTCCGAGTGGTCCAGAGCCACCGGTCGTGGGATGGTGCGGCCAGCACGGCGACCCAGCATGCAGCCCTCCCTTGTAAACCTGCCATGTTTGCTCTACTCTGCTCTACTTCCCTTGAATCAACAAAATTCATGTATATAAAACAGAAAACGAAGAATTTGAGAGCTTTGCAAACATTGCAGGCCAGACCGTCTCCGAGTTGATGGGCCAGGTCGAGCGGTGTCCACTGCTACTTATCTCCATATAAAATATCGTGTTTAACTCTCCATGTAGAGATATCCTGCTACTGTTTGAGTTTTGAGTTTCCCAAAAGTACTACTAGACTTTGTTTGCCAACTTGAACATGACAAGCCACAGGCATGAGGTCGCAGATGCATGCGTGCCCAACTCCCTCCCTCCCATAATCATCCAATTTGACAATAATATAATGTTGGTATAAAATGACAAGGTAAAGTCTAGCTTGAGAGATTATATCCATATTCTAGTGGACTATTTGTGAGATTGGAGGAAGCAGATTTTTTTTTTTCAGTGCCAGCTCGCGGGCAGCATTTGTAAAACAGCCACAAGCCTAGCCGGACTAGTTAGATAGCTCCGGCGGCACCCCTCAGGCTACTAATTTGTTCTTGTGGAGAAGAGTCAACAAATTTATGTGTAAATTGAGCAACCCAAAAGCTATACACCATCATCAACCTCAGGATCTGTTTTAGTGATTTGCCACGAAGAAAAATGCATTAATGAAGGTGATTCTAAGTCAAATAGAGTATATCAACATGACGAATATGTCTAGAACAGCTCTGAACTTGGTTTGCCATTATGTAAATCACATCAAGAATATTTATTAAATGACATTGTCCTATTTTCTCCTTTCTTTGAAAGGATTAGTGCTGAGGTTGGCACATACGGACATGATGGACTTTTGTACATGTTTCCAGAATTCATAGTTAAACCAATTTATAGCAACCTAACAGGAAAGTTTCCGTACTCAAATTTAACCGAGGATCAAGCACCAAACCAGTGGAGAACTGTGATATGCAAATGATGTGTGATAAAATGCCATATCATATCATATTTCTAAAATACACATCCAAAACTATGTTGATAGCTTGACAGGACAGCTGTAAGACTAAACTTTAACAGACCATTAAGCACTAAACTAGAGAACCCACATCTTTAAGAAGTATGTAACTGCTGCGTCAATAATAAAAAGTACTGTTTCTTGTGGGGTGGGGAGAGGGTATTCACCTTTGTTCTGTCACCATGCACCAGCTTAAAAGCCAAATATCCTACCTTGATATTATAAGCAACCCTAAATGATCTCATTGCTCTGGTCCCCAAAATTAGACACGGGATCAACTTCAAGCCATATCCAATTGGTTGTCATGTCAAGCTGTTCAATAGCATAGAACAGTAAGTGGCCATAACTGATCAAGATAGTCAACACAAGTTTTTCATCACAAATATATGGTCTGATTGACAGAAACCCTTCATTCCAATGATCAGGACTCATATAATTGGATTAGTAACAAAAAAAAACAAACATATCAAGTGGAGAAAATAGAACCAAATGGAAGCTATAAATGACGATATTACTTATTACAAATCACTATCACTACTATTGAATGATATAATTTAGAACTGGTGGAAATGGGTCATAGCATTGTACGTACCTAAAACTGGACTTGCACTGTCTGACAGACAGAAAATAAGAAAACAAGTAGAGAAATGGTATAGCTTTTGCTGTGCTCTCAAAGAAAAAAAAAACTATCCGACAGGTACAGTTATCATGTAACCAATTATAATGTTTTTAGAGGTTTAGTTTCGTAAGGTTGAAATGGCATATGTATTGTACAGCTGCGTTGCAGCAAAAATCCTTATTGTTGCTGAACTGAATTCAGAAGGAACACATCAGTTTTACTTTTTCAGATGGGGCACAATACCTGAATCACACCAATGAGCACTTGACTCCTAAACAGACTTGGATAATTTCACTAGTTCCCAACAGTGGTCCAGCAATGTTTACTTAATTTCGATAACATATATAACAGCCACATAATGACAGATTATCTAGCAGTTTAGCAGAGTTCAGAGACTAGTCACAACAGAACCTCCACTGAAACATCAACTGGCTTAAGGAATTGACACCTAGATCAAAGAACACTTACCACAGCTCCGGAATCGACTGGACGGTGGGGGCAGCACACGTCTACAGAACCGGCCAGCTCTTGGGAAGTCGAACCGCCCTGGTGCCACCGCCGGTGTTTGGCCCCGCCCCACCCAGTGGCCACACTTGGGCGCAGTGAAGGGTAGGAGATGGCCATGGCCTGCTATATCCCAGACGACGGACAGCGCTGTAGGCGGCGCCGGCGAGGAGTCCAGGTGGGGATGCTGGAGGGCCGTCGCCGCGTCGCCGGCGGCCTGATAATAGTCAACGGCCTGATAATGGGCTGGAGCGAGGGTTTGTTAGTGGGCTGACATGGCCCAGACGCTGGCAAGGAAGAATCTGCTCTTTGGGCCCTTGTGTCCATGGTCAACACCCACGCTCTTTTTTTTTTTAATCTCAACTCCCACGCTAGTTGAGCACAGTAGGACTGTAGAAGTGCAACGGGTTAAAAAATGGGTAGAAATGTAACATCCATGCTGTAGAAGACCTATATTTTGATAAATACCGGAATATTTCATCAGTTCATTTATTAAATAAATAATTTAGGGCATGTTTGGTTTCCATGAGACCCAGGGACTGCAGACTAATTTTTAGTCTCATTTAGTCCCTAAATAACCAAACATAAGGACTAGGGACTAATTTTTAGTCTCAATTAATCCTAATTTCACTAGAGTCTTGGGAGGGGCTAGGGACTAAGGGCCTGTTTGGTTCCATGGGACTAGGGACTAGAGACTAATTTTTAGTCCCAATTAGTCTCAAAAATACTAAACAAGAGGACTAGTGGACTAATTTTTAGTCTCACGTAGTCCCTAGTCCATTAGACTCTCTTGAGGCTAATTGGGACTAGTTGGGGAAAAATTCCAGCCCCCATACCCTTTGTTCGTCTCCGCCCGCCGCACGCCACTCGCCAAGACATAGCATGCGGGTCGCCGCTAGCCGCCGCTAGTACCTCGCCGCGCCTACACGCGAGATCCGCGATGAAGCCATGCGCCGCCAAGAAGCCGCCGCCGCATGAGAAGCCATCTTACGCCGCCGCAAGCCGCCGCTGCTTCGTCGGTACGTCGCATGCGCTTCCGAATGTGCTAAGAAGACGCGCCGCGCCGCCCGCGCTAGAGGCATTTCCTCACCGGGCCGCGCTTCGCCGCCATGGAGGCCGCCGAAACCTCTCGGGCCGCCCCCGCGCTCTTTTGTCTAACTTCGCCGGGCCTCGGTCCCTCCGTGCTCTCCCGCTCCACCTCGTTCCCCGCGGATATCGACCATGGAGGGCCGCCTCGTTCGCCCGCCACGCCGGCTTTCCGTTCCTCCCACGCACGCTCCCGGGCGGACAACCACTACGGCCTCACCGAGTCGATGCATAACACCGTTTCTTCATTCGCCCCATCCGCTTGTGCGCTGGGCGGCGAGGGAGGCCGGCGAAGGTAGGGGCATAATGGTCTTTGTGCGTGCACTTGAATGCTCTCTGGTTCTTTGGAGCCAACACCCTTAGAGGGTAATAATTAGTCCCTTGTTTAGTCTCTAACTAGTCCCTAGTCTCTAATTCCCTGAACCAAACATCCCCTAATTTTTTACCACTATTAGTCTCTAAATCCCTAGTCTCCATCCAAACATGCCCTTAGTCCTTTGTTTATCGAGGAATTTAAATTCAAATTTTTGTACATAGAGTTTAGTCTCATGAGGGAAGATATCTTCAAATCGGAGTCTGTTTGTCATCCAGGCCCCAGGAGAGTACGGACCTTGAATTGGAGCCCAGACACGAAGTTACCATGCATAGTCACACACTGACCTGAAACTCCTGAAGTGTCGTGATTATGTAGGTTTAGATATTTGGTTCTGATACAGCGGTCAACAGTTAGCTTGTTCTAATCGTAAACTCAAATTTCAAACCCAGGGTACACTGCTGGCTCAGAATCAATGCGTGCTGCAAGCTTTGTTTTTGGCAGTGCCAACACGGGTACACGACGCCATTGGTGAGTCGATGCAGGGGACATGAAGTACCATGGCATGGTCACCACCACTGACGTGTGACGCACCATTGCCAACAGCTACTCCAGCTAGCAGTGGGACAAAGCCATGTGGAGGAGTCAGGAGTGTACAATGATGTTCCGGTGACTTGTTGACTCCACGTCTCCGCTTCTCGGACCAAGAAGAGCCTCAATCATTTCCTGCCCGGCGCTTGCTGCGCTTGCTTGCTTGGCAACTTCACAAGGCAAGCAGTAGGAGAGGCCTGGTCATCTAGATCCAAGCTCAGTTGCGCCTTCCTTGTGCAGATCCAGTTTCGATTTGCTTCCAGCCTAGCGCACACACCTCGCTCAGGTGATCGAGAAGGAGAGTGGCAAAATGGGGGACGTCAGAGCAAAAAGCAGCTGCATATCTCCACTGGGATGTGAGATCTAGGTATTGTATTTTACACTATTATTTTATACTTGTAAGCGTAACCAAGATTTACGGCATCTGCACTCCACTGCACTCCAGCACGTTCTACACGCTTTCTGCTTACTCCAGTAATTTCAGACTCTTCACAGATAGTACTGATTACTGAAGACAGAGCACCCCCACTCCCAGAGGTCGCCGTCGATTCTTCTGCAACTATGCATGGTATGTTCATGCTTATTCTCGCTAACCTTTACACCTCTCATTTCTCTATTTGATTGATGCAAGGCCGGGCTAGTTTATGTTTCTTCATCGTTTAGAACAAAACCCCATCTGATCTCAGGCTCTCCCGTTTTGGGATACTCGCTGGCATGGGTTCTCCCTTTCTTTAGACGTACCAAATTTTCGTGACCATCCCATTGATTTCTCTCCCCTTTGGGCACCTTGTGATGGCAGGGAGAAGAAGGCTGTCTCGTAAAGGCCTGCTTGCAAATTAATTAAGCAGCAGAAGCACTTCAGCAGCATTCATCAATCAGAGGCTAAAGTGCTGACTACACTTGTTTGCGCAGGTCAGATTTCAGAAACAGTAATTTAACAAGGAAGTACTAGCACTATATGACTCTTTTTGCTTCATATAAAACGCCTGCTTATTTCCTTTTATTCGATATATAGGAAATCTGGGCGAAAGAAGGCACGTACAGAAACACGGTCACAGTATGGAAGCTGCTGCAGTGAAGGCAGCAGTATCTGTAACATTGAACCTTGTGTGCAACAAGTTAGCTCCACTTGTCATCAAAGAATACAGCTCTATAGTGGGTGTCGAAAAGGACCTCCGGGAACTCAAAGATCTAGCTCTGGAGATCAATCAACGGCTGGAAGCAGCCGGGGACAGAGCTATGGGGGATGCTCGATCTCTCAAAAAGTTGAAAGAAGCTGTTTATGAGGTTGATGATGTTGTGGATGAGTTCCAACTGAAGGCTGAAAAATATGAAGCTGATGGTGATGGTGGATTTGTGTTCACGTACCTGCACACAAAACCAAAATCATTTATATTTCAATGCCAGGCTGCCAAAAAAGATCAAGAAAATTAAGAAGATGTTTGATGTCCTTGTGACGCAAAGAAATATTTTGAATTTAGTGGTTGGACCTGATCCTGTTAGCCATATAAAAAGATACAGCTATGAATAGGCAAACACTGCCCTTGGTTGATGAGGCGGAGGTAATTGGAAGAGACCAAGACATGCACCATGTAATATCTATGTTGCTAGAGAAAGATGAACAACAGAGTATCAAGATAGTTTCAATAGTTGGACTTGGTGGCTCTGGGAAAACTACTCTGGCCCAGCTGGTTTTCAAAAAAATCAAAACTATGGAGAATAATAATTTTACAGTTAAACTATGGGTTCATGTGTCACAGGAGGAATTTCAACTTGAAAAAATTCTCAAGAAGCTATTCGAAGCTATTTCAAATGAGAGGTCTGATAGCCTTTCCTTGAGGTATATGGCCAATGAAGTCTCAAACAAGTTGACCAATGAAAGGTTCCTCCTTGTATTGGATGATGTTTGGATTGAAGACCGTATTAAATGGGCAGAGTTCATGGCACATCTAAAGAATGGATCACCCGAAAGCAGGATTCTACTCACTACTCGTAGTAAAAAAGTTGCTCAAACAGTTGAATCGACACTAATGGACTTGCCATTGTTATCTGTGAATTACAGCTGGCAACTATTTCAGCAAAGCTTCGGAAATGCTATGAAAGATTTCGACTCCGAATTTCAAGAAGTTGGAAAAGAGATTGTGAACAAGTGTGGTGGGATGCCACTAGCAATTAAAGTTCTTGCAGGCGTCCTTCGTGATAAGAAACGAGTAGAACAATGGCAGGCTATTAAAGATAATAATTTATTAGATGTCAATGATAAAGAACATCAAGTATCTACTTGCTTGTGGTTGAGCTATTTCAACTTGCCATCTCATCTAAAGCAGTGTTTCACAGTGTGTTCAATTATTCCTAAGGGCCACATCATTGATAAAAACCAATTGATTGACCAATGGATTGCTCATGATATGATCGCCAAAGAAGATCGTGTTAACTACTTGGAATATGTTGGTGATGAATACTTTAGTCATCTTGTGCAAATGTATTTCATACAAGATGTGAAGGAAGATTTTATGGAAGAGTATACTGTAAGATGCATGATTTGGTGCATGATCTTGCCCGATCCATTTTGGGTGATGAGATTTCACTTGTTGTGCCAAGGGAGCCAACCAATTTCACAAAAGATGTGCAGGTATTTTTCTATATTAGAGCACACAAGACATCTCCCACCCAAAAATACATTTAAAAAGGCACGTGCAGTGTATATTGCTGAAAATGATGATTTCATATTTGGCAAGGCATCAAAGAATGCAAAGCACTTGCGCAGTATCACTATGGAAAATGTGCATATGTCAGCACTCACCACCATAGTACAGACAAAAAATTTAAGGTATCTTAAGATTTCAGGGTTGAAAAGTGAAACACTCCCGGAGGTTATTTCAGAAATTTGGAGTCTGCAAGCTCTTCATGTAATGTCAACTGATATTGTCAAGTTACCTGAATCTATTGGTAAGCTGCAGAAGTTGAGAGTGGTCAACTTGTCATATAGTTCAAGGCTAACAAGTTTGCCAGATTCCATTGGCAACTGTGTCATGATTTCTAGCATAGACCTTTCTAGTTGTGGCAATGTTGCTGCTTTACCAAGCTCTATAAGCTCGAATAAAAGGCTAAGAGTATTGAAACTAGGTCATACCAAAATTGACATGCTACCATCAAGTATCAGCGCACTGGAAAATCTGGAATGTTTGGACCTTCAAAGCTGTTATGAGTTGATAGAGTTGCCTGAAGGCATAGGCAACTTGAAGAAGCTTGTTGTTCTAAACTTGAAAGGATGTGGAAATTTACGAGCCATTCCAAAAAGGGATTGCACAGCTTACTCGACTTGAAATGCTGGGACTTTTTGTTGTGGGAGAGGGTGATGAAAATGATGCACAAATCTCAGAGCTTGAAAATGTCAATAAGATTAGAGGGGTACTAACTATCCGTGGTATTGAAAATTGTATGGACCCAGATGTTGCACACAAGGAGTGCTTGAAGAAGAAGAAAAACTTACAGAGCCTAACACTGATTTGTGCAAGTAATCTGGTGGTAAACTCTAAAAAACAGGTGGAAGGCCTGGAACCACCGCCTGAAATTAAAAGCCTCAAAATTATCAGGTATTTAGCTCAGGAATCCACGCAGTGGATGTTTCGCTTCGGGCTATTGAGGGAGTTGGAACTATCAGATTTCCCAAGATTGGAGTGGCTGGAGGAGCTAACAGAGTTGCCTTGTTTGGAGAAGCTTGTGCTAAAAAAAATGACTGCTCTTAGAAGCATAAGGGGAGGTCCGTTTCCTTCACTACTGGAGTTATTTATGAACGAAATGCCAAGTTTGGGCGTGGTTTGATGGTAACAGAGGGAGCTTGGCTGACATGGAACTGGAAGGGGGCATTTGCAGGTTGGTAATTGTTTATCACATGTATTCGTATTTGACTGTCCCAAAGTGGTGGTGATGCCATACTTTCATTCATCGCTGAAGAACTTGCACTTGGTTAAGAGCAACCTGCAGCTGCTAGGATTGCCAGGCTTAGACCAAAGGTCCTCATTGCCTTCAAGTAGTGTAAGATTGCCTTCTTTTAGTTTTAGCCACCTAAAGTACCTTGAATTAAAAAATATGCCACCACCAGCAGGAGCAAAATCGTATGGAACTGGATGTCGATGGGAGCTGCTGCAACACTTGACAGCACTAGAGATGTTGCAAATTCGGAGCTGCGATGGCCTAACTGAGCTGCCAGAGAGCATGCGAAGTCTCGGAGAGCCTCACTCAAGTGTCTTGGAATAGGATGTTGTATGTTTCCTGAGCTGCCAGAATGTCTCGGAGAGCTCCGCTCTCTACAAAACCTACATATCTATACATTACCTAGGTTGAGCAGTATTCCACACTCACTGGGGTACCTCACCTCTCTCCAGAAGCTCCAAATACATGGTTGCCCTGAACTTGGCCACCTTCCCGATTGTGTTGGGGAACTTCGTTCTCTAAGTGTATTCAGTATTTTTGGCTTGCCGAACCTAACGTGCCTGCCGCAATCATTGGAGCACCTCACCTCTCTCCACGAGCTTGAAATAGTAGACTGCAAGGCACTTGGCCAACTGCCCAAATCTCTAGGGGAACTCCGCTCTCTAAGGAAATTCCTGATAAAGGGCTTGTCGGGCCTTAGTGGTATTCCTAAATCTATGTGTTGCCTCACCTCCCTTGAACAGCTTAGGATCTCTGGTTGCCTGGGCATCAAATCCTTGGCAGAGTGGATTGAAGGGCTCACTGCTCTGCAGCTACTGGATATCACTGGCTGCCCTGATCTGGAAAGGCGCTGCGAGAGGAGGAAGGGGAAGGACTGGCATCTCATCTCCCACATCCCTCGTATGAGGATTGGGCAAGCAGATACCTCTAATCACTTCTTTCGGTGAGTTTGTTCAACTCTGAGTTGGTTCCCTTTTATTACTTTGCACAGATTCACTGGCCAGCCTAATTAATTCCTCATCCATCTTTTTTTTAAGGGAACTGGAAATGGCCTCCACCTGAATGTATTACCACTGATGCCGGATAAAATGTGGTGTGCGGAGGGTCTAAAGGACCCAAGAGTTGTGGTGTGTAGCTAGAGGTACAATATGGCAACGGAGAGTTTAAATTACATCAAGCAGATTGAGCTCAGAAATTTTATGGAAGGGGGATTCTAGGTAGTCGACATTGGCAAAGCTTCACCATCGCCTTGCATGTTACGACTTCGTGAACACGACATCGTGCCGATGCTTCTACAGTTCCCAGCAGAAGAGCAGGATGAGACTTACACTCCGTCGGGCGTCACCTCCAGTGTCCTTGTCGTCCATAGCGCGTCCGTGCTGGCGATTATATATTTGTGTAGATGTAAAATTATATATTTGTCCTTTGTTTTATTATGGATTCTAGAATGTCCTTTAGAAGTTTAGAATATTTCTACAAACTCAAAACTGCCGTTGATAATCCGATATTTAGAAGTTTGGAATTTGGAGGGAAAATTATATGGCTACTAGCATAGTAGAATAGCGTGAGTTTTTTTATAATAATGTTGTAGACATGCAATGAGTTTTTTTCAATAGATGGATCCCATTAGAATAGTGGTATTTTAAGCCTACGATTACATGCTTCTAGAGATAAAATTTGAAGGGCAAAATATTAGATATCCTTTGTGAGACGGAGGTCGTTTGCCAAAATCTAGAAGATTTGACATTGTCACGTCCAAAAATCTTACTACTACAAGCACGCTATAGTAGTACTACCTGCTGGAGGATGAGAATCTTCACACGTTCCTATTCAGTCAATGCAGCCAGAGACTGATGAGAGTTGCAGAGCAGCTAGCCAAGTCAGTGCGGGTCGGTGGCCGAGTTGCAGTCTTGCAGGCTTGCAGCTGGTGCAACAACCCACGGGCATGTGTCAGGTTGTTGCGTCATAGCTCCTTGACCACCCGTGACACTATATATTTGATGATGGTAATCGTCTAAGTTCGAGTTTGCAATTTGTTTAGATTAATCTGTCTTCGAACTGTGCATCGGTTCGTATAACCTCAACTCGTAAGCTTAATCACAAATCAGCATTATTTATTCTTAGATTATGTATTCTTTTTTTTCCTGCTTCTGCTCTTGATTCACATTGCAGTGATGCAGTGACAGGTCCTTAGTATTTAACAACTTTGTTATTGTTGAGGATGTGTAGTTTAAATTTTGTAGTAGTTGCATGCATCATAGATCTGAAAGGCTTCTAGAAGATTCTTGAAAATCATACTTCTAGAAGTGGTCCATGATTGGTGATATGCGAATTAATTTTGTAGTTAACTCTCTTCAACTAGTTATCAATCAACTAGGTAGTTGATCCAACTAATTTTACCTAACATATAGTCTTAGTTAATTACAATACTTTGCTAATGTGAATTCTAAGTGTGTCCAAGGTCAAATTAATTTGTGTTCGATTAAATTGATAAAAAATATTGTTAACACATATGACTGTTAATAAGTATACTATAGAAACATAGTATTTCATAACAAATTTAATGATAATTATGCATAAATTAGTTGAACTTCAGATTGTTAGACTTTGTGCTATTTAAGAGTTGGATACCTTTTTTTGAAAAATAGTAGTATAATCTACAAACCATATGACACCAGTAGGTACCTTTCGTTCAAACATGCATAGAAAATGATTACTATGATCCAACCGCGCTATTCACCATGATAAATCAACTATACAGCTTCAAAATGAAATCTGGAAAAAAAAAAGACTAACAAGTTGGGTTATCGTTTCCTCATAAACATATGACCAAAAACGATTGTTCTGAAGCACTGTGAGTAAAAAAGAAAACGAGGTGCGACAAATAGTATTTTAAATATATAGATACTATTGAAATATTTGTAATCAAATTTGAAGCTTGAAAGTCTAAACTGCAATTAATATCCCAAGGTTCTCTGGGAAGTGAGAAATCCTATGAACAAAAACAGAAAATTCTGAGGTTGTCTCATGACAAGCCTTGTGGTTCTAGCTAGAAACTCCGGAGAGTACTGTAGGCTCGTAGTACTCCCTCTGTTCCGTAAAAAACTTGCGATTCTCGCTTTTCAGAAAAACAAGTATTTTCAAACTGCCGTCAATTATTTATTAAAATATATAAAAATTTTATACTAAGTAATTAGTATCATTGGAAAGATTTTTTTAAGTCTAGTTTTTTAACAAATTTATTTGAAGATATAAATATTGCACGTATTTTTCTACAAACGTAGTCAAAGTTGAGTCGGTTTGACGGACACGCTTCCCATAGTTGCAAATGAAATGGAACGGAGGGAGTATTTTGTAGTGCGAAGAAGCTTCTATACATGCTTTTTGGCTTCCATATTTGTCTTGTGCACCCATGGAGTCATTTTTTAAGAGATGCATGATGATACTCTGATTCTCTTTCGCTTTGACTCTTCTTCATGCGTGTAGAAAGTTGGGCCTCTGCCTTTGATGCGTGTAGAAAGTTGGGCCTCTGCCTTTGTATGTTCTTTATAAATAGAGGCGGCTACTTACTGCTATAAAGGCCAAACGAAAAGGATGACCGACACCGACCCGTTGACGACCAGCTAGCTGGGGTAGGAACCGAAGGAAGATTTGCTTTGTTTGAATCGCCAGTGGAATGGGATTCTCTGTTTACTTTTTCAAATCAGGCCTCCTATTGTGCTGCTGTCAGGACTTACTCATTGCCTCCGTTCACAAATAAGTGCACTTTTAGACTCATTTTATTTAAATTTTTTTGTGCAAATAATAAAATAAATAAATTATTATAAAAATATCTCAAATTATTGAATAAGTCATAACAAAATAAATAATATTTGTTATTTTTTAAATAAGATGAAAGGTCAAATAAGAAGCAAAAAGAGTTAAAAGCTAAGTGTACTTATTTATGGACGGAGGGTGTAATATGCGTGTGTAGCCGTATCTTTTTCTCTTCCAAATTCCAAACTACTATTACTAGCACTGTATCAGATTGACAATTGCAGCTTGTGGTTCAAGAGGGTATACGGGACGGAAAGTTCAGAGTCAGCGAACATTCAAATAATGTGAATTTAAACTGAGTTTCAGCAGAGCGACCGACTGAAGCCCGCAAGAGGTAAATCCGTGAATGTGACCACCCAAAAGTCAAGGTGCTCCTAGGTAAAAAGCTTTTACTTTCAGGTTGAGGACAAGTCAGGGAAGCCGCTTGTAATGCACACGCAAGGATGTGTTCAGTCATTTCTGTCTGTGTTCCTTGTGGCACAACTGAAAGTACAAGAACAGGTACAGGAGAGCGAGATGTGTGATGATGCGAGAGTGAGATTATATTACTGCTGTCAAATGGAATGACAACGAACAGTGGTAAGAATCAACGCAGCAGCCGGTTCCTGTGAGCTTTCGTGGGCCAATTAGTCCACATATGAGACGAATGAATAACCTTGCATACAGCGATCTGCTTTGACAAAACGCCGAAGATTTGGGGCCTGTTTGGTTGACATCCAATTTTACCAAACCAAAATTATGGCGTCGCCAAAATTGTGGTTATCATTTGGGCTCATTGTCAAAGAATTGACATCACTAATTTTTATACCAAAGTTATGGCAGATCTCTAGAATGTTCTTAAGCTATATATAAAAGATAAATTTGACAATCCTTTATATTGGCTACCAACCAAATGCACACCTATGTTTTTTTACCTAACTTTGGCAAGTATTGTTTAGCGGCAGTTTTGGCTTACCATGATTTTGGTTGGGCAAAAATAGTTGTCAACCAAGCAGGCCCTTGATTTGCCATTGATTTGGCATTTTCATTGTCCAAAATCTGGCAGCAGGCAGGCAGGCTGAGACGACGAGGACACTCGGTCAGCTGTGGCTGTCAAGCTGTACGGAAGGCGGTTTTTTTTGCACCTGGTGCACATACACCCCTGCATTGTGGACCACAAGATACACGTTGTGATGATCTATGCTAACACACTTCTCATAGCGGTGTGCATTGAGAAAGTGTGTTAAGACGGATCACAATATATATCATGTGGTTCACAGTGTGGGTGCATGTGCACCTAGGTGTAAATTTAACTTTCCCCAAGCTGTACCGGCTGGACAAGGACAACAATCTTCACATGTTGCTGTTCAGCGAGCCACCGGCGACGACGGACGTACAGTAGCAGGTAGCCTGTCAGCAGCAGCCAGCCAGTAGAGTCAGGGGTGTGTTTAGTTCCCAAAATTTCCTCTAAAATTTCTTACATTCCCATCACATCCTATCACATCGAAACATTAAATGCACTTAAAGACACATGTCCGGAGTATGAAATGTAGGTAAAAAAATAAACTAATTGCACAGTTTAGATGTACATTGCGAGATCGATTCTTTTGAGCCTAATTACGCCATGGTAGGATAATATTTACCACAAACAAATGAAACGTCTTCTACGGATATCGATGTGACACGCTACAGGAATTTTGTCCCAAAAGTTTTGGGATCTAAACACACCCCGGTGCTGGCCGGTCGCTCCAAACAGCCACAATATACTCGCAGCTCATCATCGATCTGAAATGTTTTTTTGTACTCGTAATCAATTAATTAAATAAGAAGCCATCGTTAATCTCAAGGTTGTTGTTGCTGTTCATTCAACGCTAACACCAACACCCAGCTGCATGCCCGTCTGACGTCCCAGCAGGCTCTTCTTTATGTTTGCGTACGTACGCCTGGTCCACGGGCCACTCGGTGAACTTGCTGAGTTGCACGCAGCAAGAGTTTTTTTTCGACATCACGCCCTTCAACGTTTTCATTAAGCAGAGGAAACAAAAAACAAAGTCACAAGAGTCTTACATGGTAACCAAGGTTACCACCCGAAACCTATTAACTACTGGATATAAAGTACTGGGATTACATTGTAACAAACATGCGACAAAGTACCGGGACAAAGCGAAGCACTCGGTGACTTAGCTCCTCCTCCAAACCAAGTAAGGTTGAGGTCCAACATGGTCACACCGAAACCTCCCCCAACAACAGCTTATTCAAGTGCTCACCTTTGACCGTCATGTCCCCCTTGAAAGCCGCGTTGAATTGGGCCACAATGTCACCGGCACGGCGTTTTGTAGCTAGTGCTCCGCTTTTGTTTGAGGTCTCGAGTCAATTCCTTGCAAGGTGGAGGAGGCCTACGAACGATCTACTATCCTAAGATTGGTAGTAGGTTTATACGTTGCATACTTTAGTTAGTGGACGGATTGGATCCTACTACCACTACTACTAGAATGAACCACCAAGTGCAAGCGTGTAGTGAGCTATCGCTAAATCTTCGAGAAAACACCATGTTCTAGACTACCGTTCAGCATTAGTGACACCGCCACCTCCACCACTTGCGCCCACACCACTCCTTCCAATTGGGGACCAAGCATAATAAGCCACCGTCACGACCCTAGTCGCTGAAACTTTGTACCATTATGTAAAAAACAACGACCCTAGCACGGCAACAATGGCCAAAGACAAAGGGAATGAAACACATCAAAAAAGTTTTGGTTTATCTGTCGTGCCCATACCTATGCATGACAACAATGGCATGAGTGGTGTCCGATCTTCCACGGCATGCCCAAGTCATCCTAGGCTTGGGCATGATAAGTGTGGTGTCACGCGAGTAAATGTTTTGCGTCTCCAAACTATAGGTGAGAAGGGCCAGAGTGACAATTTGGAGTGTGATTAAAGAAGAGGACAAGAGTGAGAATAGTCATGGACAAGAATGGGGGACAAATTTTATCTCTTTACTATTAGATATAGATAGATATAAATAATACATATAAATATTTTATAGAAAAGTACAGATATAGATATGGATATAGGTTGGATCATGGTTTATGTCCTGCAGAAGTTCCATAGTGATATATCCAATGGTTTTGCAATCCATTTTCGTAAACAATATCCCACTGGCTTTGCAATATATGGAGTACAAACATATTCACTACACAGTAAGGTAGTCTGGATGTTTGCCTTACTTTCTCGATCCTTTTATTATTTAAATAAAGAACTGTAGGGGCTTCGGCCCCTCAGATTTTCAAAAAAAAAAAAAAACTACACAGTAAGGTCAAAAGAAGGTGAGTGCCAATGGTTTATTTGATTTTTTGCGGAAAAAAAAGTTGGAGACCCACCCATTGTTGGACTAGGCACACGGAACGGAACCGAACGGAACAGGGAGACAAATTGGCAGCTGCCCGATCTAATGATACTCATCCGGTATTATAAATGCTATTACTTATTATATAAGTTTAGTCAAACTTATGCTCGTACTCTCAAATGGTTGGACTCTCAAAATTAGTGTAAGAAGCTTCCATGCTTTGTTGGCTTGCATTTGTCCTGCGTACCGATGGAGTCCTTCTTTACTAATGATGAGGAGGATACTCTGATTCTCTTTTGCTTTGATTCTTCATGAGTGTTTGGCCTTTGCCTGCCTGTTCTCTTCTTTATTGGGGCGGCTACTAAAGGCCAAAAACATGATCGACACACGTTGACGACCATATCAAAAATTCAAAGCAGCTGGGTAGAGTCGTAGGAAGGGGGATTTGCTTTGGTTGAATTGCCAGGAGGCTTCCTGCGCCGTGTGCTGATTTAGTTAGCATTGCTGAAGATGCTCTTACGCACTAATCATGCATGCTAGCTTATAGTCGATGAGGATACGAACCTAAAGTTCAGTGTCAGCGAATGTTCATAAAATCATAAGAATTCAAACTGATCGAGGTACTCCTAGGTATGTAAAAGCTTTCAGTTTCAGGTTTAGGAACAATCAATACAAGCCTGCTGTGCACTGCACACTCAAGGTTGCTGTTGTGCTGACATGATCAAGGATCGGTTCCTGTGAGCTGGTGAACAAGTCCAGAGACGTTGCGAGAGAAATGCCCAAAATCTGCTGGATGGAGACGGACAATCTTGCTGTTAAATCGGTGCAGGGACTTGGCCTTGCAGGACGGCCGTAGCAGGTAGCCAGTCAGTATCATGCTAGACTGAACCAGAACATGTGTCAGTCCAAGGTCAAAAGCTGCCCATAAACCGCGGCGAATTCAGTGTCAGTGCTGGCTGGCGTGGCGCCCCCGGTCGCTCCAAACGGCTGCGGCTGCACCCCGACGACCCAGCACTAGGCGTCAGGAGCTCATCGATTTTAGAAATCTGTCGTTAATCTCAAGGCTACCTGTTCGTTCAACGCTAACTAACCCAGCTGGATGCCCGTACGTCACTGTCCGTCGCAGACTCTTGTTTTAATTTGTGGCTAGGTCCGGCGCACAGACCACTCTGTGAACTTGCTGAATTGCCGCGGTCAGCTCGTGCCACAGGAGTCAAGAACTAGCTACTATACTAGAATGAACCACCCAATGCAAGCGTCGTGTGCCATCGCTAATCTTCGAGAAAACACCATGCATGTTTAGTTCACCATCTGTGTTAGGCACCACCACCACTTACACTCTCACCGCCTCCTTGGGGGACCAAGCATGCATAATACGCCACCTTCTAATAACGACCCTGGTGTGGCAGACACCGGCCAAAGACAAAGGGAATAAAACGCGTCGTAACAAAGTTTTGTAGTTGCCTATGAAAGCCATATAATACATTTGTTGTCACATGAATGGGGCCAATCGTAATTGTCAACATCGCCCCGGATGAGCCAACATATGGCACTATCTATCTATCTATCTATCTATCTATCTATCTATCCTATAAATTATTAGTCATGGTACTCCAACTTATACTGACTAAAAGGGAAAATTTCACCTGGCTACCCCCTTATCCATTCGGCTCCCTATGCATGCATTGATTCAGTCTTTTTCTTAGCCTTTGATTCGGTCCTTTTTCATAGCCTTTAATGATCATAAGTCCAACATTTCAAACAAAGGAGTGACTAAAGTTTTAGCCAGGTGAGTAAAGTATCCAAGCAGGTTGATAGATCTGTCAGAGTAAAACCTAAATATACCACTTTCATCATTTGTTTTGATACACCTTAGAATCATAGATTGTGAGCTCGAGTCATGAATAGGACAATAAACTAACAAGGTTTCTTAGTAAAATCACTAGGACTTTTATATTGGGGAGTGGGATCATACGAATGAAGGAGAGTGTGATGGATCGAGAGACGAAGGATGAAAGTTTCGAGTCATGGCCTCCTTAGGTACTACAAGGCTTTTAGCAAGATAAGTGTGCATTCACACAAGCAAATGTTTCAAGGGTTGCAAAGTATATAAAGTGAGAATGAATTGAAGGTTGAGAGTGATGAACAAAATGGAGTGAGACCACGACGACCAATTGACTGAAGAAGGGGGCAAGATTGAGAATAGTGATGGATAAAAAAACAGATAAGTGTTACCTCTTTAATTTAATATCAGATATAGATAGATATAAAAATATAGTTAACTACATTTAGAATATTAGTATAAGTATACATAATGTGGATCATGGTTTATGTTTTGCCGGAGTTTATATCCAATGGTTTTGTAATACATGGAGTGCAACTTATTCACTTCATAGCAAAGTCAAACCTCAAAGGAGACAATTCAGCGTCCCAGCCATTGTGTATTTCTTCTTTTTTTTTCGAAAAAAAGGTTGGAGACCAGGCCCACAGAAAACAGGGGAGAAGAAGAATTCGCAGCCACCCCAAGAAAAGCTCGTTAAAACCCCAGGCGCACGCCGGAGACCGAGCGATTTCCTCCCTTTCCAATCTCGTGTCCGTCCACCTCTCTTTCCCTCCTCACCTCTCCTCACCTCACCTCCCATGGCGGCCTCGCGCGTCGGCGACCCAGCGGAGTCGAAGCGCCTGCGCATCGGCGACGAGATCGCCTGGTCCGAGATCAGCGGCGTGTACGACCGCGACGACTCGCTCAAGGAGAACACTAACCCCAAGTGCCTCCTCAAGAACCACGGCAACACCACCGGCACCACCTCGCAGCGGTTCTCGGGCAACCTCAAGCCGACGGCGGCGCCCATCATCGGGCTGTCAGGGAAGCTCGGCGAGCGCGGGCGGCACGGCCACCACCACCAACACCCGCCCGCCATGTTCCCCAAGAAAGCCAAGACGGGCGGCGGCGGCCGCGCGTCCAAGGCTGCCGTCCCGGAACCTGGGTCGCCTAAGGTGTCCTGCATCGGGAAGGTCCTCTCCGACCGCGAGCGCGCCGCGCGGCTCGGTCGTCCGACGAGGTCGCGCGGTGGTGGGGCCAGGGGAACCGGGTGCTGCGCCGGGTTCGCGTTCTTGATAAGGCGGAGTAGCAGGTCCAGGAACACCGTCGAGTGCGTCGACCAGTCCCCGCCGCCGCCGCTGCCGGCCGTGGTTGAGGCGGCGGCGGCCACCAGGCGGAGGGAGACGAAGCCGAAGGACGTGGAGGTGGAGACGGAGGCGGAGGCTGCAGCGCCGGCGCCGGGACTCGGTGGCATGCGGCGGTTCGCGTCTGGTAGGCGGGCGGCGGAGTGGGCGGCTGAGATGGATGGAGATGGACGCGTGGCGACATCTGGGCCGTTGTAGCGCGTGTATGTGCAGGTAGGCAGGCGAACGAGCACATCATCGGGTTACATGGTAGTTGGGATGTGGCTTTTCGGATTGGTTGTTGCTGTGATTTAGTTGATGTGTAGTTGAGCTGTGTAAATACTAGTTCTTCTTGGAATTAGATTTGAAATTGAGATTTGGCTTGACAAGCTTTCGATGATGCTCTGTTTTTGATTTGTGTGAGTTGGGTAGGATGATTTTGGCTGTTTTGTACAAATGTTGTCAGAATTTTCAGTTTTGGATGATTTGCTGATAATTTACCTGTGTCGGATAACACTTTTGTTTTAATCGGATAGCATTTTTGTCAAGAGGCCATAAGAAGCAAGGATTTTGGCGTAGGATACGTTTTGTTTAGAGCTAATTGATTGAAGGAGTCCAAGTGGATTTATCTGCCAAAGAAAGAGCTAACGTGACGTGCACATAACGAAGCACTATGTTCTTATTCTCTTGTGAGTCTTGGACACATTCTACAAACTGTACTATCTAGATGGCTGTAGAAAAGCTAAAAGGTGAGTTCATCTACTAGACAAGGAAGTCGTGAGCCATCCAATTTTCCATCCTAAACAATGTTAACACTGTGAATAGCTAGTTCAGTATTTCAACTTTTCTTCCTCTATGAGTCAAAAAAGGTTGTACAATTTTCCATCGCTCGCTCTAGTGATAGTTTCGTAACTAGTTTTTTAGACTAAGCACTTGGTGCTCCTATAATTAAATCACTTTGACACTTAACCAAGAATTCTAGCTGAGTCTATTTAGACATTAATTTAATGAAGATATGGAGCTTGGGACTATGATACATGTTGGAATGGTTGGGGGTGCTCTTGGATATCAAGTGGTTCCATCTTCCTTGTTGTTCTTTTGGTACCTCTCGCGCAACATCTTGTTTACGAAGGAAAGGTGTATGTGAAGGCTTTCTCCTAGCTAGAAAAAGGGTTTCTCCCAAAGAAGCTTGAAGGAAGAACATATATAGGACAAAGGACTGAACATGGTTTACCTTTCTTGGACTAACAAGAGCACGTACATGATACATATGGAGGAATCTGTCCATTGCTGTTTAACCAAGGGGCAAGGGGTTAAACAGCGTGGACCATGGACTAGACATCCATTGATGTGTTACAAGTTAAATTAAACCTATTGCAGTCATCAATTGTAGGCGTCTACTACTACCTCTCTACACTATCTCTACAGTGTGTTTTTTTAATTTCCGGCAAACAACATGTGTTTGGAGGCAGAAAATGACCCTCAAAGGATCTCTTTGTATTTTTCTTTTTATCGGCCCTTGTTTGGCAAAAGAATCTTTTTACCTATAATATACAATACTGTATATATATCAGATTTGAGATACTTGTCAGTGTCTCTCTCTCGTTTTTAATAAATAAATATTTTTTTTTTTTTTTTTCAGCGTACCATTGACACGTCTTGCATTAAGAGAAGTGGGAAGTTACATATGATTCACAAGTAATCCACAGATTACTCACGAAACACACACAGCACAAACGATCAACAAGAAACGAGGGGGAGGGGTGGGGCGAACCCTCCAACTAACAACCCGACAACCGATTCTATTACAACTAGAGCTCGGCACCTAGGTAGCTTGCAGCGATTGGAGCCAATGACGACAACAGCGGCAAAGCGTTCGCTAGAACACAGACGGCATCCGTCTAGGCCAACCTCAGCAGCAAAGCATCTGCCGGAAAGACGGCGACCTTGGTGCCAAAGCGTCCACCGTAACCCCCTTGACGGCAAAGCATCCGCCGGCGACCGATCACGACCTCGGCGGCAACACGCACGCCGGAAACACAAGTTCGTGAAAGATAACGACCACGACGATGGCTACCACATCCACAAGCTAGACTAACCTAAGTGAGGAGGAACATGAAGCGCAGATAGGTGCAGCAAGCGAGCAAGACGACTCGGGTCGTCCGGCGCCGAAGGCAAGAGCATGGGACTCGAAGACGATGCCTTCAAGAAGGGTGCGACGCCAAGGGGTGCCGCCATCGTCCGCCCGACGACGTCGAGCTGAGCTTTCGCCCGGAGGTCCATGCATCGAAGCCATCGAGGGACGAGCTATTCGTCACCAATCACGCCACCACGGCGTCGATGACGCACTGCCGGAGCAACCGCCCACACCACCGTGGTGCGAGACGACAAGAGCACTTGTCCACGTCGCCCCAACTGCCGCTCACCCCAAAGTGAGTCCTGCCACCCAGCCCTAGTCCAGCCCTAGCCTAGCCCCCTAGCCCATTCGTAACGGGATGACGCCACCGCCGCCCAAGCACAGCCAGGCCCAAGTCGGTCTTGGAGAGCAAGCCGGGCGGGCGGCGCCATATCCGGTGCTCAAGGGCCCGATGAGCCGTCCTCCGCCCGGACCGGGCGCCATGGCCGCTCGAGCCGCCCGGCGGGCGCCATATATCCGGGGCCCAATCCCGGCCCCGCCGCCGGGCGGGCAGCCGTGGGCCACCTGGCCCGAGCCACCGCGGGGGTTCTCGGGGCTGGCCGTCACGATCCATGGCATAGGGGCTCGGATCCGCGCAGCCGTGACCCCGCCCTGACGCGGGCGAAGCCCGCCATGGCCGCCGCCATGGCGCCCGATGATGGGAAAGGGGAGGGGGGGGTGGGGGACGCAGGAGGGACGCAGGGCGCCGCCGAGGCGGATCCGGCCGAGCCGGCCGTCCCCGAGGCCGCCGTGGTCGCTTTAGGGGTTGGAGGTGGAGGAGGAAGGTTGGGGGCGGAGAGGGGAGCTCGCGGCGTGGCCCCCTTTGAGGGCCACAACCGCCGTGAGGAGCTGGGAGGCGATGACGGCGGCCGGGAAGCGCCGGTGGGGAGGGGTTCGAGCGGGCGGTTGAGTCGCCCCAGTCGCCGGGAGCCGGCGCTCGGGGAGGAGTGTAAATAAATAAATATTCAACGTCTCATGCACACAACCACTGGTGATGCACACACAACCACATGCATTGGTCGTGTTCATCATACGAACTGAGAGGTAGACTAGACATACATTGATGTGTTACAACTTACAAATTTAATCAAACCTATTCAGCACTACATACTGTCACAAATATATATTAGACCAAAATATATATAGGCAATGAGCAACCGTGCACACACATATATATCTATTAACTTAATTACTTCACATGAACAATCGATATATAGATGTCGATGTCGATTCACATTATGTCTGGAAGGAGATGGTGCTGTTGGGCGGGTTGTAGAACTGGATTTTCCTGCCGTTGAGCGGCTGCACGGGGCGGTTGTCGTTCCCCGGCAGCGGCGCCTTGATCTGATCCAGCTGCTCCTTGCTGATCTGCCTCACCTTCCCCAGCACGCTCCAGATGACGTTCTCGGTGCACGGCGGCACCGTCAGCGACCCCGTGTACCGGAAGTAGCTCCCCGTTCGCTTCTGCAGCGACCGCAGGTGGATCATCCCTATCTCCTGCTGCGACTCCTCGTCGCCTTTGAAGTTGCAGTGGTCGTTGACCATCTCCCCCAGCTGCCTCTTCAGCTGCGATATAATCGATGTTGGTGTTGGTCATCCATGGCCGGAGATGCAAGCAATGCAATGCAGGCGTGTGTGTGTGTGTGTGTGTCTACCTGGTAGTAGAAAGAGTCTGGGGCGCCGATCTGGTAGAGGATGCCGATGACGGCGACCCCGCCATCGGCGCTCTTGTGGACGAGGTGGAGCTCCAGGGGGAACCTCTGGCCGTTGATGGTGTGGTCGGAGGGTGAGTGCCAGTGCAGCGAATCCAAGCTGTAAACCTTGCCGTTCACTGTTACCGTCCCAACTTTGGTCCCGAACGCCAGCTGCGTGTACGTACGTACGTACATTCATGAATCCGGCTCCGGCAAGGATGATATGATGATCGATGGATCAAACCGTGCACATATCCATACAAACCTTGATGTCGTGGCCGTCGTTGATGAGGGGTGCCGGGGACGGCATCGTAGGTGCGGTTGAGGGTGTCGAGGTTGGGGTTAGGGATGGCATCCTTGGTGACGATGTCGATCGGGGACTGGTTCTTCCCCTGCCCACACAGCTTGTACGCGGGGCTCAGCTTCCCCAGTTCTGCGGCCCGTCGGGGTTCCCGGCACCGTAGCTGAACAACGTCGCGCCGCCATCTGAGAGAGCGACGCCGGCGAGGGAGGACGCGGCGACGACGAGGCCGATGACCACACGCGAGGACGAGGACACCATTGCCGGCGCTGAGAACTGATAGATGATGTGTGTCCGTTGTCGATCGAATTAACCTGCTGCGGCTAAGCTAGCTTCTTTGAAAGAGGACAGACTAGACGACCGGCCGGCCTGGATTTTCGTCGCAGCGGAAAAGAGGCGAGTTCGAGCGGACAGGAGTCGTTGCTACTCGCCAGAGAGGCACCGTTTTTCGCGGTGGAAAACTGCTTGAAGCATGCCAATTTTAGCTCTCTTGTTTCTCACAACGAGTACACCTGGACGACGTGGACGAGGAAGAAGAAGAATGCAACATTTTTTTGAGTTAAATAAAATGGTGGCCCAAACTTGTGGCGTCGTATCCACGAACTCTAAAAACCGAAATTAAACCCCCCTAAGCTTGCTAAGCTGTGCCACTTAGCTCCAAAGACTTTCAAAATCGAGTATAAAGTGTCAGTTTTTTTTTTTGAGAAATACATAGTACAACGCAGACGCTCACAACACGCACACACACTCACCCCTATGAATACACGTACGTAAACCTTACCCCTATGAGCACCCCCGAAGGATCGAACACCCGACAGATCTTGAGATTCCTAAAGTCACCATTGGCGCCTCGTCGTCGACGGGAACGTCGGTTACCACTTAATGTATAACGCCGGTAAATCCTAGAAAAAGCCCAGGAAAAGGTGCGGCCTTTAGGATTTAAACCCCCTGGGTAGCGTCCCACCGGACTGTCCTACAATTGCACTAAAAGCCAATTCGCGTACAAAGTGTCAGTTAAATCCACAAACTTGGTAAAGTGTACCATTTAAATCCACAAATTTGTTAAGTTATGCCACCTAACATGAGATCGATGCAGAAATTCAGCTCTGCCCCTACCCATAAACCAATTTGTTGTGGGCTGAACTGATAAGTACTTGCATGGATGTACAGGCCGGCCGGCATTGTTCACCATCTACAAGGCCCCAACAGCTAGAGATGATAGGCCCACCTGTACTTGTGCACAACCCAAAGTAGAAGAATTGATGTGGTCACCAGGCCAAGGGGTTTCGACGAGCCACGAGATTTTGGCCTTCCACCTTCCAAGGGGTTTAAGGCGAAGTACAAAACGGCAAAACACAAGAAGACACAAAAGAATGATCTTCTCTCACCATATTCGGTCTCGCCGCTACCTTAGCCTATTTCCATACATCTGTCGCTCCATCCCCGTATGGGTGGAGAACCCATCGCTGGTCCACAAACAGAAGAATGATCTTCTCTCACTCAGTATAAATTTACACCCTAGATGACCTCCTCCCGATGAACGCTTGAACGCCATGCCTCTTGTTCTCGAGCTCCTGCAAATCGCGTAGGAAGAGCCCGTAGCGGGGCATGACCAACACTACCAGAAATTGGACATTTCGTGAGAGGAGCGATTTTTCAGTAGTGGAAAATAAACTCTCATGAAACTAATATTTTCATGAGAGTTATGTAAATCCCGTCACGAAAACTTTTTTTCATGAGAGTACTCCACATAAGATCATGAAAATCACCTCTTTTCGTGAAGGTTTACTCTCACGGAACTACCAAACTTTCACGAATTCCATCCGTGAAGGTTTACACTCACGAAATGCCATATAACCAGTCATGAAAACATCAATGGAAATTGGTGTCAACATCTACTCGTGAAGGTGAACTCTCACGTAAATAGCAAACTCTCACAAAATCCATTCGTGAAAGTTTACTACCACGAAATACCACAAAAAACAGTCATGAAAACACCGATGCAAACCTAGTGGCAACATCCAATCGTGAAGGTAAACTCTCACAAAAATAGCAAACTCTCACGAAATTCATTATTGAAGGTTTATTCTCACGAAATACCATAAAAACACTCATGAAAACACCGATTGAAATATGGGTTGATATTTTTCAATAGACAAATAATTGCTTAAAATGCTACAAAATCAAGAACACGAACAAAAAGCTTTTTCATTTTAATCTGCAATGAAATTTTGCAACAAGTCTTTCTCTGTCATACTAACTCCAACTGCAATGATTCTTTTTTTCTAAATGTTTCTAAAATCATGCTCTATCAACTTATCAACTATGAGACAAATGAGAGAGATATCTAAAATTATGACTTTGTTGTCCACATGTTCTCCCCATTCTTATCTATTCTGCGCACCACATCACCCCCATTCATTCTTATCCACTCGAGTGCTCCTTCACTCTCGGTGCTGGGTGTAGTCCTTGCGCCGCCGCTCTCGCTGCTGCCCTCCCACGTGCTGATAGTTGCCCACGCTGCCGGCAGGGGCAGAGCTCGTGTGTGGTCGTTCGTGGTGGCTGGAACGCTGCAGGGCCAGAGCTCGCCGCCCTGCGAGCTGCGTCACCTCCGTGCGCACCACCACATTGGGGGCGAGGTGGCCTCCCTGTGCGCTGGGGCCCTTGGCGCTGCCGTGGGGGTCATGCATCGGTGGGGCCCTCACCGTCCGCTCCATCGGGTTGCCCTCAACAACGTCTACCTCCAGGCCCGCGCCGCCGTCTGCTCCATCGGGCCACTAGAGATCCGGGTGGTGTCTGACAGGGCAATCTGCCCCCTGTATGTTGGCAACGCTGTCCCCTCAGATGTTGCAAATGTACGTGCCGAGGCCTCACCCTGTATGTTACAAACATATGTTCTACATGTTTCAAGCATTTCTGTGGAATGTTGCAGTTCGGTTTACTAGGTTTTTCTCGGTTGTTTCCATTAGGGAGCCTTTTTCCCTGTTGCATATAGGGTCTTTTTGATATTTCAATAGCTTTTTCCCATTTGTTACACTAGGTGTCTCTTGATTGTTTCGATGTTTCAATAGTTTTTTTTGGTTTTGTTTCATCTAGGGGACTATGGTGGCAAGCTAGTGGTGGAGCGTGAGGTGTTGTGTCTAAGGTTGGTGGTTGCCGAGTGCGCCGATGCACTGAGAGAGGAGGGGGTATTGCGTGCGTGGGTGGAGTCGAGAGAAGGGCCGGTTCAAGGGGAGGGGCTAGAGCGCGGAGCTATGGCGCGCGGCGGGGAAGCAGGTGGCGCAACGGGGGCTTTCGGGATGCTCGGCTGGGACGAAGCCGTGTGGATGGAAGCGGTGTTAGCTAACGAGAGGTGGGCGGGCGGGGCGTCCGATGGAAAAAATTCCATCGGGACGTCCCTAGCGCCCGGCATCACCGAATGGAGAAATAACCCAAATAAAAAATTTTCATCTCGATGAATTTTAAAGTTTTGCTTGTTTATGACTTTTGCATTTGAAACACTAAAATCGATCTAAAATACAAAGTTTTGATAAATTTAAATTTAAATTTAAATTTTCGTGATCATAAACTCTCATGAAAATTGGTCTTCTCAGTTTTGGAGCGAAACTGCTTTCCCAAAATTGGTTTTCGCGGGGTGAAACGGGTTCCCGCCACGGCCAGCTCGTCCGTGCTTTTCTTTTAGCCCACTATACACTCGTTCACAGCAAACCCTATCCCCACCACAGCCAGCGCTCTCCCTGCCGCCGCACTCTCGTACTCTCCCTTGTCGTCCGCCGAGACACAAAGTGAGAAAAAAAAACCCACCGCCACCTGAGAATGCGCCGTCCCTGCCACCACCACGCCGCCGCCCGCCTAGGCCGGAGCCCCACCACTTCTCACGACTGCTTTGCCGCCACCTGACCTCCATCCCTTACGCGCAACCTCTCTCAGGCCGCTGTTGCCCCACGATGCCACCGGGGACACCGCCTCTGACGCAGCCGGGGGCCGCCCCGCCTCTCGACCCGCTCCTAGCCGTCTCTCAAGCCGCCGCCACACGAAGTCCGCCAGCACCCTGGATCCAGCTGCCGGCCGCCATCGGAGCTTTGAGGAGAAGGCAGCCCCGACACCGAGCTAGGTTTGGAGGAGAACGCAGCAACCCCGAGCCAAGCCTGGAGGAGATAGGTTGATACATTGCGCCAATCTGTGTTTCCTGCTTCCAATCAGAGTGAGTAATAAAGATCCATCCCCTCTCCTCCCCAAATTTTTTGTTCTGTGGTCTACCCATATGAGGATGTGTCTGATGCATATGATTTGCTTAGTGTTGCACTGAACTTAATGAGGAGAATACAAACTATGTCGATTTTGCAAGATTTGGTATTAACGCAACATTTGCCTCACATATGAACTTAACTGACACTATGATGTGTTCATTCATTATTAATTTTGCATTGATGAGCCATGTTAAACCTGTAAAAAAAAAAACATTGTTCTTCCTTGTTTGATAGCCGTGTGGTTATGTTCTATATCTAAAATCATTTTTTTTTAACAAAACCAGAATAAAAGGAATGACGGAACGTGATTGGATGTACACTGGTTGGTCTCGTGCACAGCCCTCCTCTAGTGATTTGATAGACAATACCAAACAGTTTTTGGACCGTGCCTTATCTATGCCTAATCTAGTTGAAGATGGCACCATTAAGTGTCCTTGTGCGGTATGTCGCAATTGTGTTAGGCACAATAGGTTAACAGTAGAGATGCACTTGTGTAGAGTTGGCTTTAAGGAAGACTACAGAATATGGACAGCACATGGTGAGGGACTTGCCAATACCGATGTTGAAGGTGGACATTGTTGGCATTTCTTAGCGCAATCAAAGGAAACAGGTATAAAACCCATCCCCAATAAAAGCGCTAAATGCGCCACGACATTCCCAAGTAAACCACCATGTCGGTGATCCGAAATGGGATTGTCAACGGGATAGATCTTGCCATCTTAGATATTTTATCCGCAAGCGCACGGATCTATCATTGTAGCATTTCACCCGGAAGTATTCAGGGTATCGTTATTTATATTTTCCCAAAGGAAGGCATGTGTTTAATAAACCAGCATGGCATCTGAATAGAGGAACATGTGTTTGCTTAGACCAAATTGTTCATAACAGGGGTAAGCAACAATAGTTCATAGATAGTGTGACACACACTTAAGAGTCCACCAGCAAAAGGATAAAGAAAAATAGATAAAGAATGAATGAATAACCTAATGGAGTAATTCTAATGTATCTAGTCATGGCCATACAAATGAATAGTTAGGATCATATGTAAACTGATTTAATCGTGGTTAGGTCTAGGATAACAGGGAGACTCCCGGGTGCCATACGGCCCAATGGAAGCATTTACGAACTCCTACAGCACACCTAACGTGGGGGGATTTCAAGGGACGGTCAAGGCTTGTCACGACCAAACCGCCTACCCCCTCAACCGTGGCGTGCACTCATATCCGCAGGTGTCGTAATACCCGGGCACCATGCCCGCATATTAGAGCACTACTCTTGTCCCCCCAGGATCCCCACTCGTCGAATGGACGGACTAGAACAAGAGCAAACCCGAAGGAACAACGAACCGTTATCCCACCTCTAATCAAGTTAGGCATATGATGATCGATGATGAACTGAGATGAACATGTCAAGATTATGATATGTAAACTATATGCTAGTTCATATACCAACACAAGAACATGAACAAGACTATGCTCTAGTTCATAAGCTAGGCCAAGAACATAGATGTAAGACTTGCAAATAGAAGAATGCTCCATAGAGAAGATGTATTACCAAAGCACTTTCTTCTAGGAGACAAGCCCTCCTTGTAGCTCTTCTACTCCAAGTGCTAACCAAGAACTAAGAAGAAGAAGAAAGTAGAAGAAGAAAGAAGAAGTAGAAGAAGAGAGAGAGGTAGAGGTGGTCGAGAGAGAGAGATTGCTTTGTTTGCTTGGACTCCAAGTGGTGTGTGTTGAGAGAGGGAGAGAGGGGGCCTACTTATACACTTGGAGGAGGGGCCTAAGTGCTAAATTACACCAAAACCGACCTGGTAAACCTTCTTATTCTGAGCAAACCGACCATCCAACGGCGGGAATCCCCATTTGGCGGTGCACGAACCGCCTCCCGAGGCCGGGCGAAACCGCCTCGAGGAGGGTGCTTGCCGCACCAGTGGTCGCGCCAAGGCACCCCCGGGCTCGGCCCGCCCGGGCCTCGGTGGGGTGTCTTCCCTTGTCTTGAAAAGTTGTGGGCGGGCTTGGCTCGCCCGGTTTTGATGTTTTGGGTCGATTTGCTCCTGGGCTTGTGTTTTGCAATAATGCGCTTTTCCGGATGGCGTACTTTGGTCGATTTTCCACTTGCTTTTATTATAAATCTGCAAAATAAAATAATAGACACTACAAGTGGAATTTTATTAGTGATAAATGCATATGAGTATAAAAGGTATAGTTTTACTCCTTTATGGTAGTAAGTTGACGGGAAAAAAATATGTCGTTGGTGACCGTCAACAAACTCCCCAAAGCTTACCCTTTGCGGCGTCCTCGAGCAAAAAGAGATAAGTACTTGGTTGTTGATCGGGAGTTGCTACTATGCCGATTACGTTTTACAAGTGCCGGGGTTATAATAAGATTTTCTACTAGAGTTTGAATAAAATGACACATCTTTTTCCCACCCTTTATTACCTTTCATCGTAGCGGGGCTTTTTGCTTTTCTCAAAGTCTTGGCGGTTGCCGATAGAACGGTTATAACGAGAGATACTTATCATTCATCCTTTTGATCAACTTTTTATCCGGGGTTTATTTATTTAGATAATATTTATTTTTTTTTTCGAGAAAGTATGGGCTTTATTGCTATATATATATATTCTCTCTTTTTTTTTTTTTTTTTTTTTGAGAGGTGGGCTCTACTCGCCCTAGACTTTTGTCTTTTATTTCCTCTCTTTCTTTTTTTTTTTAGAGATGTGGGCTCTACTCGCCCTCGGACACTTGTCCATTTTTCATCTCATTTTTTTTTTCTTCTTTTTTTTTTTTAGCATAGCCCATATCATTTCTCTTTTCTTTAAAAAGTAGATTCCCCGGATGTCAAGTTTCTCTTTTTGGACGAAATCATAGCAAATCCATTTGTACCATATCATACTTGGCAACAACTTAGACTAGATAGACCCTATGCAACCCACATGAATCGGGTTTTTCAGGGATGAGTTTTTTAGACATAGCCACTAAACCCAAACTTTAGAGAAATTCGAATTATAAACTAGGCAATGTGCAAAGCATAAGACGAGCAACTATTCATCATTTCAACAAGGGACTAAGACTAAACATTTTTATAGCTCATATATATAAACATTAAGGCACAATGTAAGAGCTACTTATTCTATTTTTGGATTTTTTTTTTTTTTTTTTTTTTTTTTTTTTTCGATGCAAGATTGCTGGAATTTAAACATGCTAAAATAAAATGAAAGTTGAGGGAAATAAATATGCAATGCAATGATACCGTGGGGGTCCTCCCCAAGCTATCTCGAGGCCTACCGATCGGATCGAAGCCTTGGTACCTCCGAATGCTTCCTCGCGTCGCGTTGCGAGTAGCCATGTTGGACTCCAATTGGGTCCATCTCTGGCGACTCTGCCGCTCCCGCTTTCCGCCATCGCCCGGTACTTTGCACATGGGTATTGAGCGTGTGCTCAATGTTCCTAGTGCGGACGTCGAGGTGCCGCAGTTGGATACCGATAGCCTCCACCCCTTGTGATGGTCGCTTGTCTTTGGCCGGACCGGTGGGGGCATATCGTCGGAGCCGCTCGTCAAAGTCAAATCTGTTGGCCCTCCATGCCGCCAGATCTCCCTTCGAGGCCACTCGATGGTGCCGGTGTGAGGCGGCGGCTCTCACCTAGGATCATACCCGGTATTACCCCCGGGGTCCCCATAGGATGAGGCCATGCTTTGCCTGAAACATCGGTGTAGGCCGTGGCCGTGGGCGCGGGCGTGAAGTAGGGCTCATGGGAGGAGGATCCGACCTCCGGTCTCCCGACAACTGCGTGAAGAACCGATAGGGGTGTCTTTCTGCGCAAGCTATCGCCAGCCTCGAGCTCAAATGTTAGTGCTCGGCTTTTATACAACCTGTAAGTCCGGGTTAGGTAACCGAACTATAGTTGCATAGCCGGAAAAAGATGACCAAGCTCGCCAGATGGTAAAATCTTAACTAAGTGCCCCCCGCATAAGCTGCACAACCGTCCAAAAATCCCCTCGGTGTGGAAATGTACTCTATCTGCCGATTATCCAAAGCTCCAATCGCAGAAGCGAGGCGTGTGATAAGAGATGTGCAGTGACAGAACGGCAACTTTTGTGATAATATGTAAAAAGTTCCTCGCACATCTCTACCATTTGGAGCTACTTTCTCCTTGTGGACAATAGCATAGAGTAATTTTAATTCAACCTCATTCACCCATCTAACCCCGTGTCTAGGAAACAAAGTCAACGAGATCCGGCGATGGATATATCTAAGTCATGGGTGCCGGATCTCGTGAGTGGCGAGGTTTGAAAGTACCGGCCTCATGAGCACCGGATATTTCCTCCCAAAAGTGATTTCGACAAAGCCGGAAGAGCAAAGATCTATGTTTAGTGCACATCTATAGCTGAAACCCCAGTGATGAGCTAGGTCCGCCCACGTGACATGATAAAGTGTACCAAAAAGGCGAAAAGAAATTCCTAGCTGGTCCTCTACTAGTGTGCACAAGAATTGAATTGTCGGGGCGAGAACCTTCCTCCTCGAGAGGGGGAATATCCCGCCACCCGACGCGCTCTACAAAGGATAGGAAATTCATCGTCCATACCGTTTGTTCGAGGAGCTCGGAGTCGATTCCCGCGTGTCCGGAACACACGGTCCTTGAGTAGGAGATATGCTTGCATCTCTCGGTCTCCACGGATGTCGAGGTACGGCGCGTCGGCCGTCGATTGTCGGGGAGCTTGAGCTTCTTCCTCCCCGACGGGTGCAGCGTCTTCTTGCATGGGGAGTCTTCAAGATCGTCGAAGTTGAGGGCGGAGCTTGTGCTTGTTTGTCGTGAGTCGTGTCTTGACGACCGCCTCAACCCAATAAGATCTTCCCAAATTTCTTCATGGCTTCGCAAAAACGATCGAGCAAGACCTCGGGTGTGCAAGGGTTAGATGAAAGTATGAGCTTTCACACCCGTGTTCTTGCTCGGCACAATGTTTTTGGTGGAGAAAATGGAGTGTAGAACAAGTGGGAGAGAGTGTGAGAGTGAGAGAGAGTGAAAATGAGAGGTGGGTGCTCTCACACCGTGCTCGGGCTATTTATAGCCGAGCCAACGGCCGAGGGACGCTCCACACAACGGCTAGGAGCCGCCGGCGGCCGCGGGCCCGAACGGGCGCCAAAGACGTGGTGCGCGCACCAGGGTGCGCGCGCACCGCCCCGCGAGGCTGCCGCCACGCGCTTTGGCGTGGTGTGCACAACGGTCCACGAAAAGTTCGTGGCCGTTGTTTTCTCTACCGGTCCGACCGTTTTCTCCCCTCGTTTGAATTTCTCCAAAAAATTTTCAAATATAAATTTATTATTGAATAGAAAAATTATTTTAAAAATATTTTTGTTTATACTTTTTATGTAGAAAACATTTTTTTCTTATTTTTCATGAAAGAATTTATTTTATGTATGAAAACTTTTTATTTTAGTTTTCAAAAATATTTTCTTATGTAATAAATATTTTTGTTAATAAAATATTTTATAAAACAAATTTTTTTTCAAATATACCCCAATTTTTTTTCTTTTTGGATATACCCCATTTTTTTTTTTTTTGGATATACCCCATTTTTTTTTTTTTTTTGGATATACCCCATTTTTTTTTTTTTTTTTGAGCAGGTTATTTATAGTCACCTGTCGACTCTCCCCAAGCTATCGGCGGGAAGCACCCGCTCCGGGGGTCTCGAGTCGATCCTTAAATACTCCACACCGGTTTTGATGACGATGAATTCGGGTGTGTTGTTGTTTGTACCCGATGAATGGGCACTTTACCGCCTTACTCGGCGTGGAAGACTATGAAGCCTTTCCCCATGCGGATATCGCCTTTGGTCGTATAAAGAAACGGCCTCCCGGGTGAGGAGAGACGTATCCTCCGATGGGCCCATATCCAGGATCACAAAATCTGCGGGGGATGTACTCGCCTCAGTATTTTGACTAGCACGTCTTCGAGTATTCCCTCCGGCCGCCTTGTTGATTGATCTCGCCATTTGGAGGACGGTTGGCGGGAGTAAGCGTTCCTCCATGGATTTTGTTGAAGGTGGCCTTGGACATCACATTGATACCGGCCCTCGTGTCACGTAAATGCGTTGACGAAGGTGTGGGGGCCAATAGCACGCTTGATGAGTGGGCGTCCCAGGTCACCCTTCTTGGCAATGAATGGCGAGCTCACAGGGGACCTTCTTTAGCTCACCGGGTTGACCGAGCCTTAGAGATATCATGTTAAGCCCGACTCGTCGCGGAACCTCGGGTTGCCCCGATCCTTCCCGAGTCGTTAATCGCACTTGGGCAAAGAATCCGGGCCACCGTGTTTCTATCATTTTGTTGAAGCTTAGCTGGTTCTTCACAAAACGACGTCAACCCTTCGAGCTTATTATTTACTCCCTCAAGGATCTTGTCTTGATGGCTCATCTTTTTGGTGAGGTTTTCGTTAATTTTCGCCGGCCCAAGATCAGTCCTTCAATGATGGTCGACCGGGGTTGTAATTGGAGTTGTACCCCGATTGCCTTGGAATGGTGGCTCGGATCGGTTGTTCCGGCTTCGCTGCGGTTGGCGATACCCGTTCTTTGTTGTTGATGAAGGCGGCTTCTTCACGGGTCTCGGGCGCTTATCCCCTCGAGTAGCCAACTTCACCACATGTCTCACGGTCATGTGAGTGTCCGTGGGCGTAAACCGGGCGCCGTGTGTAGTAGAGTCTCGTGGCCGCGCTCCTCCGGTTTCTTTAGCGAAAGATCCATTTTTGCGGCAAGCATATCCGCCTCCTTCACGGTATGCATGCCTTTTTGTGTTTTGGCTAGGGCTCGTGTTCGCCCTAGCTTTGGTTTGCCACCATTTTATCAATCGTGGCTGTTGCGATCGATGGTGGGCGATAGAAATGTGCCACCGGCCAGCCGGCGTCGAGGTGCCCCCTTGATATGGCCGTGAGACCATTATAGAAGTTACGGAGCACCGGTAATTCTCCATCCCGTGGTGCGGGCATGCTAGAATGTATTCCTGCAGCCTCTCCCACGCCTCGGAATGGGTTCCATTGATGTCTGGCGGAAATTGGCGATCCTTCCCCTCGGGGCATTGATTTTGCCCATGGGGAAGAACTTAGCCAGAACGCCCGCAGAGCACTTGGCCCACGCATCGACGACTTCCTTGTCCTTGTAGAACCACTTTGTTTCACCTTCCCCACGAGGGAGAAAGGAAAACAGCGGAGCCCGATAACGTCGGGTTCGGCGTCCTGATGACGATGGTGTCGCACGGCTCAAGGAAGTGTTGGAGATGAGCGTTGGCGTCCTCGCTAGGCAGTCCACGTATGGGACCGCCTGCACCATGGTGATCAACCCAAAGGCGCAAATGAAAGTTTTGTCCGCCGATTCACCACCGGCCCGGTGGGCACGTTGGTGACAGGCGGGAGTAGAGAAATCGCTAAATGCGACTCGGGCCATAGCTTGGGTTGCGGTTGGTGCGGGGATGTCGGTCTCGACTATCGGGGTTCCGCCAAAGAAGAAGCGGCACGAGACCGGTTCTTCCTTAGGAGTGCCTACGGATCGGAGGTGAAGTTTTCCTGCGAAAGGAAACCCGACATACACTATCCTGTTTTCATCCACAACGAGGAGAAAACATAAAAAGATTAGCTCAGTATGAGCAACGGTAGCCACGCACAGTTCATATTCATAGCCAGACTATTTATTATTATTATTTTTTCACAATGCCTTCCCGCAAGAACGCCGAGAAATGCTTGTTGGTATTTCTTAGCGCAATCAAAGGAAACAGTATAAAACCCATCCCCAATAAAAGCGCCCGAAAATGCGCCGACATTCCCAAGTAAACCACCATGTCGGTGATCCGAAATGGGATTGTCAACGGGATAGATCTTGCCATCTTAGATATTTTATCCGCAAGCGCCGCGGATCTATCATTGTAGCATTTCACCCTAAGTATTCGTGGTATCGTTATTTATATTTTCCCAAAGGAAGGCATGTGTTTAATAAACCAAAGATGGCATCCGAATAGAGGAACATGTGTTTGCTTAGACCAAATTGTTCATAACGAGGGTAAGCAACAATAGTTCATAGATAGTGTGACACACACTTAAGAGTCCACCAAAGAAAAGGATAAAGAAAAATAGATAAAGAATGAATGAATAACTTAATGGAGTAATTCTAATGTATCTAGTCATGGCCATACAAATGAATAGTTAGAATCATATGTAAACTGATTTAATCGTGGTTAGGTCTAGGATAACAGGGAGACTCCCGAGTGCCATACGGCCCAATGGAAGCATTTACGAACTCCTACAGCACACACGAACGTGGGGGGATTTCAAGGGACGGTCAAGGCTTGTCACGACCAAGCCGCCTACCCCCTCAACCGTGGCGTGCACTCATATCCACAGGTGTCGTAATACCCGGGCACCATGCCCGCATATTAGAGCACTACTCTTGTCCCCCCAGGATCCCCACTCGTCGAATGGACGGATTAGAACAAGAGCAAACCCGAAGGAACAACGAACCGTTATCCCACCTCTAATCAAGTTAGGCATATGATGATCGATGATGAACTGAGATGAACATGTCAAGATTATGATATGTAAACTATATACTAGTTCATATACCAACACAAGAACATGAACAAGACTATGCTCTAGTTCATAAGCTAGGCCAAGAACATAGATGTAAGACTTACAAATAGAAGAATGCTCCATAGAGAAGATGTATTACCAAAGCACTTTCTTCTAGGAGACAAGCCCTCCTTGTAGCTCTTCTACTCCAAGTGCTAACCAAGAACTAAGAAAAGAAGAAGAAAGTAGAAGAAAGAAGAAGTAGAAGAAGAGAGAGGTAGAGGTGGTCAAGAGAGAGAGATTGCTGGTTTGCTGGACTCCAAGTGGTGTGTGTTGAGAGAGGGAGAGAGGGGGCCTACTTATACACTTGGAGGAGGGGCCTAAGTGCTAAATTACACCAAAACCGACCTGGTAAACCTTCCTATTACTGAGCAAATCGACCCAAAACATCAAAAGCTGGGCGAGCCAAGCCCGGCCCACAACTTTTCAAGACAAGGGAAGACACCCCACCGAGGCCCGGGCGGGCACTCGGGGAGGGTGCGGCGCACCGGGTGGTGCTGCGCGGCTCGGCCTGGCCCGGCCTCGTGGGGTCTTCCCCTTGTCTTGAAAAAGTGGGCCGGGCTTGGCTCCCCCGCTTTGATGTTTTGGGTCGATTTGTTCCCTCGGCTTGTGTTTTGCAATAATGCGCTTTCCCGGATGGCGTACTTTGGTCGATTTTCCACTTGCTTTTATTATAAATCTGCAAAATAAAATAATAGACACTACAAGTGGAATTTTATTAGTGATAAATGCATATGAGTATAAAAAGGTATAGTTTTACTCCCTTTATGGTAGTAAGTTGACGGGAAAAAAATATGTCGTTGGTGACCGTCAACGAGACATGATGACAGATTTTCCTGAAACCCGACCACATGGATGAAATGTTGGCTACCCTAGTTGGTGACCATCCATCACCAATTGATGAGCAACCACCGCCTATGCTCGAGCTTTTTATAGGGTGGTAGAAAGCGTTGATCAATTAGTACATGATAATACATCGACTCATCCCTATCTGCTATGGCACGCCTGCTGGCATTGAAAGCACTGATATAACATGACAATTGGACACTTTGAGGCAAACTTAGAATTAATTCATGAGCTATTGCCTCTAGAATCTAAGTTGCCCAAAGACTTCTATCACCAAAAGAAGCTATTTGAGGGTCTTGGTATGGCATATGTCAACATTGATGTTTGTTAGAATAATTGCATGCTTTTCTACAAAGATAATAAAGACAAAGACAAGTGTGATGTTTGTGGTTTGTCTCGCTATGAAGAAGGTAATGGCCAAGTGCCACGTAAAGTGTTGCGGTACCTTCCCATCACGATGTTTGTGGTTTGTCTCGCTATGAAGAAGGTACATAGCTTGGTGCTATTTGTCAAAGTATTGGGCAAGTGAGAGGTACATGGAAAAGAGGAAGATAGCTCAAGCTTCACGCCTAAAGTCTGCTGATGTTGCTCAAAATAGGGGTGGTTCGAGGCCATTTGCGGAGACACAACAATTGCTGGTATGAAATCCTTGTTCTTTCATGGTCTTTTATGAAATCACAATTTTGAAAGATTAGGAGATCTACTTGGGTGCTCATGTATCAATATAAATTTGGTCCCAATAAGGCTAGCACTGTCAACACTGTGAATGACATAGCCGAGAAAGACATAATCAACGGTTTTGGGTCCAAGCTTTCGCTTTTTATTAATTGGAACATTCACCTTAGCCAAACAACCCCACGTGCGTAGATAGGAGAGATTTAATCTCTTTTTCTCCCATTCCTCGAATGGTGTGACTTCTTTGTTCTTTGTGGGAACTCTATTTAGAACATGACACGTTGTCAATATCGCCTCACCCCACCATTCCTTAGATAGTCCTGCAGTGTCTAACATGGCGTTAACCAACTCAGTTAGAGTGCAGTTCTTTCTTTCAGCAATCCCATTCGACTGTGGTGAGTGTGGCGGTGTTCTTTCATGAATTATACCGTGCTCAGCATAGAACTCAGAAAAATCATTAGCAAAGTATTCTCCTCCGTGATCAGAATGCCCCCGTTTGATTTTCTTTTCAAGTTGATTCTCCACCTCAGCCTTATAGATCTTAAAATAGTGTAGTGCTTCATCCTTTGATTTGAATAGATATACATAGCAAAATCTAGTGCAATCATCTATAAATGTCATGAAATATCTCTTGCCACCTTTAGTCAACTCGCCATTCATCTCACACAAGTCAGAATGCATTAATTCTAGAGGTGCCAAATTCCTCACCGCAGCAGCCTTGTGAGGCTTGCGAGGTCATTTCGCCTCAACGCACACGTGACACTTAGAATTTTTGACTAAATTAAATTTCGGGATTAAATTTAAACCAACTAAGCGAGACATGCAACCAAAATTAAGATGACATAACCGCAAATGCCACAAATTCGCCTCATTATCATTATTAACATGGTTCACATATTTAACATCACCATCAGTTAGAGACAAGCGGAACAAGCCTCCGCTTTCATAGCCTTTCCCAATATAAGTTCCAAACTTAGACAACATACATTTATTTGACTCAAAGACGAGTTTATGACCATCTCGACAAAGCAAAGATCCACTAATCAAGTTCTTCCTTATTGAGGGGACATGCTGCATGTTCTTTAGCTGCACAGTCTTTTCGAACTAAGCTTCAGATTGACCATACCAACACCACGCATATCCGCAGACGCCCTGTTCCCCATCAACAAGGAGGAAGCCTGCCCGACCTGATAAGAAGAAAATAAGGAGATATCAGCACACACATGTATATTGGCTCATGTATCAACCCACCAATCAGGTGAATTGAAAACTAAAAGAACTGTATGTAATAAATTACCGTACCCCGATGTTCCTCCTTCAGCCTCAACCATGTTGACAGATTTCTTCTGATTTGGCTTCCACTTCGCATCTAGGAAATCTCTAGCAAAATGTCCAGGTTTGCCACAAGTGAAGCAGTTGCCCTTCTCATTGTCTTTCTTCTTCTTCTTCTTGAAAGAAGTAGTGTTCTTTGGCTTCACATCTTGCTGGTTTTTCTTTTTCTGTGTTTAGGATGATTCCTTTGCACCACCTGTGCACTAGAACCAACCTCAGCAAATTTCTTCCCCTTGACATCTTTTGCCCTTGCCTTATCTTCAACATCAAGAGTATCAATGAGCTGAGCAACATCAAACTCCTATCTCTTGTGTTTTAGAGAAGTTGCAAATTCAGTCCAAGAAGGTGGCAGCTTTGCAATCATGCATCTAGCCACAAACTTGTCAGGGAGTTCACAGCCCTGCATCTCGAGATCTTTCACCCGTGCTTGTATTTCATGAGCCTGTTCCACTACCGGGCAGTCCTCACCCATCCGATAGTCATGGAACTGGTCCATGACATACAACTCAGAACCAGCGTCAGATGCTCCATAGCGTGCTTCAAGTGCATCCCACATTTCTTTACTAGTCTGCAGAGGCACATATGCATCAACTATGGTGTCCCCAAGCACGCCCAGTAGTCCTGCTCTGAACCTAACGCCTACATTACGGAACGCAATGTCCTCCTCAGGAGTATGCGGACCAACAGACCTAGGTTCAACTACATGGAAGCAATGCATATAGGTCATCCACAGTATGCACCTCTGGCGCCATCTCTTGTAGTGAGTGCCCTAAAAAACATTGGGTTTTTACATGCTCGCAAAACCAGTACTCAAAAAAAGGCCTATCACGTTTTTGGATTGTTAGAAATTTAGGCAATTTAACTAGTAATTTAATCCAGAAAAATAAGATAACAAACATGTTTGTGTCATCATGAACGTGCTCGTGTGATCTAGCATATGCATATATGTAGATGACAGTAACGAACAAGAAAACAGTAAGAAATCGAGCGATCTCATACCCAGTGGCATCAATGTCATTCACACTAGTCGACATAGCGCTTGCTGATGTTGTCGTCCCGCTCGATACCGTGCAGAAATGTTGCAGCGCCGATTCCCGCGACCTTCGCTAAAGCCAAAGACACCGGGAAGAAGAGGAAGTAGCGAGTAGACACTCCCAAAAAACGTGATCGCCTATCTCCACCCGAGCAGGTGAACTCGAGGCCGACGTGCGTTCCAGAGGCTCCTACTCTCCCAAGAACTTGTGCGCGCAAGCTATGGGACGGGAATTCTTGGATTGCAGCTAGTTTGTGATCGTACTTCTTGAGTTTGGGTCTTAAAATAGACAAATGACATGCTGAAGTATATATAGAGAGAGGGACCAACATGCAATGCACACAAGGAGACAGCATGCAACGCACGAGGAGACCCTCCTCCGCTCGCGCCAACGGCAAGCCAAGAGATAGTAACTCCCGTGATTAAGAGAAACTCCCAACCCACCATCAACTCAGTTGGAACTCCCATAATCTTACTACTAAAAAGAGTCAAATGGAATCGTCTCCACCCTGCTAATGACCCCGCCCGGCGCTAATGACCCTGCCCCACGAGTAACCCCGCCCCGCTCCCTGTGTCGCGCTCGCACGTCCGCCAAACTGCCAGCTCGCACGACCACGCGACAGCCGCCCACGCTTGGTCGCCGCTGCACACGCCAACCGCTGCCACGACGCCCCGCCCGCGCTCCCGCCCGTGGTCAAGATCGGCGACGGCAGCGAGGCTAGGACGCTTCGATCGGAGCTACCCGGAGAGGTAATTTCAGTGCTCAAGATTGGTCAAGATTTAGTTCGATCAGAGCGGTCGAGGACGACCGCGGCATTCGCTCCCAGGTCCAGCCGGACAAGTCCAACTCCGTCAATCTGCAGCATCACGGCGCCGCTCCGCTCCCTGAACCCCATGAAGTGCACCTCGTACCTCGTAGCCGCCCCGGCCTCCCTGCATATTGCCTGCCTCCGCACCACCACCTGCCGCCTAGCAGGCCCAGCCTGCCGTCCCCGGACGTCCCCCGGACGTGACCAGGAGGAGCCCCGAGTCGAGGCTCTGGGTCTCGCCCGGGGCAGTTTGATCTGCGTCGCCTGCGCCGTGCCCGTGTCCAAGACCAAGACCATGGTGCCGCGGTGACCACGGCACAGCCAGTGGACCAGGATGCCTTCAAGGACCACGGGGTGGGAACGGTAGCCGTCGTGCCAGTGGCGTGGCGGGACGTGGTCACGTGGATATCGACGTCGAGGGCAGCTCCCCTGCCGTCCTTGGACGAGAAGGTCTGCGCTCGCAGGCGCCCAACGGTGACGAGCAGCTCGAAGGAGCGGCCAGCGTCGCCAACCGTGAGCAGAGCCAGCGGGTACTCCTCGTTGTGGATGATGGCCACCGGAGGAAGGCGGACCATGCATGTCGCCGGTGCAGATGGGATTCGAGGTGGCCGCGCAGCGCACCACCGTTGCCACGTGCGTGCGTGCCACGATGTCGACGAGGAGATCGATCGGGAGAGGTTCATCTCCAACTCCGGCCCACGGTCGCGCTCGGCCCGCGCCCGCGCCGCCGCCGTCCGCCCGGCGGCGCCCGCTGCTGCGGTGGCTGCTGCTCAGGCGCCATGTGACCTCAGCGCCGCGGAACACGTCGATGACGGCGAAGCGGCGAGGAGCGTGGAGACGACAGTACTGGGAGACGAACGCCCTGGCCGTGAGGAAGACGCGGTTGTAGAAGGCGCCGTCAAACTCCTCGATAACCACGACGTGGTGCCGCGCGGAGGGCGGCGGAAGGAGGAGCAGTGCGCCCACCAGCTGCCCCGCCGCGAAGTAGAGCCTTGGCAACGACGACGACGGTGGGGCCGAGGCCGAGCCGCCGCTGTCCACCGCGTACTGCGCGGTGGCGTTGAGCAGCCGCCTGAGCGCCGCGTCGTAGGCCGCTACGTCGACGGTTGACGCCGGCGGGGATGGTGGCGCTGCCGACGACGCTAACCACGGCGGTGCGATCTGAGGAGAACCGTTCGTGCGATCTGAGGAGAACCTTGGCAAATACGGTCAGGCGCCTGCATGTTCGTGCAGAACCGTTCCCGCCGGAGCACCCCGCTGCCGCTGCCACCCGCGCTCCTCCGCAACACCCTGCCTCTCTGCACCATAGCCAACGTGGTGAGCTCCTCAATTCAACGCACTTGATCTCGCTGAAGGCACGCGTATGCAATCGCGTGGCACCGGCAAAGCCGCAAGCAAACAGAGCTAGCAGCGCCGCCGTGCGTGCCTTGTTTTGCTTGGATTAGCTTGATGACACAATCATGACACCATCATGGGACATCACCGTCAATTTATTGTTGTTTCCTTGTTTCCTTTTACAAAGATAATTACAGAAATACAATGCAAATACACTAGGTGCAGCACACCTGGCATGTCGGTGACTCGGGTGACCCTGCTGCCTAGAAAACTACTGAAAGTCTGAGATCCAGTGCTACAGTACTTGCCAAAACCAGTTTTCACCCAAGCCAAGTGCATCAATTTTCTTTAAGATTTCTTTGTAAATCATCTGATTGTTTGAGCTTTGTAAATCACCTGGGAGCCGATGCCCTATCTGTTTTGCCGTGGTAATTAAAGATTTATAAAATAATAAACAGTATTGTGTCTTCATTGTTTTCTGATACATGCGTCCATACGTTATATATGCAGTGAGGATAAATCCTAAGCTCCCAAGTGCAGACCTGCCCCTGCAACGTCCGGTCTTCATGAAGCAATCCGGTGCTGTCACCTGGCGCTGCCGAGGGAGAGACTGCAGCCGCCCGAGCTTGAATGGAAGAACTGGACGACCTGAAACAGCAGGTACACGGAAGATGAAAACTCAAAACTCAGTTTTGTCTATTGCGCCCTTCTTTACTGTGTTGTGATTCCATATTATGATTCGATCTCATACGCGGTTTGTTCTATGTGTGGATCATGGGTTTGGAACTTGTGATATATTTACCTTCTTCACTATGTTGCGATTCTATATTGTGATTCGATCTCATAAGCGGTTTGTTCGGATCATGGGTTTCGAACTTGTGATAAACATTTCTATATACAAATATATGCAGTCATTCATATTCCTAAACTAAAGGTTACCATATTAGATGAGTGATTCAATGGAAAATAGTGCCTCTACTACACCATTGGGTGACAAGACTAACACTACTAATGGAGGTAAGAATAATACACAGCCAATTACTATATTCAATTCAATTGAATTGTTTATGTTATAAATCAATATTATATTGATGTAACACTGCAGGAAGCGATGCTGGACAACACAAGAGAGAAAGAGATAGAGCTCGATGGCACTCAATGATTTCAAGAGAAAAAAGAAGAAAAAAAATAAAAAACGATGTTTCAATTTGGTAGCAAACTTTAGAGTTATATTTTAACTACATAGCTTTCTTAAAGACTTATGTAATATTATATTAATGTTTCAATCACCACGGTTGCAATATAAGTTATTACATTATAGATATTTGAAGTTGATATTTGACATTGAAATCTTTCTTACGCTTACACATATGTTATTATCATGATACGTGTTGCCGTTGCAACGCACGGACATTTAACTAGTTAAGTGAAAAACTCCCAACTAGTAATGGAGGTATTAATCGTTTCAATGGCAAACCAAACATCACACGCATGTGGCACTACTTCAGAGTCAACGTTCATCAAGCCGAAATTATTTATTTCAATCCATAGAGATTTTAAGATTATTAAATCATTTAATTTGAGCCAAGCCCACCAAATAATCTAACAACCTATTCAGCACTTGTGTCTATACATGTGCATCGGGGCAGCCTGGCCTGGGCACGGGCCTGATCGGCCCGCGGGCCATCGGGCCATGCCTGACCAGTATATATCTATTTACTTCACATGCATGACCGATATATAAGTTAGTTGGTGCGCGGGTTGTAGAACTGGACTTCTCTGCCGTTGAGTGGCTGCACGGGGCGGTTGTCGTTCCCGGGCAGCGGCGCCTTGAGCAGATCTAGCTGCTCCTTGCTGATGTGCCTCACCTCCCCAGCACGTTCCACATGACGTTCTCGGTGCAGGGCGGCACGGTGAGGGACCCCGTGTACCGGTAGTAGCTGTCCCTCCGCTTCTGCAGCAAGTGCAGGTGGATCAGCCCCAGCTCCTGTGCGACTCCTCCTCGGCTTTGAAGTTGGGATGGTCGTTGGCCATCTCCCGCAGCTCCCTCTTCAGCTGCGATTGATGTTGGTGTTCGTCATCCATGGCAGGAGATGCAAGCAATGCAATGCAGGCGTGTGTGTCTACCTGGTCATAGAAAGGGGCAGGGGCGCCGAGCTGGTAGAGCATCCCGATGACGGCGACCGCGCCGTCGGCGCTCTTGTGGACGAGGTGGAGCTCCAGGGGAACCTCTCGCCGTTGATGGTGTGGTCGGAGGGTGAGTGCCAGTGCAGAGAATCCAAGCCGTACACCTTGCCGTTCACTGTTATCGTCCCAACTTTGACCCCTCCGAACGTCATCTGCGTATATCGATACATGCGTACGTTCGTACATTCATGAATCCGGCCGGCCGGCAAGGATGCATATATCATCGATATATCGATCAAACCATATATATACCTTGATGTCGTGGCCGTCGTTGGTGAGGGTGGCGTGGACGGAGGCGTAGGTGCGGTGGCTGAGGTTGTCGAGGTTGGGGTTAGGGATGGCGTCCTTTGTGACGATGTCGATCGGGGACTGGTTCTTCCCCTGCCCACACAGCCTGTACGCCGGGCTCAGCTTCCCCCAGTTCTGCGGCCCGTCGGGACTCCCCGCCCCGTAGCTGAACAAGGTCGCGCCGCCATCCGAGAGAGCGACGGCGAGGGAGGACGCGGCGACGACAAGGCCGATGACCGCACGCGAGGACACCATTGCCGACAATGTGTCTCCGTTGTCGATCGAATTAACCTGCTGGTAGCTAGCTTTCTTTGAAGAGGACAGACTAGACGCGACCGGCCGGCCTAGATTTTCGTCGCTGCGGAAAAGAGGCGAGTTCGAGCGGACAGGAGTACGTTCGTTGCTACTCGATAGAGAGGCACCGGCCGTTTTTCGCGGTGGAAAACTGCTTGAAACATGCCAATTTTAGCTTCGTTTTTTTTCTCACAACCAGTACACACGAGGAAGAAGGCAAGATCGAGTGTAGCATGAGATCGATGCAGAAATTCAGCTCTCTCTGCCCCCAATTAGCCGTGGGCTCAATTGGTGACTTGCATGGACGATATGGTAGGCCCACCTAGCTCTGTGCACGGCCCACCGCTTATGGTTAATTTTTTTTTTTTAGGTGGTCGCTGGCGAAGGAGACTCACGGCAAACAATTGGCCTATAGCAACGATACATCAGGAATCTCTAGCACAGGTTTAATTTTTTTTTTAAGGAAAAACTGGTAGGTAAATTTGTCTCCAATTCAAATCCTCGCTACCACAAACTTTTTTTTTTCTCAGATTCGCTACCACAAACTTGCTACCATAATCTATATATATATATATATATATATATATATATACCTACCTACTAATAAAGAGAGAAAATTTCAGTACCACCTCTTTTTTCACCTTTTTTTTTCTGCCCTTGTTTTCTGTCCCTGTTTTCTGCCCCTGCAAATATTATAATTTCCTCTTCGGTCACAAAATTGGAGCACCAGCGGATGGAATCAAAATCCAAATTGGATTACAAACGTATAACACAACAAAGCATGAAAGAACATGACAAAACGGATTTCAAGATAAATATTGAAAAAGAACTCTAAAATGTTACGCCAAAGCAAAACAAGAACTCGGAGTGGCCATGCGAACTTTTTTTTATCTACCAAAAGAAGCTGTTCTTTCACATGTTTTATCCCAAACGTTTTATAGGAGTTCGACTCTAAAATAATTTATAACGTGACCATTAAAAATTAAAATCTTCAAGTCCACCGTGCACATCACGTCTCCAAACTCGGTATAAAAAATGTGTTCTAATCCAAAGACAAATTAAAACACATGTCATAGTTATCTATACCTACTAATAAAGAGAGAAAATTTCAGTCCCACCTCTTTTTTCTGCCACCGTTTTTCTGCCTTCGGTCGGTTTAAGAGTCTGTCTAAAAATACCGCTATTCTTTTTTATGGGATGCTAGCCTCCCGAGTGGTACTCGCTCATCGTCCCCTCGTCCGTCCCAAGCGCCCGCCGCGAGCCTCAGCAGGGGAAGAGAGAAGGGAAGGAAGAGAAGGAAGGGGAGGAAGGGGGAGGAAGGGAACGCCGGCAATGGTTTTCGCGGGCACGTCTCCAGGGCGCCGCATGGCCGTGCAGGGGCATGGCGTGTAGCTCCGGCGTGGGAGCTACTCCGCGCTGGCAGGCCCGGCGAAGCGGGCGGGCGGCGGCGTGGAGGTCCGATGGCGGCGGTCCTTAGTGCGGCTAGGGGCGCCGTATGGGCGTCGCGTGTCTCGCGGCCATCACGAATGGGAGCACTTCGCGGCGGCGGCGCCCAGGCGATGTGTGAGCCCCTAGCGACGGACAACGGCGGGGAAGCGCCTATGGCGGCGGAGGCATGTTCGGTAATAGCTCATCCAGCCCTAGCCTCCCTCCATCACATCCATGGACCGGTCGGGTGTGCCCTCGCCTGAGCATGGGCCTTACTGACGGATGGATGGATAATTCTCGAGTCTTTTTTCAATTTTCATTCATTCATTCATGCATCAACCGTCGGCGGGCGGTCGGCACCACCATTGATGGATTGTTGGTAAGAGCGAACTCCATCCATCAATCAGTTCGTGATCCGTCCAAGCTATGATTAGCGATTTTGTGTGATTACCGATTTTTAGCCAGAGGGATTAGGGAAGGAAGGGTGATTAGATTTGTTGCTTAGTTAGGGTTTTAGATGATTCTGCCACGGACTCCAAAATCATCGACTGACAACAACCGTGCAACTTTTAAAGCTCCAAGGTTCACATGAAGGTACCAACGTCATGGACACACAAGTATCAATATGTACATGCACGAGATAGCATGGACAAACATGGACAACAACCTATATATCCTTTTGACTTAACATTTGGCAGATGAACAAGAACAAGATATGAATCCAGATTAGTATACAGTAGTATTACTTTTAGCAAAAGAAAAAAGCTTATAAATGAATAAAAAAAGATTTACCTATTTTAACAAATATTATTTTTAATCAACAATATATTCAAACATTGCACTTAACTCTCATGCATATAATTCATTTTTGTAAAGAGAGTCCAGTGCTGACTGCCAAGTAAAAAGAAAAGAAAAGCAAAGAGAGAACGTTATGTTAAATAATTAATAACTAAGAGACCTAGAGTTTCTTAAATATTTTAGAAAGATATCAAGTTAGTTTTATAAATACTAAGTGCCTCTGATAGTTCTTATTTTTAGAAGAAAAAAAAAAACTCAGAAAAAAAAAAAAGAATATGCGTTCAACTCTTTTCTTATTTTTAGACAAAAAAAATAACTAAAAAAAAAAAAGAATATGTGTTATATTGTAGATTTCCTTTACCCGTAAAGCAACGCACGGGCATATTTCCTAGTTTAATAAAAAAACTAATGGTTACTCATTCCTATTTCACGTTGCATAAGGGACCCGGACCCTCCTTGTGAGGTTAGAGTAGTTCAAGTATATTTGAGTTGACTACTGGCCTATCTTTTTTTGTATATGTTAGCGCTGAGCTTTTGGATTGAATTGGTGGGTGCAAGCATAATAATTTGAACATATGAATGTTAAAATGAAGTCTTTGAGGAGCATGAAGTCGCCGTAATGAAATGGTGCGTCATACCAATATTACAGGTGGAAATATATATGTGTTACAAACCGGAACTACTCAAAAGATGGCATACCAGATTGTCAAATTTTAGTTGTTACGCTTGCTTTAATGAAATACACGTCAAGTCGTGTTCTAAAAAAAAGTTGTTGCGCTTGCGCATAGTGGATTCCTTTTGCTGCCGCTAGAAGGTGCAGTGTCTTACTCTACACATCATGCATGTCCCGTCGACCACAATATATATACCAAGATTGTTCTTTATTTAGGGACCGAAAGGTTTGAAACCTGGCCTTCCTGACAGCGAAAAAACAAAGCATGCGAGTTCAAGGCACGGAACCATAATATATATATGGATCCAAAACAGAAAGCGTCATATTATTCTTCGTTCTGTTGGTAAAAGGTCCTTATCTAGAAGGAAAAACTGAGTAATCACGCGTGCTATGAACAGGACGACGACGATGTCGTGTTCACGCATTTGAGATTCCCCTAGATAGCGCTAATCCCATCTATCGATCCAATCCATTTTGCTCACCGATGAAAGAGTAACTAAGTAATGAGTCATGCATGGCTACCTAATTAGGCCACCACATCTCAAAGGCTAAAAAATGTGAAATATTCATCCATAACAACGTATCGTTGTGACTTACAGCCACAGCGACCTGATTGAGCCTCCTCATGTAAGCACAATATTTCAGCTTATTTTTTCTCTCACAGAATACTATTGAATCAGCCAGCTTATAAATCAGCAAAATAGAGAAGCGCATCAATCATCGCATAGACAGAACAGGAGGCGACAAACAGAATGCAGGGTTTAGGAGTACTAAGTCAAGAAGTGAGGAAAGAGAAGAAAGGACCACAAATCACACATCAGTAGGGTAGGTACAACAAAGGAGAGGAGGCTGGATCTAGGAGTACGCCAAGTATATACTCCCTCTTGGTTAAGTTATTTTGGACAAAACTTCGGTCAAAGTTTGAGAATATAAATTAGGAATAACTTAAGTTGTTGCGTTATTTCAAAAATGTGAAAACCATAAGAATAGATTTGTCTTGAAACATATTTTCATAGAAATACACTCTTTTCAATAAATATTTTTATATAAATAAGAAGTCAAAAGTTATGGTTTGGAGATTCTATTGCTGTCCAAAAACGACTTCTTTTTAGGACCCTAAAGCGAGTATTAATTGCGCTTATGCATTGTGACAGATCAGCGCAACGTCTATCCACACCAATGTATCTGTGGACAATATTGCAGAGGAATTGTAGATGATTTGGGTTGCCAAAACCTAGAGTCAATAGCTATATATGTACCTTTTTTGCATCTCATAGATGGCCAATGTGTTTTCAAAATTAGTCAAACTCTTTGTCATGATGTTTCTAGAGCTATTAATTGCCAGTGAGTTTATAGATGTGGCTATATATATATATCTCCTTGTAATAATTTTGGATGGATGAAGTAGAGAAGCCGGCCGGAACAATTTCAATTCTCGAAAACAAAAAAAATCTCAGTATGGGCTATATATCAGCCAGTTGGGCCAACCCGGCCAAGATTGAAGAAGCAACGCGCATAAGTACAGTCTAGTAGTCCACCGTTGTCCACACTCCACCGGAGTCGTCGTGTCGTCAACGCACGCGCGCGTGCTCTTGCATGAGATATGGCGGTGGCCGCCCACAGCCACACACAGGAACAGCCGAGCGGCCGCCGTATGGCCGCGAGCGCGTACGTCGTCCGGCGTCGGGCGTCGTTGTCGACGGCGACGGCGACGTCCACGAGTGAGCCACGGTGGTCTTTGCGGCGGTGCCGCCCCACTAGCGCGGCGGCGCGCCCACTCGTGAGCCGCCACGCATGCGCACGCACGCCGGCTCCGGCCGGCCCCACTAGTGGTAGTAGTAGTAGTGAAATTGTCTCTCCATGCGTGTGAAGAAGAATCAAAACCAAGTAAGAAGGGCCGGGTCTAGGAGATCCACACAGTTAAAAAGCGTTCAACACAAACACACGGGCAGGGGAGAATAAGGGCTAAGCTGCCCGTCGTTAGTGGTTCAAACGTCTATACTACACTAGGCGCTACTGCTGGTCTACTGTAGTCTAATATGCTTTTAGCACGCTTTATCACTAATTCTATAGTAAGTCTCCTTATTTGCGTTTTGCCCAACCATGCATTAGCTAGTAAGTGCAGGCTGCCTTTTGCAATGAGAAAAGTTATATTACCACAATATTTTTTTTTTTTTTTTTTTTTTTTTTTACGCAATTATGTTTTTGCGAAGTTGTTGGCTAATATAAGGTTTGAGTTGAAAAAAAATGGAGAAAAGAATTGAATTGATCAAATTATTACTATTCTGTATGGGATGATCTCCACATAATCCCCAAATTTACTCTAATTAATTACCTCCATGCCGATGATCTACATGATTTTTTAGACTTTGTTCGACCATTTCCTCTGTCCTAAAAAGAACACAATTCTGGATTTAAAACAAGTGAAGTTTTCATAAGATTGGTTTACTGTATAGATAGATAGAATATGGTATCAATATTTATATCTTGTTTACTATGAAAATTATATCCGGCCATAACTAATCTAATGATGCATATTCAATATCACAAATGACAGTAAATTTTTATGATTTTTTTTTTTTTTTGCAAATTACACAGTATAGACATAGACACTCAACACTGATTAAATTTTTTTTTTAGAACACGACTTCACGTGTATTTCATTAAGAAGGAGCAACACAAAAATAACAAAACGCTATCCAACACTGATTAAATTCAGAATTGTTTCCTTCGTCGAGAAACGAGAAGTGAGAACCGCGTTTTTTTTTTTTTTAAAGAGTACTTAATTTCTTAGCTCCTTTTATTATAATCACCTATCTCATAACAGAGCTTATTCGTGAATCTAGCTCGGCTTAGAAGGTTGAATAAGTCTTCGATCTAGTAGGTAATAATAATACGAATGATGACCAGGTTCAGTGCATGTCTCACTTTATTGTCCATCGTGATAACGAAGTGTCCATCAGTATATATATTATATATATAAGTATGCTATGTTGCCCCTCCTGCTGCGGCTGCACAATTTCAAGTGGTTGCGATCGATCGTGCGCACTAGCGAGCGAGAGAGCGTATAAACAAAGAAAAGTGATGGACAATTGGAAAGAAATGACAAAAAGGCGACCTAGCTAGGATCCATAGTGGGGCTTACAGAGAATGTCTGTCCGAAATAAAGGGTCACTTTCCATCCTTGGAGATAGATATAGGTGGACCATGACGCGCTTTTGCATATCTTCTACCTCCTCGCGTGCTTACGTCGCGCCAACGCAAGAACATGCATCCATGGATGCAGCTCATCGAAAACCCTAAAAAACTCACAAAATTCAATGACTTGTGGCTTTGGACAAAACCCTTTTCATATATTTTTTTTTTGAGCAAATTATTCCTCTTAGTCTAGCATCTGTCAACTGTGCATCTCATTTTGTATCTAGCTGGAACCTTTTTCAACTCAGAGATAAGAGATCAATGCAAGTTTTGATGCTGGGGCGGCTAGGAGAGATACTTGAGACAAACGAAAGCTAATAAGACTCGGGGTGCAATTTTGCCAAAAGTGGAAGGCTACTCAGCACCAAATAAAACAAAGGAAGAAAAACTGCAAAAGTCTCCAATGAATTTATGTGGTGTGTACATTTACATATATACTTACAAAAGTGTTTGCTATTTGGATCGACATCAACTTCACATAGATGGTCATAAACTTGGGAGTAGGTCGATCGATTATTAGATTCTTTGTGGTGGCACCTGTCCATCAAAATTCTCGACTTCATATGGTGATCGTATTTTTCTAGATATATCATAATATTTAACAACACTATTCATCATTCATTAGTGGGTGACGTGCTCGTCGAGAGCAAGGTGCATGTAGTGACTTCATTAGAAATGATAAAACATGTCTTTTTTTATCTTTGTCATTTATACTAAAATTGTTTTCATTTTCATCTTTTTTTAACTAAAATCAAAATCGAGAACAATATTTCTATAAATGAATTACAACACCTGAATTATGGCATATGAATAGATTGAAATTGATAATGCATAGTTACAAACAACTATATAACAACAAACATAGAAACGATAAACCATGTCTTCAAACACAGACTTTACTGTTTTTCCTCTAAAACTAATAACAATTCTTTACTACCCCTACAAGCTTATACACACACATGTAAAGCTGATAGGTTCAAAATTAAAGGCACATGATTGGGGAGTTCGGGATATATACAAAAGTATAGTATCATGGAAGTGGTGGATGCAGGAAGATATCTATATACACTCTAACTGCATGGAAGTGGTGGAGAATATGAAACAAGGTTTTTCAGCTCAGGTTGGAGCACCAATCTACGATGAATGTCTTCTCCTTTGCCAGGATTTTGAATCGATCTCCTTGGCACATTGTGAACGGAAGCAAATGGTGTGGCATACGAAATCGCTAAGGAAGCGTTATCTCTTAAAGATGGTTGTATTTGGGTCGATGAACCCCTGCTTTTCTTTTTACAGTTCTAGTAAACGATGTAACCATCCTTGATCATGAATAGAGTGTGCCACTTAGCTTGTCAAAAAAGTATAGTATCATCGATAATTTTTGGATTAAAATGATAAAACTGTCAGAAGCTGTCATTTCCATATATATCTATTTCCATTTTTACTAAAAATGTGATAAAACTTTGAAACGAGTCCCTGAAAACAATGTGTTCCATTTTCTCTTTCATCCCTAGTAACTCATGGGTTTAATTGACCCTTAAGAACATGTAACACTTGTAACACAAATTTATACATGTCGGCCGTTTCAGGGAACTAGCTATTATTATATAAAATTAAAGCCAACCAATTTCGTGCAATTCATGTTAAATTTCATAGTGGCCTGATGCAGCTACTGATGATATATTATTGGACTAGCTACTCCTAATATCGTTTTCGGCCTGTCCCCCACACACATACATACATACCCCAGAGCACTCTCATTGTATCCTTGGGGATTCTCCTTTCGTTTTCAGTTGCAGAATTGACAACAGGCGAATGATTCTTACCTCCACTACTACGAGCCAAAAGCTGGCTAGAGGCAGGGACCGAACATGGCTTAGGCCATGCCCCAATGCTGGGCTGGGGCCCACCTGCATCCTAATGTTTTGTGACATCATCCTTACCTTAGCATGTCCTTTGATAGTGCCCACGTTGCCCTCCAAGTTTCTGTTTCCAAATTCCAAATATAAGCACACATATGTTTATTTTTCACCATCATAGAGGTGACTAGTTTTAACAAATTGTTAGTAGTAGTATAGACTTTGAAAAATAGGCAGCTAAATTTAACAAACTGTCATGTGCCGTAATTGGCCAACCATGGGTGGGCTAGGAAGGCCCGCCCAGGAAGAAGAGGGGGGGCGGCGCCTCCACGCACCGCCGCCGCCGCCACCTTCCCCGTCTCCGTCTCCGTTTCATCATCAAGTTAGGATTACCTTAGAACTTTTAGTATGCAAGAGATATTCCAATAATATAAGGAAAACCCTTATTAGGAAATAAATAAAGATTGCTTGTAAAAGGTATTCCAATGGTTTAACGAAACCTTAGAGAGATTGCTTAGATTACAAGTTCCACTAGCCGGGCTATATAAGTAAGGGGATCTGTAATCTCTTGGGAAGATAAGCAATAAAGAAAATAATCTCGTGCCTCCCTCTCTCTCTCTCTCTCTCTCTCTCTCTCTCCACCACCGCCGCCGCCACCCGCTGCCGGCGCCGGGCGCCGCCTCACCGCCTCCTCCCCCCCTTCTGTTGCCGGCCACCAGGCCGGCGCCGCCCCCCCATAGCCCCTACGCCGCCGCCGCCGCCTCGGAGTTCGTCGTCGACGTGTCACAGCCGGCCCAATCTAACCGGTTTGTGACACAAACCCACATATTATGTGTGTTGTCTCTAGTCCTATTGACTCCATTCCAAGATCTCTGATCTGCCAGTAATAAAAGAGAAAGATCAATACTACTTCCACAGTTCAATTTTAGACTAATTAGCCTTGTCATAAGATATTAATAATTAAATTAAAAACAGAGGTGGTACCACTAAAAAGGCCAATCTTTCTATAATCTTGAAAATTAACAATAATCTTTCTAAATAAAATATTCCAGTCACTTTTAAATACATGACAACATATATACATAGGAAAAAACTAGTTAGTTAGACCTCATGCATCTAAAAACTGGGGAACATAATACATTTCTCCTATATAGCAGAAGCTGTAAAAACAATGTGTAATTTTAGCTGAGTCGTTTTCAGTATAGATCATAGTTATAATATATAATCTGTGATGTGTGTGGAACTGTACCTAGTGCACTGGGCACACGCGCCACAATATTTTATTGATCGACCTGACACAAAGCATGTCAAACCAAGTCAAGAACAGCAAGGAACAAAAGGGCAGGTTGGGCTCTCTAGCTCATTTCTTGCTAGTGGGCTAGTCATCATGGCTACCTTTAGCATACACGAAGCAACTTCCATTGGTCGGCCGATGGCATTCATGGAATAAGCACTTAGATGAATGGTCCAATGCATACACCACTTCCTTTAAATACAACAATCCACTACAACCTGCAACCCCCTCACTCACCTACACAACCATTCACCACTACCACGCATCTGTGCAAAATTTTGATCTTGTTCCAACTTGCAAGAACAGAGTTTCAGAACTCTACAACAATTCTAGTTTTCTAGCTCCTTTGCAGCTATCTTGGAGCAGCCATCATCATGGGAAACTGCCTGGTGATTCAAGACAGGAAGGAGATCAAGATCATGAGCGTGATGGACGGCGGCGAAGTCCTCAAGATGCCATCCCCGGGCATGCGTAGCTTGAAGGTCCCGGTGGCCGAAGCCCTCTGTGAGCCCCTGCCGACGGCGGCTGCTCCCGGCGTCGATGACCCTGCTGCTGGCGCCGCCGTCAGGGTGAAGCTGGTGATCAGCAAGCAGGAGCTCAAGAAGATGCTCGACAAGGAGGGCATGTCGCTGGACGACATGGTGTCTCTCATGCGCAAGGAGGCGTGTGATCGAGAACAGGAGGAGGAGTTCTGCTGCGGAGGGTGGCGACCGGCGCTCGAGAGCATACCTGAAGGCAGCGATCTATAGCACGTACGTACTGCCTGGCATCGTTCAGATATCTTGTGAAAGTCACAGGATGTGATCGTGCCTACACTACATACAAGAAGTCACACAAGATGTTTTTGGAATAAGCGTAAGCAAAACAAATGCATGCTGGGTATAGCATATACACACACACATGTAGATTATTATATATAGAGAGAGATATAGTATAGATATATATAGATGGTAGGAGTTTTGAGATAGGGATTCTCTTCATCTTTTCTTGCTGCCTACATGCTTGTAAAGAAGAGGTAAAGATGGTCCTGGAAATCAATCAAGTTTTTATGCATATGGTACTGAATACTATGTGTCCTCATGGGTGATTCATTCGTCACAGGTATTGTTATATGCCGTCCTGTCCTGTATATGGTACTATACTATATCTCAAGGTATTCATATGCTGCTTATGTCCTTTGGTCTTTACAAATTGTCATGTTCCTATCTATTTAGGACGGCAAAAGTTTTCTTGTAGTAGAAAAGAACGATTAAATTTATAAGGAGATTGGACACAAAAACCTACGTCTACAAACAGCTACACGGTACAATGATCAACATAGTTAACAACATGGGTTTTTAGAGGGTGAAAACCGGTAAAACTCTCTCATGACTATAATTTTGCCAGAATAACCCATGGGATGAGAAGTTCACCCATAATAACAACTCATCAATAGGTGGAACAAATATGTTGGGACCGACAAACCAGTGCCCTGGAACAATACTAACAGTCTAAGTGTCTAACACATCAACTAAAACAACTACAAAGACAAAGCCAGAATTATAAGGGCACCAAGCAAACTAAAACAACTTTGACAACCCATCGACAACCACAACCAGAGCGCCTCGGAAATACATCTAGAGGATGCAGACGAGAGATAATGCAGCTTCACTATTACATAAACTATTTTCAGAGACATGTTCCTTTTAGTCCAGAGATGGTTCTATGAAAGTTCTCTAAATTGGTTTTTAAGCTAGACCACCTCTAGAAACTGATTGTAAAGTTGGTTATTTTTAGTTTCCGCACGCCTCTAGAAATCAATTCTAAATACGGTTGTATAGCCGTCTCTAGAGATCGATAATTTTTAGAGACACATGAGTACAAGTGGGCAAAGCATCTGCCTCTAAAAACACATCCAGCTACCTCAAAATTTTTCTTGTGAGTCACAAATATTATTATATTATATATACTTGGCTAAACTTAAAATGTTTTGACTCTCAAGAAAGTTAGAATGTCTTATAATTTGGGAATTGGGATGGAGTAATAGATTCTATAGTGGATTTTTGTTGTTGTAGCAGTAGCACCGAAATGGACACACATCACTTTCGATTTTGGATGGTGCAAAATCTGCCTAATCAACAAAGCTTTGTCATGTCGGCATCTGCATGCTAAGATCAAAACGCGATGATGTTCTCAAAGATCGAACCTACGGATTTATGATGAACTAGCAACATCGGAGCGACTTCCAATACTGAAGATATTTTGTCTATTTACCTTACCTGTCCCTCACCAAAATCTGGGAATGATCACGAGGATGTACCTAGCCCATCATCACAATGTCCACTCATGTATGGTGCCTACTACCTCGTTAGCCTAGCGGAACGAAACTTAGACTCAAATCACTGTGAAAATTTGCAACCATTTTCAATTCAAATATCTGCCAGAAGAATGAAAACTGATTAGAAAAAACAATTGGGCCCTAATGTGAAACTACGACCAGTATCACATGATTCCATTTTTTTAGCAGACAACCAGTATCATGATGGTATGATGGCCATCGGCCCACAGGTGAACTAGTGCTCATACTGGGCTGGGCCCAAAGAGTAGTATAGGCTGAACAAAATATCAGCCCGTATACGTAAGTAGTAGGCTAGGCCCACTCAGGTCTCCTAGTCACATGAGAATGTCCATACTAACCCATCTGGCTAGCCCACCCAAGCCCAACACAAAACTTCTAGTATAGGACGGCGAGGAGTGCTTCATCCATTAGGGCCCACACACAAAGATCTGTTGGAATTGTTGGCTTCAGTATGCTTCTCTGACCCAAAACATTGGATTTCATATATGTGTTGCAATATTCCTAAAGATGATGGTATTCGCATCTTGGTTACTTGTTGGGGCATATGGAATGCTAGGAGAAAGGCTATTCATGATGGAGTATTCCAAAGTCCTTTCTCTACTATGATAATGATCAATCGTTTAATAGAAGAATTTGAGTTTGTTCATGAGACTGATTTCAAGGAGAAAGACTACTATCAAGAAAAGTCAAAAAGTCATAAATTGTTAGCTCCTCAAAATGATATTAGCAAGATTAATACTGATGCTGCTGTTGATCGCTCAAGAACTAAAGGTATAGTGGCAGCTGTATGTCGTACTGATCAAGGAGGATTTATTGCTGCAAGCGCTATGGTGATACCACATATAACTGATCCTGAAACGCTAGAAGCAATGGCTTGTTCAGAGGCACTTGCTCTTGCTGAAGATTGTGGAATCAGAAGTTTCGTTGTTGCTTCAGATTGTCTTAATGTTGTCAAAAACATCAAGGAGATGCCTCGATGTCCTTATATGATGATTCTCCAAGATATCCATAAAAGATCAAAGTCTTTTAGTTATGTGCGGTTTGCACATGAAGGTAGGAATTTTAATAGGGAGGCTCATATGCTTGCAAAACATGCATGTACTTTTGAATCTGGTAGATACATATGGCTTGAGTCTCTTCCTGTATGTACTGATGTAAACACTTTAAAAGTGTATTAATAATATATTCTACCTTCCTCTCAAAAAAAAAAAAAAAAAAAAAAAAGGACGGCGAGGAGTGCCGGCGGGCGGCGCGGTGGATGGTGCTAGGCGGCGGCGGCGGCGGCGGAGATGCAAAGGGACCAGCGCCCCGGGTACGCGAAGGGCGGCGGACTGATGCTGCCTCCACCGCCGGGAGCGAAGGAGGTCGACGCCTCACGACTGTAAGCCCTTTTATCAACCATTGCCTCGTTTAATTCAGTCGTCACTTTGGTTCTGTGTACTGTATCTACCCCTTGCAAATGCCAGCATGGCGCCATTAATTTTAGACTCCTTGTACGACAAATTATAGACCAAATGGAATTTTAGTGCTACTTTCTACGACACAGAGGTACTGTACCAACTAAAAACTGCATTTGCACGAAGTTATGAGCAGCAACAGCTAGGGAATTAAAAGAACAGAGATGATAAGTAGAACAGAGGAAGCAAACTCTAGATCGACCAAAGCCAAAGTTGAAAGATGTTTAAAAAAATGAGTAGAAAATCAGAGCCACGTAATCAATGAAATCAGGTGGGGGACTCTCTCCCCCGTTGAATTTTCAAAAAAAAAAGTGGAAAAGAAAACTGTGCATAATTTGTAGCATTTTCTCAGTGACCTATTTATTTTTGTAATATGACTTAACCTATAGTTTGTTGAATTTTTTTCTTCTATAAACTCAACTTTTCAGTGTTAGATGTGGTCCACTGTTGTTGCTTATCGCTAGCCACAGCATTTGCTTGTTTTCTTTCTTAGCACGAGTGTAATGTAACAAAACATTAAACTCTCAGGCCGGCACAAGACTACTGGCTCAGATTTGGACCGAGACTCATTCTTAATACATATAATAAGACACCTTATTTCTAACACCGTAGCTGGACTGCTTCCTCATAATTAATGGTAGATGTCCATTCATTGACCCAAAACTTGTCCCAAAGTCCACAGTTTCAGGTGTGGTCTGTATTTTTTTTTTTCAGTGTAGTTGAAAAAGGCTGCTGAGAGTAAGACTGAGAACTTGTCAATAAAGCATGAAAGATGAAACGTCTGGGCATAATGCCTTTCAACACTTGTTTGCACCTATTGAGTTGATCAAATGCAACTCATCTCCAGTATAAGAGAAGGCCTGGTACTGCTGCATTCCTCCAAATTTCTGAGAAAAGGCATGGTATGCTTCTTCGTCTCTTTCTCGAATGTCTGCATAAGTATATATCATAGACTTCCTTTGGGTTATTTTGATCTCAGTTGTTACGAACCCTTCTATTTGAGCCGGGACTCCAGTCTGGCGTCATGAGCAGGCACCTGGTACACTTCAAAACTTGGTTTTTATTTTTTTTTCTTATATTTCTTTATCTTTTACGAGCCTCTTAGTTTGGAACATATCTAGTGCAAACCAACCTCTCCTTACAAATCATGCAAACTTCTAATCTGGGCCATATGATGTAGATCCAAAGGGCACGAGGTGATAATCACTGGGAGGTGGGAGGGGGGATTTGTAAAAGTGTGATTAGAGGCGGCGGTTAAATGTAAATTACCTAATCCTTTCGTGTTCTTTGGATCAGCATCCTATGGCCTAGATTAGAAGTTTGCATGGTTTGCACGGAGGGGTTAGTTTGCACCTGATACATTGCCTCTTAGTTTTTTCTTCATGCAAAAGCGAGCCTAGCTAGTACGTGTGTAATTTGCTGATGTTAGAATAATACTATAACGAAACTATGAGTCAAATCAAATTTAGTGCAACTTCCTGCGACTAGGAGGTACCAACGAAAAAATGCATCGGTACGAAGATATGAGCAGAAACAGCTAGGGAATTAAAAGAACATAGCTGATAAGTAGAACAGAGGAAGCAAACTCGATCTCCCAAAACCAAATTGGAAACAAAAACTCTGCATAATTTCAACTCCCTCTATTCCAAATTATAATTCATTTAAATTTTTTTGGTACATCTATTTTGCTATATATCTAGACATACCTAAGATGTAGGAGCATAGCAAAATAGATGTACTGAAAAAGTAAAAGTGACTTAATTTGGAACGGAGGGAGTAGCATTTACTTAGCGACCTATATATTTTGTAATCTGACCACCTGACCTATATTTTTTAGACTTTTTTTTTTTTTTTTCTAAACTCAACTTTTCAAATTTGGATGTGGTCCGCTGTTGTTGCTGATCACTAGCTATAGCCATTTGGCACACAGATCTCGAGTGATAAATTATCAGTCCTGCCTTTGTTTGTTTTGTTTCTTAGTGCAAGTGTAATGTAACAGAAAATTTCAATCTCAGGCCGGCACGAGACTGACTTATAATTTGGATTATAATTTGGACCGAGACCCTTTCTTAGTATATAGAATAAGATAGACATGCTATTTGTCTTTGAGGGGTAAAAAAAATCATCCCATGCAGGCCGCTGTCTAACACATTAGCTGACCTGCTTCTTCATAGTTAATTGTAAATGTCCTTCGTGGCCCCAAAACTTTGACCAAAGTCCACAGTTTTCAGGGATTTGGATTGGATCAAAATGTAGAAGGTTTAATCCGGAATGGTTTGATGAATTTGGAAATTGGCTTGAGTACAGCGTGTCCACTAATAAAGCGTATTACTTTAGTTGTTTCTTGTTTATAGACCCCGAGAAGAAGGGCAAGATGTATTTTGTTTGCTAGTTGATGAGTCCAGAGATGTCTCTTGCAAGGAGCAAATGGCCGTGGTGCTCAGATATGTTGATAGTTGTGGAGTTGTGACAGAGAGCTTTGTCGGGCTTGTTCATGTGAAGGATACAACTTCTGCAAACCTCAAGTTATCTATTGATTCTCTATTTGCCAAGAAAAAAAACTGGAATTACCAACCAGCATCATTTTCAAGTAGATTCTTTTAATGAAGTCTTTGATTGGTTGCTACAAGAGCTTGATAGTCGCTTCAATGAGACTTTCTCTAAATTGCTAGTATGTTCAGCTGCATTCAATCCAAGAGATTCATTTCATGATTTCAATGTGGATAGTTTGATAAGCCTAGCTAAGCTATACCCAAGTGACTTTGATTCCGTGCAACTGGGAGATCTAGAATCTCAACTTTTCCTTTATATTGATGATGTGCGACATGATGACAAATTTCTTGACATACAAACCATTGCTAAGCTTTCCAAAAAAATGGTGGACACAAGGAAACATCTTACCTATCCTTTGGTTTATCGGTTATTGAAGCTAGTAATTGTATTGCCCGTTGCCACAGCTACAGTTGAGAGGGTCTTTTCAGGCATGAAGAAAGTGAAAACATATTTGCGCAATAGTATGGGTGATGCCTACACGAGCAACAGTCTCATTTGTTATGTGGAGAAAGAGAAAATGTCGAAAGTTACCAATGCTGCCGTAGTGGATCGCTTTAAGAAAATGAAAGATCGCAAATACTAGGAGGTAATGCATTACTTTTATGTAGTTCTAATGTGTATGCTATCAAAGATTATCATTATGCTTATGAAGTGTGCACTCGGGTCATTGATTCTCTAGCTTCGCCACTGCTCGACATGGCGATGTGCTGAGCCGAGCACCTTGCCGCGGTGCTGCCGGCGTGGCAATCCCGTCGCCGACCGCCGACCGGCAGGCGGCAGTGATCTGTGAGCCGGCGTTTCTCCCTTCGCGATGGCCGGCAGGCGAAGCGACAACCGCGTGCGGCAGCAGGATCTACGCTTCCGTCGCTTTGTATCTTGTTGTATCGATCAGTATCGTAATTACTAGCGGCGGCGGCACTTAGGCAACCGAAGGGACGGCGGCACCCAGGATCAGTATCGTAATTACTAGCTGGGCCGGCAACACATCTAACATTGGCCTGCTTTTGGCTTGCAAACGCAACGTATACATGGACTTAACGTGGGCCAAGGTGGTGCACGTACTTGGGTCACGGTGGTGCACAAGAAGTACAATTTAAAACCTGTTAAGTAATTTTGCAATTTTACGTGGTGCCTGTGCACTCGGGACCGTGAACGTGGCTTCGCCACTGCTTCGAGTGGATGCTTTCTGCCAACAGAACCTACTCAGCGGCATCCGCTTACGGTGCCATGTTTCTGGGATCCTCGCCAGTTCTGGGGAGCACGTCAGCTGTGGAAGGTTGCATCGCCACCAAGAGTTCGTTTCTTCTTCTGGTTGGCAATGCACGGAAGATGCTGGACGGCCGACCGCCGCCACCGTCATGGGCTGCAGGACTCAAACTTGTGCATATGCTGTGACCAGCTGCCTGAGACTATCGACCATATCCTCCTAGGGTGCACGTTCTCCAGGGAGGTGTGACACATCATATTGTCGAGGTTGCACCTTCTCCCCGCCGCCGTTGCGTGGCTGAGGAGGGATTCATCAGCCGGGTGGCTTCGCGTCCCAGAAAATGCATCCCCAAAGGCGGTTCGGAAAGGGTTTGATTCTTTGTTCTTCCTTGTGGGATGGCGTCTCGGAAGGAAAGGAATCTTCAACAGGCAGTCAGCCGCCCCACTGGAGCTGGCTGCGAGCATGAAGGCTGAGGCGGACGCATGGTGCTCCGTGGGCAACCGGCATTTGGCCGAGCTCATGGCTTGGGCACACACGTGTAGCCATCCAGTTCTAGCTTTTCTAGCTGTTTTCCCACTCAAGTGCAAATCTGTTATCATGTAGCTTTTAATTTCAAATCCAGTAGTAGTAGGTACCATCGGTAACCTCGACTTACCGTTGATTATTGTATTTGTTTGAATTTTCCTCTACTTAATGAAAAACACGTAACGGTGTGGTCTCAAAAAAATCATTCTTGTAAATACCCACGATGCCACTTTGTTATGCTAGTGACCAAAGTAGCACGGATTATTTTCCTATCCGAACCCATTCAGAATTTGGATGTTATGTATATGAAGAAGACTTTTTAATATCCACATGGATGAGGATAATTCAATTTTGGTTGCGGTGTAAGATACAAAATCGGTGTAATCCTATGAATATATATTATTCGATATTTTAACGCGGAGTATTCGTGACTTATCATCAACCACCCTTGTTTAGTTCCTTCCCAAAACTTTACACCATATCTGTCGAAAGTTTGAACACATACATGGAGTATTAAATGTAGACTAAAAATAACTAATTGCACATATTACATGTATTTTGCGAGACAATTTTTTTGAGCTTAGTTAATCTATGATTAGACAATGGTGTCCTTCAGTAAACATTACTAATGTTGAATTAATTAATCTTAATAAATTCATATCACAGATTATAGGCGAGTTTTGTAATTAATTTTTTATTAGTATTTGAACACCCCTTGTGACATCTCACAAAACATGTGATGTGACATCCAAAACTTCAATTCGGGCCAACGAGTTTGCTCACAAAAGCGACTGTCTTTTGTTTTGGTTGTTAGTAGAGTTTTGACAGATACGCGCTTGTTATGAGGCTGTTTTTTTTTTCCTTTTGAGAATGACAGTAACGCCCATGGCACGCATGCACACTCATGTACAACACAAGTTTGATATTGGACTATGAGCCCTGGAAAACTTACTGGGCGAGAAGTTTTTTTGGTTGGAATAAAGTCGCCCCGAGCGGAATGTACGGAGTATAATATAAATTAAACTCAGCACTTAGCTAGCTTGCTCCTAAACTAGTTGGGCTCCAAGCACGTTGCATATAAATATACATATTATTTTTATTCTTTATTTATCCCTTGTACCACCTCGGCACCTAAAATCAGTTTGACAATCTTCATAGACCAATGTCTGTTGCCATTATCAGACTGCGTGGGAGGCGTGGTTAGGAATCTTAAACTCATTCAAAGGTTATTCTTGAAATCCAAAAAAGCACTACATGTGTGTTGTAGCCTTTGTTTCCATTTTTTTGGGTTTTGCTTCAGGAAACGAAGCTCTGCTGCTGTAGCAAGAGAATCAGGAGCCACTTTTCTTGATCTTCTGTTCTGTTCTTTTTTTGAGAAAAAATCAGGGCACTCAATCGTTCAAAGAGTTCAATTTCTTTTGAACTTCTGCTTGCATCTTTGTGGCGGTTGGATCAGTGAAGCGTGAATGATGGACTCTGTTTTGGTGTACAAACCGGTAATGCGGTGTGAAAGATTTTTTGTCATCTCGTCGCCGCCGCCTCTGCGCACCACCGGGGTCGATGAGTGGATCCCCGGCGTAGCTCCTGCCCGGCGGCCAAGTCGATCTTCGGGAACCCGCAGCCGCAAAGGAGAGCCCAGCGGGTGCTCCTCAACAAGTGGGGAGGCCGTCCCGACAACGCTTCCTCGTTCATCCCCGATGACGCGGTGACGGAGCGACTCCTCAGCCACTTCAGGGGACACGTCCCGGATCACTAGCGCAAGGCCGTGAGTGTGCTCTTCCCGTTGCGCCGCCCCTGTTGCGGCAGGCCTCACAGGCGCTGACCGCCGACCCCGTGATTTAGGCTGTAACCTTCGGTCGCCGCGATTAGTTTATCCTTCCGAAACACCTATCGACGCACCACCATTTAAGCCGGTGCCTTGTGTTAGTGTGCCCGTTTTGTGCTTGGCGGGTGCATCTCGCTAAGCGTTCTCGCAAGGCTGTAATAACTTTCTAACTTCTCTTAATGCAGTGCGGGCAAAGTGTGCGGTTTCGAAAAAAAAATTTTTTGTTGAGAATTTTTTTTTTTTTTAGAAATGGTAATATTCTTCATTAGATTTCACACTTAGGCAAATCGCTGTGGCAGAACCGCCTGACTTAATGCGCTCCCAAGAGTATTTGTCTTCCATTAGACACTAAATACCCAAGTGAGCACAATAAATCCTACAGTTCCGTCGAGCACACCCAAAGGGAGATCTCGAAGATCCACATTTTTCCATCGGGATCATAAATGAGAGAGTAAAGCTTACAACATTATTAACCATTTCATACATCACTTTAATACATCAGAGTTTTCAGCGGAAATAAAATTTATTTTAATGACAAGATACAAAAGTTCTTTGGAAAACATTTTTGGTGAGACTTTTAAAATAAGCCCTAAGTCCGCAACGCGAAGGAAATTCTCGCCGAGCCCACCGGGAGATTTCCACACACAAAGTCAACTCACCAAAGACTGTTACACGCAGCGAGGGGTAGAACAAACCCCGAGTACTCAATTGTACTCCGCAAGACTTACCCGTCGGGAGGAAATAAAAGACTCAAGGATATGCAAAGCTATTTGGCTTGTGGTTTATTGTAGCTGTAAGAAGCATTACTAAATGTTCATCCTTATATTTATTTTATAAGCGGTCATGATTAGTTCAATTACCTAACCATTCTAGGTAAGCACCTTTGCTACTTTCAAGCAAGAGTTGAGCAATCAGAACCATCTTAATTCCATCTTCCATATTCCATATTCCATATCTTACTACGATGCGGATACCCGGTCAAAGTCGTGCCGACACGGCGGCGATTCGCGAATCAATGTAGCCCAAATTGGTACCCCGTAACACACGCCTGCGCTTGCGCTACTAAAATACGGCGCAAGCAAAGACCAACCCATCCCACTCCCGCCGTAGGCTCCGGGTCCCGTCCAAACTTGGACTCCAAGCTCCCCACACGTGAGGTCCGTCGCGACCTCACCGTAGTGCAAGGACCTCCACCGTCTCCGCCTCCCATCGGTCGGCCCGGAAAAGAGCCAAAACCCACGACAAGAGAGTGTAACGAGCCTTCCCGCTCCCATAAGCAAGTATGTGCCCGGGATAATAAATCTGTGACCTGACCACCATCCATAGCAACGAACGGTCCTCAATCGACACAGGCGGAACAAGCACAATCAGAGCCTCGCTCAGATTGCCCAACCAAGTCCAATCCAAATCCAAATACGGTTCCGCCCGGTCTCCAAATTATTATCCATAATTATTCCATGTGATAACATCATAATAAATATTTCCTATCTCTCGCGAGTGACAAGAAATCACTGCGTCTTCTACCGAAGACCTATAGCATAGCATTCTACACGAACCTGTCATGCTAGTAGGACTCATAGGATAAAGATATATATGCAAGTGGATTCCATTCAATTCCTCGAAACGTAAATGCACAAACATATTTCATAAAGTGCAGAATAATAGGGGTTATGAACCGGGGCTTGCCTGGGTAAGAGTTAACCAAAATTAGCATTCCATCGAAGTGACACGATCAACATGGCACCATCTTTTAGCAACTCCAAATGACTTCACGATCCATCGTTGTTCCTATTATATATCCGTGGATGCAACGCAAATGCATAAATAGTAATCGCAAACACGGTACGCTTCGCAAGCTAACGAGCTAACTCTAACGTACCAAGCTACGTATCATCAGATAAGACATCTCTTCTGAGCTAGTATTTTATTTATATGAACCAACACGTTGCTTTATTCGTTTCATCGATTTAATATGTACTTAAACTAGTGTTCATAAGGTTCCATAGCAAACTAATTATTCTTCAGCTACAAAATTACAGAGAGTAATTTATACTTATATTAACCTAGTGTAAAAGTTTCACGTCAAAACCATTTACCAACCGGACACCAAAATAGCACATCAATTATATAAGCACATTTAATTATTTACTGCAGACCATGAAATAATAATGAGTACTACGGGATATATATTACTCTATCACGATCTAGACATTATCAGGAATCTAACAAAACAGAAAAACATGATTTTAGGACTTATTTCAATTTTATATAAATTTTACTAACCAAAGCATATTTGGTGACTTTTAGAAAGAGAAGCTAACAAGCCACTTCGTGAGCTCCGTCTACTCGCGTACGAAGCAAAGAGTAACCTACGGACGCCATGCACGACGGCCGCGACGTCACAGCAAGCTAAAGCAGCTAATAGCTAGCCTAACGCACAGTGATACGCACGGTGATCAAGCATCGTCAGCTTACTGTGGTTCGACGTTGAGTCGGAGACTCGGAGCAGTCCGGGCAGAGCTGGCCACGCGCAAGCGCATGGGACGGTGGCGCTCGGCAGCAGGCACGACGGCGTCAGCTCGGCTCCGGCCGGCGGCAACGAACGACTGAGGCTTGAGGTGGCTTAGCTGACTAGGCAACAGCCATGGCTACTCTATGGTATGAGGGGTTGGAGGATGAGGCTTCGGAGTCGAGGTCTTTATGGCAAGCTGGTTACTGCCTGAGGGGGACGGACGACAGGAAGACGACTCCAAGCTAGCCTGGCCTGGTGCGATTCAAAGTGAGATGGAAACAGATGACTGGAGCACTATCGGCGAGAAGGAGAACACGACGAACGTACAGCTCGATGTGATCTTTCCCTGAGGAGATTAATGGCGTCGGCCAAGGCCAGGGCATCGTGCGTCTGCAACGCCATTAAGGTGGGCGGTGGCCTTATGTGGGAGGGGTCCGGTGTGTACACAGCCACGTGCGTGCGTTAATGGTTCCTGCAGAGACAAGGTGTAGACGGACGCGACGGCGAGGCGATGGCAGCAGCAGCGTCCGAGTCGGCCGCAACGCAGCTAGGATGAGGCAAGGGCAGGCTTGATCGGCCAATCGTGCTAGAGCCAGAGGCAGTCTGAGTGGCTAGGCACTCAAGCCACGACGTCCAGGGCTGCATGCCAGAAGCAAGGACGACGAGCAGGACAAGATGAGTGGCTAACGACGGCGAGCGCGGACGGCCGCCAGCAACAACGTGCCACAGTGCTAGGAGCAGAGGCATTCAAAGTGAAGTGACGACGCCGGGCAGGGTGCATGGTGCATGGCAGCTAAACGACGACGGTCCTGGCCAGAAGCACCACCGGCCAAGTGCATGCATGCACGACATTGAAGGCAAGGATAACAACGATTAAACACTACAACCACGTATTAGCTAGCAAGGCACGAATATACATACATATATAAATTGTTAGCTAGCTAAAGTGTTAGCGTGAATCACACATATATGTATATCCATATATTTCTATATATATATATATATATATATATATATATATATATATATATATATATATATATATATATATGCCCATGTATATTTTTATAGTTTTTTTTTTTTTTTGACAAAAACAGCTTTATATATATATTAAGTAGCCAACATAACGAACGGACCTTCGAAAAAGTCCGTATTACAAAGTGGTCCATAGACCAGATTACAACTACTGCTATGGCGAAGACGAAGACGAACTCGTCGGTGAGGCGATATGTCGCGCCAGGGCGGACAGCAATTAGGTGGAAGGACCGCGCCATGCGTCGGTTAAAGGAGAGACGACGGAGTCGAAAATAGAGTCCACACCGTGCAACCGAAGAATGTGTTGTAATCTCGTCGCCGGCGATACTGGATGAGACTCGGTGTCGAAACTCAGGTGGAGGCGAGTTCGTCGGGTCAGCACCGGGTAAAGTTGTATCGGGGTGGCCTGGTTCTTGTGTAGAGGCTGCACGAAGACGATGAAAACTAAAAAGAAAAAAGGAAAAAGAAGACAAGAACTCCACAGGAGGTAAGGGAGGTAATTGCGCTGCTCCACGCGTCTTCAGGTCGTTGCCACGTTTAGAGGCGGGGAAAAGAACACTGACACCTGCGTACCAGGACCGTGAAAAAATCTCCCCGTCCCCTGAACTGACGGTGGCACCTTCTCTTGCTGCATGCGGAGCACGTGGCCTAGATGGACCCTGATGAAGACACGCATCCTCCAAGGATAAGGATGGGGGCTCTGCAGGTGGGTCCCAGATGAGGCACGTGTCTTCCATGCCCAGCATGCTGCCAGGCTGGGTCCTACCACGATGATAGTGGTCGCCGCCCTGGTCCACCGCGGCTACGACTGCCCTCGCCGGAGTTGGACGCGGCCGGCCCGGTGCTGGAGCTCGGGAGGGAGTTGGCTTCTTGATGTCGTCGTTCGGTGAGCAGGACGCGGAGGTATCACGCTCGAGCGTCGGGAAGCACAAGTACCTCCTCCGCACGGCGAGTTTGGCGTGGCCGACCCACTGCTGGAGCTGGAGCGTGGAAGGGACTTGGCTGCTAGATGTCGTCGTTGCGCAGCCACGCGTCGTAGCTGTCTTGTCCGTCCAGCCGGTGTCCGGTGTCTGCGCCTCGTGGCGCAGCACACGGCTGCCAGGCCCAGCCATCTCGGGCACCTGCAGACGGATTCCTCCACTTCGAGTCGTAGGTGAACGGATCCCGCCACCAGCTCTGAAGAACGGACATCTCCGTCGGCGCTCGCGAATCCCGCCGCTGCTGGCCAAGGCGAGAGCCCCTGGGCCTGCCCCCAGCGCGACGCACGCTACTGTCCAGCGAGGTGCCGCGCCCAGCGCGACATGACCCGCAGCGCCACGGCCGCCTCCATCCATGGCCAATCCAACCTTCGTGGAGTAGAGGAAGATGAAAAAGAAGAGGATCTTCATACTTCTTATTTGGTTAGGGATTTTACAAGAGGAAAGGAAGAGGGATGGGGAACAGAGGGGGATTACCCCCTGCCTCGTCGCCGGCGAGCTCACCGGAGGAGGAGGAGGGGGGGCGGCGGCGGCGGCAGTAGGAGGGAAGGTCAGGGGAGGGAACGGGACGGCATATCGCCACAAGCCACTAAGGGCACTAGCACACGGCACAATTCCATGTATATTTTTATAGTTAACTATTCGATTGTTTTTAACGCCAAAGGTTAACACTAGTTGCTTTTATTCTTTTATAGAAACTTGTAACTTTACACACCGAGTAAATTAACTTAGATATTTGTTTGTTAACTCCAAACATAAAAGCGAGTCACACAAGGTTTGTTTTCATTTTGTGAGTGTTAAGAATTTTGGAACCTGTGAAACTCATTTAGTTAATTTCTTTAAACCCTATTGTTAGTGCTAAGCAAGCCTGGGTGTTACAATCACCATAAACAAAGTTCATTACATATGGAGGCACTTGACTCATAAGCACGCGTCGAGCCAGGGCTCCAATACATAAGCACCATGGATAGCTAAAGAGTGCCGCCACCTTGTTACATGATCTATTACGAGAAAGAAACATCATAAAAAGAGAACTCTAATTGCAAAATGTCTCGTATCTGAACCACTAGAGCAGCAATTATACTTGATCTAAACTTGGAGAATTGATAGCATTAGCAAGCAGCAAAAGAATCCGTCTCCAAGATAATTTGTGCTTTGCATGGATGACACTCTTGTATGCATGATCGCTTCAACATGCAAGGCCGACAAAGCATAAGAAATATTCCCAGCTCCAGCCGTGAGCACCTGTCCATTCATGTCTCTTATCACAAATCCATACCCTCCAATTCTCTTATCTGGATCAAAAGAACCATCGAGAGTTAATCTTGTATATATCCTCTCGTGGTGGATTCCATGAACATTCAAAGAACGAGCACTTGCTTTCTTTTCAAATTTTCTGTAGCTTTTGAAACTCCATCAAGTAGAATGATACGAAACCACAAACCTCATTTGCATTTGTTATTCTTCCACCATCATTTACCTTGTTTCTTACCGACCACCATCTCCAAAGAAAGACAAAAACTTTTAATTGAATTTGCTTCTCTAATCCCCAGATCATATTAATTACTTACATTCTGATTGGCAACATACCAGTTTAGATCTTATATCCTCCAAATCCAAAAGGCGCCAACACATTTTAACATACTTGCATTTGAAGAAAATGTTTCCACAATCTTCATCTAGCCTTTTGCAAACCGGACAAATGGTGTCTAATTGCATCCCATGCCCGGCTAGATTTCTTCTAACAGGAAGGCTATTATGTGCAAAACGCCATATGAACATTTTAACTTTGTTGGGAGCTTCGATTTGCCAAATCTTAGTCCATTGAAACTCACTCATGTATTCACCAGCACAACCTGAACTAGAAGCATCCTTTCTTGTTAATGCATCTCTTTCCTGCCAAGACAAGCTTATAAAAGTGATTTGACTGAAAACACTCCTTTTGCATCAAAATGCCAAGCGGCCAGTCCTCCATATCAATATTAATTGGAATCCGCAATATATCTCAGCAGCATCCTAGGCCAAAAATATCATTGATTAATTGCTCATCCCATGTACTTGTTGTTGGATCAATAAGTTCAGTAACTCTTGTTAGAAGACATGACCTCCTAGGTGTAATTGGTTTTCTTGTTGTACCTCTAGGTATCCATGGGTCTTCCCATATTTTCACACTTTCCCCATTCCCAATTCTCCATATGAGCCCTTTCTTTAAAAGATCAGCCCCTCTTAATATGCTTCTCCAAGTATAGGAAATACCGTTTCGAGGAACACATTGGAGAATATTTGACCTTGGAAAATATCTTGCTTTCAATACCTGAGCACAAAGTGTATCAGGACTAGTCAGTAATCTCCAAGCTTGTCTACTCAACATTGCCAAATTAAATAGATGTAAATCCCGAAAACCTAGGCCACCCTTCTTTTTTGATCTGGTTAACATATCCCAAATCGACCAATGAATTTTATTTGTTTTATCTTGTTGACTCCACCAATATCTCGCATTAATCATACTAAGTTCATCACAAAGTCCCTTTGTAATATCAAAACATGACATAGCATAAGTAGGAATAGATTGTGCTACAGCCTTGATAAGAATTTCCTTGCCGAATTTAGAAAGAAGTTTTTCCCCCCAAATTTTGAATCCTCGCTCCAAACTTTCTTTTTTATATATTCAAACATTAACTTCTTTGATTTTCCAACGAGAGACCGGAAGACCTAAATAACGTTCACTCATTGTTTCACTCTCAATGGAGAGATTTAATCGACCTGCCTCTTTATTTGCTCATTTGTGTTTGGGCTGAATAAAATTGATGATTTATCTCTATTGATTACCTGCCTGGATGCATCTTCATACACTTGCGGGATATATTTAAGTACTTGTGCATCACCTTCCTTTGCTCTCATTAAAATCAAAGAATCATCAGAAAAAAAAGCAGTGGGTTTACTCTTGGAGCACCTCGGCAAACCTTAATACCTTCAATCTTGCCCTCTTGTTCAACTCTTTTTGCAACATAGCCGATAAGCCTTACGCACATAGAATAAATAAATAAGGTGAAAGAGGATCGCCTTGTCTTAAACCCCTTTGAGGATAAATTTGGTGAGAATATCCTCCATTAATTCTAATTTTGTAAGTAACAGTGGTGACACAATTCATAATAAGTTGCACCCATCTTATATTAAAGCCCATTCGAATCAACATATTTTGCAAGAAACCCCATTCCATCCTCATATATGCTTTGCTCATGTCTAATTTGATTGCAAAGAAAGTCCCTTTGTACCCTTTCTTCTAGAATTTAAATAATGTATTAATTCATAAGATAAATGAACGTTATGCGTAATTAGTCTTCCCGGTACAAAGGCACTCGAGAAGGAGAAATAATATCTCGGCGGGATTTTTTCAATCTATTTGCAAGAACCTTTGAAATAATCTTATAAAGCACATTGCAAAGGCTAATTGGCCTAAAATCTTTTAACCTTTGAGGCGAGCTAATTTTGGGAATTAACACAATAATAGTTTCATTCCAGCCCACTCGTATATTTGCCCTCCATTAAGGACTTCAAGAACTTCTTTTTAACCTTGATCGCCAATCAAAGACCAAAACTTTTTATAAAAAATAGAGGGCATACCATCGGCCACGGGGAGCCTTCAAGTCACCTATACTTTCCAAAGCTTTCCAAATTTCCTCTCCAAGAAACGGCTTCATTAATATTTCATTCATATTATGTGTGATTCTTGGTTGAACACAATTCAAATCGTAATCGGTTGTGGCCCCCTGCATATGACATAAATAATTGTTGATATTGTTTAGCAATAAAATGTTTTAGTTGGTCTCCCTCCACCATAACACCATTATCATCTTTCAAACCTCGAATCAAGTTTTTCCTTCGTCGTTTTGAAGCAAAAGCATGAAAAAAAACTAGTATTTCGGTCTCCCTTTATCAACCAAGTATTATGAGCTCTTTGTTTCCGAGAAATATTTAGCCGGTCCCTGCATTCGTTCTAGCTTATAACGCAATAAGTGTTCCCGGTTTCTTGATTCTTGTGATATACTCATCCTCCTCCATCTTTCCAATTCACGTTTAACTTTGTTGATTCGTTTTTCTAAATCTCCCAAAATGTTTTTTGTCCCATTCCCAAAGATCTCCCGGAATTCTTCTGCGCCACGCATCATATTTGTTACATCCTTCCTTTGTCGCTCTATCTAAAGCTTCCTTCACCCGGATCTCACATTCCTCCTCCTCAAGCCATTTAGCTTCAAATTTTGGCATCACTTGAATCTGTTGGACAGCAACCAAGTTCTCTCTGGAACCCACATCTATTATGATTGGCCTATGATCAGAATGCCTAGGATCACCATTAATAACCCTAACCATAGGGAACATTTGTCTCCAACTACTATTAGCAACAGCACGGTCAAGCCTCTCTTTTGTGAATGTAGAAGCCATATGATGATTATTGCGCCAAGTAAATGGGTCACCCAAAAATCCCAAATCTTGAAGATCACAATCTTCCAAAGCTGACATGAACTTATGCATATTTGATTACGTTTCTCGGATGTCCTCCCTCCTTTTCAAAATTAAATAAAATTTCGTTAAAATCTCCACTACAGAGCCAGGGCATCTCAAACTGATTCTTCAATATTCGTAAGGTCTCCCAAGTATTATCCTTTTCCTCATTTTTTGACTCACCATAAATGCCGGTGAATCTCCATTCAAATCCATTATCCTCTTGTATAACACTGTCAATATGATATTTTGAGAAACTTTTCATTTCCACTTTAATTCCACTCCTCCAAAAAAGAGCCAATCCCCCACTAGTTCCAATGCCGTCAACTGTCACCTAGTCATTTCTAGCTTCCACCTTAACCAATCCAACCATTTCCCTTCATGTTTTGTTTCGAAAAGGAAAAGAATATCGGGGGCCTCCCCGCTACGGATATCCGGGAAGCCCTCGAATTGCCGGGCCATTCCCCAATCCCCCGCAATTCCATGTGATTAGCCTCATTTTTTTGCTCGCGAGGTCGCCGAAAGCGACCTCGCGTTTTCATTTTTAAACTTCTTAGAACTCTCGTAAGCCCCACCCTCACATCTATCATAAGAAGTAAAACCCTCTTTTATAGTAGGAATTGGAGCCATCAGCTTCCCATCAAACACTTCCATAGCATCTCCATCCCTCTTTCCTACAATCTCCCTAAGATTTTCGTCAGACTTACGCTTTTTTGTGTGGTCAGGAATCTTTTTACCATCTACTGAATAATCATATAAGAACATATCATTTGCAGCCATATTAACATCATCATGGCCCTGATTCCTTATAGTTGAGGAGATCTCAAAACCATTACCATCTGAAACTTGTTTTTCAATATGTCTGTCTTTATTCTCGTCACTTCTTTTTGTGGCAGATTTTCGAGAATCTGAACTTCCCCAAGTTTCAGAGGAGTTGCTTTTCCTACCGGTGCTACCACCTTGGGCAAACCATTCACTTTGATTCCTAGATCTTCTCTCTTCCGGAGCACGTAATTTTTCACTGTATGGCAAACAACCATTTTCATCCCTGGATGCTGGGTTAGGACATTCAATGTCTTTGTGACCAATAATACCACAAGAGAAACAAAAGAAAGGCAGCCTCTCGTAAACCACATCATACCATTCCTTTCTTTGCCGTCTAGACGAATAAACAAAGACTCCACGTGGTAGAGGTTCTTTTAGCGAAATAATAACCTTAGCTCTCAAATCCTTTCCCACAGACCTCTTTTGTTCATCCACATCAATTTTTAACACCTCTTTTCCAATTTTTCCTGCCAATTCATAACCCCATTTTTCATTTCGTAGCCCCAAAGGAAGATTCAATATATTCACCCAAATGGCCATTTCATCAAATGGTACATCAGTAGGGCGCAAATCATAATTAAAATCTTTTAGAACCACAACTTGTCGCCCCAAAGATTGCTTACCAATATACCACGGAGAACCTTCAAGAATTCTATTTTTGTCAGCTTCAGACTTAAATTCAGCAATGAATAGATTATCTCGAACCATTCTCGCCGTCAATCCTCTTGGGTTGCCCCATGCTGGTTGCATAGCAGCCATAATGGTATCCAACTTCAACGAACTAGGCGCAAGAACCTTCCCAATCACAGCATATTTATCAACAGCTAAATCTGAAACTTCAGCATCAGCACATGACGGGAGGCCACTGCGGTGATCATGGCCATCTTGAATACGTTTTCATGCTGGGCTGAAAAGGTCAGTTGCCTAAGGTATCGGCCCGCATACATAGTAGGCTAAGCCCACCTATGAGTATGAGTTTCCAAAAAAAAAAAAAATCTCATGCGAATGTCCACTCCGACCCATCATCTATTCTATTCCCCACCCAAGCCCAATGACCACCTACCCCTCAAAAAAAAAGGCCCAATGACCACCTCGTCGGGCGCGGCGGATGGTGCGGCGGCGGCGGCGGCAGTGGCAGAGGTCCCGGCGCTCCGGCCGGGTACCGGGAGGGCGGCGGACAGATGCTGCCTCCACCGCCGGGAGTGAAGAAGGTCCACGACTCTAGCCACTTTATTAATTTCAGTTAGTTCGTTTGCATTTTCGTAGTTACTTGCAGTATTTGTGATTACCATTGCCCGACTAATTCAGCTGTCACTTTGGTTTTTCCGTAGCTGTATCTACTCCTTATGAATGCCACCATGGCACCATCAAGATTTTAGACTCCTATTTATGACAAAACTATGGATCAAATCATCAAATCAAATTTAGTTCTACTTCTGTACAGTACGACTCAGAGGTACCAACAAAAGAATTGTATTGGTACGAAGTTATGAGCAGCAACAGCTAGGGAATTAAAAGAACAGAACTGATAAGTAGAACAGAGGAAGCAAACTCGATCTACCAAAACCAAACTGGAAATGAAAACTCTGCATAATTTCTAGCATTGCTTAGTGACCTATATATTTTGTAATCTGACCACCTAACCTAGACTTTTCAGACCTCTAAACTCAACTTTTCAGATTTGGATTTGGTCCACCGTTGTTGCTTATCACTAGCTATAGCCATTTGGCACGCAGATCTCGACTGAGGAATCATCAGTCCTGCCTTTGTTTGTTTTCTTTCTTAGTGTGAGTGTAACCTAACAGAAATTTAACTCTCAGGCCGGCACGAGACAGGCTTATAATTTGCACCTAGAATAAGATACACATGCCGTTTCTGTTTGAGGGTAAAAAAAATGCTCCCATGCAGGCCCTAACACAGTAGCTAACCTGCTTCCTCATAATTAATGGTAAATGTCCTTTAGTGGACCCAAAACTTTGACCACAGTCCACAGTTTTGAGGTTTGGTTCGTAATTTTTTAATAAGTGTGAGAAAATGTCAACAAAGCATGACAGATGAAACGTCCTGACGTAATTGCACTTCAACAATTATTTACATGTATCAAATTGTGCCAAGTCCAACTCACATCCAGTATAAGAGAAGGCCTGTGTGCTGCTGTGTTCCTCCAAGTTTCTCAGAGAAGCCCTGTGAGTGTGGCCGCATGGCTGTACAGTTTGTCTCTTTCTTGAGTGTTTACATATCTTAGACTTTCTTCAGGTTATTTTGATCTCAGTTGTGACCAAGCCTTCTATTTGAGCCAGGACTCCAGCATCATGAGCAGCCACTTGGTACACTTCAAATATTTGTTTTTATTCCTTGTCTTATATTTCTTTATCTTAGTTTTTCTTCATGCAAAACGAGCCTAGTTAATGCGTATGTAATCTGTTGATGTTCTTCTTTTATGTAGTTAATAACGAAGACCGTAACTATGGCTGCTAAGCAAGACATGAAATTTGCCATGCTCATGCCATGGGCCACAATAATGTTGCTATTTTGCTGTGGAGCTGGAACTATCGACTGCACGACCCTCAATGGGAACAACACGGATTACATTTCCCTCCTTGACTTCAAGCGCGCAATCATTAATGATCCAAAAGGGGCGTTGAGCTCATGGAACACCACCATCCACTACTGCAGTTGGGAGGGAGTGGTGTGTAGCCGGAGGCATCCAGAGCGCATACGGGAGCTGAACCTGTCTGCGCAGGCTTTGGAGGGTCTCATTTCTCCTTCCCTAGGGAACATGTCATACCTTGCTTCTCTTGACCTCTCTACAAACGAATTCTCTGGCCAGATACCTCCTCATCTCGGCTATCTGCGCAAGCTCCAGCTTCTTGACCTAAGTTCCAACTCGTTACAGGGAAACATTCCAGATGCAGTAACAAATTGTTCCAGCTTGCTGGGGTTATACCTTGAAGGAAACTTGCTGGTCGGAGAGATTCCCAAGAAACTAGCCCTCCTCTCCAAACTACTAGATTTGCTGCTGCACTCTAACAACCTCTCAGGGGCCATTCCACCTGAGCTAGGTAACATCACAACCTTAGAGCGCGTCTTGCTTCATTATAACCAGCTCCATGGAAGCATTCCAGAGGAGCTTGGCAAGTTATCGAACATGACATACTTGTCGCTTGGTGCCAATAGGCTGTCAGGTAGAATCCCAGAGGCACTCTTTAATCTCACTTTGCTACAAGAATTGGCCATGCCACACAATATGCTTCATGGTCCATTGCCATATAAAATTGGGAATTCTCTCCCTAACCTCATATTCCTTCACTTGAGTGGTAATGTGCTGGGAGGTCACATCCCTGAATCACTAGGCAACGCATCAGAGCTGCAGGAAATAGATTTCGGATATAACTATGGCTTTACTGGAAAAATCCCTCCTTCTCTTGGTAAACTTCGGAATCTCAGACAAGTAGGTCTCAGTGATAACATTCTTAAAGCTAATGATAGCCAAAGCTGGGAATTTCTAGATGCATTGACCAACTGCACTCTTCTAGAGCTGCTTGCACTCTCTGGAAATCAACTACAGGGAGTACTGCCAATTTCAGTTGGTAACCTTTCCTCTAATCTTGACTACCTCGCGATTGATGTCAACATGCTGTACGGAATAGTCCCATCAAGCCTAGGAAACCTTGGTAAGCTAACTAAATTAGCCCTATCTCACAACAGTTTTACAGGTCCCATTGATGGATGGATTGGAAATATGGTTAATTTACAGGGTTTATACCTTGCATGGAACAACTTCAATGGGCACATTCCAGACTCCATCGGTAATTTTTCGAATCTGTTACTTCTGGAACTAGCAGTTAACCAATTCTATGGTCCCATACCGTCAAGTTTAGGAAAACTTCCACAGCTCTCAATTTTAGACCTCGGTTATAACAATCTTCAAGGCAGTATACCAAAATATCTCATTGCATCCACAGTTGTTCAATTTTCATTATCCCACAACAATCTCGAAGGCCAAATACCTTCTGTTGGTAAGCTTCAACAACTCAACTATCTCGATCTTTCATCCAACAAGCTTAGTGGGGAAATTCCACCTTCTGTGGGCACTTGCCAGCAATTGCAAACTGTCATAATGGACTCAAACTTTCTCTCTGGAAGTATCCCCACATTTTTCAGCCAACTTGGCAGTTTGACCAGGCTCAATCTTTCTCACAACAATTTCTCAGGCTCTATCCCAATTTCTCTAACCAAACTACAACTTCTTGCACAATTAGATCTGTCGCACAATCATCTTGACGGTGAAGTGCCAACAGAAGGGGTATTCAAAAATACTACAGCCATTTCACTTGAAGGCAACTGGCGGCTTTGTGGAGGTGTACAAGAACTGCATATGCCTCCATGCCCTAACCCTACGCAGAAAAGAATTGGATGGCGACACTATTTTGTAAGAATAGTGATCCCCATAATAGGCATTGTGTCCCTCACATTGCTGATATATTTTATGATCTTAAGAAAGAATGTTCCAAGGGCACGGTTGTCGCCGTCTTTTTTTGGTGAGCAATTTCCTAAAGTTTCTTACAAGGATCTTGCTCAAGCCACAGAGAACTTCTCAGAGTCTAACTTGGTCGGGAGAGGAAGCCATGGTTCAGTGTACATAGGGAGGCTAACTCCACAATCCCTGGTTGTGGCTGTGAAGGTTTTTGACCTTGCCATGGAAGGAACGGATAGGAGTTTCATATCGGAATGCCAAGCTCTGAGAAATATCAGGCACCGCAACCTTGTTCCAATTCTAACCGCATGCTCAACAATCGATAACATGGGAAACGATTTCAAAGCTCTAGTCTACAAGTTTATACCCAATGGCAGTTTGGATACTTGGTTGCACTCGCCTGGCTATGGAGACCTGGATCTGTCACAAAGATTGAAAATAATTGTTGATGAAATTTTTTACAATAATTGGGGAAAAATTCGATGACTCATATCGACCGAAAAGCGACCGATCCGACGGCAATAAAGATAGGAGGCAATGGGAGGCAAAGACACGAAGGCAAAATTGCCTCCTGTTGTGTCTATGACGGTGGGGCCATAGAGGCAAAAATCGCCTTTCGTTGCCTCCCACAAATGTAGGGATTAAAACCGGGCGGTAATTGCATTTTTGTAATTCGTTTTTTTATCAAGGACAAAACGGTAACTTCATAAGTGCCAAAATATCGTTTTGAGTAGTATAGTTAGCGTAGATAATATAAGTCATATAGTTAGATGGATAACTTTTTTTTCAAAAAAAAAAAAATACTGCTCTAGTGTTCTAGGTTCGTTCGTCCGTCAAGTCTCCGCCGCCGGTTGGTCGCGGATCGCGGGCTGCCGCAGTCCGCCGGCGCCTCGAAGGCCTCTCAATGCCAAGAGTGGAGGGAAGGCAGCACTGTATATATCGCTCGACATGGCCAGCCTATTCGACTTCGCCGCCGGCGGGCGGCATCGGTGGCCGCCGCACCGAGGAGTCGCTTCGGCAAAGAAGATGCGGCTCGCCGCCGCAAGGAGTCGGGCTCCATGTCGCGGCGCCGGGGCGCCGCCCAGACGGGCGCGCTCGTGGTCGAGGCCGTGGCGTGAGACCGCTGGTACTTCCACGGAAGCGCCGGGCGGGCACCTCCATGCCGCTGGCCCCCGCCCTCTGTATCCACTCTTCCATGGGCCACACAACGTCGTCGTCCAGGTTCGTCTTTCACAGTTCTCAGAAGAATGGAATTTTGTCTTCATGCCTTCAAACTGTTTGGTGGAATGCCAGATCGAGTTTGACTGATGTTCAAATAGCAGATGCAGATATTCAAGCCTGTTTGTTTCAGCTTAGTCTGTTGCATCGAGAATTCCTCGCTATTCACTTCACCTTATCATGCATTGCCGTTGGTATATGTGATTGTCCAGGCATGTCTTGATTTGTAGTTTTCTTCGTAAAGTGTTGTTATATGTTAACTCAGTTAGCTCACATCTAGTTCCCCGGTTAAACAGCCATGGGAAAAGCAAGGTCAAGGAAGTTCGGCATGGGATTTGAAATCACCACAAAGGGAACCCCGACGTGTTTAGAACAGAAGTTCAGCATGATGGCACCAACAACGCCATGTAATCGGCCTATGGCTAGTGTTAGCAATATGACCCTCAAGATATTAGCTCGCCGTCCTGTTGACAAGCAGGTAGTTTCCGTCGCTTGTTAATTTGCTATGTACTAGAAGCCAAATATCCATCCAAGTTGTGTTTGTTTACATGCATATACTCTTCCTGCACAATTATGGACAGGCTCAAAGGACTAGCAAATGACAGTTTCGACGTGGATCGCTTTCGGTTGGTCTCCTCAGGATCCTACTTATGGTCGATTGGCCATCCAGATATTACCAACAGCAAATGCCCACAGTAGTATTTTAATACATACATTGCATTTGTTTCTCGTAACATAGTCGAGTATCGAGATTTATTCAAGTATAATGAGTAGTACATATCTTTTGTGCGGTGAGATCATGTGAAGAAAGATGTCACCACAAGGAACATGATGTAGAGGAATTTTTGGTCGATGAAAACCGTCACGTTTTGTTTTTTCTTCTTCGAAATAGCTTGCGTCGCAGCTGTATCCAACGGCAGAGTGTGATGCCCGGCCTGGGGCGACAAAGTTGTTATGACAGCATCGAGAATTTAGCCCCTGAATGAACCTTTTGAAACAGAGTTTTTGTTTGCCTCGAGTTTTGATGTGCCATGGATATTACCGTCATGACTTGGGTTCGGACTTCGAACGAGTAGTGGTAACTTGTAACATCCGGAACAAGTTGTACGCGTTGAGACTATATATACGATGTTTCGGGTACACAATCTTGATAGGGCATATTGCGTGACTATATATTGGCCAAATGCACTGATAAAGCGGCCAAATGCGTGACTATATATTGGCCCGGTTATTAAATCTTGCCAAGGTCTTCGACCTTCCTTTTGAAATTCCCAATTGTCTTAGTCAAAATGCATCAATTGATGTATGCATGAAGAATAAAAACTTAATGCATCAATTCAAGTAATTGACTAACTCTTCTTCTTCCGATCAAACAAAGCTACCAGATTTCAGATTTCTTCAGACCCAAACAATTCCTTTATTCCAAATTGTAGGTCGTTTTGGCTTTTCTAAATGCATTTTCTTTTCGCTATGCATCTAGACATAGTGTATAACTAGGTGCATATTAAAAAGCAAGTGTATCTAGAAAAGCCAAAATGAACTATAATTTGGAACGGAGGGAGTACCTATTAAAATTTCGGATGATTTAGTGATACCGGTGATACACATATCTCACATGTGGCGACATCTCTCACAAATCACAATGGTCGTGAGCCATGTATGCCTTTGAGAGGATGTGCACCACCACTTTATCGAAATCAATTGAAACTTTTTCTCATGACTATATAGCAAAATGGTGTGTCCATGCAAGTTTTTAGATTTTTCTAGCTAGATTAGGGTATTTTAACATTTATTTTTAGTAAATCAACAAATAATTACAATAATAGGTAAACTTGCTTTGAAAATTGCACGTATACACACAACATCGTAGTTTGGATCCATAAACACCCTAGTAAAGTTTCGATGCTTGCCGGATAGTGGTAGTATGCATCCTAGTGAAGCATACATGTCTTACATATACTCAATGTGACTAAGTGAGATATGTAGTTGAATATGTGGGATTTGTAGTTCCACCTTCACAAAGTCATTAGAATATTATTGCCATTCTCACACACTAACAAGTCCAAAAAAAAAAAAAAAAGGGGAAATAAAATAGAAATAGCAAATAGTAAAAAAGCAAACGGAATAAAACCAAAAATTAGCTCCCACAGGTTTTGAAACAGGGTAGCGGTGGGCTAAACTCGGGAAGAGTTACCATCGCACTAGTGCAGTATTTTAGTTATTGGAGAGGGATAATATTTTCCAATATCTTAGGAATAGTTGAATTCAAAGCCCTCTCCCTCGCTTGGGCCGAAGACCAGCAGGCAGCAGCCATCAGCGATAACAGGGCCAGCGCCCTTGCCGCCGATTAGCGTGCTTAATGACTAGGTTACCCTTTCAAATGAAAAAAGAATTTAGAGAAGGCAATGGGAGGCAATGGTAGGCAAAATCAAGTACTGTAAAAGGGCTCAATTGTTGATATAGCTAATGCACTGCAATATATACATCATGATTGCGAGACTCCCATTATTCACTGCGACTTGAAGCCCAGCAATATTCTTCTTGACGATGATATGGCTGCTCATTTGGCGGACTTCGGCATTGCAAGGTTCTACCTTGAAACCAGATCACAGACAGCTGGAGATTCCAGATCAACTGGCACAATAAATCTGAAGGGAACAATTGGGTATATTGCTCCAGGTAATAAAAAGACATACAAAGCTGTAATTGTTTATGTGTTAACAATATACATACGCAGTTATTTTTATCAACTATGTCATGCTAAACCGTGCCTTTTTTCTCCTAATGATGTTCAGAGTATGCTGGAGGCAGTCACCTATCAACTTCTGGAGACGTGTATAGCTTCGGGGTGGTGCTGATGGAGATGTTGACGGGGAAAAGGCCAACCGATTCTCTCTTCTGCAATGGACTCAGCATCGTCAGCTTCTGCAAGACAGGTTTTCCTGATCAGATACTTGGCATGGTCGATGCTCATCTCCTTGAAGAATACCAGGAGTGTGCTCGAGGAGCAAATCTGGGAAACGAAAACAGAGTCCTCCAGTGCTTGTTGGCCCTGGTGAAAGTGGCACTTTCTTGCACTTGCGAGGCCCCTGGCAATCGAATGAACATGAGGGAAGCAGCTGCGGAATTGCACAAAATCAAACTGTGTCATTGTATTGGGGGTGGAAATGGAAGGGTGGATGTGGAGTACGTATGATTCATTAGGTTGTGACACTGGATGCACATATATGCGCTTGTGGTATTGCATCCCGTATATGTTTATATATTCTATATTACAGTATACGGTAAGTTACGTTGTAATGGATTAAAAAATAGTGAGTACAATGTCTGCCTGAGAAGAAATGCATTCTGGTGATATGGAATTTTTAATATCATCACTCTAGTCAGTACACATGCCTGCGTTTTTTATGAAGGAAGGTTGATTAAATTTTCAAGTGCAATACAACAAGTCAAGTTGATATTTCGTCTAGTTTGTGCTTACCTTACCTGTCCCTCACCAAAATCTGGAAATGATCACGAGGATGTACATAGCCCATCATCAAAATGTCCACTCGTATCAGTGAGACTCTGCAATCATTTTGTGTTTGTGCCTCCAGCCTAGCTGGATGAAATATCTGCCCGAGAGTCAAATCAATGAGAAAAATGGAAACAATTTTGAAATCAAATATGAAATATCTGCCACATGAGTGGTAACTAATGAAAAATTGGGCCTAGAAGAGAACACAACTTTATTTTTTTAGAATATTTTTTTAGAATTAATTAGAACAGCACATGACTGGACCTGGAGGCCCGCCCTATCGCAAAACCACGGTGATCATGTCCATCGGCCCATATGTGAACACGTTTTGTTACTGGGCTGCAAAGGGAAGTTAGGCTAAACCACTCTAAACCATCATCTATTTCCCCACCCAGGCCCAACGACCACTTCGGCGCGGCGGATGGTGCGGCGGCGGCGGCGGCGGTGGCGGAGGGCCCGGCGCGCTGGCTGGGTACCGGAAGGGCAGCGGACCGATGCTGCCTCCACCGGCTGGAGAGAAGGAGGTCCACGCCTCTAGCCCTTTTATTAATTTGAGCAAATTCGTTTGCATTTTCGTAGTTACTTGCACATATGTGTGTGATTACCATTGCCCGACTAATGCAGCTGTCACTTTGGTTCCCTGTACCTGTATCTACTCCTTACAAATGCCACCATGGCACCATCAAGATTTAATATTAGACTCGTATTATGACAAAACTATGGATCAAATTATATTTTGTGCTACTTCTGTAGGACTCGGATGTACCAACAAAAAAATTGTATTTGTAGGAAGTTATGAGCAGCAACAGCTAGGGAATTAGAACAACAGAACTGATAAGTAGAACAGAGGAAGCAAACTTGATCTACCAAAACCAAAGTGGAAACAAAAACTGTGTAATTTCTAGCATCTGCTCAGTGACTTATATATTTTGTAATCTGACCGCCTAACCTAGACTTTTCAGAGTTTTTTTTTCTTTCCTAAACTCAAGTTTTCATATTTGGATTCGGTCCACCATTGTTGCTTATCACTAGCTATAGCCATTTGGCACGCATATCCCGACTGAGGAATCATCAGTCCTGCCTTTGTTTGTTTTCTTTCTTAGTGTGAGTGTAACCTAACAGAAATTTAACTCTCAGGCCGGCACGAGACAGGCTTATAATTTGCACCTAGAATAAGATACACATGCCGTTTCTGTTTGAGGGTAAAAAAAACTGCTTCCATGCAGGCCCTAACACAGTAGCTGACCTGCTTCCTCATAATTTATGGTAAATGTCCTTTAGTGGACCCAAAATTTTGACCAAAGTCCACAGTTTTCAGGTTTGGTTCGTAATTTTTTAATAAGTGTGAGAAAATGTCAACAAAGCATGACAGATGAAACGTCCTGACGTAATGCACTTCAACAATTATTTACATCTATCGAATTGTGCAAGTGTAACTCACATCCAGTATAAGAGAAGGCCTGTGTGCTGCTGTGTTCCTCCAAGTTTCTCAGAGAAGCCCTGTGAGTGTGGCCGCATGGCTGTACAGTTCGTCTCTTTCTTGAGTGTCTGCATATCTTAGACTTTCTTCAGGTTATTTTGATCTCAGTTGTGACCAAGCCTTCTATTTGAGCCAGGAGTCCAGCATCATGAGCAGCCACATGGTATACTTCAAAAATTGGTTTTTATTCCTTGTCTTATATTTCTCTATCTTAGTTTTTCTTCATGCAAAACGAGCCTAGTTAATGCGTATGTAATCTGTTGATGTTCTTCTTTTATGTAGTTAACAACGAATACCGTAACTATGGCTGCTAAGAAAGACATTAAATTCGCCATGCTCATGCCATGGGCCACAATAATGTTGCTATTTTCCTGTGGAGCTGGAATCATCAACTGCACGACCCTCAACGGGAACGACACGGATTTGATCTCCCTCCTTGACTTCAAGCGCGCAATCATTAACGACCCACAAGGGGCGTTGAGCTCATGGAACACCACCATCCACTACTGCAGTTGGGAGGGAGTGCTGTGTAGCCGGAGGTATCCCGAGCGCATACTTGAGCTGAACCTGTCTGCGAAGGCTTTGGAGGGTCTCATTTCTCCTTCCCTAGGGAACATATCATACCTTGCTTCTCTTGACCTCTCTACAAACGAGTTCTCTGGCCAGATACCTCCTCATCTCGGCTATCTGCACAAGCTCGAGCTTCTTAACCTAGGTAACAACTTGTTACAGGGAAACATTCCTGATGCAGTCACAAATTGTTCTAGCCTGCGGTGGTTATACCTTCAAGGAAACTTGCTGGTCGGAGAGATTCCCAAGAAACTAGCCCTCCTCTCCAACCTATTGGATTTGTGGCTTCCCTCTAACAACCTCAAAGGGGCCATTCCACCTGACCTAGGTAACATCACAACCTTAGAGCGCGTCTTGCTTTATTCTAACCAGCTCCATGGAAGCATTCCCGAGGAGCTTGGCAAGTTATCCAATATGTTGGACTTGTTGCTTGGTAATAATAGCCTATCAGGTAGAATCTCAGAAGCACTCCTCAATCTCTCTTCGCTACAAAAACTGGGAATGCCACTGAATATGCTACATGGTCCATTGCCACATAATATCGGGAATTTTCTCCCTAACCTCCAACTCCTTTACTTGGGTGGCAACATGCTGGGAGGTTATATCCCCGAATCACTAGGCAACGCATCAGAGCTGCAGGACATAGATTTCGGATTTAACGGCTTTACAGGCAAAATCCCTCCTCTTGGTAAACTTCGTAAGCTCAGAACACTATTTCTCTTTAATAATAATCTTAAAGCAAATGATAGCCAAAGCTGGGAATTTCTGGATGCATTGACCAACTGCACTCTTCTAGAGGAGCTTCATCTCACAGGAAATTAGTTGCAGGGAGTACTGCCAAATTCAGTTGGTAACCTTTCCTCTAATCTTGACAAGATCACGCTTTCATTCAACATGTTATATGGATTTGTCCCGACAAGGATAGGAAACCTTCATAAACTAACTACATTGGATCTATCGTTCAACAGTTTTTTGGGTCCCATTGATGGATGGATTGGAAATATGGTTAATTTACAAGGCTTATTCCTTCAATCGAACAACTTCAGTGGACACATTCCTGATTCCATTGGAAATTTTTCAAAAGCTCTCATATCTGTTCCTAGGAGCTAACCATTTCCATGGTCCCATATCATCAAGTTTAGGGAAACTTCAACAGCTCTCAATTTTAGACCTCAGTTATAACAATCTCGATGGCAATGTACCAGCAGATCTCATTGCAGCCACAGTTGTTGAGTGTTCATTATCCCACAACAATCTTGAAGGCCAAATACCTTATGTTGGTAATCATCTACAGCTCAGCAATCTGGATCTTTCATTCAACAAGCTTACTGGGCAAATTCCACCTTCTCTGGGCACTTGCCAGCAATTACAAACTGTCAGAATGGACTCAAACTTTCTCACCGGAAGCATCCCCGTGTTTTTCAGCCAACTTGGCAGTTTGACCATGCTCAACCTTTCTTACAACAATTTCTCAGGCTTGATCCCAATTTCTCTAAGCAAATTACAGCTTCTTGCGCAGTTAGATCTGTCGCACAATCACCTTGATGGTGAAGTGCCAACAGAAGGGGTGTTCAAAAACACTACATCCATTTCACTTGAAGGAAATTGGGGCCTTTGTGGAGGTGTACGAGAACTGCATATGCCTCCATGCCCCAACCCTATCGAGAAAAGAATTGGGTGGCGACACTATTTTGTAAGAATAGTGATCCCCATAATAGGCATTGTATCCCTCACATTGGTGATATATTTTATCATCTCAAGAAAGAAGCCGCCAAAAGCACAGTTGCCGCCATCTTTTTCTGGCGAGCAATTTCCTAGTGTTTCTTACAAGGATCTTGCTCAAGCCACAGAGAACTTTGTAGAATCTAACTTGCTCGGGAGAGGAAGCCATGGTTCAGTTTACAAAGGGAGGCTAATAACTCCGGAACCCATGGTTGTGGCTGTGAAGGTTTTTGACCTTACCATGGAAGGGACTGATAGGAGCTTCATATCAGAATGCCAAGCTCTGAGAAATATCCGACACCGCAACCTTGTTCCAATTCTAACCACATGCTCAACGATCGATAATATGGGAAATGATTTCAAAGCTCTAGTCTACAGGTTTATGCCCAATGGTAGCTTGGATACTTTGTTGCACTCACCTGGCTATGGCAACCTGGATCTGTCACAAAGATTGAAAATAATTGTTGATATAGCTGATGCACTGCAATATATACATCATGATTGCGAGAGTCCCATTATTCACTGCGACTTGAAGCCCACCAATATTCTTCTTGATGATGATATGGCTGCTCATTTAGCGGACTTTGGTATTGCAAGATTCTATCTCGAAACCAAATCGCAGGCAGTCGGAGAGTCTAATTCAACTGGCACAATAAATCTGAAGGGGACAACTGGGTACATTGCTCCAGGTAACAAAAAGACATAAAGCTTAACTTCTTTTTTTTTGGTGATAACAATATACTGATGCAGTCATTTAAATCAACTGTCATGCTAAACTGTGTTATTTCTGGTATGATGTTCAGAGTATGCCGGAGGCAGTTACCTATCAACTTGTGGAGACGTGTACAGCTTCGGGGTAGTCCTGATGGAGATGTTGACAGGGAAAAGGCCAACCGATCCTCTCTTCTGCAATGGACTCAGCATCATCAGCTTCTGCAAGACAAGCTTTCCTGATCAGATACTTGGCATTGTCGATGCTCATCTCCTAGAAGAATACCAGGAGTGTGCTCGAGGAGCATATCTAGGTGACGAAAACAGAGTCTTTCGGTGCTTGGTAGCCCTGGTGAAAGTGGCACTTTCTTGCACTTGCGAGGCCCCTGCTGATCGAATGAACATGAGGGAAGCAGCTGTAGAATTGCACAAAATCAAAATGTCCCAGTGTATCGGATTTGGAGGTTGAATGGTGGATGCTAAGTACGTATGATTCATTAGTTTGGCACACTGGATGTTAGTATTTATATTACTAGATGAATTCTCTGTTCGTATGATTAATTAGTTTGACACTCTGGATCTTAGTGTTTATTATATTACTAGATGAATTCTCTGTTTGTTGCTGCGGGACATTTATGTTGAAATTGACACAAGTTCTTGTCAAGAAATGGACATTCATGTCGGTGATATTTTTAGTTTGGATACATAGTGAAGCCATAAGGCTAGAATCAACTTTTGAGAATTCAAGGCTTCAAATAAGGTGCAAAGCATATCACTGAGGTTATCGATGCTTTTCTTCAGGCTTGGAATATGGCCAATATTGGCCATAGTATAGAAATTAATAGCTATCACCCTCTTTATGACTTTATATATAAGACTCATGGAGTCAGCGGTTACTGCAAGGAGAATTATGGTGAGGAAGAAGAGAAATTATAGTGTGTGTGTTTTTTTCCTCCATGGATGAAATTCTGAAGGGTGCAAAGCAGTAGTGCCTATTCGGCTGCAGTATCTTTTTGAAAGCATAGAATCACCAGCGCGCATTCACTTTGTTTCGGACATCCCACCATGTCAACAGAAACAACATAACTCCGTTCTTGTTATGTTCCATGGCCAGGATTGCAAGTCTCCATTCAGTGTGTGTTCGGTGGATGACAGTTCTAGGTGGACGTTGTGTTGCCAACCAAGATCAAATCCAAGCAGTATTAATATCACAATCCTTATACGGCGCACGCGCGCCGCTATACGCATAGCCGCGCCGGACGCGTGGCGCCGCCGCGTCGCGCAGCGTGCGCCGCGAGGGGGCCGGGGTGGGAGCGGGCGGCGGCGATGGCGCCGCGGCGGGCGGTGGATTCGAGAGGCGCCGCCGCTCGTCGTAGCTTTAGGGTGCCGCCGCCGCTTAGCTAGGGTTCGGCGCCGGCCGCGGTTTAGGTTCGGCGAGCCCGGCGAAGCCCCCCCCGCCTCCATCTCTTCCGGGTATAGATTCGCCGGCCGCCCGGCGGCGGTCGTGAACGCCGGCGGTGGTGGCGGCTCGCCGGGCGATGAGCGAGGCGGCGGGCGGCGCCGCCGAGCCGGCCAGGGGCCCCATCCGGTGGGGCATGGGTAGGCGGGGGGGGAGCTCGCCGGAATCCATGGGGGCGGCGGAGCTCGGTGGGCGGCGCGAGAGAAGAAGGGGTAGGGAGGGGCGACGCCGCCGCGCCCTAGGGGCTCGCCGAGTCTCCGGCGAGCTAGGGCCGCGGGCGCCGGGCGGCGGGGGCGGGGCGCGGGGGCGGACTCGAGGAGGAGGAAGAAGGGGTGCGTGGTGTGCGCCGCCGGTAGCGTAGCGGCGCGTGCGTCTTGCCGCTAAGCATCCCCCTATTAATATTGAACGAACAATACTAACTAGGATGATGTGGCACAACGTGGAAGCAGAGAAATAGTATTAAGTAAGTAGGGTTTTGGTTTACCCACAAGAGTTATAGTTTTTTTCTTTTTTTGAGCAAAAAGAATTAGAGATATGCAGATTTTTTTATTTTTTTTATTTTGAGAGAGAGGAAGAGATATGCAGAGATGTGCAATGTACCTATTTGGCCCGTGAAGATCACATGATTGGAGGCCCTGTTCCAAAGGCAGACCATCAAGCTCGTAACTGGGTTCAATCGCCTGAAGCTGAGCACGTGTACTTATGGGCTGGAAACGACATTTGATGGGCCTAGTGAAGCCTCGGTCCGCATACACCCAGTGTCATTCTCGTGCAAGTACCCAAGCAGCCCAACCCACCTAGCCCAGATAAGCCCAATGACAACCATCACTTGGCCTTGGAGCCGCTGGAACCAGCACATGCACTTGACACTTTGCAGTTGGTATTAGTACGTTTTGTGCTTGTGTGATTAACATTTTTGCCTGATTTTAATTCAGTTGTCACTTTGGTTCTCTCTTCGCAGCTGCACTGTGTCTAGTGTCTACCCCTTGTACAAAATCCACCATTTAGTTGCCTACGTCACTACGATAATACAAGTGTATGGATCAAAACTTTTGTACTACTAAATTTGCATTTCAACAAAGCTATATATGAGCTGCAGCTAATTCAACAAGGAAACAAGAAAGAGCACATTCTCGTGTCATCGTTGTCCATACATATCATCGTCGTCTACCAATCGCAAACTCAAAAGCATGCTGCACATTTTATACACCATTATATTGTTTGCACAGTGGAGTTGTGTAGTTTAATTTTGACTCAAGTTCATATAATCCATACATGGTGCTTAATTAACATAATGATCATCAATTCCACATGTATGTATTGATGTGCTAGCTGTATATTTGTACTACGAAAATATATTCTATAATTAATTTAATTGTTTTTATTTTTTTATCATAATATTATGGTTAATAACTTTGGTCAAATTTCAAATCATTTGACTCCGATCGCTGAAAAATGAGAATAGCTTATCTTTTTTTGAAAAGGGGGAGTAAACAAGGATGTGCGCGTATCCAAATCTTGATTTCAATTTCGCTCCTCAATCATCATCGATGTCAAATTTTAATTACCACAGTAAAAATAGTAAAAGAAAAATAACTAAACCGATATATGCGGTCAGTGAGCATCGCAGAATATGCAGGTGTATTTTTTATACATATGAGGAGCACTAAACAAATCCTATTGCATCAGCCACTATCTATGTCAAATTAAACGAGAGGACGGAAAGTTGTATGCTTACGGTGGTCTTAGGCATGCCTTATTTGGAAGTTTTGAGCTGAAGGAATGACCTAATCCTCATGTCATGCGTGCATAGACTGCATATATACGAAGCATGTTTCAGCTCCGACCATGCATGTTGCTTAAAGAAGTACGCAACACTAATTCGCATCATGGAATTAAACTACTAGTTAATCCAATCGAATCCAACCAGCACCACTTAATTAGCTTGACAATATATATTTAAATATAGAGAGGGGGCTAAACGAGCTACTACAAATCATGCAAATGAGGTTTCAACAACTGCTGCACCAAATGTACAAGTACATGCATCCAAACTGTTCCTTATTATTCTTTTTTAGGCGTGACAGAAAATACGATAAGGCATATATATTTTTTTTCCCATCTGTGGCAGCTCAGTTCATGCATCACCTAATCCAATCATATACATTCTCTCTTTTTTCTGGAGCAATTATATATATAAACTCTCTTGCATTGTTCAATGTCTTGTGCACATTTTCATGCTAATCATTGGAATGAAAATAGTGGATGAGGACAGAGGAAAAAGGCAATAAATAAAAAAGGCATGATAGGAACGGCATAGATTAATTAGTGAAGTACTTTATTTTGTTCAAATATAAAATGAAAGGGACATCTGTTCTGCTTCCAGCTAACCCTAGCTCTCCCCTAATTGAAAAGGGTTTTATGTCTGATGGTGAATTGGCGATCACTGACAAGTGGGTAGCTAGGACGATAACACTTACATGCCAAATTTTTATCTCCTCATTTGTGCACATCTGATGTGGAATCGCACAGCAGTGGAGTTGTTGTATGTTCATTGCTGTAAACTAAGTATAAATCACCTGAGTTAATGTGACTAGTCCTTTTCAGAAAAAGAAATATGACCAATAGCTCAGGGGTGACTTTAGGAACCCACTGTGAAGTTTCTGATTTGCACTTTTCAACATTCACCCAAGGCATAAGTGTTGCTTTCAATTGCTGTTCAATTATTTGTGTGTGAAGATGTTAAACCATATACGGATTATTTAACAACGGTACGACACATCAACGAATAGACTTAACAAAGTACTTAAGATTTTAATATGCTAACTCAAGCAATTTGGATAGGGATATTATATATATTGGATCGGTATGGGAGATTAGGTTCTGTTTGACAAGCCATGGATGTTGACTCATTAACAGGGGACAGTGAGCGACCAACTATTAAAATCAGGAATAAAAAGAAAGGCTATATTGGTGTTGCCTGTCCAGTTGGTCTGCTGGTCATTACTTTAATTTCTTGCTGCGTGCATAATTGGGCATTGAAATGAATATTAACTGGAGAATATACTGAATTGTACATTTCTAGCTATAATGATGCAAGGTTTCTCGAAGCCACTTATTTTCAATATGTTTAGAATCATATTGTGTTTATATTTATTAATGAAAATTCATGTTAAGAGATAGACATAAGTGTAAATACATCTATTATTGGGGCGGATTTTCTGTATGATGAATAAAGGTATGATGATGGATCAAAGAAATGCTAAAATATGGCTTGCAGAGCAACATTGCTTTGACTTTTTTCTTAGCCTGGCTTATTTGTCCCCTCACCCTCTGGCTTGAATTTTTTTTTTTTTTCAAAGAAGTCCTACAGAAGCTGTTGGATCATTTTATTAATAGAGCAAGATGAAATACAGGAAAAGGCACAACAACAGCACAAGATAAAAATTATTCAAATTTTTTGAACGTTTAATTTCAATAGTGAATTAATGATATAATATGCTATATATGTGATCTAGAATTAAAATCAGATTGTTGATGAGTGAAACTTCACTGATGGTGAAACATTGTTGATGAGTGGAGCCGTTACTTTTCAGTAGCCCATAGGATGATTGTGAGTGAAACTGTAATCTTTCTAGCTATCCACCTTTTTTTAAAAAAAAAAAATAAATGACACCTAAATTTGAGAATATAAGTGGTATAGGTATCCATCACATGTGTTTCAATGTTTGCAACAAAAGAGGGACATGTAAATGCAATAAAACAAAGATAAACAAAAGGGACCTGCTGGGGCCAACCAAAGAGGGAAGTCGATCAGTTCCAATGTGATAAACTGGTATAAGAGTGCAGCCTGGGATTCCTGTGGCTTCATGACAAAGGTTTCAGGTGAAGACAAAGCCCTAGACCTCCTCTCTCTCTCTCTCTCTCTCTCTCTCTCTCTCTCTCTCTCTCAAGGATAGGGAAAAGGGGAGAACAAAATCACAGTACAAAAGCAGTCTATAAGGACAAGATCTTCCTCTGGACTGTGGGATTCTCACACCTATAGAAGCTGAACCTACTACACTGTCATATCAAACAAGAATAATGCTTCAGCGTGAGAGCAAGAGCAACTCTGAATAGAAACAGTCAAGACGCCTTGCCTAGTTGCCTGCCCTCCAACTCGGCAAGACTCCAAGCTACTTTGGTGTTCCTGGGCTGGGCTAGCCCTTTGTTGCTGCACAGCCCTCAATAATTCCGGTATGTGTTCTTTCTTGGCTCCATACCTCTCTTCCTTTGCATGTGGATTTTTCAGATAGCCGTTCATGACCAGCAGATTTGATGATGTTCTTATGATTTGGATTCAGAAGCCTGCAGGTTGCTAGTTAATCCACAAGAAGTAGGAGGAGCTGAGTGTGTGTCTCACAAGATGGGAGAAACTAGTAGTTCTAGTCATTCAAGGCAAGATCCTTCTCTTCTGGGCTATGGCTTCCATGGCGCCATCGCCAACTCCACTCCTCCTGCAAACTTCTTGTAAGAACATCTCTCTCTCTCTCTCTCTACCATGTCTTTTTTGTCATTTGGCAACCAAGATTTATGTAAATTAAAAAAGATTAAAGATTAATGATCTGCACCATGCACCTCTTTAAATTTACACTGGCTTATTTATGCATGCTGTTCTGTTTAAAATTTATGAAGTTCTTCAATCTTCTTTCACTATTGGTCTTCTTCCCCCCCCCCCCGCAACTTCCTGCCTCCATTAATGTTTTTTCTCTACCACAAATGGTTACCCCAAAATTGAAGTTGCCCTTTCACATGCATGGCAGTGACCAAGAAGGGGCTACCTATTTTGGAGAGCTGGAAGAAGCGTTCATGCATCAAGTTGCCTCACTCAGAAGAACTCAACAGGCTGCAATCGTCTCTGCACCTCATCATGGAGACACCAAGCGTACGCCAACCCCACACCCTCTCTCTCTCTTTCTCTCTCTGACCAAGACCAAGAAAGCACACAACCTTTTCTCTCTCTGGCTGGCCAAGGCCAAGAACACACAACACTTTTACAACTTTTACAGTAGGTTAGGGCATTGTAGTCAAAAGTAACCATGCAAGAGCAGCAGAAGTGGCAGTTGTGCTGCAGGCTGCTGCAGCTGCACAACATGTGTGTGGTGTTAGGACTGCCTTCACCTTGTGATTCCTCTCTCTCTCTAGAGTGCAACAAGTCTCCATGGCAGTACAACAGTACCATAGTACCAACTCTGTGGCACAACAAGCTCAAAGAGAATAAGCTAGCTCCACTTGCTTTCACTGCCACAGTGGCCCCCACTTCCCTTCCCAGCCCCTCCTTTGATCCCAATGCATCCTTTCAGTTTCACCTCAGGAACTTTGGATAGTACATGTCTTGATCTCCTCTCCCCTATGATATCTTCTTGCAGCCTTTCCCACTGCTGCTACTACTACAGCTACAACGGCTACAGCTGCTAGGCCACCTCCTACACTGGACATCTTCCCAGCTTGGCCTATGAGGTCTCTTCACGCACCCAAGGTATGGACCTTTGGCCGGCTACAACTTGTGTTCACATCACATATACAGCCAGTAGAGGCAACCAAGAACACAAGTTTGCAACTGCTCTCCCTTTACTTTTTGCACGTCAGGAGTGCTCGAATGTGACGGCAGACAGCACAGACGACTCGGAGAGCAGCAGCAAGAACAACAGCAACCACTCCTCAGATCAACTTGGAGCAGCTGCAAACATGGCGAGCCAGTTCGAACAAGCTTCACAGCAGCAGCAGCAGCAGCTTCAGCACAAGGTATGTAGCCATTTCATTCCCTGTGATGTCTATCGCCACATCCCTGTGTTTTTGTGTGTGTGTGTGTGTGTGTGTGTGTGTGTGTGTGTGCATCTGTTCTTCTTTTGGTGATTTTGTTTGCTTCTTGAATTCATCCATCTCTCCGGTCTTGCTCATCCTAATCAAGTTATCATGGACTTGTTGTTCCCTATCATGGCTTCATGTCGCTGGCTAGCCCACAAACTAAAGGCCACAACTTCCGAGATGCTCATGCAGCTAAGCTAGCTACATGCTCCTAGCTATTGGTAGAGCAACACATTATTCAAGGGCATTTATGATCTTGCTGCCCCCAAGATCACCAATCCCAACATGTTAGGTGAATCTTTTGGCCCCTACAGAAATAACAACAGTTTCTACTTGCTTCTTCCATCATGCTTCTTGCTTGCACTGGACTACTATTAGATTAGATGGAGAAGGACTTTCTGAAAAAAGGAGAGAATATTTTAGTGGAGTTTTTATTTTAGGATGATGGCCAACATCTTCTACAGGAAAAATAGTAGTTCATCCTCTCATCTAAAACAAGAACTAGTCAATCTATATCGGCGGTATTTTGCTATAGGCCGGTGTGGATAAGTCTAGAAGACTATGTAGGGGATATGTTAGGTTAGAGCAGGATAGATCATGTACTGTCGTACTGCCATTAGTGCTGCAATATAAGACAAGTTAGCATTCTTACAATATTATTTTGTCACTAGCTTACAAAATTGTGCCCTGATAGAAATGCACCAACTGAACCTTTCTTACATAATGGCAACTTTTTGGGTCAGTGGTGCTTTAGGTACTTTCTGGTCAATTGATCAACTGCCAAGATATATTGGGTGAAAAACGTTGTATATGAACTGAATGATTCATACTTTAACTGAAACAAAACATTGCAAGTTAGAGTGTGACAGCAGCATATAAACAAAAAGGCAAAACTATGTTTTGTCTGTTGTAAGAGTGGGTGGATTCCACCAAATGCTCACCACAGTTTTTTTTATATATTTCTGAATGATGTAACGTGAATGTGTCGAGATCCTATTATATAGTGTTTTTTATTTACGCCGTGGACACTCATGGATGAACAACTATGTTGTTAATTGTTTTTTTCTCCTATCGTTTAATTATGCTTAGGTTTACTAATCCACGTGTTCATGTCTACTTTTGTATGCAGAATATGGCTACAGGTTCCACTCCAAGAACTGGCAAGACTAATGATCCAAAGGTCACTATTGACTATTTCAATTACACTTTAAATTTACAGCAGTACTGCAGTATACAATGTATCTGAAGTATTTGAGAATCCTAGATAGTGAATGAGCCTTTTTATATTCTCTCTCGGTGTCAACAGGTAATCAGAAGGTTGGCTCAGAATCGCGAAGCTGCACGCAAAAGCCGGCTGCGAAAGAAGGTGATGATCTGAGCAGCAGCTAGATGCAAACTGAAGTTCTTCTCAGCGGTGAATTTAAACAAGTTCCTGACAGTGTTTTTTTTTTCAATGTGCATAGGCTTACATTCAGCAGCTTGAGAGCTGTAAGCTGAAGCTTTCTCATATGGAACAGGACATGCAGCGAGCCCGTTCCCAGGTTCACTTTCTACCATTTTGTGTTTTTGCCTACTATCTTCTAACTGAACATCTGAAATTCTGAATCAATGAAAATCTGAACTTGTGTGTCCTGTCCTTTTAGGGCCTCTTTCTTGGAGGAGCTCCAGGTGCAAACACCAGTTCAGGTGCCTCATCTGATCTTCATTTCTCAGCTTTCTCTTCAGCTGTGTACCATTGATCATAGTATACCATTTCTCTGGCTGACAAGTGGCATCCATGTCCAGGCGCTGCAATGTTCGACGTGGAGTATGCCCGGTGGCTGGATGAACACAGCCGGCGCCTGGCCGAGCTGAACGGAGCTCTGCACGCGCACCTTCCTGATGGTGACCTCAGAGCCATCGTCGATGATGCGCTGACCCACCATGACGAGCTGTTCCAGCTCAAGGCCATGGCGGCCAAGTCCGATGTGTTCCACCTCATCACCGGGGTGTGGGCAACCCCTGCCGAGCGGTGCTTCCTCTGGATGGGTGGATTCAGGCCCTCCGATCTGCTCAAGGTATGAATTTGTTTCAGTAATCTGAAATATAACGTCAGATATCAAACTGCCAGCACTACACATATATGTCTGCATTCACCTAGATAGATTGACAATCTGAATCAAGGTTTGTTCTGTCAGAAAGTGCACAAGACACTGCAGTAGAAAACTCAAGCAGTGTTACTTTTTCAATACTAAGATCACAAGAAATTTTCCAACCAACGAACTCTGGCTAAATCAGATCTCTTTATAGTACAGCAGGATTTTCTAATTTCATCATTCAAAAAAAGTTTTCTAATTCCAATACATACAAATTTTCATGTTGTTGCAGACACTGCTGCCCCAGCTAGATCCACTGACAGAGCAGCAAGTGGTTGGCATATGCAACCTTCAACAGTCATCACAGCAGGCAGAGGAAGCTCTCTCGCAGGGCTTGGAACAGCTGCATCAGTCACTAGCTGACACCATGTCTGGTGGATCTCTGATTGACGATGCCAACATGAGCTTCATGAGTCAAATGGCTATTGCCCTCGGCAAGCTGGCCAACCTTGAAGGTTTTGTGATACAGGTTATGTTTTCTCATCAAATCTAGAATCTCAATCGATATGTTACTATGGCAGTGTCATAGGTACTCTATAGATCCTACACAAGGGCTGCTATAATATTCCTCATTTCACTCAACTATACAGATGAGCTATGGAATACTTGATTAAAAAAAACTGTTGCAGCAATAACACCATATTCAGGGCAACTTTGTGCATCTGGTCAAACCTGCATCATAGTAAATCTCGTTAGTACAATTAGTGCTCCAAATAAGCAACTGCTTCGAAATTTTAATCTATAGAATTTGCAACACATTATCTAACACCATGCCATCAATATTGATGCTTATGTATCTGTATTCTGGAAAGAAACAGCTCATCAACTAACCATGTAACAATATGTTTTGGAAGGCATCTTTATATTATAAGTATATAATCATAACACAGGGTAGCCAAAGGCCTATTGATCAGTGGCAATTATTAAAATAGTTAGATTAGTAGAGATGCCAAGAATAATTTTCCTGCAACATGTGCTAAAACTACATGATTAATTTTCAGGCTGATAACTTGAGGCAACAGACTCTTCATCAGATGCACCGTATTCTGACAGTTCGGCAGGCTGCTTTCGATGTTTCTTGGCAATTGGCGAGTACCACAACCGCCTTCGTGCCTTAAGCTCACTCTGGGCTTCTCGACCTCGAGAGTAAGCACGATGCAGTTCCTATGTCATCCCCTATCTTTAATTGTTTTATTTAAGAAAGAAGTTCCCAACCTCTAGTTGTTGAAGGTAGTATTTATTATTCACTAATGATTGGACAAATCCAAGTACCTATTAAATATTAATATAAGAGTGATCCAGGGTTTCTGTACACGCATGTTAATCTAATACCAAGATGTGCCCTACTAAATCAGCAGGTAATGGACCGCCTTCCTACCAGCAATCAGAACTCAAAAGTCAGCAAGCATCCATAACAAAAAATAAAGTCCTTATTCCCTTGAAAAAGGGGCCCATGCCATGGCATAAGAAACAAGGAATAAACACAATTTCTGATACTTCCTCTGGATGTTTGTCTAACTAACTGAATTCAATAAAACTCAAAGAATTATCTGAATAGCTATAGCAGATACTTTCAATATGCTTCCCTGATCTATTTATTATTGCTGGTGCCTGTGTTGTTGGCAGGATACTGGCGAACGATGAAGGCAATTGTGAGGAGATAAGCATTGCAGCACAACCATCCCAAAGCCAATTTTCAGCCTTCTGATTGACAATTGTTGTGGAACTAACCTTCAGCATAGGAGCAAGAGAAAAATGACTGGGTGAGTGGGTCTTTTGGATGCAACTAGCAGACATCTGAGAGCAACAGAAGAGAGCTGGGAAATGAAGGAAGCTTTAGAACAAGGAATGTTTCTGAAACTTTTTTTGTTTTGGAAAACACTTTATGAAAATGTGTGGTGTACAAGAAAATTCCAGCTGATGAAATTGTTTCATTTGCTGCAGCAGGAAGAGGGAAAGAGAAACACTAGAATCTTGATGTCCAGCAATTTCTTTTGGTTCTGTCTATCTAGTCTAAATTCTTGTAACAGATCTTCCTATGATGGAATAATCCATTCAGCAATTCAACCGATGATTACTGATTAGATCATTGACTGTTGAATAGGATAGCTGAGCTATCTAGTAATTTGTATGACTATATGTTTATCCACTATCTACGACTGTATTTGGTTAGTATGTGTAATCTCTATTTATATATATCGACCTATTTGGTTACATGAAGAAACAGATTTAAGCTAATGCTCATTCATCAATTAGCCAGGTGAACAAAAAATAGTCCCAGACCTGCATATAAATTCAAATATGTTTAAAGGTAGAATCACCAATATTATTGCTTAAAAATAAATAAGAATGGCACAGAAATTATACTTGATCTAAGCAGATATACCATTTTATGATGTTTCAAACAGGTTTAACACCAAAGAACAAGGTCATCACTAAGGAAAATGTTCCACTTACAACTACTTATCCTTTTTCTGAGAAACTCGTTGTTTGGACCACTCTTCCAAGGTCTTCCGGTGAAGGGCGTTCATTTTTATCTTTCTTCTTTCACGGATGATGTTCTCAGCATCTTTCCAGTTCTCAGCAATGCCCAGCGCTACTAGAATTGCACACACGACACAAGCACTTCTTCCATGACCTAATATGTCCATCATTCAGAACAAACATAACAGTTAATATACAGCATAAATACTAGGAAAATACAATTATGTACATAATACGGACATCAAGATGCAATCCTGAGATTAATTATAACAAAAGGTGGGTTACTAACCAAATGCGCAATGGACATAAACTGGCTTCCCCTGAGATCTCTTTTCACAAGCCCAGCGTGTGGCTTTTTCAATTTGGTGTGGTGTTGGAGCCCTTGTATCCCATGTTGCAAGACAAAGATACTCGTCTGCTGGAACGAAGGAACTTCTTGGAAGCTCACAAGTGCAATCTATGACAGATGGGCTTCCAGGGGGCAAATGTTTCAAGAGGAAGGGCCATCCTCCCAGATAAAGGCCCTCTGCAATCTTGTCATACACGGCCTCCTTCCTCATGTATCTCTTAACCATTGCATATGTCCGAGCAAGCATCAAGAAAGGACCAAACAGTATAAATGACCAAAGAGGAAACCTTCCCGCTGAGTTCTTCCCCAAGATCCATGGTAGGTTGATTACATCATGGGATGCAACCGTGACAATGAAAGCAATAATACTGGTGTGTAGGAAAGGAAGCACAGCAATTCTCATGCCCAGCTTGCAAAGACTGACAGATGTGACAAGAAAAGCCGTTGCAGCAATGCCAGTCACCTTGGATATCCCCATTGTTAACTTTTATGATAATGTAAGATCACTTCTTCTGCGTTTGTCAGGACGAAATCTGCACCAAAGTTTCCATCAGCAGATGTTCTTTTAGCAGAGTGGTGAAATTTAATTTGAGTAAGCGAAAACACTTGTGGTGTGCGCCCGTGCGGTGCAGTTCATTCTAGAAAGCAGCATATGCTAGGCATGCCAGCAGCTCTTTGGCATGTAAAAAGGGGTAAATACAATGCACATTTTAGGAATCTTAACTTTTTTTCATGCGAAAATGAGCATTCGTTCCTAATAGGTCAGCATTAAACATCGTTGAACAGCTTGATACTAGCATCCTAACTCAGGGTGATACTACAGAAAACAAGAAAGCCCACAAACACAAGCAAGATTGACTTAACCAATTGGATATTCATTCAATCTCAACATAAGCTAAACATGGCAGCAGCTCTTTGCAGTTGCAGCAACCATGCGGATGGGGAAGGGGAATCAAATTAACAAGCATGTGTGTTTGGTTACGCCATTGACAGATCGAGTAACTAGAGTCCTACCAAGATCAAAGCAGGGGGTGGGCCAAGATCCATCCGATCCAAATCCAAACATTAACAAACACAATAGATCAAGCTACATCAGCAAGGACATTCATTCATTCATCATAAAACATATCCACGCACACTGATATGCGAACGAGGTGACCACAACGAGATAGAAATCAAAGCGCGTCGTGTTCGAGCGCGAGGGAACAGCAAGGAGAGCAGTTCACCAGATTACCTCGTAAGGCAGGCAGAGGCGAGGGGCGAGCGGGCGCGGTGGTCCCGGCGGCCGGTGAGGAGCGCGCCTGGGGCCGTAGCGCGGGGAATAGGAAGCGAAGCGGACAGGGGGTGGTGGGCTGGTGGTGGCCAGGCAAGGGGATCCATCCATTCCCTCCCGGCGGCAGCGGCATCGTCGGGGACGGAGGGAGACGTGCGCCTCCAACGAATTTTTTATATATTTTTGATTTATTTTATATAATATAATCCTTTTCTCCAAAATATATTGATGGTAAGCCAACCTGGTGGGCCGTCGAAAGAGCGAGCATTCTGTGTCCCTCTCGCAACCAGAGGTGGGCTGGCCTTCCTCCATCCGACAGGATGTTCCTCATTTGGAAGGTCGGCCCATTTAGAGTAGATAGACACACACACAAAAGAGGAAGGATAAAAGGGTCCTTTTGACGCCGCTTGGATTCAAGTTGGCACTCTTTTAACAACTTCTTTCTTTCTTTCTTTTTTGACAAGTTTTTTCTTTATTTAGGTGCTGACCAATTGTGTGCATTTAGGAGCTTGAGGCTTAGGTTTCAAATAGCCTTTTAGCCCATTTGGTTCCTATATTGCAACTTGAGGGGTCAACATTGGAAGATCCTGTAAATTGTCACAATCCACTTCATATATCTGAGCTATGATGTCTTCTTTTTTTAGATATTGTAGCTATGCTATCTTCTGTGACGATGAAATAAAAGGGCATTGCTGAAGTATCAGGACTAGCCTGGCCCTGCCTTTTTTTTAACCGAAGGAGACACCCCATTTCTGACGACATAACGAAAATACATCATTCCAAGAGTTTAACAGACATCACGGAGAGAAAGCCTGTTACAAAAGAACATTTTTAGACTTCTACTCCCACGAAAAAACAACACATACGGATAAGACAAACTTCAACCTTACGACATCACACATAACCTACATGAAGAAAGATGCCAACCAAGAATTATCATCAGACATTATAGATAACGTCACTAGCCTGGTCCTTACTTGCTATCACATATGCTTATTATAACCGATTTGCAGTCAAAATTGAAGAGCTCAATTTGGGTAAATGTTTATACTAACTGAGTAAACCCAAAAAGTAGTTTGAATCAGCCGTGCATCAGCCTTCAAAGTTGAAACCTCGATCATCCAAGTTCCAATGCAATGATTCGTGTTGTTCAACTAGTGGTTTTTGTGGTTGATAAGCTTATGATGTTGTTTCACTGTGAGAGAAAAACAATGTACCATGGCTGAAGTTGAGCTGATAAGTTTAAGCAAATATGTTCTTGATTTGGGTTAATCGTTTTTTTTGCATGTCATCACATGGACATCCTAGATTCATATCCGGTCCAATACGAAGTACTAGAATTTGAATTCATATATGCAACAATGGAGCTAGATTTGGGACATGTTTTGATCACAAGTGCTAGTTTTTTACTGGCTAAAGTTAAAAATTAATCTAAATTAATCTAAATTAGCTAGACTTGGCTAGTTATATACTCCTAGTTAAATGCTTGGGTAAAAGTACTCATCTTTTTTTAGTACTAAAAGTACTCATCTTAGCGCAATGGCAAAAAGGCCATTGGTTGTGGGGCTTCCACCCGGGGTTCAAATCTTGGGTGCGACACTTTATCCCCGGGTTTATTCCAGATTTTCCGGCGCATTAGCATTAAGTGGTAGGCGACGTCCCCGGCCGAAAATGGCGCGCGCTGTGGTGACCGTGAACTTCAAGATTGCCTAGTTAAGGTGCTCATAGGGGTAGGGTTTGCGTGCGTGTGTTCATCAAAGGGGTGAGTGTGCGTGCGTGTTGAGTGTCTGCGTTGTACTGTGTAATCTCAAAAAAAATTATTATAGGATTAATTTTTTTATAGCAAGCTAATAACAAACACACTCACGCTCTTGTGGCCATGAGTTGGATTTGGACAGGGCCGGAGGGGCCAGATGTTGAGCTGCGCAGGATGCAAAATAGACGGTGCCGATCGCGCGTGGCCAGCGCCAGACCTTCTCTGGCGCACGTGGCCTTTCTTTCCTCCGATCCCTCCCTTACCACCCACCGCCGCCGGCGCTTTCTCCCTCACCAGCCGCCGCCGCCGCAGCCTAGGCTTCACCACCATCATTCTGGCGGATGCGCCGCGGGTTCCTCCTCGCCGCCGCGCCGTCATTCATGGCGAGGCGTCGCCGGGTGGTACCAGAGCCATAATCCATGCTCTTCAACATCCCACACTGCAAATTACAAGCTCCTGTAACCGCCGCCGCTGCCGTCGCAGCTCTCTCCAGCCCCCGCTTCTCCCTCCGCGTCCCTGCCCCTGCCCCTGCCGGCGCTGGTTCCGACTCCGACTCCGACTCCTCTGCCCGAGGAGAGCCCGTTCGCCGCGCTGCTCGCCTCTGATCCCGCGCCGCCGGAGCCTCTCCGCCAGGTGCTGGCCACCGGCGACGTCCACGCCGCGCTCCGCGGCCTCCCGGGCCTGGCGCGCCAGCTGTTTCGTTGGGCGGAGGCCACCCCGCGGGGCTTCCCGCGCTCCGCCTCCGCGTTCGCCGCCGTCCTCGTCCCGCTCGCCCACGCCAGCCACATCCGGGCCGCCTACCCCGTCTCGCTCCGCGCCCTGCGCCTCGGCCTCCTCCTCCCTGTCCTGTCGCTCCTCCTCGCCGCTCCCTCTCCCCCCGCCCTGCGCTCCCTGCTGAGCCTCCTCCTACGCCTGTCCGCCAAGTTCTCGGCGGAACGCGAGGCTCGTGACGCCACGCCCGCCGCCTGTTCGACGCTGTGCCTTGCCGCCTTCCGCGTGGTGTCGGGCCACGGCGTGGCCCCTGATGTCAGGGACTGCAACCGCGTGCTGCGCGTGCTCCGTGACGCGGCCAGGTGGGACAACGTCCGTGCTGTGTACGGAGAGATGCTCCGGCTTGGGATTGAGCCGACCATTGTCACGTACAACACTTTGCTGGATTCTTTCCTGAAGGAGGGGAGGAAGGACGAGGCTTCCATGCTGCTCACGGAGATGGAAACCCAGCGAGGTGGTTGCTTGCTGAGTGATGTCACGTACAATGTGGCGATTAGTTTCTTGGCCAGGGAAGGTCATCTGGAGAATGCGGCGAAGCTGGTTGACAGTATGCGGCTGTCCAAGAAGGCCTCATCCTTCACTTATAACCCACTTATCACTGCGTTGCTTGAAAGAGGTTTTGTACAAAAGGTTGAAGCTTTGCTGATGGAGATGGAGAATGAGGGCATTATGCCTACAGTGGTGACATACAATGCCATCATTCATGGGCTGCTTAAAAGTGAGCAGGTAGAGGCTGTGCAGCTGAAATTTGCAGAAATGAGAGCGATGAGCTTACTGCCAGACCTGATCACGTACAATTCTTTGCTAAATGGATATTGTAAGGCAGGTAATTTGAAGGAGGCTCTTTGGTTGTTTGGCGATTTGAGGCGTGCAGGTTTAGCACCAACAGTTCTGACATATAACACTCTTATAGATGGTTATTGTAGATTAGGTGATTTAGAGGAAGCTGGGAGATTGAAAGAGGAAATGGTAGAGCAGGGGTGTTTTCCCGATGTTTGTACATATACAATTCTCATGAATGGTTCACATAAGGTGAGGAACCTTCCTATGGCAAGAGAGTTCTTTGATGAGATGCTGAGCAAAGGTTTACAGCCAGATTGCTTTGCCTATAATACAAGGCTTTATGCGGAGCTAACCCTAGGGGATACTCCTAAGGCTTTCCAGTTGAGGGAGGTGATGATGTTGAAAGGAATATATCCTGATACGGTCACATACAATGTTATTATTGATGGACTGTGCAAGACTGGTAACCTGAAAGATGCCAAAGATTTGAAGATGAAGATGGTCAGTGATGGTTTGCAGCCTGACTGTATCACATACACCTGCTTGATTCATGCACACTGTGAAAGAGGACTCCTAAGGGAAGCAAAGAAACTTCTTAATGGCATGGTCTCAGATGGTTTGCGACCCTCAGTTGTGACCTACACCATATTAATTCACACGTGTTGTAGAAGAGGAAACCTTTATTCAGCATATGGTTGGTTCCAGAAGATGCTGGATGCAGGAATTGAACCTAATGAAATAGCATATAATGTGCTCATACATGCACTATGCAGGACAGGCAGAACTCTGTTGGCTTATCATCATTTTCACGAGATGCTGGAAAGGGGATTAGCGCCAAACAAATACACATATACCTTATTGATAGATGGGAACTGTAGAGAAGGTAACTGGGCAGATGCAATAAGATTGTATTTTGAGATGCATCAAAATGGTATTCCTCCAGATTATTGCACACATACTGCATTGTTCAAGGGATTTGGTGAAGGCCACATGTACCATGCAGCGGAGTATATGGAGAATATTGTTTTGGGGTGAACAGATTGGCCTCTCTGAAAGATTGTCCTGCTGGCCTTGCATTGCAGATATTTCCTGTAAGAACGTTCTGATGTATTGCAAATTTCTCTTCATCAGTGGTTCATTATTTAGCTTTGCTCATTTCTTCAGTATTTTACTCTTGAGTTCAGTCTGGAGATGATATGGTGTTTGTGGGCAATACCTTTTGAAAGGGAAAGAAAAAGAGAGTATGCTCTCTGAGTTATTTTGCTGGGTGTGCTTTCAAAAGGATAGTTACGCACAAAAATGTCTCCTCTTGCTGCTCAGGAGATCATAGTTGGAGTTTGGGCCATTGGGGGGCAACTCTATTAAAAGATGAAAAACAAGATTCTGGAATCATGATATCTTAGTTAAGCAGTTGGGTGCTTTCCAAAGGAATAGTTGAGCACAAGCAAAGTCTTCCTCTTGTAAACCGTGTCAGAATTCTTTGATTGGCATTATACTCATGGAGATATATTTTTTTAATTGGAAACTGGGTGGCAGGAATTCACTCTGGTTTCTGAAGATATCTCATGATATTCTGCCCTTTTTTTTATGATATGTACTGGAAACCTAACCGCCATGAATTCCTTATACCAACTATGTCAAATAGTAAATGTCTGTGGGCCTTCTGTGAATGAGCTTTCTTCAGTTATACATAGGATTTCTCTTGGTAAGAACATCCCAAGAATCTTCTGTAATAAATGATTCTTGTATCACCAATTTTGGCATAGGCATCTTACAATATATTGGCCTGTCAGATATGCAGTGCTCTTGGACTCAAGCTTTCTCATGATCTTATCATGTCATGCTCCTAAAGCACTAGAATTATTTACCCTTTTTTATCGCCTCTTAGTGTCATTTGTATTTTTTTAATTTCTTCACTGTTTTTTTTTGCCTCTTGGTCGATTCACTTATTATGTAAGTCCCTAATACAGTCTCCAATGCACACCATTGACATTGATTTTCTGAATATCTATACTATAATGCTAGTAAACTTATAATGGCGTTGATGTAATTTTGGTGATGACTCATTAATGTTTTCATCTCACAAAATTGAATACCTCATATATAGTACTCCCTCTGGTCTGGTTTATAAGGCATAGTCTGACATAGCAGTCTCTTAAATTATAATTTGACCATTCATTTATTTATGTTAACTGTGTATGATTATAAACTTACGATTCTTGGATAGTATATTTCCTTACAAATCTAACAGTATCAAGTTTGTTTTACAACAAATTTATAAAATTTGACTGTTGAGGTACATGAAATGCCTTGTAAACTGGACCAGAGGGAGTAATTACCAAATTTTGAATTTATTGACAACATGCTTTCTAGGATGACATAAATTTTGGACCAGAGTTAGGGCAAGTACTGACGTCACATGTGCTGTCTTAATTACTTAATATGCTGTAGAAAAATAGCTTCAGCTGACAGTATAGCTATATATTTTGAATTAGAGAAGTCTTGATGCCGCATTTATTACGACCTCAGGGAAAAAATAAAACTAAGTTGTTTGCAGCTGAAGTTCTCAGCATTTTGGAAATGGATCTACCGTCAACAGCTGAGGTCTCTTCTCCAACCCAAGAGTGCCTTGAGAATTCGGCTTGGTCCATCTGTCTACCAGCATGAACATATGTCACCTTGTGTGACTTCATGATACTTGATCCATGGAATGGAAGCTTCTTGATACAGAACTCTGATTTTGATGAACAAATTGGTAATATTCATTGGACAAACTCCTAACTTCCAAAAGACAAGTAAATCATGGTGGGTTGATTTACAAAAGCCTTGTTCCCTTGATTTATTATGAAAAAAAAGAAATAGAAAATCATTGTTATGTCAACATCTGTTAGAATGGGGCAGGTTATAACATTGCTTTTGGTCAAGTTTTAATACAAATATTTCAATTTTTTTTCTTCTTGTAACTTTCATGTTAATATATTGTTGTCTCTACAGCATGAACACATAAGAAGCTAATCCTTGTATTGCGTGTTCAATTTACAAGCTCTGTGAATTACTATTTTGTGTGCTACAACCTTTTTTCTATGTTTTATATCCGAGGCTGTGCTTTTCCTCAATAGTTCTTGGCATTGCCATCATCTTCAAAAGAACCTCCATATCATGCTTGCAAAATATTTCAGGGTGGCGCATGGCTCGTGCAGCAGAGGGAAGACACCTCTGGGTCATCCACTGGTAGAGCAAGGAAGGTGTGTTTCCAATCCAGGGGTCAGAGGGACCTCTGCTATGAGTTAATTTCTTGAAGGCCTGCCTGGACATTTTAAATGGGAAAGAAACCCACCAATAGTTGATAGTTGGGACGATTAGTGCAGCATATACATATTTACTCTGAAATCTGAATTCTGAGTTGCATATTTCATTGACATGTATTTGGTTGTATCTATTTGTTTGTATGTGAGGTATTTACCGGCGATATGCCCAGATAGAGAATCGTCCCATCCTAACCCCATGACATACAACGTCTGCCCAAGATCCAGCTGGTCAGTGAGCTCTTGATATCCAGTTCTTTGCTCTTGACATCCCTCCTGGGATTCAGGTCACCTTCCCCATACTCAGCTCTATCAAAATAAACTAAGTACATTCCCAATTTCCCCTTAAGCTCCTTTATTGGCAAATAAAACAGTAAGCAAAATATGGAGAAAAACCAGCATTTCACTTCACTTTCCAGTGCTCTATGACTGTGCTTTACCTTGGAAACAGGCAGGGTAAAGTTCTCGTGCCTTCAAATGCATGTACTGTGGATCTTGTACCTGGCCTTGTCTTTCTTTATTCTGTCTTTTCTGTATGCAAGGTTACTTTCCATCCATGAGCTTGATCCTGGTAGATGTCAGAGGATGCCCACCTGCCACCTGGTGAGCCAGAACCTTTCAGAGACTCGGTGGTCACTAGAGAGTTGCCGGAGTGCCCAGCCGAGGAACACAATTGGCAGAACGAATACTAATTTATGAGCCATTTTATCCAGATCTGGTGCTTTCAGGTGAGAGAAGACAAATGTGAATATAGCTTTGAGTGGCATGGAAAGCATGCATTGTTGGCTCTCCTTCATCCATTGCTGAGTGCTGATCTGTTTGCAACAGATGGCTTCCCATCACGGCTTTACTTATTTATTCGTGTCTGCATCTTTTGCTTTATTATCCTGATGACTTTTTTTTTCTCAAAAACCTTTATTCTGTTGATGATTTTAGACATCTACATGTTCTGTCGACGTGGTCTATTTAGACCAGATCTATGTTTACAGTTTGAAAATGCAGCATAAATTTGAATATATGCTCTAATCTGCAGAATTTCAAATTTCTGTCATGCAAGCATGGTATGTGACTACTGACATGGCACAGAATTTTGCATGTTTTAGTGCAAGGATGGTTGGCACGGTTTGCCTGACTTTACGGTGCTACTCCTGGGAGATGTGATGTTGCCTCCTGATGGTATAATGATGATACATTGCATTGAACTGAATGAGTTAGGTAGTTCAACCGGATCCTAAATCTAATTTATTTTTTCATGAATTGACTTATCTGACAGGTTTTGGCCCTGTGTTGTTGTTTTTGTGTCTTGAGCAGGGTGGTTGCAATTGCGAGATATCACTGCTCTGAATAAGAGATAAGATTTGCAATGCAGTTGTAATACAGTCCTAGTCATCTCCGAGTTGTTGTTGCCTACCTCATTGCTGGAAGATCAAACATCAGAAGCTGCTTAGCTCACAGCTCAGTAAATTATTCAGAGAATCAGAGGCGACCTCTTTCTATCTGGTGATGATCAGAGCTGCAATCTGCACCCTGCATTCATGATCTCTGCTCTGCCTGATGAAGGCGCTGTCTTCTTTCATGCTCTGTGAGTGGGTACTGAAAAAGAATCTCTAAGTTCACTAAAATATTGACCTGGTGAAATTGCAAGTACTGAGCCTCCAAAGTAGAGAGGGACTAGTGTATTGACTGCCTGACTGGTGAGTGGTGACACATCCTAGATGCCAATGGCCATTCAGAGGCTCCAGAAACTGTTGACATTTTCGCCTGTCAGTGCACATTGATAGTGACACAGCACTGACCTGATCAAAATGACCTCAGACTTGCAAGTTGGTACTGTAACCAACTGAACTGAATCTGTGGGCATCAGCGGATGGATCCCAAGATCAGAGGCCATCCATCCATCTGCCAACTTCTGTGGATTCGTGTATGGGATCCTTCCATCCATCTGCCCACTTTTGTGGATTGGTTTTAGGGTCACAGATTGGTGCTTGTTGACCTCATTGTTGTTAAAGACTCATCGCTCAGGCAATGCCTGAAACACTGGTATTCTTGCTTTAAGAGATCTATTTTGCCATTGTAAGATTGTATTATGCATACAGAGATCAACCACGACTGGTGGGATTTTAGGGCATGTCAACTGCACACCCTGATGTTTCTCCAGTGCTCAGCACCCCATGTCCCCATTGTTGAATCGGCTGATCTGCATCTTCTTCCAGCTTGGGCCATTGACAGCCTCCGGTCATTAACCTTGAAGCCCTCAAATCCTAACCTTACTTCTCTGGAATCGTCAAAGATGCTTCAAAAGCTCAAATTGAGCATTAGTTTTCCCTAAGTTTAGGCGATTCAGAGGGACACTTGTAGCAAAACTGAAAAGGTATCTTCTTGGTTGTCTTGTAACTGAGATGCTTGTTACGGGTGTCTCTTGCTCTTCAAGTTTGAATAAAATAATTCTTTTGGTTACTGATATGGTGAACGTATGTACACATAGCACACATACACCTCTATTATACACCACCAAAATAAACAAGCTGAGCAGAATCACTGAGAGGTGGTTCTTAGAATCCTAGTCAGTATTGGATAATTAACCATATACTTTAGAAATCACTCAAAATTAAAATGGTATACTTGATGAATTAGATGCTTACGAGCATAACTTCAATACAACCTCTATTAGCAGGATTGCATATGAACATAAGACTCCATGCCACTTGAAGTGTGTGTTAGCATTTGACATAAAGATTGCTTGAAGATATGAACATACACTTGCTCTCTGCTAAACCTATGGCTTGCCATCAAATGCTGTAGCATTTGACACAAAGATTGCTTGAAGATATGAACATACACTTGGAGACTTGTACACAACCAGGAGGAGACACATTGATCCATGGAGATTCGTTGGGGGCATGGCCTCTTCCTTCCAAAGTCTTCATACCATGATCTGAATATCAAATTGCCTCCCTGCATTGCCCCCACAATGATCCTGCCGTCAGTACGGATGCAGTTGGTTGGTTGCCGCAATGGTCCTGCGTCAGTATGCTCAGTGGACGGATCCTTTTTGGTCGAGGCACCTCAAACTAGTTGTCAAATAGCAGCTTGCGACAAGTCAAGAAACATCGCCATCTGCACCGAAGTTAAAAAAAATGGCTGTTATGCCCTGAAGACAGATAAAACTCACTAACAAAGGATTTTTCAAAAAAACTCACTAACAAAGCTGATTGCTGATAAGCAACCTTTTTGTTTGTGTTTATAAAACATATTTCTTAAGTTTACTATGTTTTATTACATCGTCTGAAACAAAGCAAATTTTCTTACCCATTTATGCTGTTTTTTGTACAGGTTACTAGTCAAAAGTTACTGGAGAAACAAACATTGGTGATCTTGCCTGCGTGTGAAGCTTGCTCACATGCCAGCAGACAACATACTCACCAAAAGATGCATATGGTACGAAATTTGGCCAAATATCCATTATTGGTAGCCTCTTAGTATTCACTGGGGGAAAAAAACATTGGTGATCTTTAAAAAAAAAAAAAAAAGAGAGGAAAAAAAAAAGAACCAGCATGAAAACTGAAACCAGTAATTAGTAAAATCAATGCAAAGCATTTGATTCTGGGATGAGAAAGCCCCAAGCAAATATCGCTACCACTGGTTGGAACAGCTACGAGATTCCATCACTATCCCAGCTAGGTGTCAAGCAAATATCATGGCATTTGGCCAGGGGCAGAAATTTGTCACCAAGCTGAACTTGGCTCCATCTCTGCCACCAGTGCATTGTGCCAAGCAGGCATGATGGCATTTGACCATAACAGAAGAATGCACTAACCTGTAATTGGCTCCACCACTTATGGAAATCTATAAAAATATTTTAATGCCTCAATCAAGAGGAACCTATGAACTTTGTATGATTGAATTGACTTATCAGCACTAGACAGCACCTACATGATCGATGGAGGTGGCGGCACTGCATTCTGTTCCTTTATTCTCTTCAGTGACCTTTTACAGTATCCCAAAGAACAAAACAAACAAAAATAGTGCTAAATCAGATGCTATCACAGTTTGAGGAAAGATTAAGATAGTAACAGCAACTCAAACCTTCTCTTTACCTTAACAGAAAAAGAGATAGCTAAATGAGGGTTGACTAAGCCAGCAAAGATGACCACCTGAGCGTCGAGAGGCTTCCACGAAGGCAGTGCAGCATTCTTAATTATCTCTCTGATAATTTGCAAAAATATTATAAAATTGGAGGATAAGAATATCAGAAATTTAAGTAAACATCAAATCAAGCATCCCAAATGCAAGTGATAGTTTCACCAAAACAATGCATATAATTCCAAAGAATCATATTCCTTGTTTTGTCCCATTTAGCTCGAGAAAGCCACACTTCCTAACTTGCCACGAACAATTCCATCCAGGTGTTTCTTCTTTTCACCATAAGGTATTTCAGTGTCTTCACTAATCACTAGGAATCAGATGCTAGTATATATATTTCGAAAATACCTCATATGCTCTTGCTCTTTTTTGGTTTAAAAAGTGCAGAGCCAATACACAAATTTGGTAAGGTGATTAAGCATCATATTCTGCAGAGTGCAAATGCTTCCACGTTGACAGTGCGGCCTTTTTATTTTTTGTCTCCAATCCAAACTAATGAAAATAAATGTCCTCTTATTTCATTTACCTCCACAAAGCCATACAACTTGCACAAAAAGTTACATCGAAGATGCCATTTTTAAGGGAAAATATAAAAATAAATTGCATGAAGTGAAAAACAGAAGGTAGTAATGATTTTACGTGTTTTTTTCAAAAAAAAAAAAAAAAAAAGAAATTTTCAAAAAAAAAAAAAAAAACAATGATTTTACATGATATCTCACATGCTATTTTTGAGAGGTACGGAGATAATGATACATAACAATTTGATATAACATGATTAAGCATCAAATCCTGCTGAATGAATTGTCATGTAAACCCTATCTACATGTAGGTAGGTGACCACTGTTTTCAACAATACCAGATAGTTGATGAGCACCTCAATCTTTACTGATCCACTTTTCCTGGGGATGTGTTATGTTCTAGTACAATGGTATTCTTGAGGACTCCATAGTGATTTTTGAGGTTCTGATCTGGACGATTTTGTTTCAGTCATGAAAGAATATCTACAGTACGTTTATAACAATGATAAAATTTTTTTTGCACATTCCAAATGCTTTATCCCTAGAACTTGAAAGAAAATACATGAACCACTGCTTGCATAGATTCTATCCGTAACTGTTACAGAATTTAAACACCCTTTAGTTGCTTTCTGTGGAAAAAGGGGTACGTCTTTCATGTAGTTTTTTAGCTGCATCCACAACACACCCAACCAAAAAACACACATGCCTCACATCCTCTTTTGATCCCACAATTGGCAGAAGGATGGATCCAAACCACTATAAATAGAGGCTGGTCCCCTCCCACAAATGCCCAATAAGCAGCTCAGGGAAACTCGTTGAGAGCATTAGCTTGCTGCATTCAAGAAGAACATCGTCTGTGTGCAAAACAAAATACTTGACCCTCGAACCATGTCTAGATCTGTGGAGTCTCTCATAGTCGGTCGGGTGATTGGAGAAGTTCTCGAGTCCTTTAGCCCAAGTGTGCAGATGATAGTGACCTACAACTCAAACAAGCTTGTCTTCAATGGCCATGAGATCTACCCATCAGCAGTTGTATCCAAACCGAGAGAGTAGAGGTTCAAGGGGGTGACTTGAGGTCTTTCTTCACATTGGTTAGTAGTCAAATACTTCATCCTTGACTCCAAGTGTTCTTTACATACTATCCCTTCCCTAATTGCCATAGTTCCTAAAATTTCAGGTTATGATAGACCCAGACGTTCCAGGGCCAAGTGATCCATATCTAAGGGAGCACCTTCACTGGTAAATATTTGGCATTACTTACCTTGGGGTTGTCAGTATGTTGCAGAGGAATAGAGCCACATCTTGCATATATACAAACAACATATTTTTTCTGAGGGTTTAAAATTACAATGCTGTGGCTAAGTGTTAGTATCATTTACATTTGCAGGATCGTGACTGATATACCTGGGACAACAGATGCCTCATTTGGTAGGTTTTTTCCTCTGCTTTGTGCTTAGTCTATTCCTTCCAGTTGTTCTTTGAATTAATAAGCATGCATCTTTCATATTGTAGGGCGAGAACTCATAAGCTATGAGAGCCCAAGACCTAGCATTGGTATCCACAGGTTCATTTTTGTTCTCTTCAAGCAGAAGCGCAGGCAAACTGTAGCTGTGCCATCCTCCAGGGACCGTTTCATCACACGACAGTTTGCTGAGGAAAATGATCTTGGCCTCCCTGTAGCTGCTGTCTACTTCAACGCTCAGAGAGAAACTGCTGCTAGGAGGCGTTGAACATTCCAGTTCTCACTGTCCAAGTTATGAACATGGGCATCTCAATCTTCATTGTACTAAGCCAATAATCTTATTCCACATTAGATGCTCCTGTGTCCTACATTATAATAAATAAACCTGAAGCATTTTGCAGATTGTATTAGTTTGTTTGTAAGTGGCAAGATTGAGAACCATGAATGGTCCATGCTATTTATCAAAATTACATATATAAGACAATCTATCTCTGCAAATCTGAAAGCAGAGTTGGTGGAGATCCCCCACAGGCAAACATTAAGTTCGTTTATTGAATGCAGTAATGCCTCTTGCCAGCTTCACACTATGTTCACCTTTTTCTGGCATGCAGTCTCCTGGAAACAGAAAAATTATTGATTTCATCTTATCACCTTGTAGAACTATGAAGACACTTCTAACTGCATTGAACTGTCTTTTTCGTGAGCATGCCTTTGTGACACGTATTTCACTAAGTAGAAGAAGAGTGTGACTGGTTACAACATTCCCAAGTAATCCATAGATTAATGAGAAAGGAGGGAACCCCAACGCAACACTTAGACAAGCAACCGAACCAAAGCAAGAAGAGAGAAATGAGACGAAACGAAAAAGACCCTCCGCAACCCTAGCAAATTGACTTGTATATGAGAATTACATCAATGCTAAATGGTTGTCAATAGAGGTGATGAAGCCATGGTGGCAAAGTATCTACCATAGAGGGGAGATCGAAGCAACGGACGACAAAGCATCCGCCATAGAAGCAACGACGACAAAGTATCCATCATGAAGATCCGCAAGCAACAAGCAACACGGCAACACGGCAACAAACCATCCGCCAGAGACCATGTGGCCAATTATCTACAAGAGGGGAGCGACATCTGCGGCAGAGTATCTACCTAGGAAGTAACGACGGCAAAGCATCCACCAAGAAGAGCATAAGCGACCAAGTTTCTGTTGTGAAGAACCAGATGACAACGACAACACATTGGCTAGAAACTTGAAGGGGTTACCACTGGATCGAAGGCAGAAGAACTTTTAAGGATTGGCTAGAGGGGAACTATGAACTACTCCCCTAGTCCCATTGGCTGCACGGGAACCCTATGTTATTAGAAAGTCTTCATTCATTCTGGATCTTTTAGAATATCGCTTATTACTTTATAATTGGTTTCCGTTTACTATCCAACATCCGAGCTAGACACACCAAAGCAAAGGAGCTGAAGCACACTCAACCATAGATAGGAGGAACTACTACGAGAGAGGCGAGAGGGTGGCGGCAGTGCTCCAACGGAGCCTCCAAGAAGGGAATGATATCCACAAATATGTCAAGAACGTTGAACAAAGAGAAAGGGAAGGACTTCTATTCCAGAACCAAACATAATGACCTGCATGATGAACAGAGATTGTAATGACACCTTATCAGGAAGAGTTTTTACCCAAGCAAAAACTATTTGCTGGACCGGCCAACCCAGCAAAGGCCACTACTAGCCGCTTGAAACACTAGAGTGGTAGGACCAAAGCCTCCAGCGTTGACAAGTAGACGATGAACGTAGGGGAGGCAGGGATGGGGAGAGATAGGTGTTGTCGAGGTCGCACCCAAGCTACTGGTTGGAGGCACTCGGGGGAGTGTTCGTTTGTTTATATCTCACAACACTGCTTTAAACTACCTCGGATTAAGATCAAGGTTGATAATATGTACTGTTGCTAGCCATATGAATGTTTGTAACCTACCTCTCCACCCACCCATATAGTTTTTACTTCTTCACTATTAATACACGACTCATATGTCTTTTTCACAAAGTTTATTGGTTCTTATGTCCAAGCCTCCTGTAAACCTATAGCCTTCTCCTCCTCTTTATCTTTCCCTCTCTTCTCCATCTTAGCATACAACACCTATAGCCCTTTATTATACTTGCTAAGTTGTTGGAGACATCATATAGATGGGAGACATCCAATGTATCTTGATGATTGTCCACAAGGTGTTGAAGGTATATAGATGTCGATGTTTGTGGGCTAGTGATATACATTGAGTACAGTTGATTTATTTGATTCTGAGTGTAAATTGAATGCTATTCATCATGTTGTCTTCTCGTTGTGCTCACCATTAGTACAACACAAAAACTAATTATTTTCTCTTAAAATTTAATTTGATCAACTGTACTTGTGTGTGTTTGTTGCTGGGAGTGAACCCTTCTGTTTGCTACTTGAAAGAACTCAATACTCAAGATGTGAAGTCATATGCCTTTTGGATACCCATGCCACTAGAATGCAGACAGACAAATGAGAAATAAAAATAAGATATATCGAAAGGAATAATGCTAAAACTTTTTAAAACTAGGACAATTTCTCACAAAACTATGAAGCGTATAAAGAAATATGCAATGGAAAACATTAGTCCACTTTGTAAACTCTTCTAAATTGAAATAATATTATGATTTGTTCAGATTTTTTACTTCGGATCTTAACATTTATGTGCAAGTGTGTAATCCACACATGTTAAACAATTGGCATACTACCTTTCTCCTAATGAATGAATGCTACTCAAGGAACCCATTAAGTATTGTTGGCACAAAAGTGGCAACTGTGCTCAACACAGCAACTCGGAAAGCTAGCTTCACACAAAAGAGCCCAAGCGGTCAACTCCAAGGACGTGCCATCAATTTGACCTGCAATTAAAAAGAAAGAAAACAAATTAGTAATTTAATGCGGAACATGGCGGGTGTTGCCAAACAGTTCCAAAATATACAGACTCTGAAAGCCAAATTGGGTAGCAAACAAAGAGTTGCTTGTAAATCGGTAAAGCATCAAAATCGGCAGTTTCACATGATCTCGGTGTAAATCAGTAAAAAAAAGTCGTTCTCGCCAATCTAACTCAAAAGTATGTAATATAGGGTAACTCATAAATACAGATCTAATTCAGATAATAAATGAACGTGGTCTATTCCAACTTAGTCCACCAGATGACTAACCTTCCTAAACCCTTTTCGTTTACACAATTAATTCTACCTACTTCCTTTCGACTTACCGTAGCCTTAAGAGTGAAACGAGATGCATCTAGGATTTGATAGATCTATATACATGTTACTCGTGGAAACATAACCAAATTGGGGTCCATGAAGAAAGAAATGCTTAAGATGTAAACAAACCATTAAGCCAAGCTAGTCCGCCGCACAACTATTTGACCCCCTAATCCACTCATATCCAAGCAAGTTTTGAACCCATAACATGTGACAATCTAGATCGGTAAACTTTGGCCAATATGCACAAGATATCAATCGTCATGGTTAAACAAAACATACAAGAGGATAAAGATGATCGAGATTATTATAGGTTGAAGGCCAAAGCTTATCAATTCAGATTTGGCAAGAGAGTGTTGCAACAATAATAAAAGATAACTAATTCTTGACTTGAGCCTGCATTTACCGCATGACGCCCATCTTAGCAAAGAATTGATTGTGTTTTGTCACCAAGCCTTCATCTACCGCATGATACCCAACAAGATGAAACAAAACCCCTTCTACCAAACCTATGCCTGCCGCATGACACCGAGTAACGTACAATAAGGCATCTTGATACAAAGCTCATGTCCACCGCATGACACTAAACAAAGTAACAAGACATGTCGGAACTTACAAGCAACTTAAAGGTTGATCGGTCGAATGAGCCCCCTCAAGCGTTCACGGGAACTAGACGACTTCGACTAGACTCAAAGTTGGCATGGGGATGGGTTGTTTGTATTGATTTTTGATAGGGAATTACAATAGCTAGGGCCTCAATATTTATACCCAAGGCTTGACACGAGTTCTTATATGATATGACTCAAAAATAACAAAAACTATCTTTAAACAAAGATAACTTGGTCTCCAATCGTTCCTTGCTTGTTTGGAGTCCGCATTGCATCCTTATCCGTCATGGCGTGCGAACCAGTATCGAATACCTTCATTCCCTTCTTCGCTCTGAATCTGCTGATCGTTCTTTCCTCAGGCTCCAACTATACTGATTAGCTTATTGCCCATCTACAAGCTAGTGACGTAAGCTCTGCCGAAAGTGCTAACCCTTCCGGAGAGGTCCAACACAGCTGATCCAGCTGATTGCCGATTCCCGATCCGATGACATCACTTTTGCCGATTACCGATTCTTTCTCTGTTCAGCTCTTCTGTTTGATTTAGTAACATGCTGAACTAATCTTGGCCTGTCTCTGGAGCTCCTTTAGGCCCAAAATTTGGTGTTAACAGGTATATGAGCCATGCCTCCCCTGAAAGAGACCTAAGTAGTTGCTAGAATGATGCCACAAAGATACAACAGTACAAGCCCATATGTCTAAATGTATCTTTCAAATTTTTTACTAAGGTGGCAACTAGTAGAATATCCACAGTTGCACAGAAAATAATTAGGCCAACAAACCGCTTTCATACCGGGTTGAAATATCATCGAAGGTGTAGTGATTTTGCATGAAACTATTCGTGAGTTACACACAAAGAAGCAAGACGGGATAGTATTCAAAATAAACTTTGAATAGGCTTATGATAAAGTCAAGTGGATCTTTGTCCAGCAAACCTTGCGGATGAAAGGCTTTTCATAAAGATGGTGTAAATGGGTGGAACACTTCACAAAAGGAGGTAACATCAATATTAAGGTTAACAATAGTTAGGAAAATATTTCTAGACAAGAAAAGGCCTTAGGCAATGTGATCCATTATCCCCTTTACTAGTGGTGGATATGCTAGCGATTCTAATTGCAATTGCAAGGGCTAAGGAGGTGGGTCAAATAGAAGGAGTAATTTCTCATTTGATTCAGAATGGGTTGTTTATCTTGCAATATGCAGATGACACAGTTCCCTTCATGAGCCATGATTTGGAAAAAGCAATAGTTCCTTTTAAGCATGTTTGAACAACTTTCAGGCTTGAAAATTAACTTGAATAAAAGCGAGATATTTTGTTGTGGTAAAGCAAAGGAATACGAGAAAACGTGTTCCAGCTGTTTGACTGTGACATTACAAAATTCCCCTTTAGATATTTAGGCTTACCTATGCACTATTAGAAACTTCAAAATAGTGATTGGAACATGATAGAACAAAGAATTAAAAAAATTAATTGGATGGAAGGGTAAGATGTTAACAGCAGGGGACCGATTGATTCTAATCAACTCTGTTCTTTCCAGCCCTACCCATGTTCATGATGTTGTTCTTCAAGATCCCGAAATGAGTTCTAAAGAAAATTGAATGTTTCAGATCATGTTTATACATGCAAAATGATCAACATAAGAAGAAATATAAATTATTCAAATGGAGTGTTATTTGCCAACCAAAGTATTAAGGAGGACTAGGGGTCAAGAATTTAGAGATACAAAACAAACGTTAATAAGAAAAATGATTGATCAAACTCTGTAATGAGGATGAGTTGTGGTAGGAGTTACTAAGAAATAAATACCCCATGAATAAAACACTGAGTGGTTGTGTTAAAAAAATATAGAATCCTATTTCTGAAAATGCCTTATGAATGTAAAAGACACATTTTTTTGAGTACGGAGCTTTTAAGCTCAGCGATGGCTCTCAGATCCGGTTCTGGGAAGATAAGTAGATTGAACATGAGTTTTTATTTCTAGGGTCCGACTTTTAATGTGAAACCATAGGCCTTATGGAAACTTATATATATACATTTTATGCAAATCCAAGGGTTTTTATAATGAACCCACATGTTTAATTAGTTTATGGGTTGGGTTGAAACTATAAAACCATGGAGTGGGTTGGGTTGAGGAAGAGAGTTAATTTGTTGTGTGTTAGGTTGGGTATGTGGTGGGTCTCAACCCATTAGCAGGCCTAGGCCTATTCCGCTGAAAAACATGTTTCTAGATTTATTTAACATAGTAAGAAGAAAGCATGCTATTGTAGTTCAAGTAATCAGCTCTGCACCGCTAAATATTTCATTCCGTAGATCTCTAGTGGGCAACAATCTATGAAATTGGCACAAAATAGTTTCTTCTTTACTTAGTGTCAATTTATAGGAGGGACGAGGTACCTTTGTGTGGTCTTTACATTCATCTAGGCATTCAGTTAAGTCGCTTTATGCCGCACTAGTTAGTAATGGTGTTCATGTGTCACAAGAAATCGGGAGGGCTAAATTACCTTCAAGAATACCATTATTTATGTGGTATTTAAAAAGAGGTGGTTTTGAAAAAGGATAATCTAGCGAAACACAATTGGCAGGGAGACAAAAATTGTTGCTTCGTCATTCGACTGAAACCATACAACATCTATTTTTCAAGTGTGCCTTTGCAAATTCTTGTGGCGGGCAGTTTAAATATTGTTTGGTATAATCATTCCAGTAAACTCAGATGACATGTTCACTAATTGGTTAAAACTGGGAGGTACTAAACATAACACTTAATTTACTATTAGTTGCGGTTGTTGCACTATGTTGGGCAATATGGCTAGCAAGAAATGAGGTGGTCTTTGATCAAGCGAAACCATTTTTTTGCAAGTACTCTTGCCTGGACATGTCGGCCTTCTTGTCATCCCAAGCAAAAAACCGTGTCGCGCCGTGCCGCCATGCTGCCCATGTTGTGTCTTGGCCGTGCTCGTGCCTGTCCTCCAGCCCAAGGCACGGCCCACGAGCCATTTTCCCGTGCCGTGCCGCCCGGTGGGCATGGTTCTTTCCACCATGTCGTGCCAGCCCATGGCCTGTAAGGCAAAAAACCTTCCATTTCTTCCAGTTTTTCAAACACAAGTTACACAAGGTCATTTTCACACATAAACATGCATAGTTAAACAGAATCAAGAATGAAGACACATGATAATATCAAAAGGAGCTATTTGTGCAATGTTAACTCATTAAAAACCTTTCTAGGTAAAACTCACCCTTATGAGAAACCCTAGAAAAGAATAAAGAGTGCAGCTAGCTCTAAAGTTTAGAATTCATAGTCCTAGACTCTTAGGTTCATGTTCATGCATGTACTAGTGCTATTACAATAGCCAACATCAGTGGCAAAATCATACTGCTATCTTCTAAATCTACACAACATCAGTATCAAAAGACCAAAAGTACCTCCACTCCTACAGACTCCAAACTCTAGCCAACTCCAGCACCAGTAGCAGAAGTAGCAGAAGTACCTGCAAATGCACTTTGACCAACTTCATCAAGCTCTAGGTTCTGGAATGCTTCTTCCAGTTCATGGTCTTCTACTGCATATTGCTCTCTTGTTAAACCTAGCTCCCAGTCCTTGATGCATGTGAGCATCTCCACATGCTCAGGCAACAATCGCCGCCGCCGGTCCTATAGAATTCTTCCAACCAAGCTGAAACAAGCCTTGGAGGAGACAATAGAAACAGGAACATACATAATATCTTGAGCTAAAATAGACAAGATGGGGTACTGCAGCTTGTGGTCATGCCACCAGTGAAGAATGTCAAAGTTCTCAGACTAGTTTGTAAGAGGGTCACTATGCAGGTGAGTTGTTAGCTCACTAGTAACAACAATTGGACTTGGAGTGGATGATTGGGATGCACCAGCACCAAGACCTCCAAAGATCCTTCCCAAGCACGCTTTCTCTTACCAGCAGTAGCTGATGGCTGCATAGGCCTTTGAGACCTTGCTTCCCCAAATTTCTATTGATACTTATCAAACAATCTTGTCAATTCATCTTTAACATCACTATATTATAAAGTGTATGAGCAACCAAGTGCCTTACCAAGTAGATCAAGCACATTGTAGAATCCTTTCAACTTACCTCTAGGATCAAGAATGAAGGCATATGAATAAAGCAATGGAATTTTCTCCCCGAGACTTAGGGAATTTCAGTTCATAGGAACAACAATTGATCTGAAATTCACATCAGTTTTAGCCTTTTGCAAATGCTCAACAAGTTCAAAAATAGAATGAAAAACAAGTGGAGAAGTGGGGTAGTAAACACCAGAAAGGGTCACTCTACACTAATAAAATAGCTGAAGGAACACCATAATTTGTTCAGCAACATGCCATTGAACTGAGTCAACAACTCAAACCATAATTGGAGTTAATGAACACAAAAAGACTTTCTTGTATTCTAGCATATGTTTAAGCATCAAATATGTAGAATTCCATCTCACATCCATATCAAGGCCAAACTTTCTAGGAGTCAAACCTCTAGCAACACAATAATTCTTAAACAATGCAATCCTTTGATTGGAAGAATTTAAAAAGCTAATAGCAGTTTTGATATCATCAGTAAAGGGTTTCAACCTTTTCAAGCTAGATTTAACGATTAGATTGATGATATGGCAACCACGGTGCTGGTGCTGATGCACATGAAAATATTTGACCTTGTTAGGATCATCATTGGTAGGTGCGGGATAAGAACCCAAGTAACCAAAGAAGACATTAGCTAAAATATCATAAGCCCTAGAATTAGAAGAAGCATTGTCTAGAGTCACTACAAAGATTTCATCAACCAAACCAAATTCCTCAACCACAGAAGCTACCCTTTCAATAATGTTCTCACCACTATGCTTAACATCAATCAACCTGAAACCAAAAACCTTTTTCTGCAATTCCCAATCTGAACTAACATAATGAGCAACAACTGTAATGTAGTCCTCTTTAGCATTACCAGACCAGATATCAGATGTCAAAGAAACACTAGAAACAGCAGGCAACAAAGATTTCATAACAAAATCACACTGATCAGCAAACAGTTTGCACATATCTCTAGTTATGGTCTGCCTAGACACCTTTTCAAATAGGGGGTTATGAGCATGCTTAATGTAATCCTCCCAAGCCTGAGTATCACCAATCCCTAAGGGAAGATCTAGCCTAGCAATCAAACGACACAACTTAACACAAGCAACCATTGGATCATACATCCAATTCTTCAAGCCATCAGGATTCAAAGCAAGCCTAGACTGGACTATACTAGCATGATTGCGTTTCTTAGAACAAGATTTCATGTGACATCTCAAATGGCCAGTGCTACCAACAGATCTAGCAGTATACCTAGCCCGACAATGCATACAAATGGCAGCAACATGGATCTTACCCTCCTTGATCTCATGGAAGTATGACCACACAACAGATTTCTTACCCCTGGTAGCGGCAGTAGAAGTACCATGTGTCTCAGTGGAGCCAGCCACTTCGCCGTCACTAAGGTCAACGCCCAACAAGGTTGCTGCATCCTCTCGCAAGTCGTTGTCATCCTCAACCTTCACGAGGTCGTCCGAGTTTAGCGCCAGGTCCTCGCTGTCGACAGGGGGATTGCTGATCCGCCCCCGCGTTGCGAGCCCAGCACCAGAACCGGACGGGGACGGGGAAGGCCAACCACTACTTTCTCCACCTCCAGCACCGCCCCTCGACGGGCGCTTGGCCGGTGGCCTGGCCATGTTGACTCTAGAGGAGGAAGACGCGGCGTCAGGCACAAACCTGCACACACAAGTAGCAAGAGAGAGTCAGAGAGGGTCAGAGGGAGAGCAGAAATCAGATCTAGGGTTAGGGTTACGCCACCAACGTGCGTTCACGGAGCCCCGGTGCCGGAGAAGATGAGGTAGGGATGGAATGCGAGAGGGAAAGGATTAGAACACGACGGTGAGAGGCGGCGGCGGCGGGTGTGACACAAAGCAACTCACATGGTTCACCGTAGAAGGAGAGGGAAACTGGAGAAACAATCAAACTCAGGCGACGAGGTGGATGATCGGTGGCGAGCCGAAGAGGACGGAGTCGGAGGCGAGCGGTGGCCGGCGGCGGCGGATCCATCGGGAAAGAGCGAGCAAGGCAGCGATAGTTTGGGGAGGGGAATGAATGGCTTAGAGTTTTGGGGGGCTGACGCGCCCGCGTTATATACGGGCGTTGGGGCACCGGGCCGCTGGCGGGCCGTGCAGCGTGTTGGGGTGGCGCCCGTGCACGCCTCGGTGCCTCGGGCCGGGCCGACACGGGCACGCTGCCACCGGGCCAGACCGTGCCGGGCTGGGCCAAAACGCCGTGCGCGGGCGGGCGCCCGGGCGCCATGCTGCATGGCCATTTATAGTTGGGATGACGAGAAGGCCGTTTTAGTCTTGGCGTGTCGGCAACTAGAGGTGTCTGCTTTGGAATTCGTCAGCTATAGAGGATGGCTCTCTAGTCAATGGATTGGTTTTGTTTAAAATTGAACTCTAGTCAGTGTGTTTGCAAGTGCGGTTGTAAGCTGTCATGCTTTACAACTTGTGGAACCGGTTGTGAGTTAAACGTTGTAACAAGTGGCCTGATTCTACCCTGGTATAGATGAAGCCGGATTTTAATCCTCTATCTAAAAAGAAGGCTTTTTCTGGAACAAACAAGCCGAACAACTAACTCGAGTTAAAAAGTCCACGCATTGTGGTCATTGGGACTTTAAAACTTCTCATTACTTTGTGGCACGGGAGAAATCAAAGACTTGCCTCCCTTTTCCTCCGTCAACCTGACTGCGTTCACATCTCGGAGATGCTTATTTATGTCAAGCTGCATTCCAAATTGCGATTAGAAATTAATAAAGGCACACGTACCTTGTTTCCCCGGAGACTCGCTCATATATACTCGAGTCAATGGCAGATTTTTTTTTTCGAAACCGGGCGTTGCCTGTAAGTCAATGGCAGATTAGATACTTTATTTATAAACAAAAATATGTCTCTGTACCTTATGCTAGTTAGTTGTATTGTTGCATATTATGATTGCCATCCGTTCTGCATATCATATGTCACAGTTTAAAGATGGTGGTCATCGTCATCACAGCTCACACATACTACAGATATTCCATGGCAATATATAATGTAGAGGAGTATTGGCAAGGTATGTGTGAAGATGAATATATAAAACCTATGCCTGCACTTCACTCATGTAAACTAGGCAGCATCCAGATCAGGTTGAATCTATAGGCAGCATCCAGATCCGGTTGAAACTAGGCAGCATCCAGATCAGGTTGAAACTATAGGCAGTATCCAGATCAGGTTGAACTACCTCATGGTTTTTATTGTTGGCGCCTTGGGGCATGCAACTGCACATGACATGAAGGACCTCCACGGCTCCACCCCTTGGTATTTCTAGGCTAGTTTAACCTTCGTGAAATACGATGAGTTTGCAATTACTTTTAGTGGTTACGTACCTTGGGGACCATATATAGGAGTAGGAGCTAACCAGAAGCTGCAGCCCATGTAGTAGAACTCAGCTTCCCCGAAGCAACATTCCCGAAAGATTGAACATGGCGACCAAAGGTTCTATATAGGAAGAACGGAACTTGCATTGGTCATTAATGACCATCTTGTTTTTAAATGATTTGCATTCTTCACTTTTTACGATCCCACGCTTTCTGTTATTATAACTAGTGGCCGGTGTTTCTCCGAGTAGGTGGTGTGTCCCTGGAGCTAGGGTTAGGTCTATGTTAGGGTTTCCGACGATGGCGTTGAGGAGGCGGCGGCGGCGGTGTCCAGGAATAATGTCCTCTTGCTCTCTTCCCCGTCTCGGCGGCGTTCGTCTCCAGCGCCGGCGACGAGGGTGTGGAGGTAAGGTCCGTTCTTGGATCTTGTTTAGGAGTGTTCGGCTGGCGAGGTCTTCGCGTCTTGGTGCGTGGAGGCTCCCGGCCCCTACTTTCGTGGATGCGGTGGTGGCTGCGGGTCTTCAGGGAGATTGGTGGTTCGACCGGTTTCGGCTTCACCGCGACGGAGGATGCTATCGTTGGCTCCACCATCGTCGTCTCAACCTGGATAGTGATCCTGACGGATGGGCGTTCAACGACTTCTTCGCTTTTGCGAGATCGAGCGTCTTCTGCAGTCCACCTCAACGACGGGGGTTTCCTCCGGCTTTTGGTGCTTCAGGTTTGGTGGCGGCGGCTGGTGGCGGCGGTCTTCGACGGCGGCGGTTGCGGCTGGTGTCCGTTCTGGAAGGGTCTAAGGACCAGTTTGTAATTTTCTTATTTGCTGGGGTCCTTGTAGATTATAGGCGGGGTAGCTGTCATACGTATCCTTATATGGTGTACTTGTATTGCTTTTCCTTTAATTAATACAGGTATGCTTTAAAAAAAAAAAAAACTAGGGAACATCTTTACATCAGATGAGACGAGCAATAGTAAAAAATGAATATTTGACTCCTATAGGTTTTACAGGCCTATTACATATCTTTATACAAAGTTGTTTTAAGCTTCTTCTACCCATGGTTAGCTATTTAGCTATCTAGATATGACGTGACAAGGAAAAAGTAGGAGAGAGAGTAGTCACTAGCTACATGTAAATAGCTAGACTATTTTAAGTACGTAGCCCAAGAACATGTTAGATGGGCATGTGGGTTCAATAATTCGTTACACAAAAAAATAAAAATAAAATAGTCTTTGTTATTGTCTCTCACCTCCACATCAACAGACTACGTAGCTAGCACTAGCTATTACCGTTACGGACGCCCTAAATAGCATAAGATAGCCTCTCCTAGAAGATGTTAGCTCCTCTAATAGGCTCCGTTTCCATGGAGAAGCTGAAAAAACTAGATTCTCTAAGCTCTCTCTTTCTATGTGATCTTATCTAAGAAGTTGTTTTACCAAACGTCTCGATAAAGCCGCTTTTAGAGCCAAAAAGCTACTCCATCTAATAAGCTGCCCTACATTAATTGGTTCCCTTAATTTATTGCGAACACATGGTTGATTTAGGTCACATGTGTTTAGTTTGTGATTGAGTGATTGTCAACAGTCAACATTTTAATTCTATTTTCCTTTATTCTTTATGCTTCGGCTATGTTCACCGGCACACGTGGAGTGTGTCGAAGACGATCTCTTGGTTCTTGGTTCGTCTTTGTGCGGTGTGGAGCCCGGAGATGGTAGGCGACGGCGAGGTGAAGGGGCCAAGGAGGGCGTGCCGGGCCGACGGACCGCGGAGGTGAAGGACGGACGTGAGGCTTGGACCGAGGGACCGGATCGCCGGGTGGCTAGCCATAGTGGCTGACATCCGGGACATCGGCGAATGCAAGAGGGGCGTGGGGGGACCGTGTCGATCGGGTCAAGACGGCGGCGTCGCGGCGCGAGCGGGGGAGCTCGGATGACTTGGCGACTCGGGGCGGTCAAGACGGCGATGACACGTGTCGAAGAGGTTTGGTGGTTTGTCCTCAAAACCATCGGCGCTGGTTTCGTGGTTTGGGCCTCAAAACCACGGGTGCGGGTTTGGTGGTTTGAGCCTCAAAATCATCGGCGGGTTTTACGGGTTTGGGCCTCAAAACCCGGGCGTTCCGGTGGACGGAAGGGCCGGCGCGTGGCGGCATCCGGGAGATTGCGCGGAGCAAGGCTGCGGATGAGGAGGCGCGGCGGTCGTCGGATTGATAATTACCCGTAGTCGACCAAAATAGCCCTAGGGTTAAAAGATCGACTCATGTATCTTAGGGGTAGTTTAGGCAGAGGGAATATTGGACTATTTAGTGGAGGCTTACCCCTTCATCCCCTCTTTGCCTCTCTCATTTTCATTTTTATTTTTCCTCCATTTTTAGGGTTCTTGTTTAGAGGTCCAAGAACAAATTTGTGGATATTTTGTGCTGTGATTTTCGTTCGTAGGAAGAGTGGCCCTTAGTCCACTCATGCCCTCTGAGATTTGTCACTTTGATTTATGATTTTTGTTGACTGCGTTCTTAGCCATTTTTCCCCACTTTCGTTCATGGCTACGATCTGATTTTCCCGGTGACCGAGTTGATCTCAGGCTGTGATTCTTTGGGGATTGGTTCGTAGCTAGGTGAATCTCAGCTGGTCGAAATTTGAGCTCGACTCATGGAGATTTGAGGTAGATTTCGTCGATTTTTGAGACGGGCGTTCGTCTGCATTCTGTCGCAGTTCTTCATCGCCCCTGTCGTTTCGCTCCCGTCGGCGGTTTCGAGCAAGTAGCACCGAGTGCTTCAGCATCAGGCTTGCTTGTCTTGATTTGTGCGGGTTCCATCGATCCGGCGATTCCCATGGGTCAAGCAACGCTACCAAAGATCGGTGCTCGATTGAGCGGCGCCGCTGAGCCCCTTCGCTTTCGTTCGTCACCGTGTCGATCAAGCGAGCAGCCGAGCAAATTCCAGCAAGCAACAGGTAGCAGCAGCTTCGTCACTTTTCATGTGCTAATCTTTCGGCCTTGTCACCGTCAAGCAACAGTGAATCAATTTTCTAATCTTGTGTAGCTAGTAGCACTTCACGTAATGCTCTTCTTGATGCTTGAGCTCAGATTGGATTTATTTTGCTTGGAATGCTAATCGGATTGATAGCTGCAGCTTTGTGCTCGCCTCTGTTCGTATCTCCGAAAGAAGAGCAGTGCAGCCCCCTGCCAATCGTCTCTGCTAGCAAGCAGATTTCTTTCGTTTCGTTCTTGAAGTACTTGTGAAGTAGATTGTTCAGCAGCAGTGCGTGCGTGCATTCCTTTTTCTCTGTTGCAATTAGACCATGGTGTGAAGGTTGTGTCCAGATGCGGTATTGTGTTTGTTCGTGTTGGTTTGCCAATTCTTGTGAGGTCACTTTCAAGCTACAGGAAGTAATCATTGCATGTTCATTTAATCTCACTAATGTGCACGTATTTGACTTATGCTTCCAACAGAGTTAGCTCCTAACTGAGTTTTTGGCAGCTTCGGTTATTTATTCGATCGGTGTTAAGTGCTTCCAAGTATTATCTGCAATTTGCATGTTTGAGCTTCGATTTGAGATCCGATTTTTGCGTTCGACTCTTTGAGCCTAACACTTCGCGTTTGATATCTTGCTACTAGTTAGCACGTGTATCACTCGTATCTTTGTGAGTTCGCTTTTGAGGTTGGGGGTTGAGCCGATGACCCGAAATTGAAAAGGAAGATCGAGGCTCCCATTCACCCCCCTCTGGTCGCCGTTTCGGTCCTTCAATTGGTATCGGAGCCGGTTAGGATCACTTCCACCCTAATCGGTCCGCGTGATCCGCAAGAAGAAGGCGACATGGATCGTGCTTTCGGTCACTTTGGCAAACCTCCGGAGTTTGATGGCACCAACTATCCTTATTGGAAGATTAAGATGCAAGCACACCTTATGGGGATGGATTGGAGAGTATGAGAGATTGTTGAGGATGAGAACTACCAAGTGCTAGCTGCTCGAGTGGGTGAGGAACAAATAGCCCAACACAATGCCAACAACCGAGCGAGGAGTGTTTTGTTCTCTAGCCTCAAAGACACTGAGTTTGAGAGAGTTGCCACTTGTGAGACTGCTCGTGAGGTGTGGAGAACACTTGAGAGTTACCATGAGGGAACCCCACAAGTCAAGGCCCGCCTATATGACATCTACAAGAGAGAGTACAACAACCTGATCCAGCTTGATGGCGAGTCCATCGATTCTCTCTTTGCTAGGTTTCAGACGATTTGCAACAAGCTGCGGGCGAACAAGCCTTCGGAGAGGCTTGATGATCACGAGAAGGCGATGCGGCTCTTGTACGCCTTGGATCGGAAGGTGTGGGATGTGAAGGTGTCCGCGATCATGGAGTCCGCCAACTGCGACACCCTCACACCCGACGAGCTTTACAGCAAGCTCAAGTCCTCCGAGATCGAGGCTCAGATCCAGGCGAAGCTCAAGGACCCATCTGCGCCGAGCGTTGCACTTGTCTCAGGTAAGGGCAGTTCCAGTTCTTCTGCTAACCCATCACAGATCTCTTTTGCCTTGTCTTCTTTGGTGTCTGTGACAGAGGAGCAGTTGGAGTGCCTTGGGGACGACGAGCTGGCTCTCGTCATCAGCCGATTCTCGCGGTTCCACAACAACCGCTTGAACCGTCGGCGTGGCGGTGGTCCCAAGGGAGGATGCTTTGAGTGTGGCGATCCGGACCACTTCGTCGCCGCGTGCCCCAAGAAGAGCAAGGACAAGTACTCCGGCGAGAAGTACTACTCCGACAAGCACGACTCCGACAAGCGCAAGGACAAGCGCGAAGTACACCGTCGGCAAGCACAAGTCTAAGAAGGGCTTCGACAAGGAGGCGATCAAGAAGAAGTACCTCAAGCGTGCCAAGGAGAACAAGGACGCCTTCTTCGCCTCCCTCAGTGACCTCGACAACGACGGGCAAGCTTCCTCCAGCGACGAGGAGCCCGAGCGCAAGATCGAGGAAAAGCTGAACGGACTTTGCTTCGTCGCCAACTCCAAGTACGGGGGCTTCTGCACCATGGCCCTTGACGGAGCGGTGTCCAACAGCGTCGAGCCACACGGCAGCGACTCTTCCCCTAAGGTGTCACCCACTATCGAATCCCTCACTGATGAACTTGACTCTTTAGGCGATGCGCTTGTGTGTCAAGAGAAGTTGCTCAAGCGAGTAGCTAAGGAGAGGAAGGAGTACAAGGAGAAGTGGGAGGTAGCTATGAGGGAGTTAGAGTTGGCTAGGAAGCCCGTGGAGATGTCTGATGAGACAGAGTGCGATGCTTGTGCTGTGCATATGTCTAGCATCATGTCTTTGCAATCCAAGTACTCTGCTTTGCTAGATGAGCATGTTGAGCTGAAGGCTAAGCCTATGTTGTTGAGTGCATGCAAGTCTTGTCCAGGCTTGCAATCTGAGTTGGCAGAGAAGGCTGCCAAGCTTGCTGTGCTTGAGAAGGCCAGCTCAGATAGCACCGTGCTGAAGTGTGCTAAGTGTGAAGCTTTGGAGATGGAGGTCATGTCTTGTAGGCATGACAAGGGGAGAGTCGAAGAGGAGAACAAGTACCTTCGCTCTGTCCTAAGTTGGGTGTCTAGTGGAGAGCCACAGCTTGGCATGATGATGAGTCAGTTCAAGAGGGGGACTGACACAACGGGATTAGGCTTTGCAATAGGTGGGAAGGGTGAAGTAATCTATGACAAGGTTGGTCAAGGTAGTGGTTTGAGCCCGAGTGAGAAACCCACAAACACTCCCAAATTGACCAAGATCACCCCACCTGAGCCTATCAAGCCCATTGTGCAAAATGGCATTCTCCAAGAGACCCCAAAGACTCCACCTTCCAAACAAGTGTGGCTTCCTAAACCAAACCACCTCAGGAACCCACTTGACACTTTGCCCAAGATCCCTGAGGAAACCCTTCCTAAAGCCAAGACCACACCAAAAAGTAAGCCATCCACCCAAGAGAGTGAACCGGCTACCACCCAAGAGAGGGTGAGGTATCACCGTGAGTACCGCTTTGTCGAGAGATGGTCACTTGTTTGAGTTTTGCTTTAG